>CM053575.1:6074575-6144193 GCA_028646485.1 Cryptoprocta ferox | reverse complement strand
CTCTGGAAACTCCATGCTGGGGCTGGGGGCAGGGGGCTCCCCAGAGAGCCTCACAAGAAGGCGTCGCACCACTCTCGGAGGCACCCG
Organism: Cryptoprocta ferox; assembly: GCA_028646485.1. Classification (NCBI taxonomy): domain Eukaryota; kingdom Metazoa; phylum Chordata; class Mammalia; order Carnivora; family Eupleridae; genus Cryptoprocta; species Cryptoprocta ferox. Next base: position 6,144,106 of record CM053575.1, on the reverse strand, counting down.
AAGCAGTCCCGGGACTGCTTGGCATTGGCACCGCATGTGTCCTTCAGCCATTCCCGGAAGAGGTCTTCATCTTTCTTGAGCACCAGGAACTGGCCAAGGACCACATAGGCCTGCAAAACGGGCAAGGAAAGGGCACGCTGCTAAGTGCTCCGTGGGACCGAGGACCGAGGACCGAGAAACTACTGGAAGGCCACTTTTGTGGCTTCCAAGCACGGTGAGGCTGGCCAGTAGGGCAGGCTCTGGCTATCTCTTCAGATCACACACCACGGTCCACCCCCAAGAGTTACTCTCGCCTTCCTCACCCCCTAACTGCCAGGAAATACGGTGTCTGCCCTCCGCCCAGGTGCATGCAGTCACCCCGCACCTTGTCAAAGCCCCTTTCCTCCAGCTTCTTGCCCAAGACTTCACCAATCCCGGCCAGGCTCCCCACTGGCTTTTCCCCCATGGGCTCGGCCACGAAGTCTCGGTGCTTTTGGGAGGTTGTCATCTTGATCGGCTTAATCTGGGAATCCCAAGAAAAGGTAGTTAGGGCTGAACACCGGGAACTCGCAAGGGCCCAGGGGCACCGTTCTACTGAGGGAAAGCGAAACCGGCCATTACGGCGGCTGACTCGATTCTCCTCCTTTCACGGAGGAGAGAGCCGGGGTCCAAGAAGAGTGTGTTCCCCGCTTGGCAAAAGAACCTCTCCGCGCGGGCACTGGGCTTTAAGCGCTGCCCGGGAGGAAAAACTCTCCTGCCCTCACAGGTGGCGCACTCGGGGCAGTGGGAAGACTCCCAGAGTAAGGAGCCAGGACCCGCCCAGAAGCTGTCACTCGCTCTGTGACCTTGGCTGGGCTAAGGAGGCACTGACCCCGCCTGGAGCGGCTCCCCTGACCCCAAAAGCGAACGAAGGGTCTCTCCGCCGCCCTCGCCCGCGCACGCAGCTCAGACACGGAGCGAGCGCGCCGGCCGGAGCGCGCACACCTGCTCCTCCGGCGCGGCTGGGTCCACGCTCGCGCTCGCGCGCCGCCCCGCCCCCGGCCCCGCCCCCCTTGCGCCGCCCCGCCCCTCCACGCGCCGCCGCGCCGCGCCCCGCCCTCTCCCCGCACGGCGGCCAAGCCCTCTCCGAGGGCGCATCCTCTAGGCCGCTACAGCGCTCAGGCCCCTCTCCACCTCTCCTCCTCGAGCCTCCTCCCGCCTCCAGCTCCGGCCCTGCTCCGCAGCTAGCGCTCACCGGCAGCTCCGGCTCCCGTAACGGCTCCTCCCGCCACCCGGCTGCTCCGAGCGATACCTCAACCCACTAGAACTTTCTTCCACTTCCGCTTCCGGGTCGTCTCAAGAGCCGCCTTGAAAAAATTTCCGAATTGGGCACTTCTAGCCGCCTAGAGCCATAGAGATGAGGCGCCCTCGACCTCACCGGAGCGTTTAGTGGGCCTGGCTTCCTGTTGCCTCTCGGGAAGCTAGGCGGCCTTCTGTGGTCTCGCTTCTCGGGCAGTATGTCCGGTCTCAGGGAAGCCGAGGCCTCGGAGAAAATTGCAGTCCCCGCCGCACGGCATCGGGAACTTAAAAACGTAGCCTTGGCCGACCTGGCGGTGGGAAGAGTTAGAGAGACGGACAAGGCGGGGGAGGGTAGCCAGTAGGCTTCCGAGGTAGCGCCGGAAGTAAGGTGCTAGGAAGGGTCCGACGGAGGAGGGCTCGCCAGTCTCCGTCGTCGCCCGGCTTGGAGCAGTCGGGTAGGAGTGGAGGTGCGGGGGACCTGAGTGTCCGCGCCATCGTCGTGACCGCCGGCAGGACCCTCCTCCGCTGTGCTTTCGTTGGCTTAGCTGCGAAGTGAGTCGTGGGCGAGCTGCTCTTAGCGCCCCGGAGAACGAGGTCGTTCGGGCAGCGCCCGTGGGAGACGAAGGCCAGAGAGTAAGCGTGGGTCTCGCTCTCAGCGTCTTTCCTCCAGGAGAGGGAGGGACGAGGGCAGGGGACAGCAGCTAGAGGTGGCACTTTTGGGGTTTCATTTGGAAACCAGCAGCCTGGGTGGTACGAGTCCTGTCTTCTGACCCAAGTCAGAAACCAGCAGATGCCGCAGACCGAGCCGGCTTACCCGCCTTGTTACGAACTTGCTCCTGGCTCGGACCATCGGTCTCTGCCTGCGGTGTGTTGAAGGATTGAGCGTCATCTGTGTTGTGTGGCTGTGCCAACGATGTACAGATGTGTTGAGCACAGGGTTGATCTCATACTCCTTCCCGGCGTGGTTGCCGGAATGACTTTTTGCCGTACAACACGTATTTCGTTTCTGTGATGATGCCAGTACGTGTGGTAACGGGTTTTTTTTTTTTAAGTGTTTATTTTGGGAGGTGCCTGCGTGGCTCATTCAGTTGAGCGTCCAGCTTTGGCTCAGGTCGTGATCTCGCGGTGGGTGAGTTCGAGTTGTGGGTCGGGCTCTGTGCTGACAGCTGGGAGTCTGGAGCCTGCTTCGGATTTTGTGTCTTTTTCTCTCTCTTGCTCATGCTGTGTCTCGGGCTCAAAAATTAACGTTAAAAAACAATCAAAATAAATAAATAGTTATTTTCAGATAGAGGATGAATCCCAAACAGGCTCCACGCTCAGCACAGAGCCGGAATCGGGGCTTGATCTCACAGCTGCGAGATCAGGACCTGAGACGATGTCAAGAGTTGGTCACTTAATCTATTGAGCCACCCACGGACCCTGACATGAGTTGTTTTTATGTGCCGTGTGCTGTACTGAGTGCTTTGCTTGCCTTAATTTTATTCTACTAACAGTGATGGGAGTTAGCTACTATTTTTCTCTGAAACTAGGGAAGTTGAACAGCTAGGACATATCCAAGGTAGAATTTGAATTCTAGTAATTAGATTTCAGAGGTCATGTTCTTAACCAGGACATGGTCACTCTTCAGTAAAAGGTCTCTCTCCGTCTTCAAAAATAGTCCTGGGTTCTGAACTTGCCATCCAAGAAACTCAGGAGGAGAAGTTGACAGTCTCCCCATCCCTCACCCCGCTGAGACCCAGCATGTCTCAAGCCACCAAGAGGAAGCACGTGGTGAAGGAGGTGCTGGGGGAGCATATGGTGCCCTCCGACCAGCAGCAGATCGTGAGGGTGAGTGGCATTGGGCATGAGCTGCTCTATTTCCCCATCCCTCTGCTCCCCTTGGGCCCCAGCATGGTGGTGGGGTGCAGCACAGCTCACTGAGTGTTCGAGCTGGCTGATGAGGCTGACTAGTTCTTGGTCTGCCTTGGACCAGGTACTCAGGACCCCAGGGAACAATCTGCATGAGGTGGAGACAGCCCAGGGGCAGCGCTTCCTGGTGAGCATGCCCTCCAAATACCGGAAGAATATCTGGATCAAGAGAGGTGAGAGAGGCTGTCCTGTAGGAGACAACTATTTCCTTTGGGCTTGATTTCCCCTACAGCAAGCAGGATTTATTGTGTCTTTTCTCCTCTTTTATGCGCAGGCGACTTCCTTATCGTTGACCCCATTGAAGAGGGAGAAAAAGTGAAGGCTGAGATCTCCTTCGTGCTCTGCAAAGACCATGTGCGCTCTCTGCAGAAGGAAGGGCTCTGGTAGGTCCCCGTGGTCACTGTCTGTCTCGTTTCTGGGGAGGCTGACTTCCTAGTTGCGGAGTTAGGGGAGGGAAGATCATGGCATCCCAGGCAGGGACAGCTGGAAACAGCTTTTTTGCTCATAGATTTTTTTGTCTTTTCTGACCCTGACTCTTCTCTTGGTACAGGCCTGAGGCCTTCTCAGAAGTGGCTGAGAAGCACAACAACAGCAGGAACAGGTGAGGAACAAGCCTTAGGACAGGAAATAGGGGTTAAGGCCTTGGAGACTTGAGGGGAAAATAGAGACATTCTTTCTCTCCATGTACAGTCCCTGGTGAGAGCGCCTGACTCTGTGGTTGTGAGTGTGGCTTGAGAGTCGGATGCCTGGGATTAAAATCATGGCATTACCGCTTGTAAATGAATGGTTTTAAGCACGGTACCTGATGTCTTAAGCCCGGATTTCCCCGCCTATAAAATGGGAGCTTTGTGAGGATTAAAGGAGTTAATGCTTGTAAAATTGTTTAGTATAATACTTGGTTTGTAGCGTGAGTCCATTAAGTGTTGGTGATTGGAATCCTTATTAAAACCGGTGGCTCTAGCAAACTTTTGATGTGGGGTGGGAGGTAGTCTTGAGACAGTTTTTCTTGGCCTTTTGTGGGGCTCCTTAATTGCAGATCTAGTTTTCCCAGAAGGCGTTGGGTTAACCCTGTCCCTTTCCCCCATGCAGACAGACTCAGCCAGAACTCCCAGTGGAGCCACAGTCATCAGGAGAAGAGTCCAGCTCTGAAGATGATTCTGATCTCTTTGTTAACACCAACCGCAGACAGTATCGTGAGAGCGAGGAGGAGAGCGAAGAGGAGGAGACAGCCTGAGGCCCTTGACGCATTTCTCCTCTTGCCCAGAGACTAGTGTTGGCTCCTCTGAGCTCAGACATTCCTGGGGTGCTCTGCAGATCTTCCCCCTCTGGATGGGGGACAAGGCAGGGCCTCTCTCTGAACTGACCTTCTGCTCAAGGAGAATTAAACCCCTGGTGGGTGACAACTTGCGCTGGTGTCTGAGTGGCTCTCTGGAGGGAGGAGGGACTCGTGAAGTTACAAACTGCTCCTTGGGGCAGGTCCTAAATGGGCAGGAAATGGAAATGGCTGGAACCTTTCCTGGATTCTCGCTGGGCACTTAGCGCCAGGCCCTGTGCTGTGCCTTCGTGCATGTATTGACACCGGGGAGCACTCCCTCTGTTGCCTGCTTGCAAGTAATACTGAGTCAGGCATTCAGGAACACAGCTCTAGGGCCTAGTGCCCCCGCCTCTAAGGGACACTCAGGACAAATTTCATAGTGCCTCGTAAGCTGTTTCCCTGGCGTTCTAGTCACCGTGGCCGCAGGAACGTCCGCCTCCGTACTGCTGTGAACATCCTCTGGTTGGTGGCGGCCTGTGGCTACGCAGACCATTACTCCTCAGCCCTCTTGCAAACCATCCCCCTCGTCCTTTGAAGTTTTTCCTTCTGGCCCTACACTCCCTCTTCGTTATTCGCATTGACCTAATCCCTGTTCAGACGTTGAAGAGTTTGCCTCTTGGCTTAGCATCACCTATTCCTGCTTCTGTCATCCTTTTCTACATCTCACGGATGGGCCTCTTCGGCACTGGGGCCTCCTAGTTCCTTGTCTTCCACTTCAGGCCTGCTGCTTCCTCCTCCGGTCACTCCCTGGACCCCTGTAGGAACTGCAGCCCCTCTTGAATTAATCCGGCTGTGCAGTCACCACCTCCTGGCTTTTCTTGCTCACTCGCTTAGCTACCTCCTCTTATTTTTATCTGCAGGCCTCCCCACCCCACCCCCCGCCCCTTCTTACCATTATTCTCTTATCTCCAATTTTCCCACACCCTCCGCTCCCTCGTTTCCCTCCACTGTATTCATCTAGTGAGACCTAACCCTGGCCAACCCATTTCCCTCTCTGCTTCTGCTCAAGTAACCACTACGGAAAACCACCAACCTCGGTACTGGCTTTACCTTAAGTTCATAATTACAGACCTCAAGTGGACACTCAGCACTGCCTAGCAGATCTTCTCTGGGATGTTGTGTTTCAAAACTTTCACATTGTCTGCCAATTCCCTCTTCCTATCAGGTGTTGACCACGTACTTCATTAGTACTTCATTAGGAAATCGTAGCCTTTGGAGGGAACTCTCACCTCTCCGTTCCCAACCCTACAAATGTGCTATGGACTGTCCTGTCTTTCATTTCCCCATATGATCTGTTGGGACTTAAACATTTTCTCTTGTGCATTGGAGCTTGTCTGTCCTAAGGACTGTACGTAAGTTGTGGTTTTTTGTTGTACTTTCTACTGGATGTGTTAACATTGAACGTGCTGTAGACGCTCCCATCTAAAACTGAAACAGGCGCCTGGGTGGCTCAGTCGGTTAAGCGTCTGACTTCGCATGATCTCACGGTTTGTGGGTTCAAGCCCCGCTTCAGGTTCTGTGCTGACAGCTCAGCGCCTGGGAGTCTGCTTCAGATTCTGTGTCTCCCTCTCTCTCTGCCCCTCCCCCACTTGTGCTCTGTCTCTCTCGGTCTCAAAAATAAACATTAAAAAATCTTCAGATGAGTTAAGGGTATGTATGTGTGTGTATATCAGACTTGTCTGAAATTTATTTTTTATGGGAAGTAACTTTTTTTCTAAAGGGATAGTCATCTGAATACCATCTACCGAAGGGGTCGTTCTTCATTCACAGATTTAAAATATCTTTTTAAAATAAATGAAATTCCTGCATATTTATGGGTCTCCTTTTGGAATTTCTAATCTGTTCTGTTGTATGTGCATCTACCATGTTTTATGGCAGAATTGATAATCTCAGCTCCCTCACCCTTGCCTCACTATTCCTTGAAAATTTCCTATTTTCTCTTACTGTAAGAACTCTAGAAGGAACTTGTTAATTTCGATTTAAAACTCCTGTTGAGATTTTCACTGGCAGGGTTTTAAATCTAGCTTGAGGGTACCTGGGTGGCTGGGTTGGTTAGGCATCCGACTTCAGCTCAGGTCATGATTTCACAGTTCATGAGTTCGAGCCCCACCTCAGGCTCTGTGCCGATCTGTGCTGACAGCTCAGGGGCTGGAGCCTGCTTCAGATTCTGGATCTCTCGCTTTCTATGCCTCTCCCCTGTTCATGCTCTGTCTCTTTCTGTCAAAAATAAACATTCATAAATAAATGAATAAATCTAGCTTGATATGGAGAAAAGTGCTATCTTGACTGTTTTGAATCTTCCTATCCAGAAATGAGGTGTATACATTCTTCTGTAAGGTGGTTTTCATGTGGGCCTTTCACATTTCTGGTTCATTTTAGAATTTAGTATTAGGAAATTTTTTTAAAAAATTTAAAACATTTTTAAAAGTTTATTTGTTTGAGAGAAAGTGTGCTTACAAGCAGGGGAAGGGCAGAGAGAGACAGAGGGAGAGAGAGAATCCCAGGCAGACCACACTGTTAGCACAGAGCCGACATGGGGCTCGAACTCATGAACCATGAGATCATGACACTTGACAGACTGTGCCACCCAGACAGCCCTGAATTCTTTAGTTCTCGTAGTTTTTCACTTAATTCTCTTGGCTTTCTGGGTAGTCCAATCATGTCCTACTCGTGGTAGTTTTATCCTTGACACTCATTTTTTTTTTTAGGGATTACAGGGGCCAGGACCTCCAGTATAATGTTGGGTGGCATCCTTGTTTTTCTCCCAATGGGAATGGTTCTCATGTGTCCTGTCACAGAATTCTTGCTTTAGGTTCCTGGTAGATAAACTTCATTAGGCTGAAAATATTTCCTTCTGTTCCCAGCTTACCAAAGGTTTTTTACCCTTTATTTAACAGTGAGGGATTTTGACATCTACTGAGTTACCCAAAAGACTTCATTTTATTACTGTGCTGCTGTCCATGAACGGGCTTCTTCACATTGAGTCATTCTTGTGTTCTCTTATAAGACCTATTTAGTTTTAGAGGATTTATTCATTTCTTTAGGATTTTTGTATTTACTTCTGGACCACTTTTACTTTTATTTTTTTCCCATTTTGGAAACAGCATTATGCTAGCCTTGTAGAACGGATTTGGAGACCTTCATCTTTTTCTTTGCTCTGCAATAATTTGTAGAGCAGGAGTTATTTGTTGCCTTAAAGTTTGGTAGGCTTTATTTATAAAAATACCTGTTTGGTTCCTTTTTAAGGGGTAGATCTTGGTTTTTTTAATTCAGTGTCATTTTATCTATTTAGGTTTTCTATCCTTGAGTCCATTTTGGCAGTTTATATTTTTTGAGTTGTATTTCATGTATATTTAAGCTGTTTGGGGTATTAGTTTGGACTTTCTCATAAGTGACAAAATCTAACTCCGACTAGCAGAAGCAGACTAGGGCTCCGTGGACAGAAGTCTAAGAATACAGCTCGAGGCAGAGCTGATCCAGGGCCAGCATGATCAGGACCCTCTCTCATGTGTTTCTTGGATTACCTCTGATTCTATAGGTGGACCAGTCTCTTTCTCCCTACCATTGTTCTGCAGGAAGCTCCAGTTTACACTCAGTCCTTACAGGCAAAGAGTTCCTTCGATAACCTCTGTGTATTTCACAGAAGACCGATGGGGATTCTTGGGTCGCTGGCCCTCTCCTGAGCAAGCACTGTGGCCACGGCTGAATAGGGAGGGTGGGGGCTTCGGTGGGAGGCGGGATGAGCCAAACCTGATCCATACGTCCGACATGCTCCCACGCAACAGAGAGGTTCTTTTACCAGAATAAGGGGACAGGTGAGAGCAGATAAAACCAACAAACATTTGTCCTGTATTCTGTGCATTTTATTTTGTTTGACTAGCTTTGCAAGGTGTCTGCCTGTTTATTGGCCCTTTCCTTCTGTTTCTTTGGGTTTATTTGCTCATATCTACCTTATTGAGTTGTATGCTTAATTTCAGTCGTGTTTTCTAACATATTCATGGCCACCAATGTTCCTATAAATACACCTTTGACTGTTACCACTCAGTCACGTGTATCTGCCATTTATTCCGGCCTTGTATCTGTAAGCCTGGCCTTAGGTATTTGTCTAGCTTTCAGTGATTGTGTGATGTACCTGATAGCCCCTGTTTCCCCCCTAAAACCTTTTCATCGCCATTTCTCCGTCTCTTATCAGTCATTTAGCTCCTGTGGGTCGTAGCTAAGCTTCCTGATGCAGGTACAGCCCGGTGTTCTGCATAGTACTCCCCTTTGTCATTCTCTGAAGCTGAATGCCCCCTCCATTTCCCAACCTAGTGGCAGAATCCAACCATGAGTGAATAGATCTCCCAGAGTGAGCTGAGTGTTTTAAGAGCCCTCTCCACCACCCTTGCCTTGGTCAGTCCATGCGAAGGGTAGTGACACCTCCTCACCTCCCGCAGTTAGGTTTGAGACTTGTGGCCCTTTGGGCTCTGCGCCTGTGTCACTTTAGCATCAGCCTTACAGCAGGTCATTTCCACTAGAGCTTTCCCACCCGCTTCCCCCCTCACCTGCATATAGGTGCCAAGGAGCACACCTGGTAATCTGAGCTAGCCACGTGCTTTTTCTCCTTTAACCTGTAAAGGTGGTAAGCTACCTTGACAGTGTCTCACCTTAAAACATCCTTGCATTCCTGGAATAACAGAGTCGTGATATATTTTCCAATATATCGCTGGACTTGGTTTTCTGATATTTGGGGGCATTTTGGCATCCAGGCTCAGAAATGAAATGGTTTAAGTTTTTTCTTTCCTGTGCTGCCCCTGTTTTTATAACAAGGTTATGCCAACTTCATAAAATGAGTTGGAGAGTGTTCTATTTTCATTACAAGTGTTTGTACGGTATTGGAATTTTGGATTTCTAAAAATTTTGGTAAAACTTGTAAAACCAACTGTGCCTGGCATGTTTAGGGTGGTGGGAAGTTTTTTTGTTTGTTTGTTTTTTGTTTTGTTTTAAGAGTGAGAGATCACGAACTGGCGAGAGGGGCAGAGAGGGAGAGAGAGAATCCCAAGCAGGCTCCAGGCTCAGTGTGGGACCTGATGCGGAGCTCGATCCCACGACCCCAGGATCATGACCTGAGCTGAAATCAAGAGTCAGTCGCTCTACCGACTAAGCCACCCAGGCACCCGGATGGGAAGATTTTTAACTCTAGATTTTTGGTGATAATAGGTCGTTTAGGTTTCTGTTCTGGATTCTGTGATACTTTCAAGGAAAAATGTTTTCCTATTTTCTCGTCTCGTCTGTGCTTTCAAACTTAGTGCAGAGTTATTTGCAGAACTGCCTTACGTTTGCGATCTTGACTATATCCACATTATGTCTCCTTTTTTATGTCTAATATTATTGTGCTTTTTCCTTTTTTGTCAGTCTTGGTAGACATTTCTTTATTAGTCTTCAGCGCGTCCGCTCTGTCGTCATTCTCCTTCACTATTAGCTTGTTTCTATTTCATGAATCAGAAATACGGATTTCCCTTTTCCTCACGCTCGCTTGAGTTTATTCTGTGGCTCTTATTCTAACCCTTGTGGGTGCTTCAGCTTCACCCCCTCCCCGCCCCCACGCCTGAAGGAAAGGTGAAAGAATCGGATGTCCTTCGGTGGGGCCAGCGCTTTGTAACATTTGCCACATTCCATTTCTTTCAACACACAGCACACGTAGTTGTTCCATTGAGTTGTCATGTCTCTTTAACCTCTTTTAATTTAGAACAGATGGCTTAATGGGCTTTTTTTTCATTAATGGGCTTTTTTGATGAGTTCAGGCCAGTTATCTTATTAAAAGGTACCACGTTTGGATATGTGTGATTCTTTGTGCGTACTTAGATTTGGGTTAAACAATTTTAGCAAAAATAGCTCAGGACTGATGTGCTCTTACTGCATATCTAAAGCACATGATGATGGTGAAGAATGTCCCAATTACTGGTGATGCTAATTTTGATCACCTGGTTAAAGAGATGGCTTCTAGATCATTTTTCTACAAAGGAACTGTTTTGCCTTTGTGGGACAGTCTTCCCCTTTAAGGCCATTTAAAATGTCCTTTGATGCAGTTCTATATGTATTTGTAGTTAGTTATTACTATTTAAAATTGCTTTTAGTGTTTATTCATTTTTGAGAGAGACAGAGCACAAGCGGGGGAGGGACGACAGAGACACAGAATCCGAAGCAGGCTGCAAGCTCTGAGGTGTCAGCACAAAGCCCAACATGTGGCTCAAACCCACGAACTGTTGAGATCATGACCTAAGCCGAGGTCGGAGACTTAAATCGACTGAGCTACCCAGTGCCTAATTTAATGATTATTAAGTTAAAATATACAATTTCCCATCATAACCATTTTTTAAAGCATTTTTTAAATGTTTATTTTGAGGAGCATGAGTGGTAGGAGAAGAGGCAGAGAGAATCCCAAGCAAGCTCTGTGCTGTCAGCACAGAGCCCGATGTTGGGCCTCGATCCCACAAACCATGAGATCGTGATCTGAGCTGAAATCAAGAACTGGGCCTTTGGCCAACTGAGCCACCCAGGCGCCCCCTCCCATTATAACCATTTTATAGCATACAGCTCAACAGTGTTACATACATTCCCAATCTTGTGTAAACACCCTCCTTTTCTGACTGGCTTATTTCACTTAGCATAATGTCTTTAAGGTTCAGCCATGTAGCACATGTTAGAATTTCCTTCCTTTTTACGGCTGAATCATGTCCCATTGTTTGCATATACCACAGTTTGCTTATCCATTCATCCATCGATGGACTCTTGGATTCCTTCCACCGTTCAGCTATTGCGAATAACGCTGCTATGAACATGGGTGTACAAATATCTTTTTGAGACCTTGCTTTCAACTCTTCTGAAGATAAACCCAGAAGTGGAATTGCTGGATGATAGGGTAATTCTAGTTTTAATTTTTTAAGGGACCATCGCCATACTGTTTTCCATAGTGGTGGCACCATTTTACATTCCCACCAACAGTGCATAAGCGTTCCAATTTTTCCACATCTTCACCAATATATTATGTTCTTTTTAAAAAAATAATAGCTATCCTGATAGGTGTGAAGTATCTAGTGTTTTAATTATAGTTTAGTTTTGAGTGTTTTCTAATTTCCATTATTCCATTTTTGGTCCATAAATTATATTTAAATATTTAGTTGATTATTTTTAATAATGTAAGCACCTTCAAACCTACCACCACAAAACAAAGGCTGCGACTGATCCAAACTAGCATTTGTCTCCACTCTCCCATCCTAAACCCCATCCATCCTATTTTCCGTTCCTCCACCCATTAACCAACTTGGACTCTGTATGCCTTTGTCTTCTTTCCGTATAGTTTCTTGTATCTACATGTGTTTTTCTAAAAGTTCTTTTAGGGGCACCTGGGCGGCTCAGTCATATAATTATCCAGCTCTTGATTTCAACTCAGGTCATAATCTCACAGTTCATGAGTTTGAGCCCCACATCAGGCTCTGTGCTGACAGTGTGGAGCCTACTTGGGATTCTCTCTCTCCGTCTCTCTGCCCCTCCCCTGCTCACTCTCTCTCAAAATAAACTTTAATCTAAAGGAAAATTTTTAAAAAATAAGGTTTTTTTTTTAACATTATGAAAAGGATATTATGCCAAACGTCATATTTAGGGGCTGATGTTTCATTTAATATTACATTACTTTGATTCTCCTAATTGCTGTATGTCGTTGTAGTTCATTTGTTATTTCCCCGTGGGACTCTCACAATTTATCCATTCACTCTTCTGCTGGTGGCCCTTGGGGTTCTTCCTCCCCGCCCCTCCCCCCCACCTTCCGTTGTAAACAGTCTGGTAGATTTATCTGTTCAGGTGTGAAGTTCCTCTTGGGACAGTTCTCGGGTGTGGAATTTGTCAGAATTTTGGGGCGATGCCACCAAATGTTTTCCAAAGTGACCACATCGGCGGACATTCACCAGCTGTGGACGCCTGAGGGGGATTGAATGATTTCCTCCTGTAGTCTGTCACTTTTTGCTTAATATATTTTGAGTTTATGGTATTAAGTACAACACAGTTAAAATTGCTATCTCCTTTTGTGAATTGAATCCTTTCTTATGAAGTGACGCTTTCCATCCTTACAGATGCTTTTTTTTTTTAATGTTTATATATTTTTGAGAGAGAGAGAATGAGAGAGAGAGCACAAGTGGGAGAGGGGCAGAGAGAGAGAGAGAGAGAGAGAGGAAGACACACAATCCGAAGTAGGCTTCAGGCTCTGAGCTGTCAGCACAGAGCCCGATGTGGGGCTTGAACTCGTGAACTGTGAGATCATGACCTGAGCCGAAGTCGGACACCCAACCGACTGAGCCACCCAGGCACCCCCAGATGCTTTTTATCTTAGTTTATCTGATGTTAGTGTAGCCCCCCCCAACTTTCTTCTGCTTAGTATTTCTCTTTTTGCCTAATAAGTGCTCTTCCATCCTTTTACTTTCAGTCTCACTTTTAGATTTACTTTATTTTCAGATGCTCTACCCATCTCCACATCTTAAAAGTTGAATCACAAATCACTATTTTTCTTTTAACTGATACACTCAACTCATTTAACTTATTGTAATAATTGGTATGGGGTTCCATGTGTCCTATTTGACAGTTGAGTGGATATAAAGTCAAGGTTCTAAATCTTTTCTTTCAATACTTTGAAAATATTACTTGATTGTCTTCTTGCTTTCAGTGTTGCTATTGAAAAATCTGGTGTTGGTCTGATTCTCATGGCCTTGTATGTGGTATGCTCTTTCTGTTAGTGTTATCTCTGATATTCTTAAAGTTCTAGATGGTGTGTGTAGATGTGAGTTATTCTTTTCTCTTCTCTTGGCACGCTTTGGGGGTTTTTTGATCCAAGGTGCTTTATGTTTATATGATTCCAGGAAATGTGTCTCCATTATTTCTTCAAACGTTTTCTCCATGTTCAGATTTCTCTCCAGAATCCCTGTTATTCAGATTTTAGCGTCTTTACTTCTACCTTCCGTATCTTAGCTTTTCTTGTGCAGTTGTTTTCTTTAGTCCTTCCTCGTAGATTTTCTCAGTCTGGTATTCTGATTTCTCTGTTTCATGCCTAAGATGTATCCCTTCTGGTAGACATCCCATCTACTGTGGGGTTTTTTAAATGTTTGTTTATTTTTGAGAGAGAGAGAGGCAGAGAGAGAGAGAGAGAGGGAGACACAGAATCCGAAGCAGGATCCAGGCTCTGAGCTGTCAGCACAGAGCCTGATGTGGGGCTCGAACTCCTGGACTATGAGAACATGACCTGAGCTGAAGTGGGATGCCTAGCCGACTGAGCCACTCAGGTGCCCCCCACCCCATCTGTTGTGTTCTTTACTTCAACTCAGGTTGACTTTTCCAGCAGGCTGAAACTGCAGCTCACCCTACTAGAAATTTCCTTCATACAGAACTCTGGGAACCAGCATCTAACACTTGAGCAGTAGCCCCGAGGGCAAGGCAGCCAGGGTATTTCCCCGTCAACTCACACCCGTCATCGGTGGAAGAGGGCTGCTCCTGGGGGGCTAGCTTCCAGCCTGCCCCCGTGTGGGCAGACAGACTTCGCTGGCCAGGGTAAGGGAGGCAGAGAGCTGCGTGTGGTGCCCACTGAAGTCTGGGCACTGCCCGCGGATCTCGTGCGCCGAGGGGACGCGGGCTTCCACAGAATGCACATCTCAGCAGCAGGAAGAAGAGCGTGAATGCGGACCCCTGAGAACCGGTGGGATAGAAGTTCCGAAGCTGAGACCGTACTTTGATGGGGTATAAAGGAGACAGGGCTCAGCGGCAGCACTTGGTTCGCAGCTTCTTGATCTTCCGAAACGTCTTGTTCCCGAGGCCCTTCGGGCATGCTCTCGGGTCCGCTGGCCTAGTCCACGGGCTTTAGTTAAATTCTTAAATGTGGAGTCTGCGGCCTTCAAAATACGAAGAAGCTAAATTGATACAGGGCTTCTTTCTTTGCAGCTGGAGGCATGAGGCCAGCAATTTCTCCTTAGTAGTGGCCCAGACGCCCCGCAAGAAAGTCACCTGGGTTGCAGGACCCTGGGTTTTGCCTTGATGGTGGCCCAGACGCCCCGCAAGAAAGTCACCTGGGTTGCAGGATCCTGGGTTTTGCCGTCACGCAAAGCCCAAGCACCTCTGCTTATCTGTATCCGAGGCGCTCACGCGGCAGCGTGGACGGTTGACTTAGTGGGAACCGGGATCGTCGATGTGATGGAAAGGCGGGACCGCAGCGGTAGCTCCTGTCGTGCTCTGGTTTGATCCATTGACCACACACTGCAAGAGACTGCGCGGCCCCTCCGGAAGGTGGAAAGGCCCTCTACACGCCCTGCTGGTGACACGGAGGAGTAAAGCATTCGCGATGGCCAAGGCCGTCTACGGCGCGCCGGCAGTGCCAGCAGGTTTTCAGCTGTTGTTCGAGAGAGTGCGCGGATGCTAACTACTGAAGTGTGTTCCTTAAGTAGCCCTCGCGGTTCACGGTGAGGGGCCAAGCGCCGGAGACCTTTGTTCCCAAGCAGTCCCGGTTGTTGAACGTGGAGATAGTCGTGGGTGTCACAATGCCTCATTAGTTTTTGTTTGAGAACAGCACTCTCTTTTCCTCCCTGTGGTATGCACTCTGGTGCCGGGTGACCCGGGGCCCGCATGAGGTTGCTGGCTCCATGTTCCGCCCGCATTTCTAGAAGCTACCAGCAGAGGTCACAATTAGCACGTCCAAGCGTCAAGTCAGCAACCACCCCTATTCTGCAGCACCCACACCATCGGTCCTGATTGTGGGATCCAAGACCGGCCACGGCCATGGCAGGTCAAGTCCAACCAGGGGCTCCACGTGTCCCAACAGCAACTGCAACCCAAGTCGCAGGCCCCACGGGGAACTCACTCACAAGGCACTATCAGTGCCTTCCCCTCTAGCGTATACAAACTGGAAGATGTGCTTGGAGAGAGATGGGGACCTGCTCTCGTCTTTCAGTTTGAAAGTATCCAAGTCAGGGTATTGGGGGACTCAGCAGTATCCATCCCCCCAGAAACCCTGTGTGAGGAAATGGCGTGGAACTCAGGAGGCCATGGGAGGCCGTGGAGGGAGTGAGACCTCAGAACTCTAAAGGAGTGTTCTCCCCAGGGGCCTCCTCACCCCACTACTTCAAGTGTTTCCCTTCTAGAAATTGCTGACTCTTTCAGACTCTTGCTTTCCTTGCTCCCCTCATTTGCCTTGTCTCTGAACCCTCCAAGTGCTTTCCTCCTTTATGTGCGTCCCCGGTCACCTTACGTCTTCCGTAATTGAGCATTTTGATAGTCAAGTTCTGCCTTATTAAACCATCCATGGCCACACATAGCTTTGCGAGAGGGGACCTTTGCAGGGAAATCCTCCCCTTTCTTGGTTCTTTGTCCAGACACTTTTTGGGACCCCTGCCTCCCCGCCACCTGTATCCTCCCCACTCCCCAAAGCAGAGCATATCTTGGCACAGAGAACTATTTTACTTCTCTCAGTGTCTCCCAGAGCAGATGCACAGAGGAGGGAAAGGCCAGGGGTCTGAGGAAGGGCAGGTAATGTGGTGTGTCTGTGCTGGGCAGCGACATGGTAAGTCTGGAAGGTACGGGGCTTGGAATGCCAGGCTAAGGGATTGTGACCAGAACGGCTTGAGATGGCAAGATCTGGCACATCAAGTCTGGGAAGGGGGGATAGTGGCTGGAAGCCAGCGCAGCCGTGTGCAGACCCTGAGCAAGGCGACTCCGTCTTCCCAAGGTGTTGGGGCTTCAGAAAAACAGCCGTGGAGGAGGGACTTTGACCCACCCCAGTCCAGTGAGCGAGGACGCCCATCCCTGTCTTATCCCGAGATAAGGGCATTCAGACCAACTGAATATAGGAGTTTCTCACCAACAGGCAGGAGGAACTTCTATCAGATGAACTTCAGAGAGAATGAAAATGACTTCAGAGAAGAGATCTGAGAGGCAAGAAGGAATGAGGAGCAAATGAATGATTGAAGACGATGTCCAATTTGGGGGGGCGGTTCTTAAAAAGTCAAAATTAAGTACTGGAAAACAAAAACCCATAAGAACAGAGAGGGATAATAATGAAGTGTTCTCAAGGCTACGTATAGTTTGAAGGGAGCTAGATCCATCGACTAAGTTTAGATTTTGTCAATACACTTGTGGAAATGTTAAGAGTTATCTCCAAAAGAATAGAAATTGTAGGGCGCCTGGGTGGCGCAGTCAGTTGAGCGTCCAACTCTTGATTTCGCTCAGGTCATGATCTCACAGTCGTGGGATCAAGCCAGGATCTTGTTCAAGATTCTTTCCCTCTCTCCCTCTGCCTCTCCCATGCGCTTGCTCACTCACTCTCAAAAAAAAGGAAGGAAGGAAGGAAGGGAGGAAGGAAGGAAGGAAGGGAGGGAGGGAGAAAAAGAAATTGTATACTTTCCAAGTCAGTAGAAAGAAAAGGTACTGGGGCGCCTGGTTAAGTGTCAGACTTCGGCTCATGTCATGATCTCACGGTTTGTGAGCTCAAGCCTGGGCCAGGCTCTGCACTTTCTCTCTCCCTGCACCTCGTAGGATTCTCTCTCTCTCTCTCCCTCTCTGCCCTTCACTCACTCATGCACTCTCTCAAAAATTAATTAAAATTAATTAATTAACAATTGACTAATCAATTAAAAAGAGAAGGTATTAAGAACCCGATCATTAGAAGAGAAAGCAAGGAAGCAGAAAAACAATAGAAAGCAGGACACACCGGAAGTATAAAGGTTGTATAGAATAAAAACTACTCTGTTTTTGTTTAAGCAGAAAAGGAATTCTGGAGACCGTTTTAGGTGACACATTTTGATGTTAATGTTCTGTGTCAGCTTGACTGGGCTCAGCGATGCACAGAGAGGTTTTATTTCTGGGTGTGTCTGTGAGGCTGTTTCTGGAAAAGACTAGCAGACCGAGTAGAGAAGGTCCCCCTCCCCAGCGCTGGTGGCCACCATCCAGTCTGTGGAGGGCCTGAAGGTGAGGGAAGGATGAACTTGCTCTCCGAGCTGGGACCTCCACCTTCTCCTGCCCTTCCCCGTGGGCGCTCCTCATGCCTTTGGGCTTGGACTGGGACTCACGCTGTCGGTTCCCCTGGTTCTTGGGCTTCAGACTTGGACTGAATCACACCACTGGCTTTCCTAGTTCTCCAGTTCGCAGACGGCAGATTGTGGGGCTTCTTGGCCTCCATAATGATGGGAGCCAAATCCTATAATAACTCTCAGGCATATGGGAGTTCCTTCTGTTTCTCTAACACACTCCTGGAATCTAGGAAGGTCATAGACTCAGAGGTGCCGTGGCCAGGAGACACAGCACATGGAAGCTTCCGGTGGCCTCAGTTGGGGAAGCAGTGTCCCCTGGAGGCATCTGACGGGGCTGGCCCCAGGACCCCAGCATCTTTCCTCTGGAAGTCAATAAACATTAGCACTTGCTTTCAGCATCATTGCCGCCAGTTTACTTAGAGCTTTTATTTGAAATAGATAATGTATTTTTATCAAATAGAATGAATACAGTTACATGGGTGTCTTATTTAATTGTGCATGTAATGAACGATGTCAACAGATTCTCCATGGAGAAGCACGCTTACACCTCTGACATAAACCTCATGGTGTATTGTTCTTTTGCTATACACTATAATAATAATATACACTATCATAACAGTATACACTATAATAACAATAGAATAACAGTACACTGCTGGATGAGATTTGGTATGTAATTTAGAGAGTTTGCATCAATATTATTTATAAGCAACATTCGTTTTTGCAGTATCCTTCTCAGATTTGGCTATTCTCATTTTATCAACATCATAAAGTATGTTAGAGTGCTGACCATATTTCCCTGGGATCTTGGAACAGTGTAAATAGCATACGAACGAACTGCTATTTAAAGGTGAGATAGAACCATCGGGGTCTGGTGCCTTTTTTTGATAGTTCAAAGAATAACCACAGCAAAGACTTACACGGTGTTTAGATTTGGAAATTTAACAGTGGCTCTTTGTTTAAAACAACCGTAGCAGGAAGACAGGAAGTTACAGGCCTGGGAAATGATAGGCCCTGGAAGAAGAGAAAAAGGAGAAAAGTGACCTTTCTACTCGTTGTTTACACCTCAAGTGAATGGAAGAGTTTATGGACTTTCCTCAGTTCTCAAGCTGGACACTTTTGTTACTTATGCAATTATCGAAAACAGTGCTTGACATATCTTTTTAAAAATTTTTTTTTAATTTTTAAAATTTTTATTTTTTGGGGGGGGGAGTGCAAGTGGGGCAGGGGCAGAGAGGGGTTACAGAGGATCTGAAGCAGGCTTTACGCTGACAGGCTGACAGCAGTGAGCCTGATGTGGGGCTCGAACTCATGAACCGTGAGATCATGACCTGAGCTGAAGTCAGGCGCTCAACCAACTAAGCCACCCAGGTGTCCCATGTTTATTTTTTTATTTTTGAGAGAGAGAGAGACATAAGGAGAGAGAGAAAGAGAAAGGGGGAGAGAGAGAGAGAGCACTATTGGGGGAGGGACAGAGAGAGGGGGACAGAGGATCTGAAGCGGGCTCCAAGCTGACAGCACAGAGCCCGATGTGGGCCTCAAACTCACAAACTGTGAGATCATGACCTGAGCTGAAGTCAGACCCTCAACCGACTGAGCCACCCAGGTGCCCCAATGTTTGACATATCTTAACATGAACTTAATATCCTGTATCCAGCGCCCCCATGAAGAAATAAAACATGTCCGGCGCAGCTCCCCTAGCGGCGCCGCCTTGTCAGTCTCTACCCCCAGAAACAATATGCTAACTTCTAATAGCATAACTTAATTTTGACTGTTTTTGTAAAGCAGAAACAATGTGTATGATTTTATGTTTGACTTTTTTACTTCTCTGCTATGTCTTGAGAGCCATCCATGTTATTTATTCCATTATATGAATATCCACCATTTATTTATCCATTTTACTGTTGATGGACATTTGGGTTTCCAGTTTGGGACGGTTATAAATAGTGCTCTTCTGAACCTCCTTGTTGATGTTTTTGGTTGAACATATGTACATTTTTCTGTCGCTAAGCCAACATATTTCTGCTTTTTTAAAAAAAATTTTTAGAGAGAGAGAATGCAAGTGGGAGAGGGGGAGAGAGAGAGAGAGAGAGAGAGAGAGAGAGAATCCCAAGCAGGCTCCACACTACCAGTGCAGAGTCCAAGATGGGGCTCGATCCCACAACCCTGGGATCATGACCTGAGCCCAAATTAAGCGTAGGACACTCAAGCGGCTGAACTACCCAGGTGCCCTTTTGTTCTCTCTCTTTTTTAAAAATTTTGTTTAGTTTATTTATTTTTTGAGGGAGAGAAAGAGAGAGGAGGGGAGGGGCAGAGAGAAAGGGAGAGAGAGGATCCCAAGCAGGCTCCGCACTGTCAGCACAGAGCCCAATGCGGGGCTCGAACCCACACACAGTGAGATCACGACCCAAGCCGAATCAAGAGTCGGATGCTGAACTGACTGAACCACCCAGGTGCCTGCCCCATGTTCTCTCTTTTTAAACAAAGTTTTACAATAGAAGTTTTCGAATATATTCAAAATTAGATGGAATGGAATAATGAATCCCCTTGTGCCCATCACCACACTTCGATAACCATCATCTTGGTCCCCCTGCCTCATATAGCCCCACTCCCCATATTTTTATTTGTTTTTCTTTATTTTTTTAGTTTGGAGTAACTGAAAGCAAATCCCAGATCTCATCGTGTACTCCTGGTTGTATACATTATAACACACATACCATATGTATAATATATATATATACATATATATTACATATTTCTCTAGCAGATAAGGATTTCTTTTCTTAACATAACCATCTGATGGTATCATACCCAACAAAATTAATAGTTCCCTTGATATTATCATCTAGTACCCAGTCTGCATACAGATTGCTCTGACAACCTTAAAAATGTTTTTCTAATCCTGTTTGAATGAGAGCAGACAGGGTCTACACTGTGCTTTCCTGTGGACGTCTCTGTGTCTTTTTCTTTTTTTTTAAGTTTTTTTTTTTTTTTTTGAGAGAGAGAGTGAGTGGGGGCGGGGCAGAGAGCGAGAGAATCTCAAGCAGGCTCTGTGCTACCAGCGCAGAGCCCAACATGGGGCTTGAACCCACGAACTGTGAGACCATGACCTGAGTGGAAACCAAGGTTGGATGCTCAGCCGACTAAGCCCCCCGGGGGCCCCATCTGTGTCTTTTTCATCCACCGCATTCTCCTCTCACCTTTCTTCATGCCTTTTATTTTTGGTGAGACAAGTTCACCTGCCTGTGGACTGTCCACGTGTGATTCGGCTGATTGCGTCCTAGTGGTGACGTCTTCGTGCGCTCTGCCGTTGCCCGTTTGGCATGTAGACTGGCAGGTAAATTTAGAAGCTATTATTTTGGAAAGAACACTTCACAGGTGATGCTTCTGCGTCACATCAGGAGGCCTGCTCTGCTTTTAATCGTGTGAAAACTGACTTGCGTGTCCAGGAGTTGTTGGCAAGATGCATCCGTTATAAAGGCCCCTGTCGACCTTCACGTGAAGGTTTTAGCAGCTGTTGGCCATGTTTATCATGGTCGTGTTGGTCAGCCCTCATTAACCAGGCCTCGCAAAATGGTGATTGTTTTTCTAATTAGATCATTAGTTCTGTATTCTCACCTGGAATTCTTCTAAAAGGAAAAGCGTCTTGCCATTAACTATTTGGTTACCCTGAAATATAATCAAGTACAGGAGAGGCAAGAAAAGTCTTGATTTTTTTTCTTTTTTAACGTTAATTTCAGCATTAATATTTGGTACCTGTATCAGCCAGAGCCCCAGCGAGGAGACAGACGGAGCTACTTCAGTAGTGAGAATATTGTCTAAAGAACTGTTAAGCAAGGCCTTTAAGAACTGCGAAGGCAGGGGCGCCCCGGTGGCTCAGTCGGTTCAGCAGCCAGCTCTTTGGGGTTAGGTCATGATCCCCGGGGTCATGGGATTGACCTTGCGACCAGCGGCCTCCACGCTGAGCATGGAGCCTGCTTGAGATACTCTCTCTTTCCCTCTGCCCCTCCCCAGCTCACGCTCATGCTCTCTCTCTCTCTCTCTCAAAAAAAAAAAAGGAATTGAGAAGGCAAAAAAGTGAGCACTGAGATATCACGGAGCAACCAGAGGAAGCAGCTACCACCCCTAGAGCTGAGGAAACACACATGGAAGAGTCTGGAATGATTAAACCGCAGAAGCGGCTGGGAAGGCCCCATTGAGCTGGGAGGCAACAGCGGAGCCAGCACAGCTGAGCTACAAGCGCTGGGACCTTGACATCTTGGTTACCAGCACTGTGGCCAAGCAACCGCTAAAAGTGAGCAACTTTTGAAAGTATTATTATGAACTCATGATTTTTTTAACGTATTTGAGTGTGGTTGCCCCCACGTCATTAATATTTTTGATGCTTAGATGGTCCTCTCTCTGGCTGGCGCCTTAGACGTGGCTCCTGCGTCAATTTGTCAAGCGCCCCCCCACCCCCCCAGGGTTTCAGCGCTTCCGCGCTCTCCAGCGAGACGATACTGCAGCTTCAACTTGTGTGTTTCCTGCCCCAGACCCGGAGTCAACCTTCCTCCGAAGAGCCCTGGTTCCTTTTAGTGGTGAGTGGTTTTGTTTTTATTTTTATTTTTATTTATTTAATAGTTTATTTATTTTTGAGACAGAGGGACAGAGTATGATCAGGAGAGGGGCGGAGAGAGAGGGAGACACTGAATTCGAAACGGGCTCCAGGCTCTGAGCTGTCAGCACAGAACCCGATGCGGGGCCCAAACCCACGGACCGAGAGATCGTGATCTGAGTCGAAGTCAGACGCTTAACTGACTGAGCCACCCATGCGCCCCTGTTTTTGTTTTTTAGAGAGAGAGCCTGAGCAGAGGAGGGGCAGAGAGAGAGGAAGACAGAATCCCAAGCAGGCTTCAGGCTCGGCACCCAGCACGGATCCCGACGTGGGGCCCAGTGCAGGGCGGATGGGGGCCGGTGGTGGGGCTCCATCCCACGGCCCCTATATCATGACCCCAGCTGAAATGGAGAGTCAGACACACAACCTGAGCCACCCAGGGGCCGCCGTGGTGTCATTGTAAGACTGTACACTGCTCATTTCTACCGAGTTGCCTTCACTTCTAGGTCTTTGCAGTGGACAGAAGAGCTAAGATGAATGTTCTTTCTTTTGAAATAAAAAATGAATTACGGGGGCACCTGGCTGGCTCAGTCAGTAGAGTATGCAACTCTTGATCTCCGGGTCACGAGTTCAAGCGTAGAGCTTACTTAAACAGAAAACAAAAATTATGATTTCATGCTGATATTTACAGTTCAAAAGAAAGATTACAGGATTTTACATAATTTTAAAATTTATATCTCATGCCAAAAAATTTTGGTTCCTGATAACATTAATGTAATTACTTATTAGCTGTGTAAACATATGTTAAAATAGCTATATCACTATCAGTACTAACAATAAGACTATTGAATGCATTTAAGATTTTTTTTTTAAGTTTATTTATATTGAGAGGGAGAGGAGGGGCAGAGAGAGAGAGAGGGAGAGAAAATCCCAAGCAGGCTCCACACTGTCAGTGCAGAGACTAACCCCGGGCTCGATTTCATGAACTATGAGGTCATGACCTGAGGCAAAATCAAGAGTTGGATCCTCAACTGACTGAGACACCCCGGAGCCCCATGATTTCTCAATTTTTAATTAATTTCTTAATTTCTTAATGGTTCTTTCTTAATGGTTCTTTTTATCCTTAGTTGATACCCCAGAGTGTAAAGTCAAAATGTTATATTTTTTTATATCATTCAAAATAATTCTTTGCTATGTTGTTATGCAATCAACTTGATATAAAATTAGGTTTATGTTTAGACTTTTAGGGATTGCTTTTATATTGATTTGTATTTTAAAAATAATGTAAAATATTTACCTGGTTTCCAAAGTCAAAATTAGAAAACAAGACACATCAGAGAATTCCAGACTTCTTCCATGTTTCCACTCAATTTTTTTCTTCCATTGTTTATTTTAGAGTAGATAAGATTATTTGCATATATTAACATCCCCCCACTTTGCTCACTCGAAAGTTCAGAGTTCAGAGGTCCATCTAGCTTTAGCAGTCTTGATTCTTCAAGCTTTTGCTCTGTTAGAATTTTACAAGGAATATGTACTCCAACTGGACTCTGAAAAAGTTACTTTTTAAAAAAATAGTTGTACAATTTTTTTCAAACATTTATTTATTTATTTTTGAGAAAGAGAGAGAAAGCACAAATGGGGGAGGGGCAGAGAGAGAGGGAACACAGAATCTGAAGCAGGCTCCAGGATCCGAGCTGTCAGCATAGACCCCAACGCGGGGCTTGAACCCATGAGCCCGCAGATCATGACCTGAGCCAAAGTCAGATGCTCAAACAACTGAGCCACCCAGGCGCCCCTAAAAAAATAATTTTAGGGGCGCCTGGGTGGCTCAGTCAGTTAGGCGTCTGACTTCGGCTCAAGTCATGATCTTGCCATTCTCGAATTCCAGCCCTGCGTTGGCCCAGTGCTGACAGCTCCCAGCCTGGAGCCTGCTTCAGATTCTGTGTCTCCCTCTCTCTCTCTGCCCCTCCCATGCTCGCTCTCTGTCTCTCAAAAATAAATAAACATTTAAAAAATAATAATTTTAAAAGGGGCTCAGGTCATGATCTCACAGTTCATAAGTTCGAGCCTTGCACTGGGCTCTCTGCAGAGACAACTTTGGATCCTCTGTCCCCACCGCCCCTCCCCTGCTTGCACTCTCTCTCCCGTTCTCTCTCAAAAATAAATAAACATTAAAAGGAAGTCTTCTGAGACTGAAAGCCTTTAGGGGGAGCCAAGCAAGAGAAGCATCTGAGCTTGGGCGGGGAGGTGGGGGCAGTGGCAGCCTGCAGTGGGACGTCAGAGGCCCGGTGGATGTTGCAGCCAGAGCAGAGTGAGGATGGTGTCCCTGTCCCTGTAGATCGAGTGGGGCGAAGCCTGAGCAGCCTGGGCAGGCATGATGGGGGCAGGGAGGGCCTGAGCGGTAGCTGGGTGGGGACAGCGGGATCTGAGCACAGTGAGGGGCCTGTGGGGGTGGAGCGAGGAAGGCGGCTGCACAGGGGCCAGCGGTGGCATCAGTGGCCCAGCCAGCAGCACTGGAAAATGAGTGATGTGGGGAGGAGCGGGTGACGGCAGCGACAGGAGACTAGACACATACTGGACATTGATCCAAGGGGCAGTATCTTGCAGGCGCCTCATCAGCAGGGAAGGGAGTTAGACGTGAGAGGAAGAGACGGAGAATGAGCCCTGTGGTGCTGGACTGGACTGAAGCTGGAGCTATCAGTGTAATGCAGTTTTGAGTACACGTAGGTAAAGAGAAATAAATGCAGATGGAAATGTGATCTGTTCATTTCTTAGCTCTGTCCACTGAGAGGGCTTGAGGGCGGTGACACCCTGGTTGCGGTGAGCGCGCAGAACATCCAGATCTTGGTTTTTAATACCCCCTTTGCTGAAAGGAACCAGGGCGCTTCAGGGAAATGGCTGATGCCAGGACTAGGGCAGAGCAGGTCCAGATGAGCCTGGAAAACTTGTTTTAACAGAGAGTAAGGAAATGCTTGAAGAATGATGGAGGCGTGTCAATAGGACACCAAGGCCAGCTTCCAGGGGCTCCCACGGGCCAAACTTGGGACAGTTTGAGGTGGGAGCTTTTCTTTCCATCTGGGAGCCAAGGAGGCAGGGCTCAGCGGGGGTACCGGACGCGCCCAGGGTCATGTAGGTGATGAGCTGGGGGAGACCCAGCCCAGTGACCCAGGAGGGAAAGGGAATTTGAATGTTCCTCCTGCCGATGCAACCCCTCCTCTAGGAAACAGTCCCCTCTGGGCACTTGACATTGAAGCCTCAGAGGCCTAACAACACAGAGCCAGCGTCTCACCGTGCTCGGTCCGCTCCGTCAGCTACCTGGCTCCTTCCTGAGGATGCCAAGGGACAAAGTGGGACCAGCTGGGAAAGGTGGGGCAGGGAGCATAGCTCCAGGGGACAGTCACGGGCTTGGCACTGAGGGGCACCAAGGATGACGGCACCTTGGGGGCAGACAGGTAAGAATTCAGCTCACTGGGCTGTGCTCTGAGGGCCTATGGCTGGCAGCCCAGACAGGCACCTTTTTCCAGTTGCATCGAGATATGTGGGGCAGCCCTGCCTCAGCCCCCAGGATATGAAGTGGGGTGAAAGCTTCTAAATTTAGCTCTGGAGAAGGGGGTGAGAAGGCAGGGATCCTGCCAGACCTGGGAGGGGGCAGGTTCTGGTCCTGTGGGCTCGACAGACCTTTCTCCATGATGGGGAAACACAGAAACAGGCCATTAGCTGCCAGGTGGAGCCTCGGCTGGGTATGGCCACTGGGACTCAACAGGGTCAGAAGGACCTGGGAAGGGTGTGGGCACAGCCCAGAGAGAGCAAGACGGCCAGAGCAAGGAGGGGACCCCGTCCCGCCCCTGCTCAGTGCCCAGCTCTAGCCAGCTTCGGACAGTCAGCCTTTGCAGTGGGGATCCCATCACCACGCTCAGAAGGGCCTTGCTAAGAGCTGAGCTGGGTGGGGAACGTAGGTGCAAGGAGTGGAGAAGGGGTCCTCGGTGGCCCCTGGGTCCTCTTAGTGAGGGTTCCATGTGCGCTGGCGGCGGCGAAGGAAGATGCTGGCAAGGGGCTGACTGGGCCTCTGTAAATGAAGTCTGGGCTCTGGAGCCCTTTCAAGGGGCCAGGCGCCATGTGGAGGGGCCCAGGCTAGACCCCCTCTGGTCCGTTCACATCTGGTGTTGTCCTTGCTCTAAGGCCACCTGACCCATCAGCCTCCCAGGGGCCCAGGCTGGCTCTGCTCCTCATCCTCAGGCCCTCCCAGCTGGCGCTCGGTAAATACGTGTTGCAGTAAGAGAACGATGAACGTCCTGTGATGCTACACCAGCCCCGGAAGTCCGAGATCACGTCCCGTTTTGCAGGTAACACCAGGCCTCGGCGGCAAGTTGCCCGAGGGGAGACAGTAAATGGAAAAGCAGCCCCATGAGCTCCTGCCCAGCTGGCTGGCCCCCAGACCCTGGCTAAGAGCTCCCGACCGTCCCACCAGCCTGCACGGCGGTACTGCCCCAGTTGGCCAGGGTCTGGGGAAGACTGCTGGTGGCGCCCCGCTTCAGAGGGGCAGAGCCAGACGCCCCCTTTCCCTGGGTTCCGCCTGCCCTATGGGCTCAGGCCTCAAAGGACTTGGCGGTCCCCAGCCCCTCCTATCTCCTGGGGGCTGAGCGGACTCCCTGCAGCCTCCAGCCCCAGCCAGGAGGACAGGGACAGCCTGGGAGAGGGCTAGTGTGCATCGGGGGGCCGGCAGCCAGCTGCCACCAACTGTGTGGGGAAGGGGGGACTTCCTGGAGGTGGCTGCAGTGTCATCGGAAGCCTCTCCCAATCCCTGGCTCACCGTTTACTGCCTACTCAGTTACCCGGGTCAGAGTTCGGAGGCTTTCTGGCCCAAACCAGATCAGTTTGGCCCCAGTCCACTGTGGCTCTAGACAAGGACTTGGCTGTTTCCGCTGTGACAGTGACAACCTCCTAAGGGACCGCTGCCTGCAGAGTGAGGCCGGAGGTCGGCACGGGCACGGCCGGGGTGGGAGCCACACCAGGCACGGTGACCACGCACACCACCAGCCGGGTCTCACGAGCTTCTGGGAGAAACGTACTGAGTTCCCAACGCCAGACCCAGCCTGGGCGCTCCGAGCCTGCGGGCGGCCTCCCCCAGGGACCGGAGGGGCAGCCAAGGTGAAAATTCAGTCTGGGTGAGACCTCACCACGAGGCAGACCACAAGCTCAAAGAAAGTGTGGGGTGTGTGACCGCTTGCTGGGTTGGCCATGAGAAACCGTCACCAAGGGCAGTGAGAGCAACTGTGTTGTCCTTGCTCACATTTCCTCCAAGAACGTTTAAAACCTTCCTTCTCTTCTACCTAGTGTTTGTTGTCCTCAAAAAAAAAAAAAAATCCGTGAATCACCTGGAATGTGTTTGAGCATCGGTGGCAGCAGGACACCAGCTGTCCCATGGGCCAGGGCTCTGGCGCATCATCCCGTCGAGGCACGTCCGAGCCTCCTTCAGAACTCACCTCCCTGGGGAACTGCACGCGGGACCCGTCCCCACGCGGGACCCGTCCCCACGCAGGCGGAGGCGGCACAGGAGCGTGGCGTGGAGCCCGGGCCCCGAGGGCAGCGATCTGCGTACCATCAGGGGCTGGGGAGAGGCCAGGGTGACCGAGGCTCTAAAAACACCTCCGCTTCTCACCCGAAAGCCATCCCTGCCGAGGATAAGGTACGACTTTTGACAATCAGCCAGGACCGGAAGGAGCAACCATGCCGGGCGTGGGGCGGTGGAGGACCGTCCTAGAGATTCTGGACAGTCTCTCTCTCATCCCTTTAACTGTGCCCCTGGATGGCTGGGTCACACCTAGCAGATGTCAGACTCTAAGGCACCTCTGAGGGGTCTTGCTCAGCTCTCAATGCCAGGTGGATGAATGAATGAATGAACTCAATCTTCACAAGAGTCTACAAAACAGATGCTTGGATTGTACAAGTGGCAGTACTAAGGCTCAGATACGGGGACTGTCCTGAGGTCACACAGCCACCAGGGCCCGGCTGAGGGCAGCAGAGGCTCCTCCCAGCACCGCCTGCCCCTCCTCCCAGGCCTGACCCTGGAATCTGCACCATGACGAAGGAGGAAAAAATAAGGAGGGAACTTTATTTAATATTAAAGCGGGGGGGGGGGGATCCGAAGGGAGATCGGATTCACTTGGTGATGGTGTTCCTGCGGAGAGAAGTGAAGCATGAGGCTGGAAACGTGCGCCGCACCCCCCTCGTCAGGGGCTCCCGTCCCTGCCCCCACCCCTCGTGCTCCCCCACTCACGCGTTCATGCTCTTGCCGCTGCCGCTGAGCACGATGTACGGGGTCTTCTGGGCCTTCTGCTTCTCCTGGAGCAGAGCCACGGTGCCCAGGGGCGTGTCACTGGAGCTCATCTTCTTTAGGAGCTGCAGGACGGGGACCAGTCAGCCCAGGGCAGGAGCAGACCCCAGCACCCCCGCCACCCTGCATCCCCAGGGGCCACCAACCGCCTCCTCATCCAGCTTCTTCATCCGCCGCTCAGTCTTCATCTTGCCTGAGCCTTTCCCGTGGAAGCGGTGCGACAGCTGCCGGAAAGCCTGGGGACATGAGGCGGGAACTGGTTAGAGCCGCCTGTGCCCCAGAGGGCAGGGGAGGGGTGGTTGGGAAGGGGCTGGGAGAAGGGCCGTGACCCTGCCACCCTCCAGGGGCTCCCCAGAGTCAGGGAGACGGACTCGGGGGCTGGATGCGATGCGATGGGCACACCGGAGATCATCAGGGAGACCTGCGTGCGGAGGCTGAGTGGGGGGTGGGGGGTGCGCTGGGCTGGGAGCACGTGGGGAAGACTGCCGGTGGGGCGGGGGCCTGGAAGGGGGCCCCCAGGGCAGGTCAAGCCACTGAGAGCAGGTGGGCAAAGGAACCAGCACTGTGACGGGGCCTCGGTGCCCCCCCGGAAATGGAAACTGAGGCACAGGGGCTCTGACACTAGGTAGCACCCCAGGCAAGATCCCACAGCACAGCTCTACCTCCTTCAGGAAGGGCAGGGGCCCCGCCTCTCTGTGACTCCGTCACCCACAGCCCTGCTCACCTCCTTGGGCGTGAGTTTCCGGCCCGTCTCGTCCACGTACTCGATCTTAACGTCGGGTTTGTAGCCATCCTTCTCCTTGAAGTCCTGGGTGAAGCCACGGTACTCCTCCCGCCGGCTGTACTTGTCGTCGATGGCCCTGGGTGCGAGATGGCGGGGGGGAGGGGAGGGCTCAGGGCCAGCACCGCCCACCCCGCCTGGGCTCCCGACGGCCTCCAGCCGGTGCCACCCCCCCGTGAACCGCCCACCCCACTCACATCTTGTCCTCGATGCAGTACACGGCCGACGGCAGGGACTTGTTGGGTGCCTTCACCCGGGCCACCTTCTGCACCGTGGTCTCCAGCAGCCCTGGGGGGAGGTGGCCCGCCCTCAGGTCAATCCATACGGGTCCTCAAGCCGGGGTCTCTCAAGGCCACGGCCTGACCACCTCAACAGCCCGGATTGTCCCCAGAGATGGTGGGTCCTCAGGGGTGAGTGGTGGCTTTGTGGGGGGAGGGATGACACGGCGCAAAAAGGCCAGATGCTGCTACGACAGCTGCGGAGCTGGGGGGGGTGCAGCTGCGGTGCCCAGGAGGGGGGAGCAGCTCACCCGCACCTCCAGGGCGCACAGCCCCTCACCTTTGTTCTGACACAGCAGCAGGGCGGCCGCCAGCCCTCTGTTCACGATGGGCTCCTCGTCCAGGATGGTGGTGGAGGAGGCGGAGAACTGGGGGGGCGGCACGCAGAGGGGAGGCGGTGAGCGGGCCACGGGCTCCTCTCACCCCCTCAGCCCCCCTCACCCCACCGCACAGCTGTGGTCCTTCCCGTGACGGGGCCCTGCGCGGGGCGCCTCGCTGAGCCTCACCACGCCACTGTGAGCATCACAGGCCCCATCCCAGAGGAGAGCGGGGCTCTGGGACAATGGGCCACTTGCTCTAGGTCCCCCAGCAAGGAAGGGGCCGAGCTGCCCCAGCGGGCAGTGGGCTCCTCCGTGCCGCCCCCCGTCCGGCTCCCGCGCCACTCACATCCTGCTGCTGCTTCTCCTCGTCCAGGTTGACTGTGCTCCAGCCGATGTTCTCCTCGCCGTCAGATTCGGAGCCGCCGTTGGCTGAGCGCTCCTCGTCCCGTTCAAAGTCCTGGGGGGGTCAGAGGACCAGGGTCAGCCCAGGGAGCCCCAGCCCCCCACCAGCCTCCTAACCCACCGGGGCCCTGAGGCTTGTTATTGAGGATTGGGCCGGCAGTCGGGGGGGGGGCACACCAGGAGGGGAGGGGAGGGGAGGGACAGGCCACCCGAGGACCCACCATGAGCTCTTCCTGCTCCTCCCGGTTGCCGGCCAGCCCGTAGGTGGGGATCTCCCCCAACGTGCGGCAGAACTCCGATGTGGCGTTGAACACGATGGCCCCCTTCCGCTCTGGGTCCTCGTCTTCCTCCCAGCCCCGCTGGCGGGATTCCAGCTTCTTCACAATCTCCACCACCTGGGGGAGGGAGCAGCTGTGGGCAAACCCAGAAGTTTCTGGGGAGGTGCCATCGAGACCCAGAAGCCGCTCCTATGTCCACAGTGGACGTGGCTGGTCTCTGCGTCCTCCGTGGCTCCCCGTCCACTCCCCACTCTGCACCTACATCCAGCTCGCTAGGTCACTCCTCTGCTCCGGGGCCATCAGTGACTCCCTTCTGCCCTTTAAACTAATATCCAGAAATTCTACATGGCCGCTCTCCAAAGGCCCACAGCCCACGTCTTCCTCCGGGACAGGAGCACACCAGGGCCTGTCTGCCACTCCCTGGTTGCCCACCCTTCACCCCACAAACTCCAGTTTCAGGACTCAAGGTAAACACCACCTCTTCCAGAACCCTGCCCTGAGGCCACAGGGTGGGGAGAGGCCTGGGGGACTCCCACATACTTCTGGCACCTACCACCCACCCGCACCTCTTGCCTTGATCCTCCCTCAGGCCACCCTCTTGCCCAGCATGGCCCCAAGGCCCCTCACATCCCCGCTCCCAACGCCATCCTCCTGTCCCCTCCACCTGTCCCCTCCAGCCCAGCATTCCCATAAGCACTCAGGATGGCCTAGGACCTCCCCTCCTCCCACCCCGCACTTTGCTGCTTTGCCCCGACAGCAAGCACCTCAGAGAAGTTTCCAGTCACCACATCCACTTCCACACCCCTTCCTTCCATCCCGTTTTACGTTTATTTTTAATGAATATCACCTTAAACATAAAAGTGTTCTGACACAAATGTGTTTTAACAACTAAACACACACCAAGGCGCCCATCACCCACTCTCAGAAATATTAACATTCTTTCAAGCCTAACTCTCTCCTCATCCCTTATTTATGCTTATGATTCACTAGCTTTTTTTTTTTCTTTTTATAAAATTTATTTATTTTGAGAGAGAGAGAAAGCTATCGGGACAGGGGCAGAGAGAGAGAGAGAGAGAGAGAGAGAGAAAGAGAGAGAGAGAGAAAATCCCAAGCAGGCTCTATCTATCAGTGCAGAGCCTGATGCGGGGCTCGAACTCATAAACCATAAGATCATGACCTGAGCTGAAGCCAGACGCTTAACCGACTGAGCCACCCAGGCACGCCCCCCACTGGCTTTTCTTCAGTTTTACCACACAAGGACCCATCCACAAATGGTATTATTTTGCTGTAATTCTTTTAAGTTTATTTATCCTGAGAGAGAGAGAGAGAGAGAGAGTGCATAGTGGGGGGAGGGCATAGAGAGAGGGAGACAGAGAATCCCAAGCAGGTTCTGTGGGGCCAGCACAGAGCCCGACATGGGACTTGATCTCATGAATGGGGAGATCGTGATCTGAGCCAAAATCAAGAATCAGACACTTAGACTGAGCCACCCAGGCGTCCCTGGTTGTGTCTGTCTTTCTTCGAGAGAAAGAGCAAGCGAGAGCACGGGGCACAGAGAAGGAGAGAGAGGAAGAGACAGAGAGAGAAAGAGAGAAAGAGGTGCTCACCCGATGCAGGGCTTGAGCTCACCCGCTATGGGACTCGAACTCGCGAACCGTGAGATCATGACCTGAGCCAAAGTCAGATGCCCAACGGCTGAGCCACCTAGGTGCCCTGGTTGTTTATTTTTTTTAACGCTTTATTTATTTTTGAGAGAGCACGAGCAGGGGAGGGGTAGTGAGAGGGGGACAGAGGACCCGAAGCAGGCTCTGCACTGACAGCAAGCCCGAGCGGGGCTCGAACTCACAAACTACAAGATCATAGCCTGAGCCGATGTCGGGCACTCAACCTACTGAGCCACCCAGGCGCCCCCAGCTGTACGTTTTAAAAATATTATATAATCTGAACCGTGCCGTAGATTCCCCTATGACCCGCTTTTTTTAAAAATACATGTTAAGAGGGAGCCTGACCCGAGCGGCTGTGCTTCGGCCGGCCCTTCCGTGATCACACAGGACGCCCGTCTCCCGGAGCACGGGCAGGTGTGTCTCTGGGGCACGCTCAGGAGCAGGGGCGCCGGGCTGAAGGGCTCGCACACCGGACTCTACAAGAATACGTCGGTCTTCCCCCTCTCGCCGCGCTCGCCTACGTGCCCGACAAGTGTGTGTGACAATTCTGGCTGCTCCAAGGCCTCACCGACACTCGATACCGTCGGACTTGGGCATTTCCGCCAGACGGCGTGGGGGTGACCTGGTCGACGTCGCAGCTCGCCTTCCCCTGACCCATCACGAAGTTGAGCCTCCCTGCGTATTTTATCGGCTCTTTACCCTCCCACTTCTGTGAACTGCCTCCGGAGGTCTTCTGCCTCTTTTCTCATTTTGTCAATTTTTGTTGTTCTTGACACCAACCCGCGTAGGATGGTTACATGTATGTGGGCAAATATGTTCTTTTGGCCTATCCTCTTTACACGTCTTACATGACACCTTTTTAAAATAACTTCAGTTCTTAAGTCTTAAGTAGTTAAATATTAGGGTTTTTTCCTCATAGTTTATGCTTTACATTTGTATTTTTTTAAAAAATCTTTCTCCTAAAATATTCCAGTCACAAGAAAGAAAGAAAGAAAGAAAGAAAGAAAAGAAAAGAAAAGAGAAAAGAAAAGAAAAGAAAAGAAAAGAAAAAGAAAAAGAAAACTAAACCTCTGTCATTTCCCTTATCAGAGGTCCCTAGAGGAGGGCGAACTCACAGGGACAGGAAGTAGGGCGTGGCTGCCAGGGACCAGGAGGTGAGAGTTAGTGTTTAGTGGGAACAGAGTTTCAGGTTTACAAGACGAGAAGCGATCTGGGGGGTCGACGGAGGAGATGGGCCGCACAACCACGTGAAGGGATTTAACCTCACCGAACTGGACATTTCAACGTGGTTAAGGGGCACCTGGGTGGCTCAGTCAGTTGAGGGTCCGACTCTCGACTTCGGCTCAGGTCGCGATCCCAGGGTCGTGGGATGAGTCCCGTGTCGGGCTCTGTGCTGAGGGTGGAGCCTGCTTGGGATCCTCCGCCCCTCTCCCCCGCACACCCTCTCTTTAAAATATATATACTTACTGATAAATGCCAAGATGGTAAATGTTATGTTCTACGTATTTTAATACAATTAAAAAAAGGAAAAAAATCTTTCTCTGTGACAAAGTCACAAACATAATTTCTGTAACTTTGTTCTGAAAGCTTAAGTTTTTACTTATAAGGTCTCAATCTCTCTGTAAGTAAATTTTGTGTGAGGTACAAACCCAATGTCACCTTTTTCCAAATCAGTGATTGTCCAGACACCGCGTGCTGACCCAAGCGCCCCTCCCCTCTGGGACACCAGCTGTCCCATCCCAGGGGTCTGCACCCGGGCCCCTCTGTTCAGTCCCAGCCCTATCAGGCCATCCTTTACCACCTTAACTGCCATAATGACAGAAAAATCCCCGGTCTCTGTTAGAGCAAATCCCACCACTTTATTATTCAATATATCTTGGCTTTTTTGACCCTTTGATTTTCCAAGTAAATTTTAGAATTAGCTTCCCAGGTTCCACAAAAATCCCTTTGGGATTTTTACTGGAACTGCATGATTAACCTATAAATTAATTGGAGAAGATGAACACCTTTACAATATTGAGTCCTATCCATCAACACGGCTGTCGTGGACTGCACTGTGTCCTCCCAAAATTCCTACGTTGAAACCCTGCCCCCAGTAGGACTGTGTTTGGAGACAGGGCCTTCAAGGAGATGGTCATGGCCAGAGGTCATAAGGGTGAGGCCCTAATCCAGTAGGTCGGTGTCCTTGTAGACAGAAGACGAGACCCCAAGGATGTAGGCACACAGGGAAAAGGCCCGGAGAGGGCACAGTGAGAAGACAGCCACCGACAAGCCCTGCGAGCCACCGAAACTCCCAACCCCTTCATCTTGAACTTGCAGGCTCCAGGACTTTGAGAAGTAAATTTCTGTTGCTTAAGCTGCCCAGTCGTGGCATTCTGTCACGGCAGCCCTCGCTGCCCACAACAGCACGCCTGTCTTCTTTAATGTTTTTTGAAAACAGACTATAATTTCCCCGTTACAGATTTTTTTTTTTAATTTTTTAAATGTTTATTTATTTTTGAAAGACAGAGTGTGAGCCGGGGAAAGGCAGAGAGGGAAGGAGACACAGACTCTGAAGCAGGCTCCAGGCTCTGAGCTGTCAGCACAGAGCCCAATGTGGGGCTCGAACCCACGAACCGCGAGATCGTGACCTGAGCCAAAGTCGGCTGCTTAACCAACTGAGCCACCCAGGCGCCCCAGATCTTCTTTTTTAATGTTTATTTCTGAGAGACACGGAGTACGTGTGGGAGAGGGGCAGAGAGAGAGAGAGAGAGAGAGAGAGAGAGAGAGAGAAAGGAAGACACAGAATCTGAAGCAGGGCTCCAGGCTCCGAGCTATCAGCACAGAGCCTGACACGGGGCTCAAACCCACAAACTGTGAGATCATGACCTGAGCCAAAGTCAGACTCTTAACTGACTGCACTCCCCGGCCCCCCCATACAGATCTTGGGCATCATTTACTACTTTTTATTTCGTCGCTCTCTTGCGTATCTCTCATCAAGTTTGCCTTCTATTGCTTGTCCGTATTATTTCGCCCTCTGTGCTCCTTTCATAAATAGGATTTTTTTTTACTATCACACTTCCCACCCCTCGCTGGCACACAGAAACACAAGTGGCTTCCACCCGGTAATCTTGTACCACCGCCCTCGCTACATCCTGCGTGATCTGCCCGCACTTCCCACGGAGGTTGGGCAACACCCCGACGACCTCCACGCCGCCCGATCCAAAGGTCAGTGCTCATCCCCGATACCCTGATTCTCCCGAGTGTTTGTCCCAGACGCTTCCTGTCCAGAACCTCTGGGCACGTGGCCTCCAGGACAACCCCCGGTCCTCCTGGCCATCCCCACGCGCTCTCCTCCCCGGGCTCCCCTCCTTTACCCACACCCACTGCCCTGGTGACTCCACCCACTCCTATGGCTTGGACTCCCGTCTACACACTTACTGACTTCCGCACTCACGTCTCCAGTCTCGGCCTCTCCCTTCAAGTTCAAATTCCTGCGTCCAACTGCCTGCTCGGTATCCATCACCTCTAATAAAAAGGCACCTCAAACTTAACCAAAACCGAACACTTGGTCTTCTCCCCGAAACCCATCCTCCCCCAGCCGTTCCCGTCTCAGGAACCTGCTCCTTAACTCGGTCAACGGGCAGCCGTTCGAGTCCGCGTCCCCGGGAGTCGCCCTGTCCCTCTCCCCCCCACTCACGAGCTCGCGGGCAGTCCATCGGCAGACAGTCAATTCCACCCTCCAAATGGTCTCCGTGGCCATCACCCCAGCGGGCCACCATGCGTTCCAACTGGACAACTGCAACAGCCTTCCGACTGGCCTCCCTCCAACAGAACCCCCTCCCCCCCGCCAAATCTACCGCAAGAGCAAGCCTCTGCCTGACGTGGCCTCCGCCTACCTCCCTCCCTGTCACTGTGGCCACGCAGCCCTCGGCCAACTTCCTGACCGAGCCCAGTCCTTCCTGCCTCATCGCCCCGGGTACCAGGTGCTCCCTCATCTCGTAACCGTGCCTCAGGATGTCACCGAGGCTCAGTTCATCTGGTCTCAACCGTCACCTCCTCAGGGAGGCCCTCCCTGACCAGCCGACTGAAAACGGGAGCGCTCCTTTACTCCGGTCTCTCCACAGCCTTGCCTTTTCCTGTCTCTCCTCTCTTCACGGGGGCTCTCACTACCAGATGCCATTCTGCCTTCTCTCATCTCCTCTCACTGGGACAAAAGTGTCACAAGGACAGACACTCCGATGCTTTTGGCTGCTGTGTTCCCTGCTGGACGCTGGGCGCTTGGTTAAGTATTTGCTGCGGAACGAAGCCCTGACGGCCGGCCGCACCGTGAACTCCGTGAAGGCGCAGAGAGCAGTTCCACCTCGTTCCTGACGTCCCGCCCCCGGGGCGCAGGCCCTGGCATGTGGGGGGGGGCACCTGCTACTCCCGGGGTCCCGTCACCTCCCGATCTCCTCTCGTCTCCTCCTTTCGCTGGGGATTCCAGCACCAGCTTCCTGCCTTCCCTCCGCTCCTGCTCCGCCTTCGCTCTCGGGGACCTCTGCCTCCAAAGGACCCATCCAAGCACTGCTCCACGGGTTCCCTGACCTCCTGCCCTCTACCAACCGGTTCCCCAGCCTCTCCTCCCCCCAGGGCTCCTCCTCCCAGCCCTGACTTACCCTCACCAACATCCACAGCCCCTTAAACCCCCAATTCCAGGTCTCCTCTCCATCTGCGTCTGCCGTCTGCCGCCTCCCACCTTCCCGGCTCACTTACCCTATAAAACCTAATCCAGTAATTCTCGAACCTCGCCAGGACTCCAGTCCGGCTTCCCCTCCATCGCCCCTCCTGGTGCGTCCTTACCCCCAGCCTGCATTCTGGGCGTCAGCGGAGTCCCTCCCCCTTGACAGATCCAACCTGGATTAATCCCGGGCATCACCTACTTGGCTGCCAACACGGAGCAGCTGGACGGGCTGGAGAAACCCTTAAATGCGCTGACCAGGCCCACCTCCCACCGGCAACCACTTGTTGCAAATGGGGCGTCCCCGCTCATCTGCCCGCAGACCTCCTTTCCTCCCTGCACCCGACTCCAGGCTCCGACACAGCGCCCCACCGCCCCCAGGCCCCGCGTCCACCCCCACCCTGCCACCTCCTCGCTGGAACACAGACAACCAGGCGGGGCTCCCTTAGCTTCCCCGCCGGCCAGTCACCTGCATCTGCTGTGCCCGCTCGTGCCCTCCCCCCGGAACAAACCACGACGCGACCTGGCTCCTCTCAAAGGCCACCCGACTAGCACTCCAGGTCCCACCCCTGCCTTGCTCCTGAAAACAGTTCCTTCCTTCTCCTCTCGCACCCTTTGCTTCTCTGCCTCCCCCGGATCGGCCGCGCTTGTGAATCGCCATCGCTTAAGAAAAACTTCTGAGGATGTAAAACTGGGTTAGGTGTTGGTTCAACCCAAAAAGACGTTTGGGGACATATCTGGGAAATCTTGTTACATGGCCTGCTATTTCAGAGGATTTCTGGGTTTTTTTTTTTCCTCCGGAGAGGGCGGGGCCCCCGGAGCCCCTCAGCGAGTGCCGTGAGGGATTTTTAAGGGAACACGGGCAGCTACACAGGGGAACGTCCTTATTTTTAGAGACGTCTGCCTCAGCGCCTCGGTGGAAAGAGTCACAACGTCTGCAACTTACTTCCAGAGAGTCGGAAAAAACGGAAAAGAGAAAGCGAGGAGCGAGCACGGTGATAAACGTTTGTAATTCCTGAATTAAGAGGAGGTATAAAGAAGCTCATCATGGGGGCGCCTGGGCGGCTCGGTCGGTTAAGCCTCCGACTTCAGCTCAAGTCATGATCTCATGGTTGGTGAGCTCGAGCCCCGCATCGGGCTCTGTGCTGACAGCTCGGAGCCTGGAGCCTGCTTCTGATTCTGTCTGTCTGTCTCTTTCTCTGCCCCTCCCCTGCTTGCGCTCTGTCCCTCTCTCTCTCTCAAAAATAAACATTTAAAATAATAATAATAATAATAATAATAATAAAAAGAAGCTCATTACGATACTCTTTCAACTTCTCTGCACCTAAAGGCTGCAGGGCGCGGCCCAGGCATGTTTACAAACCCTCGCAGGTGACTCCCGCTCAGCCCAGGCTGAGAACCATCGGGCTACGTAACCTCCGCGCCGTCCTTTTAGCCACAAACTCTACGATTCTTAGATCCCATTTGTAAATACGAACACTATTAACCGTTAAGTACAGAAAAAAACCACCTACTCTCAATCACACCCCCTTCAGCTACCGCCCATTTCTCTGACCCTCTTTACGGCAGCGGTGGACAAAGTACCGGCCACCACCTGCTCTCAACAATTAAAGTTTCACCGGGTCACAGCCGTGCCCTTCACCGTGCTATCCCGGGTGGCGGTGCCCACGTCAGAGCAGCTGAGACCCCACAGCGGAGACCAGAAGCCCCCAGGGCCCAGTACTCGTGCGGTCTGCCCACTCGCGCGCTAAGGAACTGTCCCAATTGTCGCCCTCGCCTCCGTGTCTCCTGTCTTGTTGACACACTGCGCCACGTCTGACCCGCCTGTCGCTCCTCGAAAGCCCTTCTTGGCTTCTGTGAGCCCCACTCCTGCGGCTCCCCTCTCCCTCGGGGGCTGCTGCTTCTCCAATCCCCGGCAGGAGCCCCCACTGCTCTGCCCCACCGGCCCGAGGGGCTCACTGCCCCGGCCTCTCTCTCCCCCACAAGGTGGGAGGGGTAGGATTAAAAGCACAGACTTCGGGGTCAGGCCGCTCAAATCCCAGCTCTGCCATATACCAGTCACGTAACCCTGGCCAACGTGCCTAACGCCTCCGCGCCTGCTTCCACGCCTGGAAGATGGAGATAACAGAACCTTCCTCACGGAAGCAGTGAGCACGAAGTGAGTCGACGCACACGAGCAGCGCCCAAACACGCTGGTGCCCCTGACGGTCAGCGACGACCAAGACCACAAAGCCCACCGGCCCCTCCGCTCAGCGCACACCACCAGGCCCTCAAGTGTCCTAGGCCACTCCTCCCAAGGACACCCGCTGTCTCTGCTGCCTCAATGCCCACCCCCACCCCAAATCTCTGCCAGCCTGGCTCCTTGGTGCTTCGTTAAGACTCCGCTCAGACGCCGGCCCCTGCCAAGCTCTCCCCCGAAACAGCTGATGCAAGACGCCAGCCCCCCAGCCATCTGCTCCGTCCTCCCGAGTTCGGTCTGCCCGGCTGGAGGCACCACCAGAGAGTGCTGCTTGTGAGCATGTACGCACGCTCACCGCTGTGCCGCCCTCCGCCCTCAGCTGGAAACGCAGCTCCATGAGCCCAGGGCCCCTCGCTGTCCTGCTCACCTATGACTCCCCAGCCCCCGGGACGACGCCTTACTCGCAGCACGCATGTGACACGCAACCACGGAAGGGAGAGACGCATGGAAGGCTCCAACCCTGAACCATCTTACAGCAAAAACACTGCTCGAACCTAGAACTCTGCTAACCATGTGACATTAAACAAAAAAGAGGATCCCGGCTGGAGTGCAAGTGCCGTGGTATGGGCACCCTGAAGGCCCCCGCCCGGGGGAGGCCAGCACCCACCCGCCCCGCGCCCAGCCCCAGGGCCCCCCCTACCTTCTCGCCACTGTCCCGCAGCTGCTGGAGCTGCTGCAGCTGCCGCAGGCGGCGCCCCTTTTCCAGCTGCTTCTGCAGCTCCAGCTCTGCCTCGTCCTCCTCCAGCACCTCCGGGGACCCGGGCTGTGCGGCTCCAGCCTCCTCTGGCAGTAACACGGGAGACCCCTGCTCGGATCATCCCCTTGCCCCCGGATACTCGTCCCTGCCCTTCCTGCCCCCCCCCAGTCAGCGGGGCACTGGTCCCGGCCCTTGCCCCGCCCCCAGCTAGCGAGGGGCTTGTCCCTGCCCTTCCCCTCCCCAGCCGGAGGAGCCTCCACCGTCATCGCTAATGTCCATGTTCTCCACTCGGGTGTCGTCCGACTGCGGGGGCTGAGGCGCCGGCTCCTTCTCCTCCTCCTCCTCCTGGGCCTCCTCGTCTGCCTCAGGCACTCGGCGCCGACCCCGGCCCCGCAATCTGGGCGGGGGAGAGGCCTCTCAGGTGAGCACTGAGCATGCGCCCTGAGGCCAGTCCGGCCCCC
Source organism: Cryptoprocta ferox (assembly GCA_028646485.1). NCBI lineage: Eukaryota > Metazoa > Chordata > Mammalia > Carnivora > Eupleridae > Cryptoprocta > Cryptoprocta ferox. The sequence goes on along the minus strand of CM053575.1, from coordinate 6,103,842 downwards.
CACCCCCCACCCCGCACCCCTCTTTCCAAGCACACCTGGAACCAAAGTCCCCGTCTTGAGTCTGGTCCCCAAGAGGCAGCAAGTCATCGGCCCGCACTATCACCTCCTTCTCTTTCTTGCGGATCTTCTTCACCCTCCGTTTAGTCTTTTTAAAGGTCACCTAGGTGGAGGGGAGACGAGACATGAGATGGGGGCGGCGGGCAGCCACGAGCCCAGAACAAACGCTTCCTTGGTGTTCCTCCACGCCAGCCTCTGTCCTAAGCACTCCACGCACACAAACAACACGTGAGGTAGGTGTGATTTCATCCCACTGGCGAGATGACGAAAACCGAGGCACAGAGAGGCTAAGTTCCTTGCCTAAAGCCACCCCGCCTTAGTGGGAGAGCCAGGACTGTGAATCGTGTTCTTCTGGCTCCAGGGTCCTGTTCTTAATCACGCAGCCAAGCAGTTCACTGAGCCCGGGGCCTGCCTCTGCGTTCACAATCATCCCAAACACAAGCTCCACACACAGCTGTAATATGACCACTCACCCACACTGTCACTAACCCTCTCGACGCCCTCAAGAGGGGGGCTCCTGTCCTTCCCATTTCGAACGGGGAGCCTCAGCCTCACGGCTAAATGACTCACCCAAAGCACAAGCTGGCGAGATGGCAGAGCTTGAACATGAACTTAGGACCATCTGTCTCAATGGTCCCTGCTCTGTCCACAGCCACTGGCTCCCTGCAGCCTCCTGGGCTGCCATATACTGCTGACCCGTGAGGGCCAAGACTCTCACACCCAATCTTCCTCCACAGCTCCTCTGGCAGCACGTGACCCCGGAGCAGCAGGAGGAATGCCCAGCCCTACAGGTGCGGGTGGAGGGCCCGGGGCTCACCATCTCCTCGGGCGTGAGGTACTCGGAGGCAAGCCGGGGCCCAACTGTGCTCAGGGACTGAGCCTGCAGCCGCAGCTTGGCCCGGATCTCCTCCAGCTCCCGTTCCCGGAGGCCATCGGCCGTGCCGCCCTGCTCCAGGCGGAAGGAGTGCGGCCGCTCGCCCTCAAGCTCCTCATCATACTTGGACAGGATGGAGCGGGGTTTCTGCTGCAGAACAAGAGGGACGGGTTGGGACCCAGCCTGTTCCTGAAGAGCCCCCGAGCCACCATCTCACAGCCCCGGGCTGCCCGGCCTGCCTGTGCCAAGCCGTCCACGCTCTCATCCTCTGCGTACGGCAGGTAGTCGGGCTTCTTCTTCCGTAGCTCCACGTTCTTCTCTGCCCGCTCCTTATCCACTAGGTTCACATTCACCAGGACATCCTCCTCCTCCTGCAGCACCCCTGCAGACAGGGCAGGAGCGGCGGCCGTTCGTGTCTGCCATCAACTCGGCAGTGCCTGCGCCCCCAGCCACAGCTCAGCTCAACCCACCTTTGTCCTTGAGGGTGAGGATCACAGTCTCCCCTTCTCGGAAGGAATCGATAGCGTGCTCCACGGTGAGGCCCTGGAGGTCCCGGGCACTGTACAGGTCCTACAAGGCAGAGGGACCATCCCGACAAGTCAGGAGCCCTGGCCCACCCAGCCCTGGGACCCCAGCACCAAGGACAGCGGTGCCTCCACCCCGCCCCCACCCCCGCCGCTGCAGCAGCCTCACCTGCCGCCTCTGCCCAAACTCCTCCTCCACCAGAGTGCTGACCCCAAACTCTTGGTCCATCTCCTCCAGCAATTTGGCCTATGGGATGGGAGGGGGGTGACCTATGACCTCACGCCATTCAGCATCACTGGAGGACACGTGGGGCTTTATCAGGTGTGAGTGCAGAAAAGACAGGCCAGCTGCAGAGAAGCCGGAGCAGACAGCCCTGACCACAGGCCTCTACCTCTCTGAGCCCCGTCACCTCCAAGAACAAGTCTCCTGCCCCACCAGCCACTCGGGCTACCAGAGACACTGAGTGACTGCCCCCAGCTGCCCCGGTGCTCACCCTCTTCTCCGCCAAGTCCTTCTCCTTCTGAAGCTGCCGGCTCCGCTCGATCCAGGCCGCGGTGTCGTCCAGCCACGGGTCATCCTCTCCCAGTGTCTTTATCTTCCTGAAGAGAGAAACGGCCTTCTGGGGAACCCCTTTCCTGCTCCCCCCACCTGACTCAAGAGCTCCATGGCAACCTCCTCAGGTCCTTCCCTTGTCCACCCGGCGGGGACCCCCTCACCCCAGTTTCTGGTTCAGGAGGCGCTTTTCTTTGGCGGCTGCCAGCTTCTCCCGTAGCTCCTCTCGCTGTCTCAAGGCCATGGGGTTGATGACATCGGCTGCCACGGGCTCCTCCTTGGTGCCCGCCTCTGGAAGGGGGGCCCAGACGTGAGGCTATGCCTGCCCGTGGCTGGTGGGGAGAGGAGGGAGCCACTCACCCTGCCCCCTTCCAGCTCAGGGGGCCAGAAGGGGCCAGGAGAGGGGGGAAACCAACCCTTTGCCTGCTCCTCCCCCCACTTCATCCCCACACTTCCGGGTCACCCCACACAGCATGACGGGACCCTCCATGCCTTACAAGACACCCCCCCCCAGTCATGGTTTAAAAAAACAAACACACCCCACACATGCACAGCCCAGATCAGTCTGTAGCAGCTGTGCCCGTGTCTCGGCCTGCTTAATGGTGCCTCACGGTCAGAGCTCGCCCGATGCCAGCCATTTGAACTTAAAGAATAAGCTGATTCCCAGCCCCCCGTCACCACTGTAGGGAGAGGCCTCATGCCTATTGGCAACTACACACACACACACACACACACACACACACACACACAGAGCCACTAAATGGAGCTTCACCTGTGCCATAACCCCACTCTCCTCAGAGACCCCTTCAGATGGTCCTTTTCCTCCACCCAGATGCCCTCCCTCACCCCCATCCTCACCCCCACACTCACCCTTCTTGACAGCATTGACCTCCAAGGGTTTCAGCCCCAACTTTGCCCGGAGTTTACTGAGGGCAAGAGATACAGGTGTTGCGAGCTGTTGACGGTGCATGAAAGACATTTCAGGACAGACGGGGGGTGAACACAAGATGGGACTGAGAGGTCATAAGGGTCCCCAAAGCAGGACCTGACCCAGGCAGCCTGGGACTTTGGGAAGGACACTGGCCTCCAAATCGGGGAGCACAGGTGCTAGGCCTGGCCTGCCCCCTAACCAGCGGAAGGCCATCCTTCCTCTTGGATCTTAGTCCTGTTCAGTAACTCACATGATTATACGGCACTTCTGATTCCGATCAGAATGCTTTAGTGTGGGAAAGTCCCCCTGAGAAGCTGTCCCAGAAGCCATCTGTCTCAGAAAATAAAAACAGAAACATACGGCAGACAGAACTTACTTGGTCTCCTCGATGCTGAGTGACGAGGCATCTCCTGAGCTGGTTTTGGAGCTGGCGGCTGGAAGGACAAGAAGCCTGGCTCAGGAGGTGAACACAGGCCCAAAGATGAGGGCCCCTCATCAGCACCCGGGCCTTGCTGAGACACCCCAAAAGAATGGCCTTTCTCCACCCTGGTAGCTCTCTCTACCTCAGTCCCACTCTCGAGACCCCGACTCTCTAGATAACCTTCCTTTCCTGATCCAAAAGGTCCAATCTCTGTGCATCCTTCACTCTGCCTCCTCTCCCCTTCTTGTAAGTTCATTTATTTGTTTTGAGAAAGAGTGCGCAAGCAGGGGAGGGAAGAGAGGGAGAGAGAATCCCAAGCAGGCTCCTCGCTGTCAGCACAGAGCCCGGTGCGGGGCTCAAACTCGTGAACCATGAGATCATGACCTGAGCCAAAGTCAAGAGTCAGACACTTAACCAACTGAGCCACCCAGGTGCCCCTCCTCTCCACTTCTGAATACTGTGTCCAGCATGCACTGCCCTCCCTGGCCTAACTCTGATTGACGCGATCCTATCCAAATACAAAGACCAAATGCCACTTCCTTCTTGAACTCCTGTTCGATTACTGATCAGAATGAACTGTCCTCCCCTAGCCTCATTCCCAGGTCTGTTTCTCCTCACAGGTCGGGGGCCAGGCTGGCAGCAGGACTGTGTCCTCTGTGCAATTCATCCAGTCAAGAAATACACTTATTGGTGCCTACATAATGACGAATATTGAGGAGAAGGAGATAAAGAAGCACATCAGACCTCCTCTACCCAGCTCACAATCAGCAAATAACTTCACGGACCACCACGGACAGAAACTAGACACCAGATGGAGTTCCCCCATCCAGCTGCCACCATCCTCCCTGCCTCCCCATCCCCCAAAACTACCTCCTCCCCTACATCTCACCCGGACCCTGTTGGCTGTCACCAAGGTCACCAGCCTCCTTATTTCTAAATCCAATGGATCCTTTTCAGCTCAAACTTCCTTCATTTTCTGTGGTGACACCACTGATTATTCCTTCTCGTACTGTCTTCCCACAGACCCCAAGATACAAGATTCTCCGGGATTCCTGCATTTCCACAGGAAAGCATTTTTATAGCATCCTGCTCCGCTTACTACTAACGTGCTAGCATTTCTTAGGTCCTACTGACCACACTTCACTCTCGGTGGGCTTCCTTTACCACCTAAACACTCCCAAACCTTGCACGTCAAATGCAACGTTCTCCAAAACTGAATTCTCTCCCCTCAAACGTTTGCTTCTCTTCCAAACTCTTCCATTTCAGTAGGCCACACAACCACCCACCTAGCAGCTCCGACTAAAATTCAAGGAGTCATCTTCATTTCCTTCTTCTTCCCACCCTCATCGAGTGTTAAGTTGTCTTAATTCCTCCCCCAAAACGCTACTTCAATGCGTTCAGGTCTCTCCATACTGCTGCGGCCTCGGTGCAGACCGCTATCAGCCCTCACCTGGCCTCCGCTCTCGACTACTCTGGAGTCAGTTCTGAGTACGGTGATATTTGCAACATACAAGCAAATCCTCGGCTCAAATCTACGGCTCCCGACCACCCTCAAGACAAAATTTCAAATTTCTTCAGGGTCCTTTGAGTTCAGACCCTTGTGTCCTATCCCTGGCATGAGCCCTGCATGATTTGCTCGATACCAGATTTCTTCCCGTCTCTACACACGCTGGGGCAACTTCGTTCATTCATTCACTCAACACATTTACTGGGCGCCTGGGATGTGCCCGTTTCAAGGAAAACAAACTCTCTGCCCTCAGCGGAGCGCAGTGGAGGGAGACAACCTCCGACCCCAAATAACCACAGAAGACCCTTTAATCAGTGCTGACGAAGACAGCCCGGGGGTGCCCGGGCCCACAGTACTCGGCCCGCACGCCCAGGCCCTCCGGCTCGGGGCCCCGGGGTCCCGGCCCGCCCTCCACACGCCACGCCCCTCACCGGCCTCGTAGCCGTCATCGCGCTTCTCCCGCTTCACGCGCCGCTCCGAGGCCTCCGCCTGGCTGCGCTCCCGCCCGTGCGCGCCGCTGCGGGCCTCGGCTTCGGCCCCGCGCCGCCCGCTCCCGCGCTCGCCCCCACGCTCCCGGCTCCGCTTCCGTCGTTCGCCGCCGCTACTGCCGCCGCCGCCGCCGCTCCGGTGCTTGTGTTTCTTGTGCTCCCGGTGCCGCGGCGGCTGCTCGGTGGCGCCTCCGGTGCTGGCCGCCGCCGTCGTCCCGGCCGCCTCCTTCTCCCCGCGATGCTTCTTTGACGACCCCATGGTGGTACGTCCGCCCCGAGCCCGGCCGCCGCCGAGCCCCGACGAAGCAAAATGGGAATGCTTCCGGGTCGCCCGGCGGCCCGCAGTCGTGTTGCCGGAAACCAAGAGCGGCTGCTTCCGCCGTCCGCTTCGGAGTCCGCCCCAAAGGTTCATGGGAAGGCCGGGACGGCAGCCCAGCTGCGCAATAGCGGCCGCCTCGGTGGGCGTGGCCGTCTCTAAGCGGGGAGTCTGCGCATGCGCTCCTGGAGGTGGGTCGGCAGGATCTAGGGGGTTATGGGTCTCTCAACGCAGCGCTCTAAGCCAGCCACCTGGGAGGTGAAAGGCCCTGCCTGGCGCGGGACGTTCCCTGTCCCATGGACTTGGTGTGGACGGCGCCCCGCGCTCCAGTAGGCGTCCTTCTAGTGGACTCCCCCGGCTCGTGGCTCCATCGGTGGCGGACAACGCAGCATGGTGTCCTGACACCCGTGACTCCACAGTCCGGCCCCGGAGCCCCGCCGCCTCCCCACGATCCTTGGATTGGGCTTTTTTAACCTGTGCTCTGAACCCCCTGAAACTGAGTGCAGAATTTCGGCAGATCTGTGTATGTGAGCCTTCCCCCCCCCCCCCCTTGAGAGGGTATCTAACTTGAAGTTACTGTAAGTTAAGAGCCCGACTGCGGTGCCCGGGTGGCTCAGTCGGTTGAGCGTCCGATTCTCCGATTCTGGACTTTGGCTGAGATCATGATCTCAAAGTTCCTGAGTTCCATCCCCGCATCTGCACTGCCAGTGCAGAGCCTGCTTGGGATTGTGTCTCTCCCTCTCTCTCTGCTGCGACCCCTCTCGCACAGGTCCTCTCTCTCGCAATAAACTTAAAAAAAAAAAAAGCTCAATTCACATGATCGCTTCTCACACCCCCACCCCACAGTTGCTCTGACTGACCTGTTATGGTGTGGGGTATGTACCCCTTTAAAGGTCCAACCCCTCCCTTCCCCCCTCCCCCACATCCCAGGAATTCTCAAAGGCAGAGGCCATTTGGTCGCATTCACTCTTGAGTTCCTAAGGCCCAGCATAGATGGAAATGGGGGTGGAGGAGCCGCAGCTGTTGCCCTATAAGACCACCCACTCAGGAGCCAGGCAGGGCTGCTGGGGGGAGGCGGGGGCAGCTCCAGCAGCCAGAGCTCCTGGGTGATGGGACAAGCTAAGTCTGCTGCCTGCCCACTTGCCACCTCCTACTCCCAACCTGCAGCCTCTTCCCAGCACCACTAGAAATTACACAGCGTGTTTCCATAAAGCATTTAATCATTATCTTCGGAGTGCCTGTTGGGCTGGCTTCCAGTGGGTTCTGTCTTTGGGGGGCTTTCAGAAGAGTGCTCCGTTCTCACCCCCGTTGACCTGTGGCTCCTTAAAGATGAAGACATAGGTTGGGACCATGGGTTTCTAGCTCCCCACCCCCAAGTTCAAGGAGACCTGGACTGTAGGAAGGGAAAGCCATTATCATTGACAATGTGGGTTCAAATCTGGCTCCTATGCTGTGAGACCCTGAGCAAGTGATTTCCCCCCCTGAAGCCTCAGTGTACTTATGAACGGGTCTCATAATCCCTGCCGTGCACCACGTTGATCTAAAGCCCAAGGGGGTGACTTGTGTGGCCCCACCCCATAATGGGGACTTGGTGTGTGGCCACTCACTTGGCCAGATTCCCAGACTGGCTCTGCTGCTTATCTGCTCCTGTGTGTTTGGACAAGACCCTGCCCCTCAGGTCCTTAGTTTCTTTATTGGGATCCTGCCTTCCTCGGGTGACCTGGAGGACGGGGCCTAGGGAAAGATCTATTGACCACTAGAGCTAGCAGCGTTCTTCAGGCCGAGGGGGCCTGTTTGGACAAGACCCTGCCCCTCAGGTCCTTAGTTTCTTTAGGGAAACTAGGGGCCTAGGGAAAGATCTATTGACCACTAGAGCTAGCAGCGTTCTTCAGGCCGAGGGGCTTGTTTGGACAAGACCCTGCCCCTCAGGTCCTTAGTTTCTTTATTGCGATCCTGCCTTCCTCGGGTGACCTGGAGGACGGGGCCTAGGGAAAGATCTATTGACCACTAGAGCTAGCAGCGTTCTTCAGGCCGAGGGGGCGGCCCTCCTTCTCCCTGGAGCCGGTTCCTTGGCTAGCTAGACGGCCTCACCTGGGTTTCCTGGAGCCGCCCTCTGCGCTCCCCTTGCCTGCTTCGGCCAGCAGCTGTTCTTCATTGAGTCCCAGTGCTGACAGCACCTGGGAGAAACGCCGGGTCACGGTGAGCCGGGCATTGACCTGAAGAAAGAGAAGGGGTCCTGCTCCGCACCAAGGCTGCCGGGACTGGTGATGCTGTATGTGAAGGTCCCAGGGCTTCCAGATGGGCAGTGGCCCCGGGGTCCTACCTAAGGGGGCCCACTCTCACCTTACATCCCTATGCACTCAGCCAATGAGAAGCGCTGTTCTCAGGGAGGCTGCATGCTTGTCCTGGTGCTAGGCCTCACCTGCATGGCCTGCTGGAACAGGTAGGGCCGGGCCTGCACCCTGTGCTGGATGTCCTGCAACTCTGCCTGGTACTGAGCAAAGCGCTGTCGCTCCTGGCGCCTGCAGGGAGACGGACCTCTGGGCGGCTAGCCACGAACGCAACGCATCCCCACTCCGGACAGCCGGGGCTCCCAGCCACCCAAGGGAGAGGGGCCAGCTCCGGCTTTGGAGCCACTGGGCATCTGCTTGCACAGCCTCTCCGCTCCCTGCATTTCCACCCCTGCACCCTCTCACACTGCGCCTATGAGGAAGAAGCGGTGGCTGCTGGCTGTGGCTTTGGGCAGGGCCCCAGTCTGGGCTCTGGGTTCAGTTTTCTCTGCGCTATGGCAAGGATTAGACAAGCTTGCCACCATTCTCTGTGGTTTTGATAAGCACACGGCTTGGAAAATGGGATGGAGGAACAAAAGAAATATGTTGCAGATGAAAGACTGCATCCCAGAAAGATCAGGATTCCACTGGGGAGGCACAAATCCATTTACAAAACCTAGTTTGTGCACTTGGCTGAAATGTGTCTGCTCATCAAGTCAGGTATCCTGGCAGCTGGAGGGGCCCTCCGGCCGTGCAAACACACGGGACCAGGAATCCTGTGAAGTGCACAGGAGAGGTCTCGGGGTTTGGTGGCAGCACCCACACACAGGACGGGCGGGGAGAAGCATACAAGACCCCAGGACTCATTCGGGACCTCTAGCAAATGTGCTGAGCCCCGTGGAAAACCACTGCCTTGCCGGGCCAGGATCCTTGGCTACGTGCCAGGAAAGGAACCCTCCTCCGTTAGAGAAAAAGAGATGAACTTGAAAACCCATGGCCAGGAACAGAAGTTGTTGGCAAGATGGAGTCTTCAGCACTCGAGAGGTAATTCCAGCAGCTACAAAAGGCGGGGGTGGGGAGTGCGAGCTGGCATTCGGTCTCTGTCTCGCCTGTGAGGTCATGCATATTTTTCCTGCTTGATTCTTGAGGCTATTTGTTAGAATTGAGAGGAAGTCCATGTCTTGGAGCCCCAGGCAGAAAGGAAGCCTTGTGAGTGGATGTCAGCCCTGTCCAACGTCTGGGAAGGAAAGGAAGTCACACAGCCTCTCTGCCACAGGGCCACCTCTGTTGAGCCCGCCTCTCCTACACAGGGCAGTCTTTTACAGCTCAGAGAGAGCAAACTTCACAGGCCGTAAGGGCTGACAGACCCCGCGACATATACCTGCTTTCAAGTAGAAAATAAAAGAGGTGTGTGGTAAACACCCGTCTCACTGACATCTGTCCCTTGGAGTTCTGAACTTTAGGCTTCTTGCCTTATTAAAAAAACAATGAACTTGAGGTCTGGCGAGGAGAAGGCATCTCCTCCATCACTGGCCAAGGATTCCTTTAAAACACCCTTGACTTCTTAGAGCCCTAGTTTCCTCATCTTCGAAATTGGGGATGATAAGACTGAGCCTCAAAGAGTAGGTGATCAGAACCCCACTAAATCCTTGGTGACCCCACTGCAGGGTAGAGGCCTTCTAGTCTCTCCGCAGCACTCCACTCAACCTTGACCTAACACTTCTCCCAGGATGAAAGGAGATGAGTTGTGAAAAGAACTACCCTGCTGCCAGCCACACCCAGTAGGTGCTCAATGTCAATGGCACTGGTGGTCACATTTATTTGTGTTGTCTGTTTCACTAAATAGGGTTTTGGGGGGAAGACCTTGGCGCACTTTATCCGTGGGTTGGATATTGGAACACTCCGGGGCCAGGTAGCGACGTGGCTAAATGGCTGCCCAAGTTGGAACCCTAGCTTTGCAGCTCACTTGTGACCTTTGGCAAATTCTGTAAGCTCTCTGAGCTCAGTCTCCTCCTCTGTCGAATTCTCGGACTGGTGATAATGCCCACTTCATGGTCCTGTTATGAGTCTAAAAAAGATTTGCTTTTAAACACACGTTTGCCTTTTTCTTTTGAAGGTTAAACTATAGGGAGAGAATAAAACAGATGACTCTTCACCTGATGGCAAACAATGGTGGTCCCCAGGGTGAGATCACAGGCACTGTTTACGTGCTATGCTAACTATTTCAGTAATCTCGGAATTTGTTTTTTTGTCATAAGAGCATCCCTGGCTTTTGAAATCAGAAAAACAAGATTAAAACGAGTGGTAATGGATGTAGAACATTTCAACTGTGAACTTTTGACAGCCGCAGGGATTGGTGTTATTAACTGGGTGACCTCGGCTCAGCCCTTCCTCTTCACATGCCTCAGTGTCTTCATCTGTGGCCTGGCCTGCCTCCCGGGACTGGAGGACCGTTGCGGAGACCCAGCCCCGAGGGAAGATGAGGCCTGCGTCTCCTTTGTCCTTCGTCTGACATCTGACATCTCTGGCACTGCCTCCCCTGTCCTCTCCCCTCCAGGCCCTCCCCAGCCCCAGGCTTCCTACCTCAGCTCCTCCAGCTTGCGCTGGCTGGCTCCTGGCCCCCGGCTCCCTCGGGGCGCATAGGCCGCCAGACAGCGAGCCACCTGCTGCTGTACTCGATGCTCCCGGGCCCTCCGCAGCTCGGCCCGCTGCCGCTCCTCCTGCTGCTGCCGCTCCCAGGCCTGCAACAGGCTTCTTGAGTAGGAAGAGGGAGGGAGAGAAGAGGGTGGGAGAAGTCTGGGGGGAGCAGCAGTCTCACGGAGACCAGGAGCAGGTAGAGGGGTGTGGGGGCCTGAGGGAGGGATTGCAGGAGCCCAGAGAGCCAAAGGCCTGGGGAATGGGGTTTGTCACGGAAGTCTGATATGATGAGGGCTGCATCTGGGGCTCGGTCCTCAGGGCCACCTTGGAACCTTTCCCTACCCTTCCTGGAGGCCTCCTGCCCCTCCAGCCAGCCATATGCCCCAACTGTGAACATCCTCAGCCCTGTGGGGCTCCATGCACCTGTGACCCCACCTGTATTGCCAACTTTTCCTTGCAAAGCAGCTCTCCTTGAGGGCAGGGGCCAGATCTTGTTCTCTCTGACCCCCATCTCCGGTAGGAACTAGGTTAATGCATTTTGGTTTGAGGGACAGACAGGTAGATGAATGGATGGGAAACAGAAACAAATTGGTGATGAGATCAAAGGATGGATGACGGGATGGATGAATGGTGTGGACGGTTGAATAGACAGCACCTAGATCCACCTGGAACATTCTTCCCCTAGCTTTTATGGCCAGTTCCTTCATGTCAATTATGTCCTTGTTCAAAAGTCAGAGAGAGACTCCCTGACCACCTCTTCTGCCTCTAGCGATGCATCTTGTTCATTTCTTTATTAATTATCCTTCTTCCCAAGTAGAATGTAAGCCTCATGAGAGCACGGTTCCTTATCTCTCCTCTTCACCACCAGTGTATCCCCAGCACCTAGAACAGCTCTTTTTTTTTCAAGTTTTCTTTTTTTTTTTAATGTTTTTTATTTATTTTTGAGAGACAGAGAGAGACAGCGTGAGCAGGGGAGGGTCAGAGAGAGAGGGAGATACAGAATCTGAAGACAGGCTCCAGGCTCTGAGCTAGCTGTCAGCACAGAGCCCCATGTGGGGCTCAAACCCACAAACCGTGAGATCATGACCTGAGCCAAAGTCGGACACTTAACCGACTGAGCCACCCAGGTGCCCCCCTAGAACAGTTCTTAACCTAAATAGAAACTCAGTGTTGGTGACTTCATGCATAATTCAATCATGGTTGGACAAATAAAAGGGTAGATGTGGTCATTCACATATTTGTTGAGCACCAGCGAGATACCAGGTTCTGTGTAGGGCACCAGAGAGGCCATGATCAGTAAGATCTGGTACCTGTCCTCAGGGAGCTCTAAGTCTGTGCACAGGGACAGACAGGTACCCCAGCACCCCAATGCAATGCCGTGTGGCCAAAGCTGTGGCGGAGGCAAGCACAGGGGACAGCTTCCTGGAGGGCGCCTGACTCAGAAGTTGAAAGATGCATCCGAGTTACCTAGGTGAATGAGGAAGAGGGGCAGCCCCGGGAAAGAAGGGAGGGAGAGCATAGGGCATTCTAGCACTCTGATGGGCTGACATGGGAGACAGGAGCCTGCTTACCAAGAATGGGCTTTGTTCTAAGCACACTGGGAAGAAAGGGAAGCAAGCAGGGGGTGACAGAGTAAGAATTGGGTGCTATTAGAGTGCTGAGTGGATTCTCACCAGTCACCAAGACCTGCTGAGCCAGCCCCCAAATATCTCTGAAATGGATCCCCCCTCTCTCCATTCGCATGACCACCTGGTTTAGGCCCTTATCATCCCTCATTAGACAATGCAGCAGTGCCCCCCTCCCAGGCTTCCCCCTCTGCTCCCGTTGTCTTTTGTTCAAGCCCCAAGTATACCAGTTGTCTAACCCTACTGCCCTCATTGCTGTCTTGCTCATCCATCTCCTTTTCCAGCAGACCTTGAGCTTCTTAGGGCTGGGGCCAAGTGTTTTTATCTTTACATCCTGAGGACCCATGAGTAGACACTCAATATATGTTGTATTAATCACTTGGTTAATAGATTAATTGATGTATAGAAGGTGGGAAATGAATGAAAAGTGGCTCGTATCAATAGACAGCTGGCCAAGCAGACAGAGATGGATGGGTGGGATGGATGGATGACTGAATGATGGATGGATGGATGGATGGATGGATGGATGGATGGGTGGGAGGGAGGATGGATGGATGGATGGGTGGGAGGGAGGATGGGTGGGTGGGTGGATGGATCCATAGAAGACTGGATGATCAGAAGACTGGAGAATGGATAAATGAAGGAATGAATAAGAGGATGAATGATTCAAGGTCTCTGGAGAATTGGCTCCTTCTCTACTTCCTGTCCTTTCTTCCCATCCTCCTTTTTCTTTTACCTTACCTGGTAGCCTCCTGTCGTTTGTGGAAGGTACGGTTAGGAAAGTTGGCAAACAGGAAAGTCTCTTCATCTCCGAAGGCGTAGGTCTTCCCACTCCGGTTGGAGGCCTGGACAGCAGCCCGAAAAGCCTTCCAGGGCTGCTTTTCAGGGCCTATCCACAGTGGGACAAGTCAGAGAGTAGCCCCCCCTCCCAGCCCATCGGGCAATCCTGCCCAGTATCTGGAGCACAGCCCAGCCCAGCCCTGTCTGAACTCCTGGCCCAGGTTGCTGGCTCCCCAACCTCTCTCTCCACTGTGTAGTTTCCTGGGGGACCCAAACACCGAAGCCCACACTCACCACAGTCCAACTCTTGCTGTAACTGCCTCTGCAGCTTCTCCAGGCCCAATGGCCCTTCCAGATTCTTGGCCCTTGACTTCCTCCTCTGCGGCCCTCGGAGGTTGGAGCTAGAGCTGCTGCCCTTGTGCTGCAGGTCACCCTCATCCAAGGCCTCCTCGCCAGAATTCTGCCCCTTTCTCTGAGAACCAGCCCTCCTTCTACGGGGGGCCCTGTGCTCACCCTCCTCGGCTTCCTCTGTCACCTCTGCAAACCGCTCCTCTTCCAAGACTGACGCCCTCTTGAGGAGTTGGGGCAGTTCGCCAGGGCTCATACCCCTGTCGGCCTCCTCGGCACCCAGGGTTTCCAGCTCGGTGCCCTCCTCAGACTCCGATCCAGAGCCTGACCTCTTCCCAGGTGGCTGGAGGTCACGCTCACTGGGGGCCTCCACTTCTTGGCTCTCCCCTTTGCCAGAAGGGATGGGGATGCAGCCCCAGGCCCTGAGCTGCTGGCTTCTCTCCAGGTTTGGCCCCTCTGTCTTCCAGCAGAAGTTGTGGGCATCTGGGAGGGTGGCTGTGGACTTGAGCCTGGCCTTGATCTGGGTGACTGCTTGGGGCAAAGGCAGGGCTTGGTGGCCAGACTGATGCAGGACCTGACCATCAGTGAGGAAGCTCTCCCAGGCCCACTGGAAGGGGAAGGAGGGTTTCCGAGGAGTAGAGGGGGTGAGACTGAGGAAGGATAGGACGGGACAGGACAGGGAGCAGGGGTCAAGGTCAGGATGCCGGCCCCCAGTGGGGCCTGACACCCAGCATCCCACCCAGCCGGTCGCACAGCTGCTTACTCTTCAGCCTCAACAGAGCCATGCCCTTTCTTGTCCCGGGCCTTGGGTCTCCGGTCCTTCTTTGCCGTCTGCCCAGCACTCCGAGACCTTGGCTGCTGGCCCCGAATTACACCATCACCGCTCCCAAGCCTCCCCTAGGTGAAGACAGGAGAGGAGGCCCAGCTCCAAGCAGCCTCCTGGACCACCTCACACCTCCCTCAGGGGATCCCCCTCTTCTGTGCACCGTGGCTGGTCCCCTGGACTCTTGTTTGTTTAATGTTTATTTTTGAGAGAGAAAGAGAATGTGAATGGGTGAGGGGCAGAGAGAGAGGGAGACACAGAATCCAAAGCAGGTTCCAGGCTGTGAGCTGTCAGCACAGAGCCTGACTTGGGGCTCGAACTCTCGAACTGCGAGATCATGACCTGAGCCGAAGTTGAACACTTAACCGACTGAGCCACCCAGGCGCCCTCAGACTCTTGTTATCACTATAACTGACTGATCACCATCTCAGTTCTTAGTATTCAAATAGCAACCACTGCTACTTACTGAGCACCTACTGGATGCTCAGGATTTTCATGCATTAACTCATCTAACCTTCCCAAGGATCCTATATTCCACTCTTACCCCTATCATGCAGATGAGAACACTGAGGCTCAGAGAGGGAAAATCCCTTGACTAAGGTCACCCAGCCTGTAAGTGGAGCCAGGACCTGAACATGTTGAGTCTGTCCCCAGAGCCCAGATCTGTCACCATGTACAATGCTGCCTCTGGGCCCCGGGCAGTTCTTCTGAATGCTCCCCATGGGGTCCTAGACTTGCTAAGTCAAGGTGGAGGAAACTCATTATCTTCCCCCAAACCCCTCTCCTCCTGTAGTGTCCCCCAAATCCCTCCACCAGAAGACTGGGAGTCATCCCTGGGTGTCTTCCTCATCTTCACCCTGAACCCGTTAGGCCTCCCTATGGTCCCTGCCCCCACCCCCCCCTTAGACCTCCTTGTCTCTCACCTGGGCCTCGGCTTCATCTCATGGCTTCTCCAGGGCCTCCCTCAGCCCTGGCCTGCGTGGACCCCAGGCAGCCAGCCTGCCTCTAGACAGTTGGAAGTCCTCCCACAGGGCCTCCCTCACCTGCTCAGCCTTGGGGATGTCTGCCAGAAACTTGAACAGCCCTGTGGTCGTCACTGGAGCCTGGAGCCGCATGTCCTGACCTGGTGTCCCCGAAGTAGTCCTGATCAGCTGTTGGTGGGTGTTTCGCATGTTGGTGTCCTTCCATCCTCCACCCCCATCTGCCAGCCTTGGAACTGCCCTCCCCACCATCTCTATGGCAACC
The DNA here is from genome assembly GCA_028646485.1 of Cryptoprocta ferox. Taxonomy (NCBI): domain Eukaryota; kingdom Metazoa; phylum Chordata; class Mammalia; order Carnivora; family Eupleridae; genus Cryptoprocta; species Cryptoprocta ferox. Next base: position 6,088,443 of record CM053575.1, on the reverse strand, counting down.
AGTCCTCAGCCAGTCTCAAGAGCTCTGGCAAAAAGCAGGCCAGGAAGGGTCCGTCAGGGTATGTGAGGCCAACTTCCTTCCAGAGGGAGAAGGTCAGCAAGATGCTGAGGATTAATCCGGGGCTGGGAGTCCTGAGACCCAGGGCCAAGCCCTGCCCCTGTGGGACTCTTTGTTGACCTGCCTTCATTTGGCCTGTGTTTTCCCATCTCTCTGTGAAAGGAACCTTGAGGCCATTTGGAAGGGTCCTCACACCCTTGGAAGATGGTTGGGCGGTGCCTGAGGTGGGCCCTCTCCCTCCACCTACCTCCTGGGCTGCCCCCCAACCCCAAATGAGACTTTATGGGAGCCAAGCTGAACTCTCACAACAGGATCTTGTTCAAACCATGTGGCCCCCCAGGTCCTGACCGGGCAAGAAAGGCCAGGAAGTTGAACACCAGGCCCAGGAGGGAGGCAACAGGCATCCCCGGGCCCAGAGGAGGCTCCAGAGGGACTTAGAGCTTTTAAATCTTATCCCACACTTCTAAGTATCACCAAAAAGCCTTGTCATGTAAATCTCCATGGGACACCACCACCAGCAGCAGTGCAGGGATGTGGTGCCAAGCTGAGCGGCCAGGCTGGAGGCCTGGCTTGGCCTCAAACCAGCTCTGTGACTTTGAGCAAGTCACCTCTCCCCTCTGAAAAACTGGAACTCACAGGCCCATCCCATAGGTTTGCTGCAAGGATCAAATGAAATCATAAAGGCAACGCACTCAGTAAATGCCCTTATTACCGCTAATGAGAACTGATCGTTATTGGGAGGTAGCAGCAGATAATGGTTAAGAGAACAGAGGAAACACTCGGGTTCAAATCCCAGCTCCACTTGTGCCTCTGCGTGCTCTTGGGTAGCGTGGGGCTGGTTATAATGACATCTACCTCCTGGGGTCATAGTGAGGGTTAAGTCAGTAAATATATACAGGCGCACATAGAACATTCCCACAGCGAATCCCAACTGCTGTGTAAGAGCTGGGGCTACTTAGCCAACAGTGTGGCCCCAGTGAGACAGGTAAAGGAAGCAAGTCCCAGCAGACACCCTACAGGCGTGTCTTTCGCAGAGCATTGTTTCTGGGGACCCTCATCTGCTCTCGGACTCCATCCTGGCAGCATCTCTACAATGAGCACATCCAGCTCAAATAATGATTCAGGGGAAGATCTTTTGTCCCTAAAATAAGCCAGCTCCTTCTGGCGGGCGGCCATGCCCACCCGACTGCCTCCCCTCCCAAATGTCATGTGGAAGCTCACGGGCAGAGAGCAAGCCCTCTCCGGACCCCGCCCAGCTGATTTCCTGGATGAACTCTGGGCCACTTCCTTCCTTGGCAGAGGGCAGATCTGAGTCTCTCGGGTCTGTATTTTCATGAGGTGCGTGCAGACTCTCTTTCTCTAGCCACACTCACTTCCCAGGGGAGCTCATCCGGTCCGACACAAGCCGTCCTCTGCCTTCCACCCACCTGCCAGTGTACATGTCTCAGCCCTGACTTCTTGCAAAAAATCCGGACTTAGAGCTGACAGCCATTTGACAACCCACGTGGATGACGCGCGAGCATCTTAACTTGACGTGTTGAAAGTGAGACTCTCCCCATCTCAGCCAAGGCCACATGCATCCTTCCTGTTGTTCAGACCAAAACTGAACTGAGCTGGCAGCATCCTGCATTCCTCTCTCCCACACTCCACACCCCGGGCACTAGCAGACCCTGCGGGTGCCCCCTTCAGGATTCACGGAGAATCCAGCCGCTTCTCCCCACCTCCGCTACGAACACGCTCCCCCCAAACCACCACTGGCTCTCCTCTGGATCACTTGGCCCCTTCACTTGGCTTTTGCTCCTGCCCGACTCTGTTCTGTACTCAGCAGCCAGAACGATCCTGTTAAGACCAGAGCCTGCCATACTTTTTTTGTTCAAAACTCTCCAATGGATCCCATCTTTCATAGAGTAAAACCCAAAGTCCCCACTTTGGCCTCCTCCATCCTGTTTGATCTGTCTGCCACATGAGTCTGCAGGTCCCATCACTGTCCCCCATCACTCACCCTGGCCCAACCACACCACACTGTTCCTTCAGAATACCAATCAGTCCCACCCCAGGGCCTTTGCATTTGCTGCTGCCTCTTCCTGAAGTGCTCTCTCTCCAGAATCCCTACGGCTCACTCTCCCATTTCCTTCAGGGTTCTGTTAAAATGTCCCCTGCCAAAGACTACCGAAGTGGCACTGTGCCCTTACTCTACTTTACTTACATGTACACTTCATATATATTCATTTATTGCCTGCTCAAGGGTGTGGCTCCAGCAATTGGCCCCTTCTCTCCTTGGCAACTTTTCATTGTCTCTGGAATCATTTCTATCAACACAAATGTGCCATGATTTCTCTCTTGACCTCACTCTTCCTTCCCTAGGACTGCCCTGTTTCTCAGTTCCCCTTGGCAGCAGAACCTCCTGAAAGAGTTGATGGGGTCAACTCAATCTCAGTTGCCAACATCAGTCTCCCCCTCCTGTCCTCTCTTGGACCCTTTCCCACGAGGACCCTCCCTGTCCACCTGCTCCTGCTTCGATCACCAGCCACCTGGCCTGTTGTTAGCCCAAGATGCCCTGGCTCCTCCTACCTCTCTGGCCACTCCTCCCCAGCTCCCTTGCTGGCTCCTCCTCCCCTCCCAGGAGCAGGCTCAGCCTGTGGTCCTTTGTGTCCACACTCCTGGTGTCCACACTCCTGGTGGTCTCATCCAGGCTCATCTTTGAAATACCGTCTATCTGCAAATGAGTCTCAAAGTTATCAGTACTCCTGGCATCTCTCTCACCCTTGGAACTCGATTCCTTTCTCCCAAATGCCAAATTTCCACTCCACTCCTCTGCCCGGATGTCTGCTAGGCATCTCAAGTGTACTGGATCCCAAACTGAGCTCTCTGTCTTCCCCACAGGCCTCCCCATCTTGGCCAAGTGGTTATCTATCCTTCCAGTTTCCTTTTTAAATTTTTTAAATGTTTATCTATTTTTGAGAGAGAGAGAGACAGACAGACAGACAGAGGCCGAATAGGGGAGGGCAGAGAGAGAGGGAGACATAGAATTCAAAGCAGGCTCCAGGCTCTGAGCTGTCTGCACAGAGTCCGATAAAGGGCTCAAACCCATGAACCTCGAGATCATGACCTGAGATAAGTCAGATGCTTAACTGACTGAGCCACCCAGGGGGCTCTATCCTTTCAGTTCCTTGAGCAAATCCTGGACTCCCCTTTCTCTTCTCTATCCTATCTGACAGTTAATCCTGCCAGAGTGTATTCAGAATTGGAACACTTTCCACCATCTGAGCTCACGCCACTGTCAACACTCACCTAACTTTACCATTTTAACCACTTTTAAGTGGACAATTCAGTGGCATTAATATATTTATAAAATGGTGTGCAACCATCACCACTACCAATCTCTAGAACATTTTTTATCATCCTAAACTGAAACTCTGTCCCCATTAATTAAATAATAACTCCCCATCTCCCCAGTCCCTGGCAATCACCATTCTAGTTTCTGTCTTTGTCTTTGACTATCCTAGGGGCCTCATATAAATAGAATCCTATCGTATTTGTCCTTTTGTAACTGGCTTGTTTCACTTAGTATAATGTCCTCAAGATTCATCCATGTTGTAGCATGTGTCAGAATGTCCTTCCTTTTTAAGGCCAAATTCTATTCCATGAAAGTATTTCCCACATTTCGTTTACCCATTTATCCGTTGATGGGCACTTGGGTAGTTTCCAGCTTTCGGTCACTATGAACCATGCTGCTGTGAACGTGGATGCTCAGCTCTCTGTTCCAGTTCCTGCTTTCCATTCTCGGGTGTGTCCTCAGAAGTGGAGGCGCTGGGTTATATGGTAATTCTATGTTTAATCTCTTGAGGAATCAGCACACTGTTTTCCATAGTTGGTTGCACCATTTTACACTCTTACCAGCAATGCACAAGGTACCAATTTTTCTATATCCTTGCCAATACTTGCTATGTTCTGTTTTTTTGGGGGGGGTAGCCTTTTATTTTGTTTTGATAGTAGCCTCCTTGTAGATGTGACCCGCAATGGTTTTGAAAACTCAAAGTCAAAGTCCTACAATGGCCCATGGTCACTTGGTCCCCAACTCCACTGGCTTTCCGCTTCATCCTCAGGGGCTTATCCCTCCTCCAACCCTTCACTTCTAGCTCTTCCTTGGGATACATCAGACAGGGTCTCACCTCTGCCCTGGCCCTTCCCTCTACCTGGATGCTCTTCCCCCAGATGTCTGTGTGGCTCAGTCCTTCAACTTCTTCCAAGGTAGTGCTCAAATGTCAACTTTTCAGAAACCACATCCTGACCACCCTATTTAGAACTACAACCTGCATCATAAACACACATTCAACCCCTCTTACCCTGCTTTTTCCCATTGCACATATCACTTTATTTTTCTTTGTTTTATTTTGAGAGAGAGAGAGAGAGAGAGAGTGCAAGCAGGGAAGGGTGGTAGAGGGAAAGAGCGAGTGAGAATCTTATGCAGGCTCCACACTCAATGTGGAGCCAACACAGGGCTCAATCCCACAACCCTGGGATCATGACCTGAGCTGAAACCAAGAGTCAGACGTTTAATGGACTGAGCCACCCAGGTGCCCCTGCATGTGTCACTTTTTAATCTTCATCATCTGCTGTGGGCTGACAGCCCCTCACCCTTAAATTCAGACTTTGACATTCTAACCCTCTCAGAATGTAGTTGTATTTGGGAATAGAGCTTTTAAAGAGGTGATTAAGGGGACGCCTGGGTGGCTCAGTCAGTTAACTGTCCAACTCCTGTCCGGCTCAGGTCACGATCTCACTATTTGTGAGTTTGAGCCTGCATCGGCTCTGTGCTGACATCATGGAGCCTGCTTGGGATTCTCTCTCTCCTGCTCTCTCTCTCTCTCTCTCTCTGCCCCTCCCATACTCACTCTCTCTCTCTCTTTCAAAATAAACGAATATTTAAAAAAAAAGAGGTGATTAAGGTAAAGTGAGGTCATATGGGTGGCCCTCTCCCTAAAGAGAAGATCAGGACACAGACACACACAGAGGAAAGCCCATGGGAGGACGCCAGAGGAAAATGACCATCTACCAGCCAAGGAGAGAGGCCTTAGAAGAAACCAAACCTGCCAACATCTTGATCTTAGACTTCTGGCCTCCAGATGTGTGAGAAAATAAATTTTTATTGTTGAAATTTCTGCCGTCTGTAGTACTTTGTCATGGCAGCCTCAGCAAACAAATACAGCTTCTATTGAATCCACTTATTTGTTCTGCTTGTCGATTGTCCTTCCCAGCTAGCTCTCAGCTCAGGGAGAGCAGGGTCTTCGTTTTTGTTCACAGCTGTATCCTCAGCACCAAGGACAGAGCCTGCACATAGTGGACCCTCAATAAGTAGCTTGTGAGCCAATGGATGAACAAGGATACACTGTAGGGGCACCTGGGTGGCTCAGTCGGTTAAGCGTCCAACTTCAGCTCGGGTCATGACCTCAGTTCGGGAGTTCGAGCCCCACATCGGGCTCTGTGCTGACCGATCAGAGCCCAGAGCCTGCTTCAGATTCTAGGTCCCCCCCCTCTCTGCTCCTCCCCCACTTGTGTTCACTCTCTCTCTCTCTCTCTGAAATAAATAAGCATTTAAAAAAAACAAAATAAGAGCTTTGTGTTGATTCTGACTGTTGCCTAGCATTCCATAGTTTGCCTCCATTACACTTCACTAATCCATTCTCCTGAGGATGGATACCAAGGTTGCCCCCATGCCTGCTTTCACAAAGGACACTGCCATCAACACCCTAGTACCTTGCCTCTTTGAACACCTGCACATGAATTTCTGCAGCTTATTTACCAAGGGTTGAAAGCGGGGAGTCTTGGAAGAAATGTATACCTCATTTCAGATTGTTCTCGAGAGACTGTACCAGCTCATAGCCCTACAGAAGTGACCAAAGATTTCTGTCTGCCCGCACCCTCACCAACTGTTGGTATGATTCATTTTATGAATCGTCATTCACCTGGTGGTTATAAAATGGTATCTCTTTGTCATTTTACTTGAATCACACTGATTACTTCTCTGACCACATCTTCATTAATTTCTTGCTATCTGAGCCAAAACTTCTGTGAGTTGCCTATTTATATTCGTTGCCCATTTCTCTATTTTGTTTCTAATCTTTTCCTTATCGACGTGCAAGAGTTCTTTATTTGCTGGATAGCAACCACCTATCTGTCAATATAGCTCTGAAGGCCTTTGTGGAACAGAAATCCTTAATTTTGATGTAGTTGGATCCATGTCTGAACAGGGGTTTGTATTTTGGATGTCTTAAGAAGTCCTTTCCCTACTCTTAGGTGAGCCATTCTCCTATATTTTATCCAGTTAGATCATAGTTTAACATCTGTGTTCAGTGCTCTATACTTTCCTTTTCTGATACTGTCCCGTGCTGGCCTGGGAGTCCTATGAGGAACTGGGCAGCCTTCACTCATTCCCTGTCTTCTCGAACAACTGACACACGATAAGGACCGCTTATTCCTTGAAAGTCGGGTGGAATGTCCCTGTAAAATCATCTCTATTAGGACTCTTCTGTGCTGGAGTCTTACATTATAATTTTCCTTACTGGTTCCTGATCTGTTGAAGTTTTTGATATTTTGATATTTTGCCAATTTTGACATTTCATATTTTTCTGGAAAGGCGTTCACTTTGGTTAAGTCTTTATATTTCCTGACATCCAGTTATTTGTAACATTCTTTTTTTTAACATTTATTTATTTTTGAGAGACAGAGAGAGACAGAGTGTGAGTGGGGGAGGGACAGAGAGACAGGAAGACACAGAATCGGAAGCAGGCTCCAGGCTCTGAGCTGTCAGCACAGAGCCCAACATGGGGCTCGAATTTATGAACTGTGAGATCATGACCTGAGCTGAAGTTGGATGCTCAACCGACTGAGCCACCCAGGAACCCCTGTAACATTCTTTGACATGTGATATTTTATTACTTTTAAGTTATTTTTATTTATTCACTTAAGTAATCACTATACCTGACTGTGGGGCTTGAACTCACAACCCCGAGATCAAGAGTTGCATGCACTTCCGACTGCACTTCCCCTGACGTTCAATATTTTAAACTTCCGTAGCGGGTTTCAGGGGTCAGATCATATGGGGCCTGGTGGCCATAGGAAGGACTCTAGATTTGTCTTAAACATGATGGAAAATGTAACAATATTGGAAAAAGCCATTTCGCCACTCTTGAAAACCCTGGTCCACCTCAAGAGTATAAAGAGATAAGAGTTGGGTGGATCCTTAAAGGGGAATTTTGAGAGGACATGGATTTGGAAAGAGAGCCCCAACACTGCCCTCAGGGTGTGGGACTGGGGACTGGCTTCTAATCTCCAAGTCAGTCTCCACCTGGAGAGCTGGGGAGGGGCTCCCCGAAGCCATGGCAGCCCAGTGGGTCAGTGGTCCGTGAGACCTCCAGAGAGGCTGTGGAACCACAGTGGGAACTGGCCTGCGGCAAGGTAGCAGGAGGTACTGTCCAGAGGGCTTCTGTTCTATTTAGGTGGGTGTTTGTCAGTCAAAAGAAAACCAGAGCCAGCGGAAGGAGAGTCCCTGGCCACTTTCCGGGAGTTACAGTCAAGGAAGTGGCCCATAAAGGAGCTGTAAAAGCCCCCACAGAGCAAGCGCCCACTTTATTTTTTTTAAAGATTTTATTAAGTTGATTAAGTTATTAAGTAATCTCTATACCCAACATGGGGCTTGAACCCACAACCCTGAGATCAAGAGTCGCACGCTCCACAGAGTGAGCCAGGCAGGCGCCCCCCAGGAGCCCACTTTAAACAGCTGCCACCCACAGAGTGACTCGCCATCTTACTCAGAGCCAACCAAGGAAGAACCCTCTGCACCCACTTCCCTCCTTCCTCCCTGCCTTCCGACAGCAGAGCATTCTGAAGCTGAGGGAGCAGGAGGGAAGGGAGGGGGGCAGATCTGACTCCCCCCCATCCTTCATCAGCAGGGGCCAAAATGGCTGGGGAAATGGAAACCATCTCATCAAGTTTAGAGATTTGGCTACTACACAAAACCAGGCATTCTAACGGAACTAACTAAATGACTTCAGGTGATCAAAAGGACTGTAAGCAAAATTGGCACAGAAGGTCATGACTTCATTTGTGGGCAGAGAGGAGTTCCCTTATGAGTTTTAGAGGGACATTGGGAGAGCAAAATAATCTTTAATTATATCCCACGAACCTTGTTTGGTGAAAGTAGCCATCAAGTAGAGGATTTTGAGAAGGGGAGTGATGTGAGCTGATTTATGTTTTAAAAGGCCCCTCTGACTGTAGAGAGATTAGAGTGGAGGGCGGGGGAATGAGGGGCTGTCATCCGGGAGAGGCACTGGAAGACTTAGGCCAAGAGAGACAGGCCGAGGAGAGAAGAGGAGAGGTCTGGAGACTAGACCTGGGCCCACCACCATTTAGAGGTCAAGAGAGGTCAGGAAGACATGGCCATGGAGACAGACAAGAGCGCCCAGTAGGGACGAAGTGGAGAGAGCAAGGGCTCCCAGCCAAGTGAAGAAAGTGTTTCAAAGAGGAGGGAGTGACCAACTGTGACAAGAGCCACTGAAAGTTCAAGGCAAGGCTGACAGAATTAACAACTAAATCTGGCAACCTTACTTGTTTCCTAGGCTCCAATCCAAGGACCGGACGCAGGAGACACCTTACAGAAGTTGGCTTTTGGAATGTGGGTGGGGTTGGCCTCTCACATCACACAGTTATCTCCTCATGGAGCCCCATCTGAAACTTTTCCTTTAGCCTAGGAAAAATGTTTTTTCCCCTGAAGAACTTATAGGTGCTACCTTCTGGGGGGTAGGGGTGGGAGAAGATAAGTTACTACTTCTCCCTTTTTGCTATGGCTGCCAGGAAGCTCAGAGATGAATGTGATATTTAGTTAATAGCCCCGAGAACACTTTATGGGCTACATATTTATTTATTTATTTATGTTCTTGATCCTGATATCCATGTTCTCTCTTAAATTGTATTTTCACATTTTTGGTTTTCCACTATTTTTATTTTGTCTTCTTGGTTCTTGATGGAAGCTACCTCAGGTGCCTTGAGCCTGGGGTAGGTATGCAAATTAATTCCACGCCTTCAGCGAATATATAGAGATGCCTTTTACTAGTCAGATCCCTTTGATCTGCAATTGACAGAATGAAATTAAGCCGAAAAAGATAAAATAAAGACTGGTTTATTTACTAACTCATAAAAAGGGCAAGGGAGTATCTGAGCTCAATTTTGCCTCGCTGGTGGGACTTGAGTCCCCTTGCCTCTGTGTGTGTGTGGGTACATGTGTGTCTTATTCTCTTCCTCATTTTATCTCCAATTCCCTCTCTCTGTCAGCTTCATTCTCTCTGATGGGAATGCTGGCTGCAGATAGCACTAGGTTGCTGTCCTTGGACCTCTGCCACTAGTATGAAGAGAAGACTGTCCGGGTAGAAAAATCCCAGGGAAGGACTCTGACATGTCCCACCTTGAGTCTGATGGCTATGGGTGCACCAGTCATAGGAACCCAGTGGGCAGGGGACATTGACCAGCATTCCTGGCAATACTACCTGGTCAGAGTGCGGGGAGAAGTTCTCTAAAGGTAGGGATGTGATTTGAGGTCGCCTGAAGGAAGAAGGGCAGGGTGGACCAAAGCACCAAACATGCGCACCACATCCCTACCATGTGCCCAGCCCTAGGAGACCTCCTGGAGATGCAGACATGAATACAACAAGCCCCCTGCCCTTGAGATGGTCACAGTCCAATGAAGGAGGTAAAACGTGCACTGACAATTATGCTGAAATCAGAACATGGGAAGAGACTTAGAAGAAGAACAGGCAAAGGACTCAGGATATTACAAGGAGAACGAGGGACTGCTGATTCTGGCCACAAGGAAGTAAGTTGAACTGAAATGATCCTTTTCCCACGAAAAACTAAGACACTGGACAAAGCGTAAGAAACAACCACTTTGAGATATTAGAAAACTGGTAGCACAGGACTGTAATCCCTGAGAAAAGGGAAGCAAACAAGGTGAGCCCTACCATCATCCAGGTCATCGACATCCGCCATCTCCCTAGAGGTAAATCCCCTACTGCGTGCAGGGAGGACCCAAACATCATCCATCAGTCTCGCTGATTAACGAGTCAGAGACCAGAGTCTGGACAGGCAAAAGGCAGCTAGAATTTGGGAAGTAGAACATTTAAGAGGAGGAGCCTATGTAGAGAAAGAGCCCCAAACCCTGTAGAGGGGCTTTAAAGCTTTAGGAAGCTACTTTAGGAAGAATACTAATCTGCACACGGTATAAGGTGAAACCCCACAAAGCTGGACAAAAACACATTTCAAGAGAAGAACAATTACTGCAGAGCTGAAGACAGATAATTCCCAGAGCTCATAGAGAACTAGAAACCTTTGTAAGAAGATTTTCTCCAGGGGCATCTGGGGGGCTCAGTTGGTTGAGCGTCTGACTTCAGCTCAGGTCATGATCTCACAGTTTGTGGGTTCAAGCCCCGCGTTGGGCTCTCTGGTGTCAGCATGGGGCCCACTTTGGATCCTCTGTCCTCCTCTCTCTCTGCAGCTCCCCCATCTGCTCTCTTTCTCTCAAAAATAAAACATTAAAAGAAGAAGAAGAAGATTCCCTCCAGTCAGAGTAGAAAAATCTCACCGAGTACACAGAAAATTCAGTAGAGAACCATACGGGCCATGCCTCAGAGGGTGGGCCTAAATCAGCCCTTAATGAAAGCTACTCTAGATTCTCCATAAAAGAGCTTGAAACAAATCTTGAAATGATCAAACCTAACCCACGAGTAACTAAATTACCAGGGAAAGTTCAATACTCGTTAAAGGAATTCAATCAAATGCAGATTCATACTGTAAACTTCACAATGTTTGGCATCCAATAAAAAAATTAATATACATACAAAGAAGGAGGGAAATGTGATTAATAACCAGGAGAAAATCTGTCCACAAACACAAACCCAGAAGATGGCAATACTATCCACACCGATTCAGCTCACTCCCTATCAAAACCTCTGCTGCCTTTTGCAGATGTTGACAAGCTGATCCTAAAGTTTACATGAAGGAGTCTTGCTAAACAATCTTGAAAAAGAAGAACAAAGTTGTAAGACTCAGATTCTCCAATTTCAAAACTACTATAATCAAGACAGTGTGGCACTAGCATTAGGACAGACATAGAGATCAATGGAATAGAACCCAGAGTCCAGAAATGAGAGGTCCTACGTTTATGGTCAACTGATTTTAGACAAGGGTGCCAAGACCACTCGATGAGAAAAGAATAGTCTTTACAACAGATGATACGATGACCACTGGATTTTCACATGCAGAAGAGTGAAGTTGGACCCCTACCTCAAACCATATATGAAAATTAACTCAAAATGAATTATAGACTTAAATGTAAGAGCTTAAACTATAAAACTCACAGGGGAAAAAAAACATAGGAATGATCTTGGATTGGGCAATGGTTTACAGGTTACATCAAAAGTGCAAGTAATAAAAGGTAAGAGTTCGTGAAAATTAAAAACTTCTGTGCTTCGGGGCGCCTGGGTGGCTCAGTGAATTGAACATCCGACTTAGGCTCAGGTCATGATTTCGTGCTTCATGAGTTTGAGCCCTGCGTCAAGCTTGGAGCCTGGAGCCTGCTTCAGATTCTGTGTCTCCCTCTCTCTCTGCCCCTCCTCTGCTTGCACTCTGTCTCTGTCTCTGTCTCTCTCTCTCTCTCTCTCTCTCTCTCAAAAATAAATAATAGATAAACATTAAAAAATTTTATTTAAAAAACTTCTGTGCTTCAAAGGACTCCATCAAGGAAGCAAAAAAGCAACCCACAAGATGGGAGAAAATACTTGCACATCATTGATTTGATAAAGGACTTGTATCCAACATATATAGAGGACTCTTAAAATTCAACAGTAAAAAGGCAAATAGCCCAATATAGAAATAGGCAAAGCGTGCACACAAACAAACCAACAAAAAACAGAAGCAGACTCATGAATACAGAGAGCATACTGGTGGTTGTCAGAGGGGAGGGAGAAGAGGGGTGAACAAAATAGGCAAAGGGGATTAAGAGATACAAAGTTCCAGGTATAAAATAAATAAGTCACAGGGATGAAAAGTATAGCACAGGGAATATAATCAGCAATATTGAAATAACGTTGTATGGTGACAGATGGTCACCACACTTATCATGGTGAGCATTGCGTCACGTATGGAACTGTCAATTCACTATGTTGTAAATGAAGGTAAACCTGCAGCGCATATAACATTGTATGTCAACTATACTTCAAGGGGGCAAAAAAACACATTAAAAAATGGGCAAAGGATTTGAATGGACATTTCTCCAAAGAATACATTCAAACAGCCAATAAGCACATGAATGGCAAGTAAGGAGGTCAAGTTCAGTGTTTTCCAGGAGAGAGAAGGCAGTGTGAATAGGGGGATGGTGATCTAGGAGTCAGAAAGCTAGCAGGACCCGATCACAGAGCCTTTTATGACACTTTTGTAAGGAAGTCAGATTTTGCTTTAAGTGCAATGGGAAGCCATTGTAGAATTTGGAAAAAGAAAATAGCGAATGATGCTGAGCTACAAGAGAAATTAAAAAAAAAAACCAACAACAAAAAATAACAAGTATCAGTGGGGATTTGGAGAAATGGGCACCTTGTGGTTCATGAGTTGCTGGTGGGAATGGAAATGGTGCAGATGCTATGGAACGCAGTACAGGAGTTCCTCAGAAACGTAGAACTACCACATGATCCAGAAATTCCCCTTCTGCATATATATCCAAAAGAATTGAAAGCAGGGACTGGAATAGATATTTGCATCTCCAAGTTCATGACGGCTGCATTCACAGCAACCACGAGCTGGGAACAACCCAATGTCCCTCAGTGAATGAACGGATGAACAAAATGTGGTATATACATTAACGGAATATTATTCAGCCTTTAAGAAAAAGGAAATTCTGGGGCGCCTGGGTGGCTCATTCGGTTAAGCGTCTGACTCTTGATTTCGGCTCAGGTCATGATCTCATGTCTCGTGAGATCGAGCCCCACATCGGGCTCTGCTCTGATAGCACGGAGTCTGCTTGGGATTCTCTCTCTCTGCCCCTCCCCTCTCTCAAAATAAATAAATAAACAGTTTTTTAAAATGGAAATTCTGACACATGCCACAATATGGATGCACCTTAAAGACATGATGCTAAGTGAAATAAGCCAGATACGTAAGTATAGATATTGCAGGATCCCACTTCCATAACATACCCCGAATAGTCAAACACAGAGACAGAAAGCAGAACAATGGTTACCAGGGGCTGGCGGTAAGGGAGAAATGGGGAGTTGGTGTTTAATGGGGACGGAGTTTCAATTTGGAAAGAGGAAAAGGTTCTGGAGATGGATGGCGGTAACGGCTGCACAACCATGTGAAAGTACTTAATGCCACTGAACTGTACACTTAAAAGTGGTTAAAATGGTAAATTGTATGTGCATTTTGGTACAGTAAAAGAAAAAATGTAAATGGTGTACACACTTCAATTAAAAAGCAGACTGTCAGATTGCATTAAAAATGCAAGATTCAAACACATTCTGCCTACAAGAAACCCACTCTCAATGTAAAGTCACAGATAGGTTTAAATGGAAAAGGACGGAAGAAGGTATATCTTGCAAACACTAACCCAAGACCGAAAGGAAGGAGAGGCCACTTTCAGCCAGGCATCCAGGAAGGCCTCCTGGGGGATGTGATATTTGAGCTGAATTGTTTAGTTTTGTTTTGTTTTGTTTGAGAGAGAGAGAGAGAGAGAGAGAGAGAGAGAGAGAGAGAGAGAGAGAGAATCCCAA
>CM053575.1:6008933-6074475 GCA_028646485.1 Cryptoprocta ferox | reverse complement strand
TGGCACGAAACAGACGGTCGACAGGTCTCTGTAGATATCAGGGACTCCTTACGACAACTCTATGAGGTAGGAAAACTGATGGCGCCTGTCTTGTAATAAGGAAACTGAGGCACCGAGAGGTCAGGTTAGGTGTTACAAAGTTATGTGACTACAAGGCTGGTAAATGTGGTGCTGTGAAAGACAGGGAGCATCACCCCAGAGCCCAGACTCTTATGGGGTCCTCTACTCCCGAGCGCGGTTGGGGTGTGGATCCCCAGGAGGTCTCCTACCCCATCATCAGCGTCGGCCCCAGGCTGACCCGTTTCCCTGCAAGGTCAGATGTGGCTCCAGGCAGAGGAGGCAAGCAGGGCAGAGAACCTGCGAGGCGGAAACTGAACTTGAAGCACTAGGGGAAGGGGAAAGTGAAACTTGCCCAGCGCCGGGGCACAGGCCACCGCGGAGACTCTGCAGCTGGTGACCAGGCAGCACACCCGTCATGGGAACAAGGAAGGGGGAGGGATCGAGTGGCCAGGGCTGCTCCCCTGAGCTCCTGGCACAGTGGGCACACTCACGCCCTGTCCCTCGCCATTACCCCCCCCGCTTCTTTCTTTTCCTTCGTGACATCCCCCGCCCAGCCCTTTGGTGCGTGCTGGTCTTGGTCTGCCCATTCCGCCAGTGCCAACTAGAATGGAAGCCCCTGCCACCCTGGGAACAGGTTCTCAGGGGTTTTTTTGGTTTGGTTTGGTTTTGGTTTTGGTACAGAGAAGGTGGTCTATACCGCAGAAAGACAATCACAGTGAAGCCCCTCTTGCTGGTTAAGGTACTAATTCCACCCTGGTTTCTTGCCCGATCATCCGGCTCTTTTACACACACACAGAGTCTTCCACTTTTCCAACGAGTAATTATTATTCGCTAAGCCATGATTCGGGATCCCAGGGTGCGGATCACCATGTACCCAGGTCCCCCTCCACCACCCTGGACGGAGGACAGAGGAGAGGTGGGTGGAGCCAGTGCAGATCTTCCCAGGAAATATGCCTTCTGTCCTGTGGTTGTGCCAGGCTGACACCCAGGATGTGGGGCAGAGGGACTTGTACTCATGCCGGTAGCATTTGCACACGGAGACATGGCTGCTTGAACAGTCGTTGCCCTTCTCACAGCGGTGCAAGTCCAGGGAGTTCTGGAAGAGCTCCTGGTCTGATTCTGGTGGGGGAAGTGGCTGTCAAAAGGGACAGTCTGGTAGTTTTTTATTTTGATCTTGATGTCTTCTGCCGTGGTGCTTGCTGAGTCCTAAAGACACTCCTGAAGGATCTTGAAGGTCAATGTGACCCCTCAGTGAAGACGCCAGAGTCAGACCAGAAGACTCGGGCTGTGAATTCTTTTTCGCCTTCCTCCCCAGAGCCCAGAACAGGACCTGACACAGAACAGGTGCTCAGATATATTTGTTGAGTGAGTGAGAAAAACATACATGATCCCATAACCACGGCAGGGCCACTGTTTTCCTGTCCTTGTGAGACACCGTCTAGGAGGAGAAGTGGGTTGAGCCCATTTTGGAAGATGACAATTGGCACTCTCTTTTTATTTAAACTTGAGAGCAGAGATGGGAACAGCCCATGCTCCTTAGTTTGGGACACTCTGTGCATCACCAGCATCCCAAAAAAGCCCCCCTTTGAAATGAACTTTCCCCTTCAGCCCATCCCCAATCCTATTCCAGCTTCCCATAGCCCCCCACTCTTGCGTTTGACACATCCCCTTCCAATCTGCTTTCTAGGCATTGCGTGGTAGGGGTGTGGATCCTGAGGAGGTCTCACATTCATCAGTGACAGGAGGCACCATTTATTAGGTGCTTACTATGTGCTGGGCACTGTGTTAAGCACTTAATACATCAAATCTCATTTAAACATCACATGTCCTTGAAGGGGTTGCTACTACTGTCCCTACTTTACAGATGAGAGAACTGTAGCAGAGAGACCTTCTGTCAGATGCCCAAGGTCACAGAGTAACTGGCAGAAATATACAATATTGTTGTGCTCCTCTGTGGTTTTAGTTTCCATAAACACAGCTCTGCTATAGAGCTCGGTCTGTACTTTTCTGTTTTTCATGCAACACTATGTGTTTAAGCTCTGTCCACATTGCTATGTGCCATGCAGTTCCCCAGTGACAGACACTCAGCCAGCCTCCGGCTCTTTGCCACCTCAAACTACACCCAGAACACGTCTTTCTATTTGCGAGAGGTTTTACCCAGGAGTGGACCTGCCAGGGGGCACTAAGCTGTCAAACCGCCTTTTCAAACATCCTCACTGGTTTACACTCACAGGAAAAGCACCAGACTCCCATTTACCGACTCTCCACCAGACACCATTTTTTTTAATTTTTAATTTTTAGTTATTTTTGAGAGAGAGAGAGAGCCCAAGCAGGGGAGGGCAGAGAGAGAGAGACACAGAATGTGAAGCAGGCTTCAGGCTCTGAGCTGTCAGCAAAGAGCCTGACATGAGGCTCGAACTCACCAATGGAGAGATCATGACCTGAGCTGGTCAAGACGCTCAACCAGCTGAGCCACCCAGGCGCCCCACCACCAGCTATCATTTTTACCTGACTTCCTGTTCTTGCCAATCTGACAGGTGTCACGTGAGGTCTTGTGTCTTCCTTTGCAGCTCTCTGATCACCCAGGGCGGGGGAGGGTAGCGCAGAGATCTTAGTCCTCATGCCATTTTTCTTAAAATGACATTTGAACACACACACACACACACGCACACACACAAGGAAGGACATGATTTCAGAATATAGTTCACTCTGATGAAAGGAGGTGAGGGTCCCCCATCTCCTGCCCCACACCCCAACTGCAAGGAGTCCCCCGAGGGAGTCCAGAGCCACCTGCCATTCTCACAAAGGCTCTGCCCAAGGAGAGGAGGGACGAGGCCCCTTGCAGAGATCTGGGTGCTCCGTGTCATTTCCCCGCCATAGTGCCTGGAATGTGGGAATGCAGTTCTGTCTGTGCCCTGGAGCCAAACCTATTGCACCTGTCTAGGGATGGCCCTTGGGCAAGAGGAGGAGGCCATTAGCTCCATTTCCCCACACACTGGACCCCAGGAGCCCACGCGGGCCTGTGTACAAGCCCCCACCCACCTCCATGCTGAAGAGCAAACTCAGGCTGCTCATCTCACTTCTCGAACCTCGGTCTTCTCATCTGTGAAGTGGGGGTGATGAGAACACCTCTCCTAGAGAAAGGCTGAGATAATAGGGGACTCAGGTATCACAGAGAGGGGCTGCAACACGCTCGGCCTCCTGTCACAAGTGGTGATGTCAAAAGCCCCACTGGATGGAGGTGAGGAGGTAGTCACACAGGTCACACGGTGCGTCACATCTCAGGTCCCCAGGTCAGTGGATGGTGGACAAGGTCACCCCCATCAGCTTACCCTGGAGCCTCCAGGTCAAGTAGCACCTGGGGCAGATGTGGATAGGAGCTCCTCCTGTGCCCACACCACTACCTTCCTCCCCTCAGGAAGCTTCCGAGGCTCTGAGAGGCGGCCACAAAAACACGCCCCGACCAAGGCAGGCCAAGTACAGGGCCAGTGGCTACATCAGGCTCCTCGGTGGTGGCTGAGGTAGTGGGAGCTGAGGGAGCCCAGGGGAAACCTGGCAGAATCAAATCACTGTCCTCCAGGCCTTTGCCCTCTTGTCCCTTTGCCTGGAGCCCTCTCCTCAGATAACTCACTTCATGGGGTTTTCTACTCCAATCTCGCCTTATCATGGTCTCCCCCTGAGCCCTGTACGGCTCCCCCCAGCCTGTACGGAATGGCTGGGGCCACCCTGCCTGCCCCAGGACTCCGCACGCCTCCCTTATTATGCTTTATTTTCCCCAGGGCACGCGTTACCATCTGACATACCGTTCATCTTCCATACTGTCTATCTCTCCCCATCAGAAATAAACTCAGGGAACACACATAATCGTCACTCCCTATACTAATGCCTAGCACGCAACAGATGCTCAATAGATAAGGTAGATAAAATTTTTAGGAGCCTATCATAAAAATGCACATCTTAAATGTGCAGTTTCATGTATTTTCATATACTACCACCACCCAGTTCAAGTGGTAAAACATTTCCGGGGGGGCTCCTTTGCACCCCCCCCACCAGCCCACCCCCACCTCCTAAGGTACCATTATACTGACTTCCTTTGTCTGTCCCTGAACTTCGTATGAATGACTTCCACCAATGTGTACCGTAGTGCGTACTCTTGCATTTGGCTTTTTTTGCTTAATATAACGTCTACAAGATCCACCACAATGTTGCCCGTCACAGCCGTCAGCTCTTTTCTCGTGCTGTTCTATTGTACAATAGTCTATCATATATTTATTCATGCTCTTGTCGCTGGGCACTTGGGCCGGTTCCGGCTGGCGGCTGTGAACAGGTGTGTGTCGGTGGCCACATGCCTAGAAATGGAATCGGGCCGTGGGGAGTGTGGGTCAAGACTCCAGGAGAAGCTGCCTAACCATTTGCTAAGGCGGTTGCACCATCTGGTGTCCCCACCAGCAGCGTGAGCCGCGGGGCCGCTACCTCCTCTCCAGCACGCGGCACGAGCACGCTCTTGGTGTCAGGCCCCCGATGGGGACTGTGGCATCGCCTGTCCCTGCCTGAATCCTCAGGTGCGCCATGGAGGAAGCCTCTCCACTCGGCAGGGAGGGCTGGGTCCGTCCACACCTTTCACCTGGGCGGGGGGAGCGGGTAGCCCCTAGAGGCCACGGTGCCTCAGAAGCTGCTGCTCTTTTAACACACTGGTCCCACTTCCACCCCAGGGCACAGCCAAGGCTGAACGCCGAGGCGTTCAGATAGGACCTGGCCCCCAGCTCAAAGGTCCTCCGTGGAAACAGAGAACAAAGGGAGAAAAACATGGGGCCTCGACAGGGCTCTGCAGATGGAAGGCTGACAAGCTGCGGCTCCTGGTGCCCGGTGGTGCCTGCCAGGCACAGCCATCTTTCCCATTCCCAGGATGCACCCAGAGCCCAGGCCCAACCAGGGGTACTGTCTTTTGGAGTCCCCGCCCTCACTCAGGAGGCTACAATCCTAACACTTGGTAAGGACTGGGTCAGGCCCTTCCCAGAGGCCTAGGAGGTCCTGTGGCAGAGCCAGCCAGTCAGTCTGGCCACCTAGCCTCCCTGAGGTGGGGCCTTGTGATAGTTCCTGCCAGAGGTGAAGAGCCAATGGGCCACTTCCAGTCCTGGCCCCAGAACACCTCTGTGGTCTATGAGCTTGCCCTTTCTGCAGTGACCTTCAAAGTCATTGGTATTTTGAGTTTGTTACATCAGCCCTTTGTCCTAACCAATAACTAGTGTGTATGTTACAACACATATAACTAACATAGGTCATCGCTAGCCCCATTATAAAGCTGAGAAAACTGAGACATAGAGAAGGTATAGAATTTGCTCAAGGCTCATAAATGGAGAGTCAGGATGTGAACCCAGGGCCTGGCTCCAGAGGTTATGCCCATCCAGGCTATAAAAGCAGGCCTGGAAAGCGGAGACGCAGGCCAGCGGCTCTTGGACATCTTACTTCATCTGTGTCTCCTCCAGCCTTTGCCTGGAGGCTGCTCCCAGCACCCTGGCCTCCTTGCCTTTCCCAATCCTCCCCAGCCTTGTCACTGTGAACCCTCTGAGTTCAGGACCTCACCTCTGGACAGAGCCCAGCAACAGGCTCCAAGGGTCTCTTCCTCTCCCACTCTGACTCACTGCACCTGCTTGGCCCGCCCTCAGCTCAGCAGACCCCGGAGTCCACCTTCCCCACATGGGCCCAACTTGCCGCTAGGGAAAAGTGCTCCCGTTCCTGGGCCTTTGGGAACTGCCTTCCATTCATGGTCCCCGTCAGCCAGAGCTCTTTCAGTTACGAGCGACAGAAAGCCAACCGGCTTCGAGAGGGAAAATGTTTATTGGCTCACGTGACTAAGGAGTCCAAGGTATACAGGGTTCAGGCAGAACCGGGCCCCGGTGTCATCAGAAACCGGTATCGCCGAGCCTCGTGGATCTGCTGCGCTGACTTCGTTCTCAGCCGGGATCGCTCCTCGGGGCGGGAAATGGCTTCCAGCAGCACCCAGCCTACATTCGGCTAGCTCTGCTACCCCAGTGTGGCCACTGTCATCCTCTCCAGGGCTCCCGGTGGGCTCCTTGGGGCCTCCAGTGCCACGGGAAAGCTGGCGATCTTGTGAACACCCTTCCCCAACGGTCCCACCTAAAGTCCCAAGGGCTCAGGTGTGTTGATTGGCCCGCACCACTCACTGTGGCCAGAGTGTGTGGTGTGATGTCCCCACTCCCTTGACATCAGGGAGTGGGGTCAGCTGCACATACTACAGGTTGAGTAGAAGAGACATGGTTCCCAAAAGACAGCAGGGACGCTATAACCAGAGGGGGAGGGGAGGAGAAGCAGACAGGACCCAGGGGCTCCTAGGCTCCCCATGCCCCAGGCCCATCCACGCCTCCTCTTCCCCAGAGAAGCCAGACCCTGTCGGATAAAAACTGAATACCTCAATGCCCCTGCCAAACCCACTCGCCACCCTCCGCCTCCCCCTGGTCAGGTTGGGGTAGGCCTCCGGCGACCTGACCACACCGCATCAGCCCCCTCCCATCCCCAGGCCTCTTCCTGGCTACAGGTGACATTTCTGCTACCTTAGAAAACAAAACTCAAAACTGTTCCTCTGTCCTCGTTCCGAGCCACAGCTCTCATATCTTCTCAGCCCCGAGCATCGCTTCTCCTCCCCTCAGCTTCTCACCTCCAGCTCCCGGCCTGTCAACGACCAGCAAGCCTTCCCGAAAGCCTGCAAGGTGCTGTGACCGCTGAGCTCTCCCTCCTCCCAGACACGCTTGCCTGGGCACACACACCCCCCCCCCCATGGCTCCTGGGGGCCCTAGTTGTGGCTGCTCTTCAGTCTCCTTTAGTGGCCTGTCCAGGCCCTACCCTCCCTCCCTGAGGTGAGGTCATCCATTCTCTGAGATCACACATCTGTCTCCAGGCCCCGACGTTCCAGTGCCTTCTCCTCGGCAGCTTCCCAGGCACCTCAAACTCGTCACAGCGCAACACCGAATCTTGCTCTTTCTCTGCCCTCCAGCTGGAGGGGGGTGGGGGGTCCCTGCCCAAGTCACTGCAGAAAGAAACCTGGGAATCCTTGAAAGCGCCCTTCCTTTCAGCCCCACTTCCAGTCAGTTCTCAGCAGCCCTGAGTCTACTGACGCACGCACCTCAAGTCTGCCCACCGTCTTCCATTTCTCCCGCTCAGCCTTCCCGAGCCCCTGCTCCCTGAAGGCACCCGCCTGCCTCGTGGACTCCGCAGTTCCAGGGTCTGCTCAGAAATGAGGGCGGACTGCCCAGCTGTGTCACTGTCCCGCTCGAAAGCCGATCCTTGAGGACTTCGACAGTCCCACCTGCCTCTGCTCGCTCTGTCCCCTCCCACACACTCTTCGTGGCACCAGGCACAGAGCTCTACAGTTTGCAAGGCCTCTTCCCATCACTTGTCCAATCTGTCCCTTTGCAGCAGCCCAGAGAGGGCAGACTAGTCTCCATCAAAGAGACTCGAAGAGGCCACTCAGAGAAAGACAGGCACCTTTCCGGGATGTACGGCACAATGAAGCAGGTCATCCTCCAGCACAAGCAGCACCTCGGGGCCTACACCACCACTCTGCCCGCCTTCCTCCTATCAGCACCCCTGCTCCTATCCTTTCCCGGCAGAACCGTGGCCTCTGGCCCCTCCCTTCACTCAGCTGCTACCCTGCCCACCACCGTTTCTGGCCTCAGCTCAGCATGGGGAAAGCAGGTGGGTGGATGGGAAGGTGGCCACAACGCCCTGGACATAGGCTGGGACAGACACTGGTGTTCCCTTTTATTATTAATTGTTTAATAAATTTAAGAACAGCTCTATCTTCTCTCCTCCCCCCAGAGCAACTAAAACCAACTAAAAGGGGGTGTGGCCTGGGGGGCAGAGGGCGCTAGGAGTCATAGTCTTCTTCATCCTCTGCGTCAGGTGCTGAGGGACCCGGGGGTGCCGGGGGCAGAGGCAGACTTGAGGTGAAGGGCATGAAGGGTGTCGGGGGGCTGCGGGGCAGAAAGCAGGAGAGAAAGATCAGCCCGCTCTCCAGGGCCCATTCCTGCTCACTGAGCCCTACCCTATCCCGGTAAGCATGGAGCCCACGGCCCTCTGTACCAATGGGCAGCCAAGCTCAGGGAGAGAAGGACCCAGAGCAGGTCATACAGCACCTGCTTAAGCTCCATCCACCCGGGTGGGGTGTGGGTGGAGGAAGGGACCTTCTGAGAGCAGTCTCCTGCCTTTAAGCCCTTCTCCGTTCCTTCCTTCCCATCCCCCAAATCTGCCCCAACCAACAAAAACAAGTGGCCATGGAGGACAGGAAGGACAAGTCAGCCTTGAGGCATCTGTTAGCCCCCTCTGGTGCCACTGAGTGGCTTACCTCTGAAAGTGGGCAGGGGGGTGGCTGGCCTGGGGTGGAACCTGTGGTGTCTCCTCTTCCCCGTCAGTGTCTGTGTCGTCAGACTCATCCTGGGAGCAAGACAGGGTTCAAGAAAAGCATAAGGCCATCACTGGGGAGCCTAGACCGCTGGGAGTGGCAGGGACAGGAGACCGACCCCTAGAGCCCCGGTTTAACAAGAAAAACATAGCTGAGGATGGGACCAGGGGTCCAGCCCGCTCAGCCTCATGCAAGACTGCTCTCTCCCCACCGTGGGGTAGGGCAGAGGGCTGGGGGCCTCACTCACCTCCTGCTCCGAGTCCGTCCCAGACAGCTTCTTGTCCTTGCCTTTGCTTCCCATCCCACCATTCTTCCGGCCACTGCTGCCTGGCTTCCGGCCCCTTCGGGAAGGCACAGTCCATCTGCCCAGAGGCCTCACCACTCCCTGATCACCCCCCAACCACCCCAACCCTGGCGGCCTTGGCCTTCCCCGCCTGGACACCTGGCCCTGGCTCCCCACCTGCGGGCACCCTTATCCCCATCCATGTGGTTGTCTTCCCCGTCTCCCTGCATGTCAGGCACAGAAGCCACCAGGTCCTTCAAGAAGTCAAACTGCTGTTCCAGCTCAATGCACTGCTTCCTGGAAGAGGTGGGGAGAAGATGGCATTCAGGTAGGGCCCAGATGTCTGGGCCCTCGGCAAGGGTCTCCAGATGTCAGGAGAATGGAGCCTGGAAAACCTCCACCCTATCTCCACTACCTGAACTTCCCCTCTTGGGAGACCACCCAATCCCTCCCCCTCCGGTTCAGATACGTTAGTGAGGCTTCGCTGGTCTCCCAGCAGCCTCCCACCTCCTCTGAATGCGGGGACTCCCACTGAGCCCTCCAACTCCCAGGCCACTCACAGGTGGGATGTGGTCATGGTCTTGGCGTTTCGGGACTGGGTCACCTGGCAGGCCTTCTTCAACAGCGACTCCAGGAAGAGCTCAAGCGCCCGGGCTGAGGAGCGTCAAGGAGAACGCGGGTGGGGGATCCCCTGCCTAAACAAGGCGACCCCGGCCTCCCCCCCCCCAACCCCACGTCCCTCAACCTGGCCAGGCCCCGACAGGATACAGATGATGACAGGCACAGCCGCCGCCACCTTCCCAATCTCTTCGTCAGTTTGCATGATCTTCTTGATCCGCGCCTGGGGAGGGGGCACAAAGCTCGGACCCCGTCGCCTCCGTCCCAGAAAGGGGTGCTGGGGGGTAACGAGAGAGGGTATCCCGGGAGAAAGGGGGCGGGGGGCCCCGACGCGAGGAGGGCACGGAAGGGGGCGGGGCGTCCGTGCCCCCGGACACCCCGATGCGCCCGCCCCCCCGGCCGGACTTGGGCCGGAGCCTCCGGAGAGCCGGGCCCGCTCCTCCCGGGCCCAGCCACGTGCTCACCGGCGGGAACCGCGCGTTATACTTCTTCTTCTTGCTCGGCATCTCAGGGCCTCTCTCGCCGCGCCGGGCCCAGCGCCGCCGCCCGCAGCTTCCCGGCCCCCGGGCCTGCTCGCCGCCCGCCTGCCGCGGTTCCCCCGGGTCCTGGTGCCGCCTGCTCCGCCCCCGCCGCTCCCCACGGGGTCCTAGCGCCGCCGTTCGGGACGCCGCTCGCAGGACCGGAGTGCCCTCCCTTTGCAGCTTCCCGGGCGGAGTGCGTCTCTCCCGGACCTGACCGCCACTCCCGCCCGCCCCCGAGCCTAGGAGAGCGAACGTTAGCCCCGCCCCCGAAGCCCCGCCCCGCTCCGGGTGCCCCGACGGCCCCGCCCCCGGGGTCAGCCCCTCCCCCCTCGGGCCCCGCCCCGTGCTGCGCTTGTCTATAAAGTTGTTGTTGAGGCGGCGGGCGCTAAGATGGCGGCGGCGGCAGCCGTGGCGGGGGCGGGGCGCGGCGGCGGCGGCGGCGCGGAGCCCCGGCAGGATCGGAGCCGGGCGCGGGGCTGGAGCGGCGCCGAGCGCGGCGAAGGCCGGAGGTGACGGCGGGGCTGCGGGAGGGGGCAGGGGCTGGGCGGGGGCGCGGCTGGGGCTGTGGGCGCTAATGGCGGCGGGCCGGAGGCTGGCCCTTGTGGTAGGCTCTTAACAAGCCTGCGTTCCTGTCCGGCCACCGCCCCATCGGCCTCGGACCGGTCACTGCCCTTTCGGAGCATCAGTGTGCTCGTCTTCAAGTGGGCCCGACGAGTGCCAGCCTGAGAGGTCTGGCCCTACTGGGCCTGCCTCGGTGCTGCGTGAACGTGCGCTGCTTTGCCCCGCTCCGTTAAATCCCGGTGCTCGGGATTCCTACCAGTTACTGGCAGGACCCGGTGGTGTCGCTGGGCTGATTGCTCCCACACCTGAATTCACGTTTCGGCCCTGCCACTCACTGCAGGTGTGACCTTGGGTAAGTCACTTCTCTCTGAGCTTCCGTTTTCTGGTCTGCAAATCGGGGAGAGTGGTACTAATACTAGCAACAACCTCTTTTGCACCCCGCATTCCACCTCCGCTGTTACTTCTCAACAGCCCTGGGAGACAGGAACAGTTGTCCATCGTAAAGATGAGGCACCCGAGGACGTTAAGTCTTGCCCAAGGCCACAGAGTTGTAGCTCATTGGCTGCACCCGCTAGGGCCCAGCAAGTTGTAGATCTGTCCTGGACCTACCCTAACTGGGTTCCTTCCCAGCAGGATGGAGCCGGGGGAAGAAATGGAGGAGGAAGACTCTCCAGGCGGCCGTGAGGATGGCTTCACTGCCGAGCACCTGGCCGCAGAGGCCATGGCGGCCGACATGGACCCCTGGCTGGTGTTTGATGCCCGCACCACGCCTGCCACTGAGCTGGATGCCTGGTTGGCCAAGTACCCGCCATCCCAAGTCACGCGCTACGGGGACCCTGGCTCACCCAACTCCGAGCCTGTGGGCTGGATTGCAGCATATGGGCAAGGCTATGTCCCCAACTCCGGCGATGTGCAGGGCCTGCAGGCAGCCTGGGAGGTTCTGCAGACCAGCGGGCGGCCCGTCACACCGAGCACCCTGCGGCAGCTGGCCATCACCCATCACGTGCTCTCTGGCAAGTGGCTGATACACCTGGCACCTGGCTTCAAGCTGGACCATGCCTGGGCTGGCATTGCTCGGGCTGTGGTCGAGGGCCGGCTTCAGGTGGCCAAGGTGAGCCCACGGGCCAGGGAGGGCGGGCGCCAGGTCATCTGTGTTTACACGGATGACTTCACGGACCGCTTGGGTGTTCTGGAGGCAGATGCGGCCATCCGTGCGGCGGGCATTAAGTGCCTGCTCACCTACAAGCCTGACGTCTACACCTACCTGGGCATCTACCGGGCCAACCGCTGGCACCTCTGCCCCACTCTCTATGAGAGTCGTTTCCAGCTGGGGGGCAGTGCCCGCGGCTCCCGCGTGCTGGACCGCGCCAACAATGTGGAGCTGACCTAGTGCGGTCAAGTGGGGAGGACTGCCTTCCGCCCCCTCCCACACCAGGGATGGATCCTCCCGTCTCCTCCTCTCTGTCCCAAAGAGTTCGAGCCCCCCATCTCTGAGGACTGGGTCACTCGGGAACTGCCTGCGTCTTCGATCCCTTTGAACACTTGTCCTCTGTTCGGGGCTGATTCAAGTCCCCACCAGCTGGAGGCTCTGGCTCCCTGAGGGCCGGACCCTCAGCCTCTCTCTTCACTGCTGCTCCCCTCGGTCACACAGGACTACAGTCTGGGTACAGCTTTCTGGGAGGAGGGCCTTCCTTGGCCGCCCTCATGTCCAGCTGTCCCTCCCTTCCCTCCTGCATTCTTTCCTTCTCCTCCCTCACAAGAGAGAAAAATTAGTGCTTCCAGTCCCTCTTGGAGCCTTCGCAGTCCAGGGGGCAAAGGCCCTGCAGGCCTAAGCATGCTATTTCGTTGGGGGGAGGGCGTGATTGTATCCACTGAGCCCTTTGCAGACAGAGGGGCTGCCAGGGCCCTGGACACGGGGCCTGTCCCTCCCTACCATCTCCTACAGCCTGCACCACCTTCCTTCTTCCTTCCTTCCTTCCTTCACTACCTTGACATATGCCTGCTCCTGGCATTTCAATAAAGCCCAGTTTGGGTCTGTGTCTTGAGTGTTTTTTAAAATGCTGTGTTGGTGGTTCCCTGCTTTGGTTGCTGGAGGGAGGCAGGGCCGGGAGAGATTGCTTCTCTGCCCTAACCGGACACCCCTAACTGCCCCCCAGGGATAAGATTCACCTCCCTGCCTCTCAGAACCCCTGCAAAGGCTGTCCTGCTTCTCTTCCATCCCAAGAATCAGAATCGGTTTCTCAGTGGTTTCCCATAAATCTAAGGGCTTAACCCAGCAGAGTCTGAGGGGCTACGGCTAGCCCACGGTGTATTTGTGCCAGTTAGAGAGAGGTACCCTCTTGGTCCTGGCACTCCTAGGTTAGGGCATATGCTCTGGTGAGCAGACCGTGGGCTAGATTTCAGCAGCCTCGGTTGGGCATCCTTGCGCGGTGAACAACGTTCACAGTCGTCAGCTGTGGAAGCCCTCCCGGTTATACTCACTTCTCCCGCCCTGACTGTCATGGGCCGCCGGGCAGTGTGCAAAGCACTTCCATATGCATTGTATAATTCTCACAACCTGTTTAGAAGGAGATGTTGGTCCCATCGCGCAGTCAAGGAAATTGAGGCCAAGAGGGAAAAGCGGTTCTCTCGGGGTCGTGCGGTGAATTGGGCAGAATGGGACGTGCACCCTGGCCCTTGCCTCCTCCTCAGACGGTTGTCCAGGGCCTCGGCCACAGTGAGTTCTTCACAACCCACGAGGCGCGTTCACACACATGATCTTGCCAGGCAGCCCCACTCAGCCAAGGCTGCTGTAGCCTGGGAGCCTGGCGCCATGTCTCCCCACCCCGTGCCTGGCCCTGGCCTTCGATGGAAGCGAGGATTTCTGGCAAGGAGCCCCTTGGGATCCTGCTCTCGTGCCGTGCCGGAGCTGACTCAGCCTTCGGCAGCCTCACCAAATTGGAATTTGGAGCAGGGGAGCGGAGATGCCACTGGGCTGACTGGGTGGAAGTGGGTGAGTCATGAGATGCTGGCTCAGCCCCCTCCCCAGCTTCCTCTTCACCCCAAGTTTCCCCAGGGTTGAGTCCCACTCAGCCCACCCCTGGGAACTCTCAGAGCTGGGTGGTCTCTTCCTTGGAGCCCTGCCTCCCTCAGACAAGCAATGCTTTGCACTTGAGCAAATTGGGCCGAGGCTCGGAGGGGTCCTGGCTGGGCGCTCATGGGTCTCCCAAAGATGCCCAAGTGGTATCAGCAGCACCTGATTCCCTTTTCCTAACTAAGCATTTCACACGCTCCTCCCCTCTCCTCCATCCTCATGGCCCTGCCTTAGCCCAGGCCTCACTCTCTCCCACACCACTGCGGCTTGCCTCCTCTGATCCGTTCCCTCCCACTGACCCCAGCCACCCCCCTACAGAGCTCTCCCGCAGAGCCCCCCAGGCCCCTCTCTTACTCAAAGCCCTTCCATGGTTCCCCATGGCCTGCAATATGGAGTCTGCACTCCTGAGGCGTCCGTGACCTAGACCCCTGCCAAGCCCCAGCCTCCCTCAGGTGCCCCTTCCTGCCCGTGCTTACCCTACTGGAGCCAACTGGCACTTCCTTCCCGCCCTGGCATGCAGCCCTGGGCCTCAGGCCGTTCCTTCTGCTTGAACACCTGTCGTTCAGCAAAAATCAGGAGGTTACTTATGTAATCGCTTTATTGATGTCTGTCCCCCACCCCCCACCCCGGTCCCTAAGCCACAGGCCCAGACAGTGGGGCTTAGCAAAAGCAGAAACAATGTCTAAATCTCTGCCCTGACCCAAGCCTAACACAGTGCTTGGCCAGAGCAACCTCTCCAAAAATTAATTAACTAAAATCTGAATCCAAATTTTAATGCAAGTCAGGTCCCTGCCGGTTCCTCTAGACTCCTTCCCTCCACTCTCTGCTTCACCCTTCTTGTTCCAGAAATATGAGCGGCCTGTTTTCTTGCATCTGTGCTGGCCTTTCTCACTTTTGTGCTTTGCTCATGCTGTCACCTGCATTTGGTGTGCCTAAACCTCACCTGCTTTCCTGGCTGAACGCACCACAGACCTCCCAGCTCGTCCTCTTGGATGTCCTCTTCTTCCCCATCCATCCACACCACAGCCTCCCGTCACCCACCCACCTCTCGCCTGTGTGGCTGGGGCCCCTCAAGGACAGTGGCCACACTTTAGCTCGCAGGGTATCTTCAGTGTCCAGCATAGGACCTGGGCCAGCACAAGTGCCAAATAAACGTTATTGAATAAACGAGTGATTGAAGGAAGTCACTCTCTGTCTCTGGGCCCGTTTCCTCGTTCTGTTCATGATGAGAGCCAGGACCGCGCTGAGTGTTTACGTACGCCGTCTCATCCAAGCCTCACCTGGCTCTATTATTGGTCCTGTTTTGCAGACGAGGGAACTGAGGCCCAGAGAGGTTCCGTAATTGGTTCCCGGTTGCAAAGCTGTAAGTGGCAGAGCCAAGATTTGACCCCAGGTCGTGCGACTCCAGAGCACCTGGTGCTGAGCCGCCACTACATGAAAGTGCTGATGTGGTGAGCGGCTGCAATGATAAATAAGTCCCAGCAAGGACTTGGAATCTGATTCATAAAGCACACAAGTTGGGGCCTCATAACTGCTGGGGAGAGAGACCAGACCAAGACTAAGATTCCCATTTTACTGGCAGAAAAACTGAGGCCCAGAGAGTACAGTGACTAAGCCTACCTGGGCAGGAAGGATCTCCCAGGCGTACGGTAAGGACTGCTCCCGACCAGGCCAGGGGCTCCCCAAGGCCCACCCCCTCAGGCTGACAGGGGATTCTGCCCTGTTTGGAGTAAGGAAGCAGCCCAGGCCCAGGGTGGGCGAGGCTGAGTAAATTTGGACAATCCTCTGTGCTCAGCTCTCTTTTATAAAACCATTGGAAGGATGACAGAGGAGGGAAAGGAGACTCTTCCCCCCCCCCACTCACATGTCCTGTGAACCCCAAACCCCAGGGAGGAGGCTTGAGAGGGATTGGCCA
The DNA here is from genome assembly GCA_028646485.1 of Cryptoprocta ferox. NCBI lineage: Eukaryota > Metazoa > Chordata > Mammalia > Carnivora > Eupleridae > Cryptoprocta > Cryptoprocta ferox. The sequence continues at coordinate 6,059,025 of CM053575.1, read as the reverse complement.
GGGAATGGGGAGAGTATCTATCAGACCCCCGATTTCAGCTGGGGCCAGGGGCTAAGCCAGGGAAGACAGGAAATAGCTGAGCTGGGAGAAAGTTTCAGCCAGGGCTTTGGCGAGGTTTTGGGGATTTTCCCAGCAGGGCAACTGCACCCCACTCCCGCCCGCTGGGAGGGGCCCTGGCAGGGACACAGCTGATTCATCCTGGGAGGGAAACTCCCCACTTCTCTGACGCGCATCCCCCAGACACTGAGGGGTAACCTGAGGGCACCCGGCCCAGAAACCCACTGAACCCATTTTTCCTTGACTTCCCAGCAGGGCATGAAACCCCCCAAGCTGGACAGACGGACAGAGTCAGGCCGTGGAAGAGGACATGAGCAGCTTACCAGGGAATGACCTCAGAGACTAGAACCAAAGCAATGGCCGGACAAGGGGTGCCTCTGGCATCCACCCATTTTTTAGACGAGGATACTGAGGCTCAGATAGTAAGAGCAAACAGGCACAAAGACCTACTCTGTACCAGGCACTGCTCCAAGCAGTTTGCATGCATTAACGTTTTGGTCCTCACAGCCCTCATTTTACTGAGGAGGAAACTGCAGCCCAAAGAGGTAAAGTAACTTGGCCATCGAAAAGGCTAGAAACGCTCTTGCTCCACAGCTCCCAAAAGTGCTTGTACACACCCCTGCAGCGGGGAGCTGAGTGGCTCTGGATCCCGGGACTGGCATGTTACCCCCTGGGCCCTAGTTCCTCCAGGGCTAAAAAGAGAAAGCTGATCCCACAGGGGAAAAAAAAAAAAAAATCAGCCAAACCCCCAGAGGCCAGAAGAGGGCAGAGAAGCATTCCCGCCAAAACTGTCCTCTCTAGGGCTTTGACTCCTTTCCAAACCCCAATCCTTTCCTCCCGAGTCAGAGCCTCCATTTCCGGTCTGCCAGCCTCACTCCCGGACGCCACACAGGAACACAGGAACACACGGGCACAGGCGTGCGCGCTGAGAGTCCAGCCTCCAGACCCCTGTCCCTCGGCGAGGCACGCTGGGGTCCTGCGGGTGTCGGAGGGGCCCTGAGACTTTATGAGGCATGGGCAGAGGCCCTCCGCAGGCAAGCTCTGCCCTATCTGGCTCCCACTCACAGGCTGCATGAGTCACCCCCTTGCCCCCCATGACTCAGTTTACATGGGTGCCCAGAGGACCTCCCAGCCAGGGTGGGGTGGTTTACTGGCCCAGCCCAGGCCCGCCAGCCTTTTATCCCAGGATGAGCGTTTCATCCCCGTCCTGGCCCAGAGCAGGAACTGGCACCCAAGAGCCCAGGGGTGGGGGTAAGCCTCAGGTCTGGGAGGGTGAGGAGAGCCCAAGAACTGGGTGATGGACCCTAACTGCCCTGGGCTTAGAGCTACAGGGAGCAGGAGCTGCTCCAAGAAACCTCAGGGGTGAGGCTGAGCGGGCAGAGCCATCCTGGGCACTGACAGCGCAGCCCCTGAGGCCCTCCATTCAGAGGAAGGCTCCACATGGCCCAAAACATTACAGCAAGAAGATGCTCACTGGCACCGACTGAGCTCTTCTTGGACCAGTCCTGTGCTAGGTGCCACACCGTATCCCATTTACTCCCGCCAACAACGCTGAGAAGCAGGTGAGATCATTATATCATTTTTACAAATGAGGAAACTGAGGCATAGAGATGTTAAGAGAATGTGGCTCAGAAAGTGGCTGAGCTGGGACTCGAACCCAGGCCATCTGACTCCAAAACTTAGGTTGTTGTCCCCTGCTGCTGTGCTGGTCGGAGCAGGGGAGAGGGACCCAGGGGTCTGCCTTGCCCCTTTCCCCAGGTGACTCTCCACTGAAATTTCTGGTTTTCAGGGTCATAGTATGTAAGTCACTCATCTGCAAGAAGAGAAAACTGAAGCTCCCAGAGGAAAAGGGACTGGCCTGAGGTTGCATAACAGACCAGAGATGCAGTACGGCTGGGACCACGTCTCTGATGCTCTCCAGGACGGCCTGGGCTGGAGAGGTGGCTGGTGGGAAAGGGAACCCCAGGACAAGAGCGGGGAGGTGATAGCCTTGTTCCCGACTCCCGCTTAATCCATCCCCTTTCCCTCTCTGGAGCCTCAGGGTCCTCACGTGCCTCGTGGGGACAGGACTGCCACTGCAGCAGGGTGGCATGACCCTCAAAGGACAGCAGAGGGGACAGGCACCTGTGCATGCTCAATTGGCATCTGGGGAATGGGGAGAGAGTGATAATCCAGGCCCTGGAAACAGCAGCCCAGCCCCCCTCCAACACCTCGCCCAGGCTCTATCATATGACTTCCTCTGACCTTGAAAGCCTTGATGGCCAGGCCCAGAAGACCTTCCCACAAGGGACTCAGCCCCCTCTTCCCCAGACTCCAGCCTCAGCAAACTGAGCACAGGTTACTTCCCTGTTCAGACACCACTCAGGGCTCCCCGTTGTCCCCCAGCCCAAGCCAAGCTCCTCAGCCTGGCATTCAAGGACCCTGGCTTAGGCCTCACTCTGTCCACCCTTCCAGCTCACAGTCCCAACACACATTCCACCACATGCCCTGGACCTCAGAGCTCCCAGGCCTCCCCTCTCTCCACACCCAGGCTCTTGTGCCCACAGACTTCAACCCCGGGAATATCTCCCCCCACCCCCGCCACCGACTTCAAATACTCCTCTGCCAGGAAGCCTTTCCTCCTCCAGTAGGAAAGAATCCTTCCTTCCTGGGGATTCCTGTAGTGCCCCTGGTGCCGCGCCTGCCCCCAGCATTGGCGACCTACTGCTTTCCTCAGTGTCTGATCACCTCTCTCTGCGCTCTAAGTGCTTTGGGCCCAAGACCAAGTCTTTGATCATCCCTACCTTCTCCACAGACGGCTCCGTTCCACTTTGTGTTCAGTTAATTCAGGAGAATGGATATAGAAACTGGTCCATCATGCAATGGGATAGGACTCAGCAATCAAAAGGAGTGAACTAGTGCTCCACACATCTGGACATAATGGTGAGAGACAGAGGCAGACACGAAAGAGCCCGCACTGTATGATTCCACTGATGTGAAATTCCAGAAGGGACAGAACTATGGCAATAGAACTAAGATTAAGTGACTTCCTGGGTTGGGGAGAATTGATTGCAAAAGGGCAGGAGGGAACTTTCTGGGCTGATGGAAATGTTCTATAACTTGATTGGAACATGCTCGCAGGTGTATAAAATGGTCAAACACTGGGGCACCCAGGTGGCTTAGCTGGTTAAGCGTCCACCTTCGGCTCAGGTCATGATCTCACGGTCTGTGGGTTCGAGCCCCGCATCGGGCTCTGTGCCAACAGCTCAGAGCCTGGAGCCTGCTTCAGATCCTGGGTCTCCCTCTCTCTCTGCCCCCCCTGCCCCCCCCCACTTCACTCTGTCTCTCGCTCTCTCAAAAATAAATAAACATTAAAAAAAAATTTTAAATGGTCAAACACCTGGCCAATTAATTTTATTGAATGTAAAATATACCTCAACAAAGTAGGTTTTTTTTTAAGTTTATTTACTTATTTTGAGAGAGAGAGAGAGTGCAAACAAGGGAGAGGGAGAGAGAGAGAATCCCAAGCAGGTTCAGCACAGAGCCCAACGCAGGGCTGGAACTCATGAATCACCGTGAGACCATGAGTTGAGCCAAAATCAAGAGTCAAATACTTAACCGACTGAGCCTCCCAGGCACCCCAGATATTTTTTTTATGGGGCAGATCTACATGTACTCAGTGGAAGGATTTCCGAGATATAAGAAAACAAAAAAGCCAAGAGAAAACAGGACGTAGAGCAGGCTACCTTCTGGGTGAAAAGATACATAAGAAACTGGTCACACCATGGAGTATAGCTTTCACTGTAGACCCTTGTGCAGCTTTTGGATCTTGAAGCATGTAAATGCATTACCTGGTAGAAAAAGAAAGGCAATGAAAAATTTAAAAATAGAAGGCAAAGTAAAAACTAAAGATCATGTTTTAAAATATCTTAAAATAGTATATATAAAATCTCCCCCGAACACAAAATATTTAAAAGTTATTCAGAGCAGGTTAAAAAAAGAAAAGTGATATCCTGCAGAGTGCTAGGGGACCATATCATATGAGAGATTTTACCTAGTGGAAGGCCTCCTAAGGAAGTGGTGGGAAAACTGAGGTCTTCCAGATGAAAGAAGGTTAGCCATGTGAGGGGATGAGGAAGGGCATCCTGGGCCCAGGGAACAGCCTGTGTGAAGGTCAGATGCTCAGTCCATCAGCAAGTCTGGGGCACACGGAATGAGTTGGATGGAGCCTAGGCAGGCACCCTACCTCCGGCAGGGCCTGGAATGCCAAGCTAAGGATTCTGGCCACTTTCGAAGGACAGGCTAACAAGGCAGTGAGGAGCCCAGGCTCTGTCCAGATTCAAATCCTGGCTCCACCATTTCGTCACTGTGTGGTTTTTAAGTTGCTTAATTTCTCTCGGCTCCATTCCCCAATCTGTAATGTGGCTGTAATATTATCATCTGTCTCTATAGGAGCGTAGTGAGGATTAGCAAACTACTCCGAACAGCCCCTAGGAGCTCAAGGAGTGTGAGCCACTAGTGTTAACCCTCATAGTCCTCCAAGCCCCCCTCAAACAACCTAAAAGAGCACAGGGTATGTGAAGTGTCCCCACGCCACCCTTTTCCAGGCCTCGGGTGCTCCTGGGCAGCAATTCAAAAGGTACCAGAGCTCAGAAGGGTCCAAGTCTGAGAGTGAAGTGGTCAGAATTTATTTATTTATTTATTTATTTATTTATTTATTTATTTATTTATTTTGAGAGAGAGAACGAGCGAGCACAACCAGGGGAGGGGCAGAGAGAGAGGGAGAGAGAGAATCCTAAGCAGGCTCTGTGCTATCAGCGCAGATAGCAGGGCTCCCTCTCACGACAGTGAGATCATGACCTCATCCAAAACCAAGAGTGGGACGCTTAACCAACCGAGCTACTCACGTGCCCCCAAAAGCTCAGAATTTAAAAGATTCCCTCAGGCTGCCAGGAGGGAAATGGAGAGGAAGGAGCCAAGCTGCAGGCCGTGGACAGCGTCCAGGAGAGAGAGGATGGGGCCAGGTACAAGGGAAAGAAATGTTTGTTGCAATGAACTACAATGTCACCTCCAGCCGTCGGGCACCCAGAACTGTTACCCACTGCTGGTGGCATGTAAAAGGCTACAACCACTTTGAAGGACTGCTGGAGAAAATCAGGACTTGGGTGCTTATCCAAGGGAAATGAGTGCAATTGGCCACTGAAGGATATATCCATATATATCAAGTTCAAGAACAGGCAAAAGTCATCAATGATGATAGAAGTCAGGATAGTGGTACCTATGGGTGGGGAGTGGTGACTGAGAAGGACACAAGGAGCTTGTGAGCTGCTAGAAATGTCCCCGATCAGCACAGTAGCTGCATGGGTTTACATACATGTAACAAGTCATTGAGCTGAACATGTTGGATCAATGCACTTCACTAGATGTATCTTTAAACTGCAGTTAAGTCAAGAGCCTAAATATAAGAGTGAAAATTATAAAACAGAAGAAAACAGAGGGGTTAATGTCCATGACCTGAAATTTGGCAGTGGATTCTGAGATCTGACACTGGAAGAAAAAACTGAGAAATTGGGTTTCATAAAAGTTTTAAAAACTTTTGTGCATCAAAGGACGTTTATGAAGAAGGGGAAAAGACAACCTACAGAATGGAAGAAGATATCTGCAAATCCTATTTTTGATAAGGGTTTGGTAGCCAGAATATATAAAGAACTCATATAATTCAACAACCATACACACACAAAACCCACCAACTCAATTAAAAATGGGGAAAAGACTTGAATTGTGTCCCCCAAATACATATAAATAGCCAACAAGCACATGAAAAGAGCTCACTGATCATTAAGGAACATGATTAGTTATGAAGGAAATAAAAATTAAAACACATCATACCCTCTAGGATGTGTGTCTTTCATTTCAAAAACAGAAATAATAAGCGTTGGCAAGGACGCGGAGAAATTAGAACCCTTATACACTGCTAGTAGGAATGTAAAATGGTACAATCACTTTTCTGGTAGTTTCTCACAAAGTTAAACAGAGAGTTGCTATATGACCCAGCAATTCTACTCTTAGGTACATACCCAAGATAAATAGAAACATATGTCCACACAAAAACTGTACACAAATGTCCACAGGAGCATGAGTCATAATACACAAAAAGGTGAAACATTCCAATATCCATCAACTTATGAATAAATAAATTATGGTATATCCATATAAGAGAGTATTATTCAGCAATAAAAAGGACCAGAGTATTGATACTTGCTCCAACATAAATGAGCCTGGAAAACATCGTGCTGAGTGAAAGAAACCAGACACAGAAGATCACGTATTGTACGATTCCATATATGTGAAATGTCCAAAATGGGAAAACCCATAGAGACACAAAGAAGGTGTGTGGTTCCCAGGAGACAGGACTGGGAGTGATTTCTTCATGGGAATGGGGTGATTTTCTGGGATAATAAAAAAAAAGTCTGGGAAACTAGAGAGAAGTAGAGGTTGGTTGCACAACATTGTGAATTCACAAAATTATATTGAACTCTATACTTTAAAATGGCTAACTGTTGGGGTGCCTGGCTGGCTCAGTGGGTGGAGCGTGCGGCTCTTGAATCTCGGGGTTGTGAGTTCGAGCCCTATGTTGGGTATAGAGATTACTTTAAAAAAATTAAAATCTCGGGGCATCTGGGTGGCTGAGTAGGCTAAGAGTTGGACTTCGGCTCAGGTCATGATCTCACAGCTCCTAAGTTTTAGCTCGCGTCAGGCTCTGTGCTGACAGCTCAGAGCCTGGAGCCTGCTCCACATTCTGTCTCCGTCTCTCTCTGCCCCTCCCCTGCTCGCACTCTTGTCTCTCTCTCCCAAAAATAAATAAACATTAAAAAAATAAAAATAAAATAAACCAGTGCTTTCTCAAATATATACAAAAATTAAAATATATAAAAAATTTAGAAATTAGGGGCGCCTGGGTGGCTCAGTCTGTCGGTTAAGCATCTGACTTCGGCTGAGGTCATGATCTCATGGTTGGTGGGTTTAAGCCCTGCTTCGGGCTCTGTGCTGACAGCTCAGAGACTGGAGCCTTCTTCAGATTCTGTGTCTCCCTCACTCTCTGCCTCTCCCCCACTCTCTCTTTCTCTCTCTCTCTCTCTTTCAAAAATAAATAAACATTTAAAAATTAATATAAAAAATTACAATTTTTTAAAAAATAAAAAAGTTAAATGGGTAACTGTATGCTACGTAAATTCCAACCTCATTTTTAAAAATAAATAAACTTTGGGGCGTCTGGGTGGCTCAGTCATGAAGCATCCAACTTCGGCTCAGGTCATGATCTCACGGCTCGTGGGTTCGAGCCCCGTGTCAGGGCTCTGTGCTAACAGCTCAGAACCTGGAGCCTGCTTTGGATTCTGTGTCTCCCTCTCTCTCTCCCCCTCCCTCACTCACGCACTCTCTCTCTCTGTCTCTCAAAAATAAATAACAAATAACTGAATGAATAAATAAATAAATACTTTGATTTAAAAAAGTGAATGAAAAAATGAAACACATAAACATCACCTCCAATGTCCTGGGGGCACTGACAGGACTTGTTGGGTGCAAAGCACACTCATCTGTCGCCTCCTTTTGCTTCACCACAGCCCCAGGACGTGGACATTCTCCAGGGGTCAGAGAGGGAAGTGATTGAGCCAGGCTCACACAGGCTGCCAAGGGACAGTGCCTTGGTCTCTCAGACCTCCCGACCCCCAGACTCTTGCAATCACAGTGGCCCCCTGGGATTCTCGCCTGGCCTCCCTGGGTGGGAGCTGGTGAGGTCAGGGGCCAGGAACGTTTCTGCAGCCGCGAAGCAGGAGTTGGTGACTGAGGAGGTTGGAATGTGCCTGCCTCTGAAAGGGCCTCCTTGTGGCTCTAACCAACGGTTAGAGCAGGAAGGGACTTTCAGAACCATGTAATCACACACACATGCACACATTTGAGACCTGAGCCCCTGCTCAGTCACTGCCCCACGATGCTGGGGGCCTGGGACGGGGTGGTGTTTCTGGATCAGGAGGATGTATGCAGTCAAGGCTGACCTGTGTCATCCTCGAATGTGCCACCATCGGGCCGCCTTTGGCACCTTGACCCATCCAACGTGGGCTCAGCCAAAGAGTTCGAATGTCAGTCAGTGCGTGTGTGCTGCACGATTGCCTTAGCATGTGATCAGAACCCCAAGGGCTCCCACCTCCGGAGCTTTGTATTAACATGTGTATTTATTTTCACTACTGGTTAAGTTCGTACTATATGCTGTGCTACACATGCGATGTTATTTCATTTCTATAATCTAACAACCCTGAGATGTCATTATCGTTACGTTTCCATTTTACAGACGAGGACACAGAGGCTCTGAGAGATTGTGTGCCTCACCTAGGCGGGTGAGCAGCCTACCCAGAATTCCAGAATTCAAACTCCGGAACCCAGAGTTGTCTAACTCCAGCATGCGTGTTCTTTTCCATGGATCACACTGCCTCAAAAACCTCTCTCTCTCCCTCTTCCTCTCCCTCACTCCCTCTCCCCCCCGCGCCCACCCCACACGTCTATATTTCTAATTCTGGTGAACTGATGTTGGTTTCTTTTCTTTTTAAAGAAAGACAAGCATTGAGTAGAACAAGGGCAAGGGAGAGACACTGGACTGACTGCACAGCACTTTATCGCTTACAAAGCACTTTCACATTTATGATCTCATTTGATCCTACAGAAACCCCATGAGGTCAGCACAAGGCTCAATTATTCCCATTGGGACTGGGACTCACAGGGAAGTGACCCACCCAGGGTCACAGAGACAGAAAATGGTAGCTCTGACACTGGAAGCCCAGGGCCAAGCTGGCCTTCTGTCTCTGAGTCCCGTTTCAACATCTGTTAGCCTCAGTTTCCCCACATGTAAAATGGGGATGATGATGGTACCTACCCCCCAGGGTTGTTGGCCTTTGGTTGTTGAAATTTGGCCCTGGCCTCACATTCACACAGACCTCGGACATAATCTCTAAATAAGGCTGGTGACCACACAGTCCCAAAGAGCAGTGATAGTATTGAAAGAAGATGGCAGAGGCGCCTGGATGGCTCCGTCAGCTGAGCATCCGACTCTTGATTTCAGCTCCAGTCATGGTCTTGAGGTTGGTAAGTTCAAGTGCCGCGTGCCCTGCTTGGGGTTCTCTCTCTCCCTCTCTCTCTCTGCCCCTCCCCAGCTCATGCTTATTCTCTCTCTCAAAATAAATAAACAAACATTTAAAAAATAAAGGGCGCCTGGGTGGCTTAGTCCGTTAAGCGTCCAACTTCAGCTCAAGTCATGATCTCATGGCTGGTGAGTTTGAGCCCCGAGTCGGGCTCTGTGCTGACAGCTCCGAGCCTGGAGCCTGCTTCCGATTCTGGGTCTCCCCTTCTCTCTGCCCCTCCCCCACTCCCACTCTGTCCCTGTCTCTCTAAATAAATAAATACATAAATAAACAAGCAAACATTTTTTAAAAAATAAAGAAGATGGCATTTATCAGACCACTGGATAACTGGGTCCCCCTTCAGTCTCTCACTGTTTATAGAGGCTCTGAGTTAAAACTTGCCCTAACTTCTGAAATCATCCTACCGAGTAGCACCATTATATTGCCTTGTTTTTGTGGGTAGTTCAAACCATTAACTTCCTCCGTGTGAGCACGTAAAATATACCACCCTTTTGGTAACCCTGGCTTGTCATGTATCCATTTTTTAGTGAACCGAAACCTTAAAACAATGCCAGCAGAAGGGCCTCGGGCCACGACTGTGAAGCCTTGGACGGCAGTAGCACGGTTCCTCGCATGGAATAGGCACCCGGTAAATAAAATAGTAACAACAACAATCACATTTATAACCCACTTCACTGTTTCCAGACCCCATTCTCATTCTTCATCCCAACCTCCCACGCACATCCCGACCTCCCACGCGCTGCAAGGCGGCTAGGTGATTACTTCGTCCCATCCGACGGATGCAAAAACTGAGGCCAGACCAGCCGGTGAGGGGGCTTCGCGGCGCGGGCCGGGGAGCGGGCCCAAGTCTGCGCTCGCCGGCCGGGTGGGGCGGGGCGCCCAGCTGCCGGCAGGTGCGTCAGTCCGCGGGGGAATCCTCGGCTCCACCTGGGCGCGGCGAGGAAATTGCACCATGTATGGGCACGTACGTCAGAGGGGGCAGAGCCGCCGCTGTCGCGGGGGACGCCAGGTCCTTTCCCCCAAGAAAAGGCGGCTACCGGACTGTAGGAGGCGTAAAGTTCGGGGCGGACTGGCAAAAGGCGGCGCGTCTGGAGAGGTGGAGCCCCGAGGTGTCCAGCGCCGTTGAGAAACGCCCGCTCTCCCCTCCCAATTGAAGTGGTTCAGCCCGAGAACTTTTCATTCATAAAAGAAAAGACTCCGCGAGGAGCAAGTGAGTCAGAACCGAAGCCGCCGACGCGGACCCCACAGAGCAGCCAGCCAGGGCATGTTCCGAGACTTCGGGGAGCCCGGACCGAGCTCCGGGGCCGGCGGTGCGTACGGCGGCCCGGCGCAGCCCCCCACTTCAGGCCAGCAGGTGAGAGGGACCCGACGCCCGGGGTTCCCGGGTGGACAGCGCCCGAGCCGCCGCGGTCGGCTCCTGCACGCTCTGGGACTGGGACCGGGAACAGGAGTAGGGACTGGATCTGGGGCCGTGGCTGTGGCCGTGGCCGTGGCCCGTGGCCGCGGATGCTGCCCGTCCTCCGCGGTCTAGAGGCACATTTCCCCCGCAGCCCAGGGGAACGCGCGCGGCGGGCGCGACAAAGATCTGCGAACGTCCCCTCTGTCGCTCACCCCTTTCCCTCCGCTGTCTGCTCTCCGTCCCTCCGTCTCTGTTACCTTCTGTCTTTCCTCCGGACCGCGCTGAATGTTGTCCTGTCTGCGCCAGAGGGGCGCCCCTCCGTCCGGATTAGTCCCACCTCCGACTGGATCAGAGGGTCTGATCCATCTCGGACTAAATTCCTGGGATCCGGAGTCTGGGCTGAGGCCGAGATGTCCCCACACAGGAGGGAGGCGGGATCCATCGGCAGACTAGCTGCAACAGGCTGGGGATCCTCGGCACTGTCTGCGACCATCTGTGTGTCTGTCCGTTTGTCTGTCCCTCTCTACCCCGTCGCCAAATCTCTATCCCCTTCTTGGCGCAGTGGAGCCTGGCGGGCTCCGGGAGACTGGTTCTTGGCCCCTTTACAAGCCGATGGGACTGATGGAGACTGCGAGATTCGGGGACGTGCGCGGGGTCATGCAGCGGACAACTCCCGCGCCCCCGACTCCCGGCGCCCCACGGCGCCCGCTGCAGGCTGGGGGGACATGGGTGGCTGCAGGTGCCCATTTCCTGTCGGCGGGCAGCGCGCACGTGTCGCTCGGCGTCCGTTCCGCCGAGTCACAGCGGCCGAGTCACGGTGGCTGACTCACCCGGGGCGCCCCTCCCTTCCTGGCCCGGAGCGGCCCCGGCCCGGACAACCTCGGGCGCGGGAGATGCCGCCGGCGGTACCTCGGTCCCGGAACTGGGGTCACTGGGCCATCGGGCCCGCAGCGCTGGGCCGGGGACACCGCTGTCTGGACTTGCCTGGGCTTGTGGCGCACTTCCCGGAGGACTGGGCGCCCACACCCAGGGCCCAGCCCCAGGGCTTGAACCCAGTTCTCTTCCCCCAACACTGAACCATCTCAACCCCTTCCTCAGATTTCTGGCGGAAAGAAAATCTTGGCAGGTAACACAGGGAGCCTGTACAATGCAGCCAGAACGCGGCTTCTACCTCATTTACCTATTTCACAGAATCTAAGAATTCACTGGTTTAAAAGCCCATCATTATTTTGTGCCACCAACTTTTTCTAAAGTTGCCAATCGAACTCTGATATCAGAGCTACTAAAGGGCATTTCTTAGCATCAGTGAGGTGCCATAATCCTCACCTAGGACAATATTAAAAGCAAGGAAACTGATGCACGTTGAAGTTAAATAACTTGCCCGGAGCCATGGCCAGCAAGTGGCTGAGCTAAGAGCTAACTGGGTCAGCGTAAACCCAGGGTAGTGGTTCTTGTCCGCTGCAGCCCCTGTGCATTGGGCACCTGCCACTCACCAGGCTCTGTCACACACACTCTTTCACCTGCTTCTCGCAGGCACCCTTGGAGATAGGAGCTGGAATTACCCCCTTTGTGCCGATGAGACCCAGGCAGAGTACAGGAGTAGTTAAGAGCCCAACTGCCTGGGCCCAACCTCCACTTCCCACTTACTGGCTGTGTGTCTATGGACAACTGTTTTCCTGTCTGAAAATGAAGACACTGTTGTGCAAATTATGAGTCAGTATTTGTAAAGTGGTTGGGACAGTGCCTGGAATTCATACTTTATTATAAGTATTAGTTCTGATGGGGAAATGAAGGCCCAGCAAGGTTATGAGACCTGCCCAAAGTCACACAGCTCACGAGCAGGGATTTGTCACCAAGTCAGTCCCTCTGACTGCCAAGTTGTGCTCTTTCGGGGCTCTCCGAACCAGCAGCTGCATTGAGGGTAGATGGCAGTGTGGCTTCTGTCCGGTGGAAGCCCCTCAATCCACAGAGACCTCATCGGTGGCCCCTCGTTTCTTATCCCTCAGAAGTTCCACCTCGTGCCAAGCATCAACGCTGTGAGCGGCAGCCAGGAGCTGCAGTGGATGGTACAGCCTCACTTCCTGGGACCCAGCGGCAGCTACCCCAGGCCTCTGGCCTACCCCCAGTACAGCCCCCCCCAGCCCCGGCCAGGAGTCATCAGGGCCCTAGGGCCACCTCCAGGGGTGCGTCGCCGGCCCTGTGAACAGGTAAGTAGCAGAGGCATTGCGCTGGTTCTGATGCCTACCCGGGGGGCTGAGGTGCAGAGGGCAAGTTCTTCCTTAAAAGAACACAGGCTTAGGAAGGGGGCTGGGTAGGCCCACTGGTGACCATTGGCCAAGGCAAAGAGTGATAGGAGGCCCTGGGGTGACCCAGCAGAGGGCAAAGAGGTCACCTCTAGATCAGGGAAAGCTCTCTGGAACTGGAGGTATATTCACGTAGAAGGATGGGTAGAATTTGCATGGATAGAGACGAAGAGGAAGGGAGGGGGGCAGGAGCAAGAACGGAGGCGGAGGTGAGAATGTGTAAAGCGTACGTGTGGAAAGGTGTGTGGACAGTGGAGGGGCTACACCTTCCGACATACATGGAGAGGCGGGGCTAATGTGTCAATGTAGCTGGGGAGAGAATGGAAAGAGAGGCTTCCCTATGACTACTCTCTGGGTTTAAGTTTCCCTATCCTATCTAATCCTTACAAAAAGCCTCTGGGGAATGCACTTCGGTATTCTCCATTTTATAGCTGGGGAAATGAAGGCATCCAGAGGTAGTCACTTGCCCCAAATCCCACAAGTAGCGAGTGATGGGACAAGTCTTTTCGATTCTAAAGTCAGATTCTAACCTTCAAGCCACACTGTCTCATCCAGAGCTAACAGAGGCTCGAAGCAGAGCGAGCTGGGAACTCTCGGCTCCCCAACCAGGGTTCCTGCCTTCACGCTGCTGAGAAAGTCTTTACCAAAATAAATAAGAGATAGAGGGTTCATTTATCTATTTTTATTTATTATTTTTGGAGAGTGAGTGGGTAAAGAGCAGACAGGGGGTGAGGCTCTGTGCAGACAGCAGAGAGCTCGATGCAGGGCTTTAACTCACGAACCAGGAGATCATGACCTGGGCCAAAGCTGGACGCTTAACCGACTGAGTCACCCAGGCGCCCCAGAGACAGAGGGTCTTTTAAGGGAGTGGCTTCTCTTTCCTCTCCCTGGGGCATTTGGGTGAGTCTTGCACATTAAAGAGCTTGCCCTGACAGCAGGGTAGACGATGAGGAGAGAGATCAGGATCTTGGGAAAGATGTGCAATTAGACAGGGGTGGCTTTCCCAGAAACAACATGGTTGCCCTTTGTGACTGACCGAGAAGAAGACCGTGCAGTGAGCCCCAGAGACGGGCTGCTGGACTTCCCTCCTTCCAGCCCCATCCTGAGGGTGGCTCTTCCTTCCTGGGTACTCCTAGACCGGGGCCGTGAGCTCCCCTTTGCGGGGAGGTGGTCTCCATCAGTGGGCCTGTCAATGTTGAATAAAGCGAGTGGATTTTAATTTCTGCTCTGGGACCATAAACGAGTTATTCATCCTCTCCGGGCTTTAGTTCCTTACATGGAAAATTGGGTTAAGAATCTGTGTGAAGCTCTTAGCTTGCACGTAAGAGGCTCCCAATAAATAACAATTTACTCAGCTGCAACACTCATTAGTCCCTCCCAGTGCTTACAGCCCCTGGGGAAGAGAACGCTTGGTTATCAAGAGATTGAAAAGGATGAGGGTCATTCGAAAAAGAGGGGCTGGGCCCCTGGGACTCAGAGGAAGAAAGGCCACTTCTGGCTAGGGAATGAGAGAAGGCTTCCTGGAGGCAGGGGAATCTCAGTGGAGTCCTGAGAGATGGGGTGTGTGTGTGTCGGGGGAGCATTCTGAGAGGGGAATCAGAGGAGCCAAAAGCTGGGTGCCAGGAGGAAGTGTGATTAATTCAGCCTTACTAAAGCGTGAATGCGGGAACCGGTCGCCGAGCAGTGATCCCTGAAGCGCAGGCTGGGGGCGCCCCGCGCTGCTATGCCCTCCGCTAGGGTCCTAGCCCTGGGCCACCGCACGACGAGTGCCGGGCACACCAGTGGCCCGGGGTCTACCCCACTGATCCGATCCTTCTACCCCACCCCCAGATCAGCCCGGAGGAGGAGGAGCGCCGTCGAGTGAGGCGCGAGCGGAACAAGCTGGCCGCGGCCAAGTGCAGGAACCGGAGGAAGGAACTGACCGACTTCCTGCAGGCGGTGAGCACTGGCTGGTGCGGAGGGCGGCCAGGCCCGGGCCCGCCGAGGGCCGCGGCTCCCCTGGGTCTGCCGGGCCCCAGGGGCGCCGGTATATGAAGTCCCCTCCCCCCAGCACCCCGTCGGAGGTGCAGTCCTTCGGGTAAAAACAATGAGGAAAAAGCGATTAAAAATTAGTCACAGCGCGCCTCACTCCAGCAGAGCAGAAGAGTTAGGGCTTCGGCCAACGATCTCCTAAAATGCTCCCGGGCCTGCTGGGAGTCCTGCCGGTTTTCTTACCAAGGGCTCATGGGAGTTGTAGTCCAGACTCGCTGGAGACCTTCCCCCCCCCCCCCCCCCCGCAACCCCCCAATTACCACCACCTCCAGGAGGCTATGCGCTATTCCGCCCTCCTCTTCTAACTCCTCTCCCAACCCTGACAGGAGACTGACAAACTGGAGGACGAGAAATCTGGTCTGCAGCGAGAGATTGAGGAGCTGCAGAAGCAGAAGGAGCGTCTGGAGCTGGTGCTTGAAGCCCACCGTCCCATCTGCAAAATCCCGGAGGGGGCCACGGAGAGGGACACTGGCGACACAGGCGGTACCAGCGGCACCAGCAGCCCACCGGCCCCCTCCCGTCCTGTACCATGTATCTCTCTTTCCTCGGGGCCTGTGCTTGAGCCTGAAGCATTGCACACCCCCACGCTCATGACCACACCCTCCCTGACTCCTTTCACCCCCAGTCCAGTCTTCACCTACCCCAGCACCCCTGAACCCTGTGCCTCAGCCCATCGCAGGAGTAGCAGCAGCAGTGGGGACCCATCCTCTGACCCTCTGGGCTCTCCCACCCTCCTTGCCTTATGAGGCAAACTAGCCCCCCCACCCCCCCACGGGTGCCACCCTAGTCAATGTCTTCCCACCCACTGGTCCAGCGGGTCTGGACCATATCCCATGCTCAACCCCAGCAGGTTCTTCTCGATCCCTTCAGATGAGACTGAGCATATTTTGCTTCCTAGTAGAGCCAGCTTGGGGCCACCAAGCTGCCCACTGTTTTTCTAGAGCTGGCTTCTCTAGCGGTTTGCACTAAATCAGAGACAAAAGATTTCCTATTTGTTCGAGAGAACTCCTGGCAGCCCAAAAGGACTTTGTAACTCCCTAGAGGTCCTCTAGAGCCCTATCTCCCTCCAGACCACACCTATAGTCTTCATCACCCTCTTGCTGTGATCCACCCAATCCCACTCTGACAGGTGATACTCTACCAGCCTAGAACACTAACTCACCTAGCTCCACACTGCCAGCAGCACCACTAGTTGGACCAGGGCATTCTGCTGGCCCCTCCTGAATGGCGGGAGGGCGTCAGAGGCTTCTGTGATGAGCTGACCTGCAGCCCCCAGCTCTGAGAAGACTTTAGCTCCGGGGAATCCAAGCCTCCACAACGAAGGCAGCTGCTATTTATTTTCCTACAGAGAGTATTTTTATACAAACCTGCCAAACATGGAATAAAAGGCTCGAAGCTCTGGCCTGGTCTCACTGAACCCAGAGGCTAAAGGGAGAATATTTGAAATCGGAAGCCCTAGGCTCCAGTCTCAGCTCCACGGACTTACTGCATGACTTTCGACAAATTATTTGATATTTCTAGACCTCAATTGTCTTATCTGACAAATGAGGTTACGTCTGCTCCGCCTCATCTCCAGGACTGAGAGGAGGAATAGAGAGTGCTGCTGGGCGCAAGCCAAAAGGATTATCATCTTCCTCCGGATGCGGGCCCACAGCGCTCCTGCGTGGGCCACAGGAGGGCGCTCTTATGCCCCTTCCAGCCTCAGGGGAGGTCGCTGAGTGGGATCTAGGCCCCCAACACCTGCTTCCTGCCCCATTGTCTTGGACAGGAAGGAGCCGGGAAGGGAGCTGGGGCGAGATCACGGCCTGTTCCGAGGCCTGATGGGGGGGGGGGGGGGAGGGGAGCACTGGCTTACCACGGTCCCACATCCCATCCCGGGCTTGAGGTAGCGAGGGTCGGCCACGTTAGCTCTGCAGCCCCTCCGGATGAGAATGGTACCCTGTCTCAACGTCCCCGCCCCCGTTCCCACCCCGGCGAGTCCCAAAGAGACGCTGCCCAGGCCACGGGCTCTGCTTCCGTTCCAGTTTATTAGCCCCCACCCCGTCCCCGGCAGGTCCCTCCGCTCCAGCATCCAGTTCCCCTGCTGCCACACCAGCGAGAGCAAGGGGCCTTCCTCAGTGCCAGAGTTTCCAAATCCATGCCAGCGGCCCGTCGTGCGAGGGGGGACGGCATCCAGGTCCCGAGGTCCAGCGCAGTCCCCGCGTTCGGGAAGCAATCTGGTCGGGCGTCGACAAGAAGGAAGCTGAGTCCTCCTCAGTCATCTGGGGAGCAGGCCAGGGGCAATTGATCGGGACTACCCACGCTGCCCGTGCTGGAGCTTCCATCGCCCAGGTCGCGGGGCCCGCAGGGGGGCAAGGCGAGCTCGGGTGTCGGGCCGCCGCTTGAGCCCCCCGCGCTGCCGGGGCCGCCCCGGGGGCCCCACTCCTCGCCCAGAGCCAGGCAGAGCTCCTTGAGCGCCAGGTTCTCCCGCAGCAGCTCCTCCTGGCGGCCCTCCAGCTCGGCCAGCTTCTGCCAACAGCCGCCCAAGTCCTCGCGCACCGCTCGGGATGCTTGGGTCCCGAAGAGCTGCCACTGGCGCGCGGCGCGCCGCCCGCGCTGCCGCTCCGAGTCCAGGAAGCAGCAGAGGTCGCGCAGCTCGCGGTTCTCGGCCTGTAAGCGCCGGTTCAGCTGCTTGAGCTCGCGGATCTCGCCCAGGTGACCCTGCAGCTGCCGATTCACCTCCTGCATGAGGCGGCCGCGCTGCACCAGAGCCGCCAGGCGCGCCGCCTCCTCCCGTCGCAGGCGCCGCACCAGCTCCTCCTTGCCCAGCGCCGCCATCTCCTCGTCCGTCAGCTCCTCCAGGCCGCCCGCCTCGCCCTCCATGGCTGCTCAGGCCTCTGGAGCATCGCCTGCCCGCCGCCGCGGCCCAGGAGCCCCACGTCCGGCTCGGCGCGCTGGGGCTCGGGCTCCGGCTCCGCGGGCGGCAGGCTGTGGCCGTGTAGCGTAGGCTGCACCAGCCGCCCAGGGGTGGGCACGCGGCGGGGCGCGCGCCGGGGCGGGGCCGCGTGACGTCGAGGAAGGACAGCCAATCCAGGAAGCCTCCCCGGAAAGGGGCGGGACTTGAGCTCAGAATGGAGAGAAAGAGAGCGAGCGGGCCTTCTCTGCCCACTCCGGACCGCGGAATGACCGGCCGTCGCGGACACTGGGTCCCAGCACCACCACCCTCCCCAACAGTTAACCGCAGACTAGGCGCTTCGAACCTCCCACTTCCAAACCGCCTCAAGCCCTAGCCTAGGCCTCTCGGCTCCTTCTCAGGAACCAAGACTCCGGCGTGGGCCATCGACTCTCATGTCCACCTTCCGACGGAACCCAGACGCATCTCGGTTTCCATCTTTCCTGGCTTAGTACATACTCGAGAGTCTTGGCTCACTGAACACTCGCTCCCAGCTCCTGGGAACCAAATGTCCCTGGCTCGCCATCAGCCTGGCCTCTCATGGACCGGTTTCCTCCCCTCCCACCCCCGGGAAGGCGCAAACAGGGATTCATTTGTTCAATAAACTTTCATTGTGTGCAAAGACTGTGCAGAAATAAACTGGACTAAGATTCTGATCCTTTCCTCAAAGAGGCTGTAATCTAGTAAGCAAACAGGGGAGGGGCATGGTCTGAGGGACCTCCACCCACCAAGAAAAGGTTTTCCCAAAGAGGTGATAATCTGAGGGGCCCTGAAAGATGTATAGGCTTTTGGCAAATAGAGCTATTTTAGGGAGTGGGAAGAGCATGGGGAAAGACATTGGGGTCCAGCTGCTTTAGGAACAGTGACAGCAGCACCATGTTTTCGAAAGGTAGGTGTGTGGAGAAAGTGGTAAAGTGAGGGAGAGAAGCAGCAAAGGTAGTTGGCTGGAGTGTTTCCACAGGTCAGTAAAGATTTTAGGCAGGGGATTAACATTTTAAAATATATATGCATTGGGGCGCCTGGGTGGCTCAGTCTGTTAAGTGTCCAACTCTTGATTTCGGCTCAGGGTCATGAGATTGACCCTTGCCTCAGGCTACAAGTTGGGCAGAAAGCCCACTTCAGATTCTCTCTCTCTCTCTCTCTCTTTCCCTCTGCCCCTCCCCTGCGCACTCTCTCCCTCTCAAAAAATGTAATTAATTTAAAAATGTAATACGCACTAAAAAATTATTCAGGCTGCTCTGTGTGGGATGGACCCTGGGGAAAAGATGTAGGCAGCGAGATTAGTAAGAACACTGTGTCAATGGGCAAGATAGAGCTACGCAGGACTGGGCTGGGACAGCGCCAGTGGGGGGTGGAGAGGACAAAACATCCCAGAAATATTCAGGAGGCAAATCAGCAGAACTAAATGTGAGGAGAGAGGAGTCTGGGAGAAAGCTCAGGTTTTGTGGCATGAGAACTGGGTGAATGTTGGGACTGTCACTGTGATAGGAACGCAGGAGAGAAACAGATTGGAAAGAGGTCGGTCTGGCTTTGGAGGGGCCTATATATAAGGAGACAGCTTGCAAAGACCGGCATATAGACGGCCCTCCTGACGTGCACTTCCAGGCGGAGCTCTGAGCTGCAGAGTAAGAGAGGTCATCAGTGGGGGTGGGGGTGGGGGTGTGTTAAAACCATAGAAATGTCCTGTGCCCAGAAGAGGTGCTCATCCGTAGTTTGGCCTAAGGAACTCCCAGCAAGGGCCCTTGGATGTCAGGTGAGACATATTTTTCGCACAGAAAAGATTTAGGAGAGAGACCTGTGAAACCACTACATTTAGGATACAGGTCAAAGTAGGGAGGCCCAGAAAAGGGCAGAGAAAGTGGGAGAAAAGCCTGGAGAAATGAGGCGGGGGGAGGTGAGAGGGGCAAGGGAGACTGGCCGCGACTCCCGAAGTCTTCCTGCAAACTGGGCCAGGATAGGAGTGGGCGTGGGGGCAGGGGGCGGGGACAAGGGACCTGAGGTTGCCCCGCCCGCCGGGGGGGAGGAGCTACTCCTCTTCCTTCGCCGCTTCTCCCCCCCACCCTCTCTGTCCCGGAAGTGGTCCTTCTCTGGCTCCGGGTGCGCGGAGCCGAAGCGCCGCGTTCCCGGAAGTAACCCGCCGGCGGGGCCCCGGGCCCGGGGCAGTGCTCGCTCCAGCCGGGGCGCTGCAGCCGCGCCCGGGTCCGGGCGTCGCCATGACCAGCGAACTGGATATCTTCGTGGGGAACACGACCCTCATCGACGAGGACGTGTATCGCCTCTGGCTGGATGGTTACTCGGGTGTGTGGGGGGCCGCCTGCAGAGCCGTTCCGAAGGGGCGGTTGTTTGGGATGCGAGAGGGGGCGGGGCCAGGAGTCGGGCATCCGACGGCGAAGTGGTTGGAGGGAGTCAGAGATGTGTAGGGGTCGGAGCTGGGGTCCTCGGAGGACTTGTGGGTTCGGCCAAGCGGATCCTAATGCTCCCCCCACTCCCCAGTGAGCGACGCGGTGTCCCTGCGGGTGCGCTCGGGAATCTTGGAGCAGACGGGCGCCACGGCGGCGGTGCTGCAGAGCGACACCATGGACCACTACCGTACTTTCCACATGCTCGAGCGCCTGCTGCACGCACCGCCCAAGCTGTTGCACCAGCTCATCTTCCAGATCCCGCCGTCCCGACAGGCGCTGCTCATCGAGAGGTGGGGACGCCAACCCGTCTGGCCCATTGTGCAGGCCGGAACTGAGGCCGGGGTTGGGATGGGACTTACGCAAGCCGTGAGAAAAGTGAGAGCAGGAGGGGCCCAACCTAGGCCCTGCCAGACCCTCTTTCCCCTCCTATATGGAAAGTCAGCCGTGTCCTCTGCCTCCACGCAGGTACTATGCCTTTGACGAGGCCTTTGTGCGGGAGGTCCTGGGCAAGAAGCTGTCCAAGGGCACCAAGAAAGACCTGGATGACATCAGCACCAAAACAGGCATCACCCTCAAGAGCTGCCGGAGACAAGTGGGCGCTGCACCCCTGCTCCCTAACACAACATCCTGTGTCCAGTCTGCCACTTCATTCTGTCCCTTTGGTCACGGCCCGGGCTCCTTTCTCCTTCCCCACCTCTGGTCGCGCAGGGGCTTCCTACCCAGGCTCCTGTCCCGTGGTTTTGCAACTTCCAAACCACCTCCAGCTCTCTTCGGGAGCTATTCTTCCAGAAGCTCCCATCTGACCATAGCTTTCTCCTCCTCATAAACTTTAATTGGCTCCCACTCCATCCTGGATAGTGGCCACACTCTTTGGCCTTGACCTCCTTACTCTCCTGTGATCTGGTCCCTGCGAATGGTTCTTGGTTTACATTTTTCCAGCCCCCCCCCCCTGCCTTTCTTGCTCATGCTCCTCCTACCCCGAGGCTACTATTCTTGGCCTTGAAGTACAAAGCAGGGGATTAGATGCCACCTTCTCCCCCTTCTCTTTCTGGCGGCACAGTGAGGAGTAATCCTTCTTCTGAGCCTTTAGTATCTTTTCTCTGTGTCTCTTGTCCACTCCCTCTGTACAGCTTAGCATTTGTTCATTTTTTACTTCTGGGACCTTAGCCGAGAGGGTCACTTCCAGCACAGGCTCCCGAAGAACTGGGGTGCGTGATGCTAAAATAGGGGGAATTCAGAGGTAGGAGTGAGTAAACATTTATCCAAGGCAACGTGGTTGGAGTGGATAACAGGTAGTAACAGTTAATAGTTGATTGAAGAACCACATGGTACGTCAGCATCTGTTGGACAGAGGAGGGAGGGATGTTCCATCAGTTTCTTGGGTGACCAACCTCTGACCAGTCCTCCCTCCTCCCCAAACTTCCCCACAGTTTGACAACTTTAAGCGAGTTTTCAAGGTGGTGGAGGAAATGCGGGGCTCCCTGGTGGATAACATTCAGCAACACTTTCTTCTTTCTGACCGGTTGGCCAGGTGAGGGGCCGGGCAAGGAGCCAGCCATCTCCCCTTCCCGCGCACTCCTTCCTTGGGCCATGAGGCAGGGCCACCTTCCCCACCCCAACCCACTTGACCTTCTGGTTGTATCGAGGGATGGTATCCTACCTTTAGTCTGTGCTTCGGATCAGATTGGCCTGGCTTTAAATCCCAGCCTGGCCACTTACCAGTGGGGCTGTTGCAAGATGCCACATGGAAAGCCCATGGTGCAGCCCCTGGGGCTGAGGAGGTGCCCAGTGAACGGTAACTTATCCCTGTGGTCTCCCTCTGTACCCCTTAAGAGACCTGAGCTGACACTTTCTCTTTAGGCAAGTAAGGAGGCCCAGAGAGAAGTGACTCGAAACAGGTCACGTAGTGAGTTGGGGCAGAGACAGGCCAGAACTCAGACGCCCAGCCAGTGATTCGGGTGGGAGCTGCTCACCAAAAAGGAATTTCAAACCCCGACAGGCCCCCTCTCCCTTCCCTGCAGGGACTATGCAGCCATTGTCTTCTTTGCCAACAACCGCTTTGAGACAGGGAAGAAAAAACTGCAGTATCTGAGCTTTGGTGACTTTGCCTTCTGTGCTGAGCTCATGATCCAGAACTGGACCCTCGGAGCCGTCGGTGAGGCCCCCACTGACCCAGGTGCTCGGATACCTCCCCACCTTCTCGGCCTGGTTCGCCACCAGCAGTCTCTCCTGCAGGCCCCAGTTCCCAGCATCCTTTCTTCTTCAGGGCCCCCACCACAGCCTCCTCTGGACCTAGTCCAGTGTCCCCACACACACGTTGTCTGCAGACAAAAGGCCCACTGGTGGCCTGGGGCAAGTCACTCCACCTTTCTGACACGTCCTCTTCTGTCTGATGGGGTTCCCTGAGGCAGTGGGTGTGGAATACTCAGGATGTCCCTGGAGGGGTTTTTACCCCCCCCCACCCCAACTCCCTTGCTGGGTCTCCTCCAGACTCCCAGGTGGATGACATGGATGTGGATTTAGACAAGGAGTTTCTCCAAGACTTGAAGGAGCTCAAGATGCTTGTGGCTGACAAAGACCTTCTGGACCTGCATAAGAGGTGACCCTGGGGAGTCCCGGGGTGGGGGGTCCACAGGGTGGGGCCTGAGTGGGGGCCCAGGCGGCTCTGGGCTTATCCTGTCTCCCTCCAGCCTGGTGTGTACTGCCCTCCGGGGGAAGCTTGGTGTCTTCTCTGAGATGGAAGCCAACTTCAAGGTCTGTGGCCCAGTCCAGCCTCTGTCCCTTGGGCATCGTCAGCCTCAGTGCACTGTCCCCACTGGGCAACTCTACTCGTGCCGGACATTGGCCGGCAGGTAGTCGGCCGCCCCTTCTACTCACCGGGGAGGGGGAAGTCAGCTCCTAAATATGGGGGAGTTATTTGATTGAGGGAGGTGGATAGATTTGGGGGGGACCCTATCCCCTCCTCCAGCCTCTGGGACCGAAGGCAGAACTCCCAGGCTCCTTGCTCCACAGAACCTGTCCCGGGGGCTGGTGAACGTGGCCGCCAAGCTGACCCACAATAAGGATGTCAGAGACCTGTTTGTGGACCTCGTGGAGAAGGTGAGCTGTCCTGCTTGCCGCCCTCTGATCCCCAACGTGGCCTATCTGTGGGCTATACCAATGCTAGATGTTTCCTTGGGCCCACAGTTCGTGGAACCCTGCCGTTCTGACCACTGGCCACTGAATGACGTGCGGCTCTTCCTGAATCAGTATTCGGCATCCGTCCACTCCCTGGATGGTTTCCGGTGAGAGACCTCAGGCCTCCTTTCCAGCTTGGCCTTGCTGTAGCCAGCCTTCTGCCAGGGCCTAGCCCTCCTGCAGACTCAGGGTTCTCTGTTCTGTCCTGGGGGCAGAAGTCTCTCTGTGGGCTCCACCTCTTAGATGCTGTGACCTGACCTTGGGTAGGTTCCTTAACCTCTGCATGTCTCCGTTTCCCCCATAGAACCCGGAGATGATGATGATAATGATCCTAAGAATATTGGGAGGAGCGAAGGGGCACTTAGGCCCAGGAAGCTCTTAGAGCGGCTCCCAGAAGCAGGAGGGACTCAGTACATGTTACTGTTGTCATTACAGGCACCAGGCCCTCTGGGACCGCTACATGGGCACCCTCCGCGGCTGCCTCCTGCGTCTCTATCATGACTGAGGTCCCCTCCCACCACCTTGCCCACCATGACAATAAAGTTGCCATGACTTTGGAAGAGCCTGTGTGTGGGAGTGTGCGTGGGTGTGCATGCATCTGCCTCTAAGGGTCACGGTGAACGTGATCACAGATGTATGTGTTCGTGGGCCCCCGCAGAGACTAGGATGTATCAGAGGATGTGTCAGGATGGCGTCGCTGCCCTCCCCCCCCCCCGCCCCCCCACTTCCACACCCCAGCGGAGTTCACTTGGAAGCCAGGGAGCTTGTCTCAGTTTATTCGAGCTGTGGCAAGATGAGGAGGACAGGCAAAAGCCTTGGACAGGCAAAAGCTGGGGACAGCAGGGGGACAGCTGGCGTGGCAGGAGAGAGCTGAGGGGTGGTGTCGCAGGCTCAGGGAGGGCAGGACGCCGGGCGCTTCTTCTTTGCCGGTCGGTCCACTCGGGCAGTGAGTGGGTACTTGGCAATGCCGCAGGTATTATTACCTCGGTACAGCCGGAAATAGCCCTAGGAAGTTAAGGGGCTCTCAGGGCCCGAAGGTTGGGAGAGGCCTGCCCTGGCCTGTCCCCCGAGTAGGTCACCTTCTCACCTTCTCACCCCATTCAGCGCCCCAGGAGTTCTTCAGGATCCAGAACGGGATTGAGCGGTGAGGATGAGGCTGGGATGCGGGCGCCCCTGCCCGCCTGTCCACTGCCGACTCTGTCTTCCCAAAGCCCACAAGCAGGACGCAGTGGTCCACAAGCAAGGGGTCACAGGAGGTGGGCGTGGCCTTGATCACACCCTTCTTGTATTGCTGCAGGCGCAGAGGGGCTGGGTCTGAGGCCACCTCCCCTAGATGCCTCTCCCCCGCTCGCCCCCCTCCCCCATTTCAGATCCTCACGCACCTTCAGGAGCTTCATATTGATGGTCACGGTGATGGGGCCTTCGGTGGCTAGGTACCAGGCGATTTCTGGGGGTGGAAGGTGCCATTAGGCCTCGCTTGCTCTGTGCCCTTGGTTCTTGGCTCGCGGTTCCACCCCCGACCCCCACCCTCCACCTCTCTGTCCCTCCATCACTTGTCTGTAGCCCAGTCTGTTTGTCTCCATCCTGGTCTGTCTGTCCCTGTTATCCTCCCCCCCTGACCCCCACCCATGCCTGCCCTTGTCTCCCCTCTGCCCGCACTCTGCTCGTTGTCCTGCAGCATGATGAAATCCTGGATCCAAGCCGCCCTCTTATACTTCCTGGCCAGGCACCGGTGGGGTTTGGCCTTACCCTGGAATGGGTAGTCCCTCTCGCTGGCCAGCCCACCTGGAGATAAGCAGGGCCAGGGAGGAGGCTTAGCTCCTGAATATCCCCCCCCCCCGCCCGCCCCACAGCTGCCCAGAGAGGCAGGTACTCACTGTTGTTGAGGACAGTTATGAACGCGTCCCACACGAAGCCGCCCCTGCAGCCGTCCCCGCAGCGGCCACAGTCGAGCAGCTCTGGTGCAAGAAGGGACAATGTGGGTGGGCTGTGCCCTGGCTCCTCCAGCCCCCCTCTCCCCCATCACTGGCCCCACTCTGTCAGCCATACCCTGCACAGAGAGTTCTACAGACTGCTGGTGTTTGATGGCCCACTGGGCCTCGATGTTGCCCGCTGCTGCCATGGCCCAGCAACAGTTGCAGCTTTCCTGCAGGAGGGGGGCAGCAGAGAAGGTTTCCAGGCCTCGCCCCCGCCTTCTCCCTCCCCCACTGGCTTGACTAGGCCGGGCTGGGGCAGATACCTGCTTCTTGACGGAGGAAATGACTCCATCCAACTTGCGCCAGTCACAGGTTGGGGGCACGGACTCCCCCCACTCTTCAGACCCTACCTCTCTGCCCACATTGGGAGCCTCTCCATCCATCCTCCGATGCCCATAGAGCCGGCCAAACTCCTCCTCTGGGGGATAGACAGGACCATCAGGGTCACGCTTTTGACTCCTTCTCCCCCACATTCTGCCTCACACACTCCAGCCACTCACATTCTCGGTTATTTGAGTCTCCATAATACCCTAGGAGACAGGCATGGATGTCGAGGCCCAGAGAGAAGCCAGGTTTCTTCCTAGGATGCATCCCCCTGCACTTGCTGCCTCACCCCTGAACTGGGCTGGGGCCCACACCTGCCCCTGCTGCCTGTGATTTGGGCCAAGCAACCAGGCCTCTGGTCCTCAGGGTCCCTCTCTGGGAAATGAAAGCTGAAAGTCTGCCCTATCTGTCCATCGGCCGGTATCCCCGGAGAAGTCACTGCCTCCCCACCTCCCACCTCGGGTCCAGGAAGTGTCCATTACCTGTGAGGTCACTGAATGGAGTCACCCCAAACTCGGCCGTGCCTAAGTCTTCCTCCTCCAGCTGCTGGGCCTGGGCCAGGTTGCGTGCAAAGATGTCCAGGCGATGAACATACTCTGGACGGATAGGAGGCTGTCCTAGGCTGCCTCCCAGCCCCCATGGGCAGGAAATGGCCCCTGGCCAGGCATCCTACCATCCACACTCACCCAAGTGAACATTCGCTCCTCTTGTGGCCCCTGCAGGCCCCACTGCAGACATATGGGTCAAGGAAGTGGCTTTCCAGCCTATCTAGGGTTGGGTACCCCCCCAAGGCAGCAAGGGGGGACATCTCTGCCTACCCACAGAGAAGATAAGTAAAAGGTTTGAAGACAGTGACTCAGAAAGGAAAGGTGGGTGATCAGAGACTGGCTTCCTGCCAGGTTACATTCGCCACCTCCAATTCACACCTCTGATTACAGGTTCAGAGCTGAAACATGATGAAGGTAGGGGAGGAGTGGGGGGGGGGGTTGGTACAGGCCCATGGCATGGGCAGCTTGGCCTGAAAGGTGTCCACAGACCACTCCCCTCCCCCCCCAGAAGATGAGACCCAGAGAGAGGGCAGGAGCAGGGCTGCGACCTCCCGTGCACAGAGAGCCCAGCTTGGTGTTCTGAGTGAACTCATGATGGCAGTCAGCCCGCTGCCCGCAGCCACAGGAAAAGTGGCTGTGGAGGCAAGGGGGTCCTCTCCACCTGGGGCAGACCCCCAACAGCTGCTGCCTGCCCTCCAAGTTCAGAGCAAAGAATGATCCCGTCCCCACGTGTACATTTAAAGGAAACCAGGGAGTACGACCCCCAGTCCTGCCACTGTCCTGCTGAGTGCCTTTGGCCAAGCCCGTTCCCCACCCTGAATCTTGATTTCCTCATCTGTTAAGTGGGAGAAGGGGGGTTGGACCGGAGCTGTACATGCCCCCTGATACCTTCTGGGTTTGAGTAACTCCGGTTGTACTGGATCTGGAACAACGTGAAGACCTGTTTCAGCTCCAGCGGCTGGGGTCCTGGGTCCTGGCAGGGAAGCAGGGGGGCGGGGGCGGGGGGTGAGAGGGGAGAGCCGGTGAGGAGGTGAGGAGTCATTGCTGGGACCACACCTCGCCTCCCCGCCTTGCAGGGATTGGGCGCCTTGCAGGGATTGGGCGGGGGATCAGCAGCTCAGCCTGCTCCGTCTCCCAGAGCATGTCAATCACCTTTCTAGCTTTAGTCGCCCCCTCTGAGAAATGGGAATAAGGCTGTTGTGTCTGAAAGAGTGAGGCCCAGGCATGGGATTTGCGGAAGGAAGGGTATGGGAAGAAGGTGGGAGGCACTTACCTGGCTCCTAAGGGAGCCCTGGATGCCTGGGGCCAGGCCGGCCACAGACAGGGCCAGGAGGCAGGAAAGGGAGACAGCAATTGTCATGATGCTGTCGGCAGAGCACTGGGAGCCGGAAGCTGTGCAAACCACTCTGGAGGGGCTGAGGGGGTGGAGCTGGAGAAACCACGAAGGGGAAGCCAGGTTGGGAGGGGTGGACCCCTCAACACAGGAGCTGCCTCAGACCTTCAGGCTTTTGTCCTCTACGGCCCTCTGCCTGCCTGTTTCCCACTCCACCCTTTTCCTTTATTCAGCAGAGGCCCTCTGCCCACCCTATTCTGGGCAATTCTAGGGATACGGAGGTGGATCTGTCCTTAAGGAAACAGGAATAGACAGATCCTAAGTGAGCAGTGGCAGTGTAAGGCCATCAGTGTCATGACAGGGAAATCCGGGGGGCTATGGGTGCCACAGGCTCCTGACACCCGGGTGGGGGAGGAGGGCGGTCAGTGTCCCCCGGAGAAGAACTCTTGGTCATCCTGGGAGCTCAGTCAGCTCAAGGGTTACCCTCCAAAAAGCCTTCCCTGCTCCCCATCCTCTGGTATATCCCCCGCCCCCGCCCCTGGAGCCCCTGCTGTGCCTCCCAGCCACGCCAGAAGCGACTGATGCCCCTGTGTCCTCAGCATGCAGCACAGGGCTGGGGCGCAGAGCAAGCCTTCTGGACATCTGTAGACCGAACAGTTGGTTGTTATGGGCTTTAAGCAGGAAAGTTTAGGCTCTAGGGTACAGTAAGGATGGGGATGAGGGGTCTGGGTGGGCCAGAGGGTCCAGATGGAGCGCAGAAGGGATGAGGGCAGGGAAACTCAGTGTCCTGGAGGTCAGGAGAAGCGTTGCAGGGAAGCAAGTCCGGGTGGCAGGAGCACTGAGGTCTAAGCACAAAGATGGAGGTTCAGGTCTAGCCACCTGCGCACCCAGCCATTCCCCTCTCAGCCTCGGGTCCTCATCTTGAAGTGGCAGCAACAAATCCTTTGGGTGGAATGACCATGGAGCATCTGTGACCCCGGCTGGCACAGAATAGGTGTTCAAATGGTGGGTTCTTAATACTCTACTCCGGGGCAAAGAGCCCAGGGAGTCTTGGAACCAGAGTGACTTGCGTTCAAATCCTGCCCTTACCACTCTGGCCGTGCCTGGACAAGTTTCAGCCTCTCTCATCTGTGAAATAGGGTGATAACGGTACCCCTTCCCTGGCTTGGCAGGAGGGTTGCCTGAAGTGCATGCTGGTGCCCAGAAAGGTTATATGTCTTAGTAACAACTATTATTATTTTCATCTTTTAATGTTTATTTTTGAGAGAGAGCAAGAGCGGAGGAGGGGCAGAAAGAGAGAGACAGAAGATCTGAAGCGGGCTTGGCGTTGAAGCACAGAGCCCGATTCAGGGCTCAAACCCACACACAAACTGTGAGATCATGACCTGAGCTGAAATTGGACACTCGCGTAAAAGCCACCCAGGCACCCCATTTTTTAAGTTTATTTATTTATTTTGAGAGAGAGAGAGAGAGACGTGGGAGGGGCAGAGAGGGAAGGAGAGAGAGAGAATCCCAAGCAGGGTCCCCACTGTCAGGACAGAGCCCAATGAGGGGCTGCAACTCACAAACTATGAGATCATGACTTGAGCCAAAGTCGGCCGCTTAAGCGAGCCACCCAGGTGCCCCCAAAACTATTATTTTGGTTATTTTAAAAAAATTTTTTCTAATGTTTTATTTATTTTTGAGAGAGAGAGAGACAGCATGAGCAGGGGAGGGTCAGAGAGAGGGAGATACAGAATCCGAAGCAGGCTTCAGGCTCTTAGCTAGCTGTCAGCACAGAGCCCAACGCGGGGCTTGAACCCACGAACTGCAAGATCATGACCTGAGCCGAAGCCGGACACTCAACCAACTGAGCCACCCAGGTGCCCCTATTTCGGTTATTTTTTTAATTAACCACTTTATTGAGACATAATTCACATGCCATAAAATTCACCTTTCTAAAGTATACAATTCAGTGGTTTTAGTGTATTTGCATAATTGTGCAGCCATCACCAGCATCTGGTTTCATAGTATTTTCAGCACCCCGAAACAAACCCGTTAGTCCGCCCTCCCCCCCGGAAAACCCTAATTTGTCACCCAGATTTGTCTCTTCTGGATGTCATATACATGGAATATGAGGACCTTTGTGTCTGGCTTCTTTCACCTTGCGAAATATTTTCAAGATTTATCCCTGTAGCACATATCAGTACTTCATTCCTTTTTATGACTGGATAACATTCCATCATATTTACCACATTTTGTTTATCCATTCATCAATTAATGGACATCAGATTGTTTCTAGGTTTCAGTTCTTAGGAATAGTGTTGCCATGAATGTTATGTATAGATCTTTTCCTGTGGACATACGTTTTCAATTCCCTTGGGTATATACATGGGAGTGAAATTTCTGGGTCATGGGGTAACATTTTGAGGTCCTGCCAAACTTCTTCAAAGAGGACCGTCTTACCTCCTACCCACAGTGTATGAGGGTTCCGATTCCTTCATATCCTCGCCAACACTTGTTATTGTCTGTCTTTTTGGTTTTAAAGAACTATTATTTTTAGCATCCTCGCCCCTGCGGCTGGGAAAAGGTCTGGGGGGTGGGGGGTAGGCTCTTCAATCCACCCTGAACTCCAAGGGTTGACATCGGTGCCCACGTGCCCCCATCCGCACCCCCTCTCCCCGGGCGGGGCCGCACTGGGGGCGATCGTGAGGGTAAACAAGGGTGGGAAAGGGAAGGGAGGGCTCAAAAGTTCCCGCACGTCTCCTGCCCCACGCGGGAGATCCCTGCACTCGCGGCCCTTTCCCGTCTGGCTCCGCCCTGAGACGTGGGCAGGCCGAGGCCCCGCCCCTTCCTGGGAGCCAACTCCGCCTAAACTCCTCCCCGAGAGGCGCGCCCAGCTTGGGAGAGAAGGCAGAACCCCGAGGTGGCGGGGGAGGGCGGGGGACGCGTTTGGGAGGAGGGCCGGTAAGGCACTGGCACCGGACCCTGGCGTCCTGCGCGCCCAAGTTCAGCCCTGCCCGCCTTCTCGGGGGCTTCCATTCATTCTGGGCCAAAAGGGAACCGCCGCCCCCGCTCCCAAACTGTTGTAGTTGCCCGGATGGCGTGTTCCGAGGAGGCGGTCGGGAGTGAAGGGACCACCTGGCTGACAGCCCTAGGGATGGAGGAGAGAAGGGACAGAGGTGAACAGTTCTGGGAGCGTCTGGGGACCCCGAATGAAGTTTTGGTATTTACAGAGTGACTGTCCGGGTACACGGAATAAAACTGTGCAGGGCGTAGCGTGAGGGTCTGGAAGCCCCAGGATTAGGTGGGGTCCAGGTGCCCAGAACGACTTTCTGGGAGGCGCAGAGTGTGGAGGCCCCGGCATTTAGATGTGGGTGCACAGGGCGGAATCCGAGGAGCCCGGATTATGTAGGGTCCAGGTGCGCAGGATGACATTCTGGGGTGCGCAGAGTGAGGGCCCGGGGGTTCCCCTGGCTGAGTCTGGGGGGCCTGGCATCAAGGCCATGCCCCCAGGATCGGGCGCTAGGGGGACCCTGGCCCTGTGCCGGGAGGCGGCTCCGGGCAGCGCCGCGGGGGACCGGGTGGGGGCCCGCGGCTGGCCGGGGGCGGAGAAGCGGGGGGTCGGGGTCCCTCCCCCTGGCGCAGGCTCAGGAATCCGCTGAGGGGCGGGCAGAGGCGCCGGGGTGGGCCGCGCCGCGGCGGGCGGGCGGGCGGGGGGCGCTTCCTGGGGCCGCGCGTCCAGGGAGCTGCGCCGTCCGTCCGTCCGTCCGGCTGCCCGCAGGCACTGCCCCAACCAGCCGAGCCTCCGGAGACCCGGGCCGCGGGGGCGTCGCGGGCTCGAGTGAGTGGCCGTCCGTGGGGGGGAGGGCGCGAGCCGGAGTCTCCGCTGAGTCGGCGTCAGCGCAGAGCCGAGAGGCCCGCGCTCCTCGGCCCGCGCCACTGGGGGACCGGGCGGGGGCGGGGTGGCCCTGGGGCGGGTGGGCCCCGAACCCCGGCCTGCAGGAGGAGTGGGCCCGCGGCCCCGGGAAGCTCCGGGGCCCCAAGCACGGTCCCGAGCGGGAGGCGGCTGGGGCCGGGGCCCTGAGTCCTGGTGCGGGGAATGGGGGGTGCGTGGCAGAAGTTCCCTAACCACCTCCCGCCCCACCCCCTCGCCCACCACTTCCCAGCCCCAGGATGCTCCCCTTCGCCTCCTGCCTCCCCGGCTCCCTGCTGCTCTGGGCGCTGCTGCTGTTGCTTTTGGGGGCAGCCTCTCCCCAGGATTCGGAGGAGCCCGACAGCTACACGGTGGGGACCGTGGGGCCACTGGCCTGGGATGGGCTGGGTAGGGACACAGAGACGAGGATCCTGGGGTGGCTGCTGCGGGACGATTCTCCCCTCCCCCGGTTGGCGAAGCGGCTGGGGGGCCATTGTTTGGAACAGGCTGGGAGGGTGGCCAGGCTCAGGCCCTGATCTTGGCCTGGTCATTTGAAGGGGACTGGAGAGGACCACTGGCCATCTCTGGTCCCTTTGTAGGAATGCACAGATGGCTATGAGTGGGACCCAGACAGCCAGCACTGCCGTGGTGAGTGTGCCTGGGGGACTGACCCACCCCCAGGAACTGGGCCGGGGATTGCAGCCAGCTCCGAGAGCAGCACCGGGAGCTCGAGCTCGATGCCTGTCCTCTGCCCAGCTTGTCTTGAGGGAGGCCAGCTCTGATCCTTTGGGGGCCAGCTCAGTTAGGGGTGGAGAAGCCATGCGGGCCCCTCCCTCTCAGAGAAATTCAGGACACCCTGCCCCCACCCCTCAGTAGGCAGGAGAGCAACAGGGCACTGCCCGGAGGAGCTGGGTCCTGGAGACCTCTAATCACTCTCCTATCTAGCTATGTCCCATCACGTCCTGGGAGGGTGGTGTCTGTGGGGTGGGTAAGGAGGCCTGCACATCACTCTTGGGCTGAGCTGGGGCCAAGGGCTTTGGGGAGGGCTAGAGACCCTCTTGGGGGAAGAGAATGGGGGTGGGGGGGACTATGGGAACAGCCACCCCACCCCACCATCAGCCCCGGCAGGCCTTGGGGAAGCAACTTTAGCTTGTTGAGTAGAGAGGGAAGGCCTCGCCTGGGTCACACTGCTTATAGAAGGCCAGGCTGGGCTCCTGCCTGCCACCCACCCCATGGCCAGCCCAGGAGACTGGCTGTGCCCAGCAGGCCCCTCTCCACAGATGTCAACGAGTGCCTGACCATCCCCGAGGCCTGCAAGGGGGAGATGAAATGCATCAACCACTACGGGGGCTACCTGTGCCTGCCCCGCTCAGCTGCTGTCATCAATGACCTGCACGGCGAGGGACCACCACCACCAGTGCCCCCTGCCGAACACCCCAACCCCTGCCTACCAGGCTATGAACCCGACGAGCAAGAGCGCTGTGTGGGTGAGTGAGGGTCACCCTCGCACGGGGACTTCCAGTCCTCCTACCAGGCATCTATCACTGCATCTTAAACGCTCAGACCTCAGTTGCTCCCTTGCTTGAAAGCCTCTTCAGGGCTACTGGGATGCCATCCAGATCCTCGCTTTGTGTGGGGCCTGCCACACGTGCCCCCCCACCCCTGTCCCAGCGCTCCAGCTAGCTAGCGTCTGGCGCCCCCTCCCCAATTGCTGGATGCATACTGCAGGAGCTCTCCTTCTCAGCTTCTGTCCTCCCCCCTCTTCCTGATCTGGTCCCCATCCCTGGATGCCGTGGTCCTTGGGGGAAGGGCCTGGGAGTATGGGCAGAGCCTTATTTCCTATGCCCCTCTGGCATGGGAATCTCACAGGTTAGGGGTGCCTTTCCTGTTGGCTCCCAGGCTGACAAACTGTCATTTGTGCTGTTGGGAGGGTCTAATCCGCGAGCTCCTGTTTTGGGAATTCTGGTTTACTCACACACCCAGGCGAGTGGTACCTGATCTGTGTCCTCCCATGTTGAGGTGTCTGTCATGTTGGGTGGTGCATGGGCTCCCAAGCGGGGACTGAGTGGTGTCCCCTGCAGATGTGGACGAGTGTGCCCAGGCCCTGCATGACTGCCGCCCCAGCCAGGAGTGCCATAACCTACCTGGCTCCTACCAGTGTACCTGCCCCGACGGCTACCGAAAGATTGGACCTGAATGTGTGGGTGAGTCCGGGGAATAGACTCTCTAGTCTCTGCCCTGTGCCCTTAGCCTGGCTCTCACCCTTGCACCTGACCCCCTATTCCAGCCCACCGTCAGGTTTTGCCCCAGTCCCCTGCCACCTCTGCCTTCCCATCACCAGTCATAGGACTGTGAGGGTATTTGTGTGAGTCCTGGCTGACCTGGCCCAACCCAGCCCCCCAGACCCAGGCAAGACTCTGAGGGGGTGCGTGGGGGGCTCAGTCAGTTAAGCAGCCGACTTTGGCTCAGGTCATGATGTCACGGTTTGTGAGGTCGAGCCCCGCATCAGGCTTTCTGCTGTCAGCACGGAGCCCACTTTGGATCATCTACCCCCCCTCTCTGTCTCTCCCTGACTTGTGTGTGTACACATGCTCTCTCTCTCTCTCCCCGCCCCCCCCCAAAAAAAAGGATTATCAGTGGTGAGGCCTTGAGGCCCACCTGACTTGTGCCCTCTGCCCTCCTTCCTCTTCCTCCACCCCAGATATAGATGAGTGCCGTTACCGCTACTGCCAGCACCGCTGTGTCAACCTGCCCGGCTCCTTCCGCTGCCAGTGCGAGCCGGGCTTCCAGCTGGGGCCCAACAACCGCTCCTGTGTAGGTGAGGCCGGGCCAGGCCAAGCCAGCTCCTGGATCCTGGGCAGGGTGGTGTGGGGCAGAGGAGCTCCCTTTCTGACCAGCCTGGGTAAAGTGGGCTGCTCCTTGACTTTCACCCCTCCTGTTTTCCCCTGCACCTCCAGATGTGAACGAATGTGACATGGGGGCTCCGTGTGAGCAGCGCTGCTTTAATTCCTATGGGACCTTCCTGTGTCGCTGCCACCAGGGCTACGAGTTGCATCGGGATGGCTTTTCCTGCAATGGTGAGAGCTCCGCTTCAACCACGTGTGCCTCTGTTGGTCTCCCAGGCCCCGTGTCATGCTGTGTTTCCTGCCACACAGTCATCCATTGGATGCCCCATGTCACATCCATTCTGCCCTCATGCCCCTCCTGGGAAGCCCCCCCCCCTCCGGCTGATTGCGGGACACCTACAGACCCGCCCCCCAGAACTCCCAGCCTGCGGGGGGAGCAGTAGGGAGCACCGAAGCTCAATGGGGAGACTGACAAAGAATGTGGGTGCTCTCCTCTTGGCGAGTTGGGTTGCCTGCATTCGAATCCTGGACTAGGGCAAGCCACTCTTTTGAGCCCATTACTTCTGTAAAATGGGTTGTCTTGAGGATTAAGTGGGTAAATGACAAGACAGGCTTCATCACGTTTCAAGCCATGTATTTTTTTTAAGTTTATTTATTCATTTTGAGAGAGACAGAGCGCGAGTTAGGGAGGGGCAGAGAGAGAGGGAGACAGAGAATCCCAAGCAGGCTCCGACCTGCCTGTTCAGAGCCCGACATGGGGCTCGATCCCACGAACCATGAGATCATGACCTGAACCAAAACCAACAGTCGGATGCTTAACTGACTGAGCCACCCAGGCACCCCTCCCCGCCAAGCCACAACATTTTAAGGTGGACTGCCATTTGTTGAGAACCTTGCCTGTGCGGTGCATTTCCTGTATGTACTTGGCCACCTTTAATCCTGCCAACAACCCTTTGATGCAAGCATGAATCTTCCCTCCCTCTGCAAAATGAGGATGGTAGTATCTCCCTCGAGGTTTGTTGGGAGGATTGTTAAAAAAAAAAAAAAAAGTAAGCATAAAGTCCTTCACACAAAGAGAGGTTAAATGACTTGCCCAAGGTCATACAGCTAGGGTGAGATGGCCCCAGGGTTCCACCCCGGGCTTCTCACTCCATGTCAGCTGGCCACGTGTCCTGTTGACGTTATGCTTTGCCGCTGTGTAAGGCCCCACTGGTCCCCGGCTCGGTGCTAGGCATCGTGAGGATGGCCAGAGCAGAAAACCTGGCTCGTGCCTGTGCGGCTTGCAGTTGGCAGGAGGAGACTGTATGGTTAGGCTGATTGGGGGTTGCAGGAATTGGGCGAGTTACCAAAAACCGTGGCGGGCTGGGCCCTCAAGGCTCATTTTTTTGAAATTGAGGTTCCTCAATGGAGCCAAGCCTGTAGACTTGCAGTGCTTTCCTTTAGTACTGTCTTGCAGTGCTGGGGCAGAGAGGCCTGTGAGCTTGGCAATCTGGGCAGATGTTTCTTTGAATCCTCTGTCCCGTTACGGAGCTTTGCTAGGCTTGTCTCGTCCCCCTCGATTTTTCCACACTGAGCCTAACATAGGGCCGGGGCTCTCTCTGTAAACGTTTGTGGGACCGAATCGAGAGAGGATTGCCCTTGGCCCAGAGCCGTCATGCCCACTCTCCCTCAGATATCGATGAGTGCAGCTACTCCAGTTACCTCTGCCAGTACCGCTGTGTCAATGAACCTGGCCGCTTCTCCTGCCATTGCCCGCAGGGCTACCAGCTTCTGGCCACGCGCCTCTGCCAAGGTACAGGTTGCCCCGGTGGAGCGGGTAGGGTGGTATCAGGGGCTGGTGGCCTGACGTCTGGGTTCCAGCCCCTTTCCCCTGACACAGACATTGATGAGTGTGAGTCGGGCACGCACCAGTGCTCTGAGGCCCAGACCTGTGTCAACTTCCATGGGGGCTACCGCTGCGTGGACACCAACCGCTGCGTGGAGCCTTACGTCCAGGTGTCGGACAAGTGAGTCCACTCGCACAGCCCTCCCCGAAGAAACTGCAACTCCCAGAGGGCTCTGCTGTTTGGGCTGGGAAGTGCCCCGAGGGCCGATGGGAGTTGTAGTCCTTTATGACTAAACCTTGCATACTGTTCTAGCGGGAGTGGATCCTTTGGGGATCCCTATTTTTAGGGGTGGGGTCAAATTGGGGTATGGGCCAGGACCTCATTCGTGTCCCCATCTCGGGGTCTCTAGTCGCTGCCTCTGTCCGGCCTCCAACCCCCTGTGCCGGGAGCAGCCCTCGTCCATCGTCCACCGCTACATGAGCATCACCTCGGAGCGCAGTGTGCCCGCTGATGTGTTCCAGATCCAAGCGACCTCTGTCTACCCTGGCGCCTACAATGCCTTTCAGATCCGTGCGGGAAACTCGCAGGGGGACTTCTACATTAGGGTAAGGCTTTTCCCTAACTCCACCCCTCAACTGATATGCATAATCCAAAATTGAATTCCAGGAAACCATAAGTGGGAGACTCGGCTTTGTCACCATGTCCCGCCTCTTCTCTCAAAGCCCCGCCCCCCCGGGAGGTGCAATTTCAGTAGAAAGGTAGGGGTTTTCTAAATTGCCTTGGTACAAACCGCAGGTTGTTAAATACAGTTCTAACGAGGCCTTTGGACACTGGGGTTTTGAGTCCCTGCACTGGTTTCCATATCTGGCCTCAATTTCTTCATCCTTAGAACAAGGCACTGGCAGGAGAGGCCAGCCCAGGTAACAGACACGGCAGGGTCTGGGGAAGGCAAGCAGATGGAGCTGGGCCTTGGAGAGAGAGGCAGTGGGGGTTGGTGCAGGGGCCTGGGGTACAAACACCCGGCTCTCTGCTGGTGGAACTATTAGGAGGGGTCCAAGGGTTTATCTGATATCAGTCCTTGTTTTCTCTTTCTGAAACTGAATGCTCTGAAGGGCAGTCGGCCTGTTCTAGGTCACCAAAGGCCCCACCACTCCTGAGTCTCCCACCTGGCTTGAATCGTCAGTTGACCCCGGTTAGACAAAAGAACTAGATGCGAAGGGTGGGAAGAATATTAGTGGTAGATCTTTTTTTTTTTCCCCCCCTAAGTTTATTTCTTTATTTTGAGAGAGACAGCATGAGCAGGGTGAAGGGTAGAAAGAAAGGGAGTCCCAAGCAGGCCCCGCAATGTCTTCATGAAGCCCAGTGGGGGGCTCGAACCCATGAACCGTGAGGTCACAACCTGAGCCAAAACCAAGAGTTGGGACGCTTAAACCACGGAGCCACCCAGGCGCCCCACCAGCGGGAGATTTGAGGGCAGGAGCCTGGGGGGCACGAGAGACGAGATGTCAAGGGTACCACAGAGCCAGATGAGAGCCTGGAGTCCCAGCCTGGCTGGGGCTTTCTACTTCAAAGCAAACTGGTTGTGAGTGCAAGAACCGGGACAGGGAGGGGATGCCAGGGCAGGGTCTTGGCATGTAGGTTGATACAATCTGCATGTCCCCCCACCCACTGTGCCCTGCAGCAAATCAACAATGTCAGCGCCATGCTGGTCCTCGCCCGGCCTGTGACGGGCCCCCGGGAGTACGTGCTGGACCTGGAGATGGTCACCATGAACTCCCTCATGAGCTACCGGGCCAGCTCTGTACTGAGACTCACCGTCTTCGTGGGGGCCTACACTTTCTGAGGTGTGGGTGGGGAGCCCTCAGGGAGGGAGAGGTTTCCTGTAGCCGAAGAGCCTGGGGCTCAGGGATGACTGTGTTCGGCTAAAAGGGAAGATGCTGTTGTGAAGAGTAGAAAGAGAAAGGCAATAAAGGGAGAAAGAAGGAGTTCTGGTGGCTGAGGGGGGTGGGTAACATCGTAGTGAACCCCAGACTGGGGAAGGGGCCAGGGTGTGGGAGGAGGGCCACCCACCCAAAGGGGGGTGTCTCTGTTCAGGCTGAGGGGGCTCCATGGATAGGAACTGGGCATTGCATCCCGAAGCCGGGATTGGTCTACGCACCATGCATATGAGCATCGCTCTGAGAAGGTAGGAGGTAATAAGGCTGCAGACTCCAGGACCCAGCCCAGAAATTGGGGTTTGACTGGTCTGCAGGGGGCCTGGGAAACCCCACTGTAGACAATGGAAGCCTTGGGTTTCAATCCCAGCTTGGCCTCAAACTATCAACTTGGCTCAACCCTAGGAGCTTCCCGGGCCTCCGTTTTCCAGTCCATAAAATGAGGCAATTAGACTCTGAGTGCTTTTCAAGCTTTTCTTTTCCAAGCTACAGAACCTCTTGTTGAAGGAAATTTTATTTGATCAGGGAACTCTGGTTCTGATGCCCTAGGACTAGATTCAAAGTTGCAGTCCCCAACTAACTCCCATCTCCCTGGTGGTCTCAGTGCTCCCCCAGGGAGCCCCAGGGTCCTGAGGAGCTCAGGTTAAAAAAAATCACTGGACCTGTTGGTCTCCCCAGTTCCTGCCTGGATATTCCACAAGGCCCCTGGGGCCTGGTACCACCTGCAAATACAAAAGACTGCAAATGCTTATATTTTTATTGTAGCCCAAAAGATCCCGATTAAAAGGCCGGCTAGCCTGTGAGGGTGGGGGCCGGAGTCGGCCTCGTGGCGTGGCTCAGGTCAGGGGGCCGTAGCTGCAGTAGAGCTGAGACAACGTCCTGCTCAGAGCGGGCCCCAGATTCCTGCACAGAGAGAGAGGCAGCGGAGGGTCAGGCCCGAGGCCAGAGCAACCCAGCCCCAGCCACTCCCTCTGGGTCCTTTTCCTTGCCGTCACCTCTGCAGTTGGCCACACTTGATGGTGCTCAGCAGCAGCTCCTGTTCCTTGGGGGTGGCACAGGCGTCATAGGCGGCCAGTAGGCTGGGGGTGGGGTGGGGCGTTTGAGTTTCTAAAGCTTGACAAGAGGGGAACAGCTGGCCCATTCTGAGTGGTGAGGCCAGCATCACGCGGGAGAGGCAGAAGGAGTCAGCATGGGGTAGAGGGGTCAGGACCACTGCTGCACTTCCTGAGCCTGGCGTTCAAGGCCCTGTTCCATACAGTTCACCCTCCCTTCAAGCAGCTGCAAATGTTCTCCAAGTATGGCCATTCTTGGCCCAGTCTTCACGGACCGACCTCCTCCTCCAGAAGCCTTCTCTGATGCGCCAGGTGGAACGTCTACCTTCCTCCCTCCGGGAGGCTCTCCTAGTGGCTGAGATACTGTCTGGTCCTAGCTGGCTCTGTTTTCCTTACCACGTGACCTCCATGAACTCCCCTCCGTGAACTCAGTCGGGTCTGTCCAGCCCTCGAAGAGCCAGACCCGTCCACAAAGCTCTGGTTGAGCTGAATTCCACACAGGTAGGGCAGAGGTAGAGGACCCCTGAGGAGCTATGCTGCGGGCCTACCTGGCAGGGGTGCTGTACCGCTCCATTATGGCTGCTGCCTTCTCTGCGCTCACACCGCGCACCTGCATCAGCTGTCGGGCGAACACCTCGCGCACTGACTGGGCCTGGGACGGGGGAGGACGGTTACCAGGAGTGGTCTGGGGCCGGGCCACGTAAGGAGGCGCTGGGTAGAGGCAGTACCTTGTTCTTGATGGCTCCCGCGTTGAAGTCACTGAAGGTGAGGAGTGAGCAGAGAGGATTTGGGGAGGGCCCAGGCCTTGATTCAGAGTCCCCTGAGGTTCCCCAGGGGCGACTGCGTAGGGTGTGGCCCTGAGGGAAGAGGGAACTGAGGCCGGGACAGAGCTCTAGGGGACAACCCCCCAGCCAGTCCTCGCCCGATCCTAGGCCTCAGTGGGCCAGCCTGAGAAGCAGAGGGCTTGTCCCCTCACCTTCCCTGGGGAAGCCCGGGGCTCAAGGGCGAATGTGCCGGCTCACCTGGTAGAGTCTCTGCAGGCCCCGGGTCATGAGGGCCAGGTAGGCAGCGGACTCCTTAATGTCGGCCGTGCGCTTCACAAAGAAGCCATCGATGACCTGGGCAAGAGGGGGAGCCCACCCAAGAGAAGGAGGGCGCGCTAGGCTGGGGCCGTGGACCATGGGGTCCCTGGCGGCCTGGCCCTGCCCCCCAGGCTCACCTGCGTGTTGGTGACGGCCTGCAGCAGCGTGCTCTCTGGAAGGCTGAGGTTGTCCGCCGGGCAATGCTCCTCCACCAGGTACACCCGGTGCCCCAGGCCGCAGCGTTTCAGCCGGAACTGAGGAGGCAGACGGACAGGCAGGCAGGGTCAGGCCTGGATGCCCATGTGCCAGCCGTCTATCACGTCACACTCAGAACCGTCAGGGGACCCTGGGCCCACCAGTCCACCTCCTCCTCCTCCCTAGCTTCTCTGCCTGTCTCAGAGCGGCCTCCGCCTCTGCTCGCACTGCGACGGCCGCATGGAAAGCCCTTCCGCCACCTCCGAACGACGCCCTTTCTTCACACCCCTGCTGGCCTGCACACGGCCCCTCTGACTATGCAGCCAGCCCAGGGGCTGGTACCGAGACTGGGCTGCTTCGGTCCCGCTCCTGGAGCTTTGGGTCCTATTTATCCCAGACTGCACGGCCCGGCCGCCCCGGGAGCTCTTGAATATGCTCCTCGGTCCAGCCCAGTCACCCTGCGCTCCCCCTGCGTAGGGGCTCGAGGGCTGGAATCTTGGGGCCGCTTGGGCGCAGCTCTAATGGGAACTCTGCTTTGAGGCCGGCCGCAAGCGCCCCGGGCTCCCCTGGGCCGAGGAGGAGCCCTAGAGCAGACAGGGGACGGGGCACACAGTGAGGCCAGCACGGGAACCTTCTGCTCGCGGAAGCGGCCATCTATGATGCTGCTGCTCAGGTCATCCAGCCGCTTGCGCTCCACGATGTGGTCCAGGACCAGCTCCCCGGGTCTCGCTGCCAGGAAGCCAAGAATATCATCAGCTCGCGTCCCCCCGCACCCAGGCCCTGCCTCGGCTACCTGCCCTTCCTTCAATGCCCCTTACCTGGGTCTCTGGGCCTGGTCTCCTGCGCCACCCACACGAAGTCCCCAACGTGCAGCTTGCGCACTGTGTGGGTGACACGCAGCCGCTGTAGCTCGAGGAGCAGCTTTTGCCTGTGCCCGGCCCTGGAGTTGCGATGCAAGAGGCCTAAGACTGCGACACCTGATCCAGCCACCTCCCAGCAGCCTCTCCCCCACTCCCCCCACCTCACTCACCCCTTGGCTTCGCCAACGTCCACACACAACAGCACCCTGTACTCTCCAGGCTTGAGCTCCAGTGACAGCTGCTGGGCACTCCCTTCGCTGGCGCCACTAGGAGGCAGGGAGGGGGTGCTGGTGTGTCTGAGGCCAGAACACCAGTGCCAGTCAGTCCCCTCGCCCCCAACCTGCAGTGGGGGGCGCAGCTCAGCTATTGCTGACCGAGATAGGGCTGGCCTCATTTCTGGGACCCCTTTTGCTCCCGTCATCCCCCTCCCCGCCTCCTCACAACTCAGCGGAGGCTGCTCCTGGCACTTCTGGCTCCTCCCCAGGGGGCTCCTCTGGTCCAATGCCCACATCCAGCGAGCTCAGGCCCTCTGACTCAGCCAGCTTCTGGGCCAGCTCCAGACCCTCCGGGGTCAGTGAGTACCTGATAGACGGAGGAGATGAACACAGACCTCCCTTTTTTCACTCACACCTGGCAGGCTCCCCCACCGGCTCCCAGCTAGGCTGGCCTTGCCAGCCTTGGTGACCCTGCACAAACAAGTCCAGGGGCTTCCACACCCCCACCCCCATCCCCATGTTGTGTTCTTGCTCCCCAGATCAGCTTCCTTTGGACCTGCCCAGGGACCTTTCTCAGTCTGCAACAAGCACATCTCAGGCAAACTCTCCGTCCCTCTGGAGCGCCCTTCCTGCGTCTCTCCCCACTACATTCGGATACGTGTCACATGCCGCGTCCTCCAGCAAAGCCTTTCTGCTTTTCCAGCCACCTGTGGCACCCTCTCCTCCCTCCCGCCAACTGCTTGGCCTCTCCATCCTCCTGGTACTCCGACAGGTGGGGCTCTTGGGAGTAAGGTCTCCCCTCCCCCACCTATCTCAACAGCACAAGGCCTGAGATTTGCTGGGTGACCGTAGGGCCCCACTTGGAACATCATGCACATCTTCCCCCTGCACCTGCTGTATCCCCTGGGGTTGACCCTACCGGGCTGGCTGGTGTGTCCTAAGAACCAGGTTCCTGTGGAGGAGGGAGCGGAGGGCTGGCCAGGGTTGAGTACTCCCAGGGGCCACCTGTCCACAGGGGAGGACACCCTTAGAAAGCTCCTGGTACTACCGCACGTCCAGCTCCCTGGGCCCCAAACCACTGCTTGCTCCCAGGAAGAGAAGTCTCTGGTGGACTCAGGGTCTCATCCAGAGCCACTCAGCTCCATCCTCTCCCATCTCGGCGCTCACCCTGGGGGTTTTCTGGGCACATCTCTGCAGCAGCTCCTCCT
The DNA here is from genome assembly GCA_028646485.1 of Cryptoprocta ferox. NCBI lineage: Eukaryota > Metazoa > Chordata > Mammalia > Carnivora > Eupleridae > Cryptoprocta > Cryptoprocta ferox. The sequence continues at coordinate 6,016,260 of CM053575.1, read as the reverse complement.
TGGTTAGGAAGCTATGGCCACTAGGATTCTGGAACCAAGGCAGAAATGGAACCAAGGCGGGTTCAGTGCTGGGGCCAGTCCAGTCTCCTCCAGGAGCCTCACGCCCCACGGCCTGACTTCCCCTGATTCCTGGGACCACCAAGAGCTCACCAGGTGTTCCTTGTAGAGCAGCAGGAGGACTGCCCGTGCTCCTGAGTGCCGCGTGGGCCAATAGCTGCCACTGCCTCCTGCTCTGGGCTGGGCTGAAATCTGAAAGATACACAGAGACTTTGAACAGGAAAGCCAGTCAGCCATCAGAGGCCGAATCCCTGGCAGGGCTGAGGGTCAGGTTCTAGCTCAGCAGGCTACATGGCCCCAGACAAGTCACTCAGCTGCCCCTGTTTCCCTATCTGTAAAATGGCTCAGATGATGAGCCGGCCGGTAAAGCTGGTGTGAAATGATGGATGGTTGTGGGGGGGGGGCGGGGTGCAAGAGTGGGGTTAGGGGCATAGTCGGCCTGATCCAGCCTCAGTGCTACCATCTTGTTGACAAGAAAAGCCAACAACAGCAATCCCCACGACCTACTGGGCTTGCCCCCCTAAACAGCCTGATCGCAGAACCCTCAACCGACTCTGCTATCATTCAGTATCTCCATCTACAGAGGAGAAAACTTAAGTATCAGGACAAAGCCTTTGCCCAAGCAAGGCCAGGCATCACTGGTGAGAGATCTGTACCCAGGCCTGCTAAGTCCCCCAAGCCAGAAAATCTTACTCCCGCTGTTCCCGTTTTCCTTGTCACTACCCTTGCCCACTCCTTACTGGCACGGAAGAGTCCTGGGCTCCGGCAGGTGGCCGTTCTGGGGCTGGACTCTTCTCTCCAGACGGTGAACTCGGGGCATGGTCACCTGCGGGAGCGGAAGAGTCAACCCCACGGAATGCAGCAGGTGAAAAGGTCTGAGACGCTGCCAGCTCACGTGGTAGGTGAGCCAGCCACTAGCCTGAGCTCAAACAGCAACTTGGACACGAGCGAGGTGCCTAAAGCTAAGGTGTACCAGACAGATGACTATGGAGGCTGCTCCTGGGGGAGACTCAGGGAACCACCGACCCCTGACCCCAGCGCTCACCGCCGGATGCTCTGTGCTGCTGCAGCCGCTGATCCAGCATACGGCAGAGCCTGTCTCCGAAGTGCTGTAGGATTTTAGCTTCCTTGCCGCTGCGCAGGGGCAGTGGGTACCGCCGAAGGGAGCGCAGCGCCTGGCGGCGGTAGGGGTACGACACCAGGTCAGGGCGGGCCAGGTGGTCTGGCTCCGCCCGCACCTGTCCCCATTAAGCCGGGACCCACCTTCTGAAACACGAATTGCGTGCGGCGCCCCCTACTGGCTGCCTCGTCCCGCCATTCGGTTAGCCAGCGTATGAAGAGCGGGTTGGGGCAAACCGGCAGCGGGCGTTTCCGGCCCAGGCGGGCCGGCGCTGCCATGAGCCCCAGGGCGGGTCCTCTGGCGCCTCGCGCCGACGGGAATGGGACGCCGCCAGCACTGGAGACGGGATTCGAACAGCTGGCTCGAAAGGGTTAGGGCGGGATCTCTCCAATCACGTGGTCCCACGCGGGGTACTAACTAGAGAAGCCTCCTGCTGCCCTCCCCGCCCCTGCACTGCTCTAAGTGGTTGGTGCCGAGAGCTTTCTCTCTACCCTTTCACCCCCTCGCCCCTCCCGGCCCAAACCAGCCTTCGCGACGGGCCCCACCCAGACCCTCGGAGCCTTGACCCGCCCTTTCCTCCACCCCAGATTCAAGAGCGGGGTCCTCTTTGTGCATGACAGGAAGGCGGACAGCGCCCCCCTGTGGCTGGGAGGGCTGGCTGGCGTGGTGCTTAACACCGAGTAACCAGAGGCAGGCAGTTTCAGTCTCACCTTTGCGGAGGATGCTGGAGACTGGGTTTCTGAAAAAGCCGAGAGGTGGGGGGTGAGGGGCAAATGAATACAGGTATATTTGCAGGAGGGAAATCTAGGAAGGGATACAGGGATGGAGATTCAAAGGTAACGTAGGAGGAGCTGAAGGACCCCCCCCCCCCGAAGAGATGGAGAGCCTGAGCTGGGAGGGAGCGGAGCGTTGGAAACCCCGCAGTGGGGCAGGGGTGAGAAATCGGGGACGTGCTGGGAAGGCCAAAGCTAGGGGGACGGAGGGTAACAGAGAACAAGTAGAAGGGGTCAAACAGGAGATGCTAGGACCCAGGACAGGTGTGTCGAGGGGGATCTGAGACGGGCACGTGGTTGGATTCAGGGGAACCGACTGGAGGGAAGATCCCGGACAAGGGTGGAAGGGGAAAACATGTAGTGATTTTCATGACTCATTGCAGATGGGAGACCCTCAAGGAGGTTTAGGTTTAGGCTTATGCAGAAGGCACCCAGGCTGAGGGACAAGTACAGCCGGATTCGGCTCGAGGATCTCGCCGGGGAGTTAGAGCCTTGCCCAGCGGCTTTACGGAGGTCTCGAGCTGCTGGTCTGGGGCCACAGAGGAGCCGAGAGAAGGGCGCCGGAGCTCCAGCCCCGCCCCTTCAGACTCCACCCAGCCGCGACTCCGCACGCCCCCCTCTCCCCACCATCCAGCTCCGAACTCCCGCCTCCCTCCCGAGGCTGCCTTATAAGGAGCCTCCATCGGGCGTTCGGTTTGGCACCACCCCCTCTAGTCTCTTGTCCTAATAAGGACATCTAGGGCATCCCGTGGCTAGGGGCGGGGGGAGCGCGTCTCCAGGGTAACTTCGAAGTCTCTCTCCCCCTCCTCGATGCTCTTGGAAACTCCCCGAGGCTTGAAAAAAGTGGAGCCAGCCTCCTTTCCTGGCAGGGTCGTTTACGGGGCTGGGGGTCGAGCGGCGGCCTCCACCTGGAGCTCCCCGCAACTCGGGTGGTGGGCGGTGCAGCGGGATGTCCCCGACTACAATAACCGGCATGCCGTGCGAGGGGCCCCACTCCCGTTCGGGAAGACCGGGCTTCCAACTCTTCGTTTACATCCTTTATTCCACTGTTGGGATCTTTGCCTCCAGTTCCCTTGTTTGCGACTCTTTATTGTCTTTCTGTGCAGCTTACGGCTATTGAGATTGTTTAAGGCCAACGGAAACTCCCGTCGTCCCTCCTCCGTCTTTTTTTGTTTTGTTTTTGTTTTTGTGTTTGGAAATTTATGCCTACACAAAGCAGTGTCTTAATTTTCCCGGGTATTAAATTAGCCGTAAGCCTGGCTATCAACTCGAGATTTAAGTCGAGAACGAGATTGAAGTCTGGTTTAATATGTTTCCTCTTTTCATTGTGTCTAGTACACAATCTTTGAATTGAATTATCGCGCAAAACCGTACCCTTCTTCCTTTATTGTTTCGTGAACGTCAGACATCTTTAAAAAAAAAAAAGACAAAGCTCGATTTTCAAAGACTTCCTTGTAGCCTTTCCCTAGTGGGTTTTTTTTTTCTCTTGTTCTAATTTTATCGAAGTTGCATATGGCCTTTTCTCAGTATGCGAGTGGCTTTGCACATGAAGGGTGCTCAATGAATTGTTTACTGGATTGAAGACGCCTTGCACTTCCTATCTATTCTCCTTGCTCTAGGACTGGATTCCAGGCCAATAACTTGCTTCAATTAAGAAAAGAAAAATACTAACTCAAAATTTTCAGACAAGAAGGCGTCAAGATGGATCTTAGGAAATAGTTTCGCTGTGGATAAAGAGCGGCGAGGTCTAGGACTCATTTTCGGGTCACATAACCTAGCTCCGGGGCCCTTTGTTCAGCTGAGCGTTTCCTGGAAAATTGGCCCAATGGGCGCGCTCTCCGTGCCATGACCCCGCCCCTCTCGTCTCTCTCGGACTACGTTTCCCAGCATGCAATGTGGCGCTGGAAGGCCTGACGGCGAAAAAAACTCCGTTACCCAGCGAGCCCGAGAACGGCGCAGGACCCTTGGACTTCACTTCCCGTCGGCCCGTGGGGAGGGCGCCGGAAGCCCGCCCCGCCCCTCATTGTGCGGCTCATACTAAACGGAAGGGGCCGGGAGAGGCCGCGTTCAGTCGGATCCCGGCAGCAGCTGCAGCGGCTCTCATCTTTTCTGACTCTCCTTGCTATCTCCCTTTCGCTTCCGGAAACATGGTGAGCAGCAGGCCATGGCGACCGAGGGGTGGTGGCTGCGAGTCGGTCTGCTCGCGGGGGAGGGAATGGGGGAGGGACGTCGGCACCCCCTCCCCCAGCGCCCCGGGCGGGATGAGGGTCTCGAGCTGAGGGGCGGGCGGCGTTGGGACGCGCGTGCGCGCCCGCGGGCGCTGGGGAGGGCTGCTCGGACGACGCTCGCGCGCCCCCTGGACTCCCTTCCCCTCCCCCACCGCGCTGGTGCGCCCGCGCGGACACCGGCTGTGGGGGAGGGGTCCGTGGCGCGCGCGCACCCGCCCCTCGCGGAGCAGCCGCGGGCGCGCGCTGAGGCAAGTCGGTTTACGGGGGCGCGCGCTCGCCGGGAGCATGCGGCATCTGAACTCGGTCCCGGGGGCGGCGAAGGAAAAGCGCGCGAGCGGTCTTGGCGCGCGCGCACCCCACCCAAGGGCTGTTCCAGTCTCCGCGTCACCCTCCCTCGGCTGGCGAGTCCGTCTCGGGAGCAGGTGGCCGGGATGTCTGCACCCAGGAGGGGCGGGGGCGTTGGGCCAACGGGGATGCGAGGGCGTCGGGGTCCAGGCGCTGGCGCTTGGGATTAGGGGCTTGCACCGCGCGACACGGAGCTGCGGGTTTGCACCCGGGAGATCACGGTTCTGGTCGGAAGCGAGGAAGCCCACAAAGCGATCAGGGTTCTGTGCTCCGTACATCCGGCAAAGGCTGGAACGGCGCTGTCGGCCGGCGCGTGCGCACACGCTCAGGCCTCGCCGCTGGGCCCGAAGCCCTGGACCAGCGGGGCCTTCGGCTCTCCCGGATGGGGCCCGAGGGTGGAGCTGAGTTTAGGGAAGTGACCCAGGCGGACACCGCCCGGAAACCACCCCGCCTGCCCCGTGTTCGGCCTCAGGGCTACGAGAACTGAAGGTCGTGTAACTTGCCCAGGCGTCGGCCGGCAGCGGACGGGGCTGATAGGCCGGTCGGTAAAAGCGATTCCTGGGGTTGAGGCCCTGGGGGTGCTGCTGCCTCTGGGCACAGTTTCTTCTCCCGGACCGGTCGGGCCCTGGCGAGCGCTTTTCCCCGCCTACTCCGGAAGCGGCGGAGTCACGTGGCCGGCTTCCTCTGCAGTTCCGGGAGCGGGGGGCGCGGCGGCTGATTTCACGGTGGGCAGTAGCCCTTCTCCTGTTTAGGGTGTTCCCCAACACGACCCAAAATAGACGTTTAAGGAGCTTTCGAGGTCCGTGGGCACTTGGGTTTGGCCTGCTAACTTCTATCAGCGACCTTGGGGTCCTGCATTTTTCCGGGAGGACGGGGCGGTTATGGGATAGGCCCTTATTAATGAGCGATTGCGATTCTTGTTCTGGTTGAAGAAGACCCCAGCAGAGGATGGTTTGTGTAACAACTGCTTTGAGTAGTTCCGATGGACTTAACGAGAGCTGTTGAACTCATTGGTGTCTCACGTATCATTGTGGTTCTCTTTGCGGAAGAGATGGCTGTGTTTTGGGTGCCTGGGTCCCCTTCCCCTATCTGTGAAGTTTGGAGTCAGCACTTCAGAAACTGAGATAGAGTGCTTTACGAAAGGAGCCAGTAGCCTGCGGGTTCTTTTAATTCTGGGCTCACATCAAAGCCAAGGTTCTGCTGTTCACCTGTCTTCAGTTTCTAGGCCGTAAGATGTTGGGTGGGGGGAATGAAGTTGAATTCCATGATTAGAGGTTTCTTCTATAGCTGCCATTCTGGGGTTGTGTCCTATCTGGTTCTTTAACAGTGGCTTGGGTGGGAAAATAGTGACATTTGTCTTGGAAAGGGGATCAATGAACTCTGGGGGTTGGGGACTGTATTTGTGGGCATCTAGACAGATCTCCTGAGATTGCAAAGGAGAGAGTCCCAGAGATCTTTCCCTTGTAAAGTATATGTGGCTCATCCTCCAGGCCTCTGGTGTGGCGGTCTCTGATGGTGTCATCAAAGTGTTCAATGACATGAAGGTTCGTAAGTCCTCGACACCAGAGGAGGTGAAGAAGCGCAAGAAGGCGGTACTCTTCTGCCTGAGCGAGGACAAGAAGAACATCATCCTGGAGGAGGGCAAGGAGATCCTGGTGGGTGATGTGGGCCAGACTGTAGATGACCCCTACGCCACCTTTGTCAAGATGCTGCCAGACAAGGACTGCCGCTATGCCCTCTATGATGCCACCTACGAGACCAAGGAGAGCAAGAAGGAGGACCTGGTGTTTATCTTCTGGTGAGACCCTCGTACAGGCACTGCCGCCTGTGCCCTGCCCTGCCCCACTCTTCCTTCTCAGGATGGGAACCTCTGTGGCTCCCGGTTGACCCAGAGGTGTGTGTTCGGGGGGAGGGTGCTGGAACAGTGAGGAACTCGATCAAAGCTTGAATGCTGAGGACTAGTTCAGGGCTCTTGAGGTCCTCGCCCGCTTGAGGGCCCCTCGCTAGACTCGAAGGGGGAACTTTGTTGCATGTTCTCTGGCTCCGTTTCCCTCCAGGGCACCTGAATGTGCACCTCTTAAGAGCAAAATGATTTACGCCAGCTCCAAGGACGCCATCAAGAAGAAGCTGACGGGTAAGGGGCAGCATCGGTGCCGTGTGCCTCTTGGCTCTTTGCTCTGGCTTTGGGTGCGGGGGTGGGGTGGGGGGGCGTGGTATACGAGATCCCTCCCCCTCCTCTCCCTCCTTTTCCCTGCCTGCTGGCAGGTAACCCTGTCCCTTCCGTCTGTTCCAATTGGCTCCTTCCCAGCCCCGACTTGTCCTTCCCCCACGCTGCGTGCTCACACGTGCTCGCCTTCTTCCTCACAGGGATCAAGCACGAATTACAGGCGAACTGCTACGAGGAGGTCAAGGACCGCTGCACCCTGGCCGAGAAACTGGGGGGCAGTGCGGTCATCTCCCTGGAGGGCAAGCCCTTGTGAGCCCCCTCCGGCCCCCCCTGCCTGGAGCATCTGGCAGCCCCAGACCCGCCCGTGGGGGTTGCAGGCTGCCCCCTTCCTGCCAGACCGGAGGGGCTGGGGGGGGATCCCAGCAGGGGGAGGGCAGTCCCTTCACCCCAGTTGCCAAACAGCCCCCCCTCACCCCCTGGACCTTCCTCCTCCCTCCGTCCCCGACGGCTCTGGCCCTTCCCAAACTGCTTTTCATCTTCTGACTCCTCTTGGGTTGAAGCAGACCAAGTTCCCCCCCAGGCACCCCAGTTTGGGGGGGGGCCTGTATTTTTTTTAACGATACCCCCAGTTCCCTAC
>CM053575.1:5928079-6008433 GCA_028646485.1 Cryptoprocta ferox | reverse complement strand
AGGCCTATGTGGTCCTTGGCCAGTTCCTGGTGCTCAAGAAAGATGAAGACCTCTTCCGGGAATGGCTGAAGGACACATGCGGTGCCAATGCCAAGCAGTCCCGGGACTGCTTCGGGTGCCTCCGAGAGTGGTGCGACGCCTTCTTGTGAGGCTCTCTGGGGAGCCCCCTGCCCCCAGCCCCAGCATGGAGTTTCCAGAGTTTGCAGCCGCGTGGGGACTCCTCCCCTGTCCTCCACAAAGGAAGAGATTGCTGTTGTCGTACTCAGCCTCCAATGTACTCCAAGGTCTTTCGGGAGTCCTCTCCCCTCACCATTTCAACTTTTTTGAAATTCTCACCCTTGCATGCATCTCCCTTTTCCTTCCCCTGGCAGTTTCATGTCAACAATTACCAGCTTCTCCGAGTGGATTCCCGGCCCTTCCCTGACCCCCACTCCCACCCCTACCTCTGGTCTGTTTTATGCTATTTGGCTCCTTTTTTTGGCAAAACAGTCACTGTCCTTGTAAAGTTTTTTAAATCAATAAAGTCAGTGGCCTTCATGACCAGGCTTTGTGCATTGAAAAGCGGGTGGGCTGGGACTTCCCCACGGACCGGCTAGGTCTGCCACACTCCTTATCAGTGCAGATCGAAACTGCAGCTTCCTTCCCACTCTGGAGGGCAGCCACCCTAGCCACGTAGGCCTCAGCCAGGGCGCCTTGGAGTGTTCCTTAGTAACCTGGCAGAGAGTGTGGGTTGAGATCTTCCTGGGATCTGGGTGGGCTGTAATGTTCCAGATGGCATCCCAGTCAACAGCTGGGCTAGGCAGCACCTGGTGGAAAAGTCAGTGGGAGTCCAGGGTACCAGGAAGAGGGTGAATCAGATGTAGGTAAGAGTTCACCTGCCAATCGTCAGGTGCTTTCCTGGCCTTTGGGAGGAGTGAGCAGGCCTCTGGCCATCTGCCTGGCTCTATCTTAGGGAGGCAGAAAGAACGTGGACATCACAACTATGCGGGCTCGAGTGAGTTATACTTTTGTTGGGTATTTTTTTGTCCTGGTCTTTGTTGAACACTCAGTATGAACGAGGCCCGCAGCTAAGATCTTTGCAAACATTTCTTTCTCCCATAGTAACAGGTAATTGTTTTCTCTCATAGGTGAGGAAACCAGAGGCTCAGAGAGACGAAGTAATTGGACCATGGACTTAGTGCCAGGAAGTTGCCAGATTGGCCCTCAAAGTGTAGCTCAAAACCCATGTACCTCAGGGCCCTTTGTTCCCTGGTCCTGTCACTGGGTCTCTCTGAGCCTCTGTTTTCCCACTTGGAAGATAAGGTTATTGTAAGAATCAGATGAAACGCCAGCCGTGTACACCCAGCCCTGCTTGGCTCTCATTCCTTCCCTGAAACACTAAGGAACTTCTTGCTTACAGAATTTTCCCCAGAGGGCTCCCAGTCTGGTGAGAAGAGTGTGACAGGTTTTAAATGCAAAAACTGGGATACTAGGAGAAGATTCTCCTCATCCCAGGGAAGGAAACAATTAAGGAAAAGTTGATAGATTCAACTCCATTAATAGAAACTTTGTCTAAAGTACCAGAGAGAGTGGCATTGCTAACCCAGGGTGGGAAAGGATATTTGCAACACGCATAAACAACAACCAAGGGCTGCATTCAGAGAGCTTGCCTATAAGATGAAGCAGACCACAAGGTAGAAAAAGAGCAAAAGACCTGAAAGGCAGCCATGAAAGGAATACCCAAAATGGTGGATAAGCTTATGAAAAGGTTCTCAATCACAGTCATCAGAAATGCAGATGAGATGCCATTATCCACTCCCCGGCAGAAATTCCAAAGCCAAACAATACTGAGTGCTGATGAGGGAATGGAGCAACACTTTCCATCCAGCTGGTGGGAGTGCCAATTGGCCTGAGCCCTTGGGGAGACAGTTGGGCGTTTCTAGTACAACTGAAGATAAGACCCATCCTGTGACCCCGCAGATCCACTCCCGGGGCTGTCACTAAGGCCACTTGCACCCCCACACCTGAACGCGTGCTCACAGCAGCTTTATAATAACCTCCAACTGGAACAACCCTAATGGCTGTCAGGACCAGTGAACATGACCAAATGATGGGTGAATTTCAATACAAAGTGAAGCAAATGGCAAACGCTGTGATCCCATTCGTGTAAAGTTGACAAGAGGATCCTTGCTCAGGGATCTTTATATAGGCGGTAAACTAGAAAAAAACCCAAGGAAATGTTTCTTGTGAAAGTCAACAGTAGAAGTGGCTGTAATTCCCTTTGGGGGAAGGAAGGAGGTGTGTGGAGTGGGGGGCTTGGGGGCGGGGGTGGCTGTTGCCATTTCTTGACCTGCGTGGTGGCGATACAGGCGTTGACTATTTGTTAGCACATAGTACTGTGTGCTTTTCTGTATTAGCTACGTCTCAGAATAGAGGAAGGATAAGAAGAAAACCAAAAGTAAAGCCCCAGGGGTAGAGCAATTATGTGATTAGCTGGAAAATAGGATGGTTAATCGTAGGGATAAGGGTTTAGTGCAGGGCCGGGTCTGGAAAGTGGGCAGCCCTCCGGAAGGGCACCAGGTGGCCAGAGCAGGGCCCAGCTTGTGTTACCACTTTCGGGGAGGATGCCAGTCTGACTCCCAGACCGCCATGGTAATTCAGGCCGCCCCTGGAGTTTCAGGCTATGTTTCTGATGTTTTCCCAGATGGGTCCAGGGGTCACCTCAGAGTCCCTTCAGCCTCGACCCCTTGTGTTGTGACGCTGTGACACAGGCCTGGTGTGCTTAGGCAGGGGCTTGGCAGGGCCATGCCCTCCCCCTACCTCGATCCTGACCCCGCCAGGTTGCTGCTGACACTGTGAGGTAATGCAGACTGCCTCCTCCCCCACACCCTGCCCATGCCGGCTGCCAGGTTTTGCCTCTCGTGCTGGCAAGGGCGCCCGCCCAGCAGAAGCTTGTGGGCCACGCTCCCTGCTCTGCTTCCTCACCATGGGCTCTTCCCTGCCTCACCCACAGCCCTTGTCTCTGAAGCGGCTGGAACCTGCTTTCTCATCTCACTTGGGGCTCGGGCGGGGTCTGTGACACAGGTTTAAACCCTAACAGGTTGAAACCCTTTATCTGGGCCCCTTAGTGCATCCCACACCAGTTCCTGGTTCAGTCCTAGAGCAGCAGGAGACAAAAGGCATCTAGAATGTACTTCGTGACAGTGTGGCTTCAGTGATCCAGCCCCAACTGAGCCTGCAGGACAAAGGGACCAAGGCCTGTAGTGTTGGAGAAAGCAGACCTGAGTGGGGACCGGTAGGAGGGTATCCAGATCTCAACCCAAACTGCTCAACAGCATGTGCCTGGCCAGGGGGCATGAGTGGGCAGGGAGGTCAGCCAATGTTGCCCACTGTTCCTCCCTCCCCTGCTGTACGCAGCAGAGCCTGACCCGCGCAGCCGCTCTAGTCATGAGCACTCGGATCCGGCCAGAGCTCGGGGTGAACCCAACTTCCATGCTCTGGAGTCCTGAAGGGGTCCTGCTGCCCCTGGAGGGAAATAAACGAGGGGACACAGGGTGAACCCCTCCCCACTCTGGCCCAGTCGCAGCCCAGATGGTGTGAAGGGCTCAGAGTATATGCTGATGACTATCAACCCCTTCCCCACACGCCCTCAGGGACCCAAGGCTCTTTCTAATGTCACTCCGGGCCTTGACTGATGATAGTCTGAAGGAGCCGGCCAGCCCTGGTTCTGATCTCAGGTCCTCCTTGGCTTGCTGTGCGGCCTGGAGCCGGCTGCTGTTCTGAGCCTCCGACATCTCCCCTGTCGCCTGGTGTAGGTTTGTAAAGGTTCAACCAGCTAATGAACCCAAAGCCCCTGGCACTCTGGGGCCCTCCTCCACAGATGGGCGCTTCAGTCACAGCTAGACCTCAGCTTCCTTTGCCTTAACGTCTCTTTTCTGGGATGTGGTTAGGGGAAGGGGAGCAAAGCGTCTGGGGGAGAGGGTTGGGGGGAAGGGGAGGGGCAGCACAAAGGCCCTGAGTAGTCTGATCCCAGGGTGAAGAGGATGTCGAGAGCCCACCCTGGTCAGCAAGACCCACTGGCCAGGGCAAGAGGGGGGTGCCACGGGCAACCTGGATTGGGATCTCTGGGCCACAGCAAAAATGAAGACTGTGCCCTGTGGCCGGCAGGGATGGCCAACCCTGAGCTCACATCTGGCCCAGGCCTCCTTCTGGAAGCCAGAGTGGTCGAGACAGGATGGAGTGCAGGCTGAGGGCTCTTCCCCAGAGGAGACCCAGCCCTGGGAAAATCCTTGTGGGGCACCCCTGCCTCCAGGGAGCCTCCCCCTATGCAGCAGACCTCATATCCCCGTGGAGCAGTCCAGGACTCACACACTAGGACGCTGGCACGTGGGCCCCACCACTGACACTTTTCCTTTGACCTCCCCCAAATCACCCCTAGTAAATCAGCCTCTGCCAAGCAGTTGTGAGGATGAGAGAGTGTGTCAAGGTCCCGGGGCAAGGCTGGCACATATCAGAAGCCCAGTAATTATTATTAGCCTTCCCCATCCCTCTTTTCCCACCAAGACACCGCTTCAAGCTGTGTGACCCTAGACAAATGACCTGACCTCTCTGATTAACTTCCTTCATCTGAAAAACGAGCTTGATTCTTACTACTTAAGAGTGCTTATGACCGGGGCATCTGAGTGGCTCAGTTGGTTAAGCGTCCGACTTCGGCTCAGGTCACAATCTCACGGTTGGTGGGTTCGAGCCCTGCGTCGGGCTCTGTGCTGAATGCTTGCTCAGAGCCTGGAGCCTGCTTCAGATTCTGTGTCTTCTTCTCTCTCTGACCCTCCCCGCTCATGGCTCTGTTTCACTCTATCTCTCAAAAAATAAATAAATGTAAAAAAATTAAAAAAAAAAAAGAGTGCTTATGACAGACCAGTGGGTGAGAGGTCTTTGGAGATTGTTAGGTGTGGTACAACCTGTGATACTCATCCGCACCTGTGCAAAGGAGCGAGGGGTAGGGAAGGGGCCAGTGAGCTAGGGACCCACCGGCCCTTGGTGAATCAGAGACGAGGCCTTGGCTAGTTTTCCAGGGAGCCGTTGGACGTTAAGTGTGGCCTTGGCTGAGCTCCGAGCAATGGCAAAGCAGGACTGGGAGAGTCTGGGGAGGCTCCTGGCCCCCTTGGGCTGCCTCTCCTTCCTTGGCCCGAGCCTCTTACTCCACCTGCTCCCAGGTTCTCTCAGATTGGGTTTCTGTCTCCCTATTAAGCCACGAATGAGCCAGCTCTCCCACAAACGGGGATCTGTCCCTTTAAGGCAGACACCTGAGCCTACCGCTGGTGACTTGTTCCTTGGAATCCCAGATTGGTTTTCACAGCTGGGCTGAGGGGGTGGGGAGCAGCTGGTCCGGGTCTCCCTGGGAGGAAATCACTGCCCTGCCTGGCCCTGGGATTCAGCGACTGGGAATTTTGCCTGCTCATAATATTCATCATCGTAATAGCCACCAACAGTTTGTCAGGTACTATAACCCACTGCCTCTCACAAGCCCCAGGTGGGATCCTTGAAGGGCCTAAGCACCATCTCTTAGTGCCCCAGGGCAAAGTGCACCCCCACCCCCCACAACTTGTGATTAAAAGTACAAGCTACACCGAACTCTAAAACACAAATAAGGAAGCCCACCAAGATTCAGACTTTCCCCACGTTACCTACTTCAGTGCTGTTTATTAATTACCAGATTTTTCCAGAAAAACGCCGAGTGCCCTATGTTGCTGCTACCTCCAGCACGCGCCGTTGATCTACCGGTGGCCCGTCCCGGGTGTTAATATCAGAATACCTTTAGCCGGTAAGAGTGGTCCCCTATCCTCAGATGATGCCGCGGAGGCCTTGGGAGGCCAAGGGACTTGTCCAAGTCACCAGTCAGTAAACGTGGGAGCTGGTATGACACACAGCCCTCTTTCTGGCCACCTTCGTCTTTCGGGCTCGCGCGCAGATCGGAGTTCGACTGCCTGGGCTCAAGAGCCAGCATCATCGTTTACTATTTGCTAGCTGGCATCCTGGGGCGAATCAGCGCCCCCCCCCCCCCCCCGCCGCTGTGCGTCCTGTTGCTTCCTGTGTAAAGTGGAAACATTACTAATTCCCATTTCACGCTGGTTGTGAGGGTCAGTGCCTTAGTCTCCTTTCCCGTCGTTTCTTATAGGACCAGAACTTCTCTAAGCACTTTGCCTGTCGGGTCCTCCCAGCAACCCATTTTACAGAGAGGGAAACTGAGGCAATGAGTGATTAAGTAATTTCTTCCAGGTTACCCGGGTAGTAAACGGCGGCAACAGTAAGACCTAGCTAATGGTTGTTGGTATTTCGTACTGGTTGAGCCTTCCGTGAGCTGTTTGAAACGTGCCACTTGCCGGGGACTGACATGGCCCTTTCCCTCACCGAACTGGATGTGTCCCTGGAGAGCAGGGCGGCATCGTGGGGGACACTGGTGTGCTCGGGCCTTGGCCCGAGCTTCCACTTTGGAGCAAGGAAGTGGAAGGCGGCCCCTCTCAGATGGCCCAAGCTCATCGATGCCTCCCAGGCTCCGCCGCCGGTGGGCGGGGCGGGCGGGGCCGCTAGCCTATGAAAGCGGCGTGGGCGGGGCGGGCGGGGCCGCTAGCCTATGAAAGCGGTGTGGGCGGGGCGGCGGGGCCGCTAGCCTATAAAAGCGGCGTGCGCTCTGAGGGCTGTCACTGACGACCATGGCCGTGGCGAACCCGAGCCTCTGGCGGGCTCTGGCCCTGGGCCTCCTCGCGCTCTGCCTCCTGGCGCTGCCCCGCGACACCCGTGCTCACCCGGGGGACCGCTTAATCGGAGGCCGCCAGGACCTGTCACCCAGTGACCCGCAGGTGCAGAAGGCAGCGCAGGCAGCCTTGGCCAGCTACAACATGGGCAGCAACAGCCTCTACTACTTCCGAGACACCAGGATCCTCAAGGCCCAGAGTCAGGTGTGGCTGGGCAGGCGGGTCAGGCGCGAGGGGCAGCCCCCCGCCAGGCTAGGGCAAGGCCAGTAAGGCATTCGGTGGCCAGGTTAAGGGGGTCGGGACATTTTAATACAATGTATTTTTTAAATAGGATTAATGCCAAGAATTCATTATGAACAACATAGCTAGATTTTAATGGGCGGGATCCAGCCCTGTGTCACTAGCCTCACTGTAGCCCCTGCCCTGAGGGGAGGATTGGGGAGAGGGGAGGGAGGTAGGGCGGTGGGCTTCAGGACATGCGCACATCCGGTCTCAGCTTCCTGTGTGGCCCAGGCCTTTGGCCCTCTCCCCAGGGATTGCTCCCAGAAACCTCCCCATCGCGGGTCTGAATCCCGAGGCCCAGGCCAGCACGCTGAATGTGGAGAGAGGTGAGAGGTCTGGGTCAAGGGTAGTCTTCCAGCACCCCTCACCTGCTCCTGCCCTCCATCCCCAGCTGGTGGCTGGCATCAAGTATTACCTGACCATGGAGATGGGGAGCACAGCTTGCCGGAAGAACATGACCACTGGAGATGGCATAGATATCACTGCCTGCCCCCTGGCCACAGGAGTGCAGGAGGAGGTAATAGCCCTGCACCCCACTGCCCAGCGCCCAAGGCCCGAGGTTGTCCAGCCTGAACTGGTCTGGTTGGACAGGCTGCTGTCTGGTTGAACCTGTCCCCGTCTTCTGGATGACTCAGGCGCCAGGCCAGGGTAGGGTGCAGAGAGGAGGAGACTGGGGTTTCTCCCTCACGGGAGTGGGCTAGCAAGATCTGGGATCTAGTCCTGGCCATCTGACTCATTGTCCCTTTGAGCCCGTGACTGCCGCTCTTGCACCCCAGAGTGCAGCGTCGCAGGCTGAGGATGGCAGTTGTGAGGAGTCGGGCCCAGGGCCCACACTCACCTCTCCTTGTCTCCCTGCAGAAACTGCGCTGTGACTTCGAGATCCTTGTGATCCCCTGGGAGAATTCCTCCCGGCTTCTAAAGCATAACTGTGTGACCATATCCTAGACCCCTTCAGACATGCGAACCGGAAGGAGCAGGCGCAGCGTGGAAGGTGCTTCAGGTCCGTGGACATATCTGTCACAATAAATTGCTGCCTCTGCTTCTCACACTGGACTCTCCTGAGTGCTTCACTCCCCTCCTCCTCCCCCCACCCCCCCAGGACTCAGAGCTTCCGGCCTGTGAGAGTCCTATACCTCATGTGGGCCAGAGACGTCAGAGTCCCCATAGGCCATGAGACCATGAGGGGAGGGACAATAGCTTTCAAGTATACACTGTGGGCCATATGCCAGAAGGACTCCCCAGTGCTTTGCCCCAGGCAAGACTCTTGGAACTGGACGGACAGGAAGCCCCAAGGGGACCGAGGTCACATCTCTTGCTCACAGGAGGGATGAGGGGACCGATGCAATTTGATGTCATTTAAAGAAAACGGAACTGCAACATTTTATGCACAATTGCATATGTGACTGCAGTGCATACTCACTATATATACACATACACACACAGAACTCTCAACACACCAAACACACACACACACACACACACACACACACATAAACCACAATACACACTTGGATGCTCCAGAGACACAGGTGCACACAGAACCAACACCCTCCACTCCAAGCAACCCGGAGATGTATACCGACCTCCAAACACATAACCGCAGAGACCCACATCCCCCACTGGGACTTGGGCCTCAGACAGAGACAGACAGATACACACACACACATACCCCGGAACAGGAAGAGCAGTAACTAGATCCCTTGGGAGCACCAGGTGTGGGCCCCATCACGCCCTGGCAGCTGGGCTGAACTGGGTGGCTGTGGATCTGGGGAATGTCCCTGCTCCTGTCTCCTGTCCCTCCAGGCAAGGCCTCCCGTCCCTCTTGCCTCCAGCCCCCTGCCCAGTGCTGGGACCTAATGAGGAGCAGCCCCAGGTCCTAGGCCCTGCCTTCTGTTCTCAGAGGTCACGTTGGGGTAGGGATGGGGAGGTGGAAAATAGAGGCAACTTCCAGAACACTGAGGAGCTAAAGGGCTGAGTTTGACAGGAACTAGGGATGCAGGGGAAAACTTCAGCCCTGCTTGAGCCTGTCAGATGAGGCAGCTCAGACAGCCCAGGGGCATGGAGTGTGGAGGCCAGCCTCCGCTTGGAAGGGCTACCGGGCGCCACCAACCTCCGACACTGGGCCACTGGGCCTGGGCTGGTACCACGGAAGTGGCAGGAAATGCTCACTGAATGAATGTGTGAGGTGGTGGGCGAGGCAAAGCCTGAGGCTATCTGCCAGGTGGCCTCTCCACCCCCACAATCTGCGCCCAGATCCCAGATGGTATTTCGTCTGCACAGTCTATTCCCAGGCCTCGGGCCAGGCGGCACCCCGGGCCAGGCCAGCGAGTGAGGCACTGCTTCTGCCCCAGGGCCTGGAGTCTTCATCTCTGTCTGGCCCAGGCTAAAGGTGGCAGGAAGACTGGCAAAACCGTCGCCCCTCAGCCCCCACTCTGGAGTCCTGCTTCTGACCCCCTCCAGCCTGTACTGTGCCCCGGCCTCACTCTACGAGGGACGAGGCAGCTGTTGTAGACAGTGCAACAACCCCCACTCTGGCTGCGAAGCGCTGGGGCCGGGCTCAAGCCTGACTCCGCACTAGGTCTCCGGCCCCCTGCATAGGCCCAGGCACATGGGGACCTGGGTCAGAGCCCTACCTCCAACAAAGCCATGGGGACAGGCTCTGGGCGTTTTGCCCAGGTTCAGGCTGAAGGTAGGGGAACTCGACTAAGCCCTGGACCAGGCAGGGTGCGGAGTGACCATTAGTCTCATTCCCTGCTTTCCTCCAACAAAGGCTCATCCATCCCCCCAACACACACACACACACACACACACACACACACACACACTCACGCTCACACACACTCTCACATGCTGTGTTTTCACCCTCCCCCCACCTGCACCCCCACCAAGACCAGGAGGACTTGAGCAGCCTCTACCCTACTTCCCTCACTGAGGTTCTTTAATGTGACCCCAGGCAATGACCTCTGACTTCTGGGTGCACGCTATGGCCATCAAGTCGGCACTCTTGTACTGGATTCTTGGCAGGCCCAGCCCCTATTTCTGGAACCCACTGATCTCCCAGGCCCCGACAACCAGGGGATGTTCCAGCTGGTTCTTTTTCTCCCAATTCCGGGGCCAGATGGACCTTCCTCCCCAAAGCAAGTCGACTGCCTGCTCACCCCTCCAGTATCGAGCCTGGCCCCCTTTCTGGGTCACCTCTCTGGCTGCTGCTAACGCACCGCGGGCCTGAGCCAGGATTCGGGCCCTGGCGGGGCTGGAGGGGACCAAGAACTGCGCCTGCCATGCACAACACTCACTCACACACACACACACACACACACACCCGCCAGCGCACACAGTTCCTCTGCCCTGTGCCTTGGCTTACCCAGGGAGGACACAGAGACACTTGGGGTTTTAAAACTCTGTTAGGGCCCAGCCCTGCGGGCCCTACAACTATTCCAACAGATGTGGGAACTTGTCCTGACCCACCCCGCTGGGCAGCTTGCCAGAGGCTGAAGGCTTCATCCCACGTCTCTCTCCGTCCAAGGGTCATTTCCTGAAGTCCTCGTCTCCAACCTGTGGGGATGGGATGGGAAGGTGACTGAGCCAGTACCAGCCTCTGTCCTCTCACATGGCCCCCGTGACCGTTAGGGGCACGTCTGGGCGCGAGCCTCCCATGCCTGGCTTTCTGGGGTCCTCCCACAGGCCAGCCCCTCTCCTCTGGTCCTGCCCGGTTCACCTCAAACGCAGCGTCCACAATCTCATCCAGGACGGATGCCTGGGAGCGGAATTTCTGTTGATGATGCTCCACCCCGGCCACCAGTTGCAGGAAGTGCAACTGGAGCTCCTGCTGCCTGGGGGTGGGAGGAGGGTGGAGGAGAGGTGAGGTGACTGGCCTGGCAGGTCCCACTGGGCTGCCAGAGCCCCCCTTCCCTCCCCCCCACCCAGCCTTCTTGCTTGCCACCCACCAGCCCACCATCACACCTTTTCTGAGTGTGGCCTTTTGTGGTGCGTCTCCTCCGCCACAAGTGAAAACCCCTGTGCGTGCCTGCGCCGCAGAGGATTCTAACCGTTGTTTTCCCCCCCTCATCCCTCCCTCTCTCCATCCACCCATCTGCTTGCCCCTCCATCTACTCATACCTCTCTAGGCACCCAGTCACCCACCGACCCATTCAACCCCCCACCTACCTGGCCATTCACTCACTCATCCGACCACCCCAACATTGGCGTTGCTCACCCATCCCCTCATCTACCTGCTCGTCCCTGGACCCAGCCACCCACCCCTTCACCATATTGTGCAGTCAGTCATCCACCTAACCCCCCCAACCATTCATCCAGCCACCCACCCACCCAATCAACCCCCTCATCACCTGCCTGTTCTATAAATCCACCCACCAAATGACACTGAAATAAATAAACACTGCCATGTGCTCTGAGGACACAGGAATGAACAAGAAACAATCCTTGGCCTTAAGAAGCTTAGCCTGTGGCAGAGCCAGGAAAGCAAACTGAGTGTTTACCCTCGGGATAAGTGCAAACACAGAGTGCTGAGGGTCCCCCAGGAGGAAAACCCCATCCAGTACTGGGGATCAGGAAAGGCTTCCAGGGGCGCCTGGGTGGCTCAGTCGGTTGGGCTTCTAACTTGGGCTCAGGTCATGATCTCACTGTTTGTGAGTTCGAGCCCCGCGTTGGGCTCTGTGCTGACAGCTCAGAGCCTGGAGCCTGCTTCAGATTCTGTGTCTCCTTCTCTCTCTACCCGTCCCTTGCTCATGCTCTGTCTCTCTCTCTCAAAAATAAAATAAAACATTTAAAAAAGTTAAAACAAAACAAAAAAAAAGGAATGGCTTCTAGAGGAAGTCCCATGGAGCTGAGTTTGAAAGACACATGAGGGTTTGCCAGGCTGAGGCAAGCTTCCTGGTCTCCTCCTCTGAAGAACAGGATTACGCTGGGGGCCAGGGCAGGCCTCAGGGAAGGAGGCTGTAGAGAGTGGATGAATTGGAGAATGCAAGATGCCCAGACCTGATCCTAAAGGAGGCAAGACCCTTGTAGGGTCTCAAATTCTGACGAGGAAGGAAAAGCCCAAATTACTTTTAACGAAGACCACTAAGAAAGGAGAGTAAGACAAATGAACAATAACAACACAAACAAAAACAGAGAGCACTCTTCGTGGAGGTGGACCAGGGGGGAAGAGTCTGGAGGCCAAGAAACCCCCAAGGAAAGTGTTACAGAGGTGCCAAGGGTCCACTATGGCAGGGGCCAAGTTGCTGGAACATGGGGGCAGGGGACGGGAGGGCCAGGAGGGGAAGCCACCAGGGTTGGAACTCAGTTCTCCCAAATCTTGGTCACTTGAGCCTGGCATTGGCAGCAGAGAATACTCCAGTTAGAGAGGACAGTGTGGGCAAAGGCCCAGATGTGCCGGGTGGGAGTGGCTGTAAGGAAACAAGGGAGGTTGGCAAAGGCTTGATCACAGAGGACCTTCGGGGCTTGAGCTCTGATGGGGGGTGAGGAGAGGCTGGAGGCTGCCCCATTGGCTGGTCTGGAGCCAGGCTGGCTGAGGTAGAGGGGGCCCAGCTTTCAGAGAGAAGGCTCTCTGGGGAGCCAGGAAGCAGGAGTCTCTGCCAAGGTCCCCCAGCCAGGAGCACAGCCACGAGTCCCCAGCCGTCCTGGACCAACTGGCCAATCGATTCGATGGGAATGGGGTGCTGGCCATCTGCTTCCCAGGTCTTTGCCCGAGCTGTTCCTTGACCCATCCTTCTCACCCCTCCACCTAACTGAGGTCCACTGCCCTCCGTGGCCCGGCACAGGTCCTTAGCAATAGGGGTGTCATGGGCGGGGCCTAGGCTGTGTCCTCTTTGGGTCCCTGGAACCCTCGCAGGGCCTGACCCAGAGCGAGGGTCAGGGATGCTCCTTGAGTAAACAGATGAGCAGGATCGCTGTTCCTCTGGGACCTCTCTGATGCCCTGCCCTTGTCCTCAGCCTCCGAGGAGCTCTCATGGCCCTTTAGGCACCACTGGTGGGATTCTCTTGATGGCACAAGGTAGCTCGGGGTGAGCATACCACTCAAGGTCTCCACGTCCACCCGTAGGCTCTACATGAGCCTTGGCGCTCCACCCCCTTTCCAGAGGGGTGGGCAATGTCCCTTTCCCTGCCCGACCATGGCCTCCCCTCCCTTTGCACCTCCTTACTTCTCACTTAGGGTCCCAAATTTCTTCTCAATGAGCTGCTTCTGTTTGGTGTTTTCACTCACTACCTCTTCAGGCTCTGGAGGTAGAAAAGGGGAATGTTAAGAAGATGCCTGTGATCGAGAGGAGGTAGAAGAAACCTTGTGTGTCGCAGAGATATTCAAATGGGGCTAAAGGATGGGGAGCGTGGGTGGGTGGCTCAGTCAGTTGAGCATCTAACTTGGTCACGATCTCCTCACGGTTCTTGAGTTTGAGCCCCACGTCGGGCTCTGTGCTGACAGCTCAGAGCCTGGAGCCTGCTTCGGATTCTGCTCTCTCTCTGCCCCTCACCTCACTCTCACTCTGTTTCTCTGTCTCTCTCTTTCTCAAAAATAAATAAACATGAAACAACAAAAAACAAATGGGGCTAAAGGACTTTTATCCATGATGTCCCCAAAGAGATGGCTTCTCCACGTGGAGCAGGTATTAGTTTTGTTTGTTCGTTTGTCTCTCCTTCTGGTAAAAGTCCCCCAGTTTTCCTGAGGAACCACTCCTACACCTTTTGGGTCTATATCATCCAGCAGGGGTTGACCCTGTCCCCTACCTCCAAGGACACATGACTCAGACCTGGGCAATCAGAACAGCATATTCTTTTGGCTATAGTGATTGGTTCCAAAATAGTCAGGTGATCCAAGCAAAGAAGCCTCATTTCTGGGTCTTTGTCGGAACGGCTGGAAGAAGAGGACCTGGGCAGGCCAGGGATGACTAACCTACGAGGATCTGGGACTAGAGTGGCAGGCGGTCATTTTCCCAAACAAGGGAAGAGCCACCCTAAGCATAAAAACATGCAGAGGACTAGCGAGCAGAGAGATAGAAGGACACCGCCTCCTGACCAGTATTCGAGTCCTGGATCCAGCCATTCCTGAAAACCCTCAATTTGCTAAGTAATTTGAGTCAATTAATTCCTCTTTTTCCTGAAACTTTTTTTTTTCTTTCCCCTGAGTGTCTATCCCTGAAGGAGCCTTAGTCCTCTAGTGTTGATGAACCTAAGAGTGGGATTCTTGGAGCTCATATTCTAAAGTTCTGAAGATCTTTAAGCAGGAAGTAAATCGACTGTCTCAACATCAGTTCATTCAGAAAATCAGCTTTGTAAAAATGAACGTGTACAGGAGACTTCAGTTTTCACTCTCAATCCACTTTCAGTGGCTCTAGACAAGTGTGTAGGCAGTTGAAACCATCCCATGTAAAAGCAACTGCTAGAACCTTTATAAGTTATTAGAAGAAATGAGTATTTGGCAAATCGTAATCTGGCTAATTAGTCATTTCATAAAGGGGCTTTCAAGAATTGACTATCTGTTTAATTTGCGCTGTAAGTTCTCCTGAGTTTCAGATTCTCAAGCTCTGCCACTGAGCTGGGAATTCTGTGTCTCACTGTGGAGGGAGGGCCAGCACCTGATTTGCTGAGTTCTGTCAGTGAGTCATCCAGCAACTTCTCGTGGATCTGGGCGGCCCTCTGGGAAGAAGAGGCTTTTGTCTCCTGTCTGCCCTCTCCTGGAGCACCCTCCGCCCTTCCCTCCAGCCTCTGTGCCCACCTCTCGGGGCTTCCCTGATTGGCCCACCTGCCCACCCCACTCAGTACCTCCTGCTTTTCTTTCTCCAGGCCTTTGAGCAGAGCCATCTGGAAGTTATCCACCAAGACGGCAATCACCAGGCTGGGATGGGGGATGGGTGGGATGGGGGAGTACTCTCAAGGAGGAGGCTGTAGGAGAGGCCCTGCAACCCTCCTCTGGGTTCACTGTGGCACGACCAAGGGGAGAGGGCTGGAGAGACTGGGGAAGGGTGCCCCAAGGTTAGGTGGGGATTGGGGGTGAAGCTAGGGAGCAAAGTAGGGGTGGGGTCCTCACTTGAGGAAGATGAAGTATTGGATGATGATGTAAATCATGAGAATAGGGATGATGTACCAGGCGCCTGGGAGAGAGGGTGTCATGTGAGCCGTGAGCTCCTTGACAGCCCTCACCACACCCCTGCCAGCAAGCATCAGAAGCCCCACTTTGCAGATGGGGTAACTGAACCCTTGGGGGCTGCCCTCCCAGCCAAGCCCCTGCTCTCCACCCGGCCTGGGGCCTGTCCCACCCTGGGCCCGGTTGTCCAGGTAGATGAGGGACCAGTCGTCCAGGGTGAGCATGGTGAAGAGGGTGAAGATGGTGCTGAAGATGTTCTGGAAGCGCTTGGGGTCAGAATGACGGAACAGAGCCCGGAGCACCACAGAGAAGAGGACTGGCTGTTTAAGGCCAAACCAGTCTCACAGGGTCCCATCCCCCCACCCCCCTTCCACCGTAGCACCTCAGGCTCCCACCCCAGCCCCCACAGCACAGGATACAGAGGCAGGTAAACATGAGGATGAGGATGGCGGTGATGGACGGCAAGGACCGGACCAGAGTCCCGGTCACTTCCTGGAGGCTGGTCAAGAAGCTGTGGGCAGAAGTTGAGAGGGAGGCTGAATGAACGAGCAGGGGTGGGAATCTGTGCCCAGCAGCGGGAACTGAAAGAGCGGGCAGGAGATCCCCCCGTTTTGCCAGTGGCTTGGGATAGTCCAGCCCTCTCTGGAAAGTGACTGATCTGAGCAGATAGCAGGAGGCTTATCCGAAGCGGGCTGGAGCTTATAGCCTCTTCATTCCCCCATCCCTTAAACAGGTCACAGGAGATTTCTTGGTTGCCCAGGCCTGTGGCCCCATCTCGCGTGGAGTCCCCGCACCAGGGCGGGCAGCCACAGCCCAGCTGACCTGAGCCTCCGCAGGACCCGGATGGCCCTCAGGGCCCGCAGGCTCTTGAAGACCTTGAAGATCCGGAAGACACTTTGGTGGTAGACGAAGGAGAAGGGGTTGAACTGCAAGAGTATGAAGTCCAGCATAGCCATGATCATGATGAAGAAGTCTGAGGACACAGGGCGGGGCGGGGGGGTGGGGGTTGGTTGTCACTGGCTCCTGCCCAGGCCCCTCGCCCAGACCCGCAGTCCTTCCAACACCAACACCCTCCGCCAGTCCACTTTTGTTCTCAGCCTCCTCTAGCAGTCCAGGGGCTCCCTCCACACACACACGCAGACACACACACTGTTCTCACTCACCCAGAATGTTCCAGGAGTCAGAAAAATACTTGAGGCCTAGAGCAAGGATCTTGAGCACTGCTTCTATTACGTAGATGCAGAGGAAAATGGAGTCCAAGGCCATGAAAAACCACTCTGCAGGGACACAAGTGGCTCACTCAGGGCCGTCCCCAGCAACCCAAGCCCTTCTCTCCTCCTCCCCTCTGGAACCTCACACAGCCATTCAGCGAGGACCCGGCTCTGCCCTAGTGGCTGCCTGTCTGCACTGCTCTGTGCCTCAGTTTTCTTGTCTGTGAAGCAGTGATAATACTGTCACTGGCCTGGTCCCCTGAACTCAGGACTGACCTCCTGCACCAGGAAACTTCTAGAAGCTTCTGCCTGTCCGTCAGTCTTACCTTTTAGAAACTAAGGAAGGAGCTGCTGGAACAGAAAAAAGAAACATTTGAGGAAGACTGCCTGCACAGAATCAGAGTGCCAGAAAGTGTCTCAGCCTCATTATAATGGTAAAATCCCCCTCTGATTATTCGCCCCAAGCCCCTATAAAAGGAGTCTGCTTTCCCTTGTCGGGGGAATCACAGCTTTAGAAAGTATTCCCCTTGATCTCCTTATTTCTACAGATACAGATGACCTTGTGAGGTAACTCCACCTGGTGTAGCCTGCCTGTAACTGACCAGGCAGCAGACCCCCTTGGTCCCCTGACGATACTAGTGTGTCTCAGCATTTTTGTGAACATTACATTCATTTCACACAGTAAGAATAAGAATGCAGCCACTCTTATTCTCTCTTTAGGTAACGTGTACTGTGGCAGGCCTTTCTTTCACCCTGCTACCAGGAGTCCTAGGGGCCACCTTCCCCAGTTTTCCAAGCTCACCCCTCCACAGCACCCTCAGGGTCCCCCCGGCCCTTCTGGGCGACCTGGGTTCCTCCAGCTGCCCGGCAAAGGCGGCGTGTTTAGGGTTGATGCGCCACCTGGTGGCTGTATCACAAACAGCACGTCCTCCAGTTTAGCTGGCCTTCCGGTCCCTGGCTAGCCTCAGCAAAACCTCTGACTCTCATCTTGAATACTGGGCAATGTTGTCGACTTCCCAGGGGTAAGAATCAAATGAGTTAAGTTACATAAACCACCTGACACTAGATTAGGCCCATAGGAGGCCTGGAACAAGATCTATGGCCTTCTCCATGTGAAAGGGGATTCCCCAGCTCTTACCACCCCGGACCTCGACTTCGGCGAAGGTCTGGGCCACAAGCATGATAGTGTTGAGGCTGACAATGAGGAAGATGAAGCCTTCAAAGGGTAGGGATTCAGTTAGGTTCCTAATCATTCTCTGGAGGCGCTGAATGAGGTAGCTTAATTTTTCCCACAGCCTGTAGAAGAGGTCCATGGTGTGCAGCCTCTTGTGGGTCCGCTGAACTCTGGTGGCTGTAAGGGGGACAGAAAGTCAAGTCTGTGTTGGGGGGGGCATGGGGATCTCACGCATCCTCCCAGACTAACTTGGGGTTAGTCTTCACGCCTGCCTGCTTGCCTACCATTCACTTACTGAAGCGCCTGTGTACTTGTCCTGTGCTGGTCCTGGGGCCACACTCCTGACCCTTTCCATGGCAGATGCCAGCCTGTTTGGGATTTGTGGTCTACTCAAGCGCATCTTGCAGGCTTGTGCTTCTACACCTCCAGGCCTTTCTTTACGCACATGGCAACTTATGCATGGAAAACTCCATTCTCCTCACTACTCCATCTTCTTGGTAGACTCTCCCTCTCCCTCTGAGATCCTGCTGAAACCTCTCCTCCTTTTAGCTGCCTTCCCTACTCCTATCCAGCTGGGTACCTACCCCTCTCTGCTTCTTTGTGAGACTGTTGCTCTGTTTACTGAACCACTAGAGGCCAAGCTTGGGGGACTGAGCATTAATAGCTAAGGTCCCTCCCTGCCCTCAAGGCCCTCATTCAAATACCGGTTCCCAGTCTCTGTCAAGATGCTCACGGTTTAGTGGAGGAGATGTGGACAAATAAAATCCACAGTGGTAACTGTCCTGATGGGGGGGCTAGTCTAGGATTGATTAAGTGACCACCCCCAGTCTTGGAGCCCCTTGAGGGCAGGATTTGTTTTCTCTGTGCTTCCAGGGCCCAGGCAGGCCGGGCACCCATATTAGACAAGAAGAAATGTTCAATCAGCGAATATACACATGCAAGGCAATGACTGGATGAATAAGTAGCTGATGGCCTAAAGAGGTTAATCTGTCAAGGAATAAAAGTTTGGACGATGAACAGTCAGGTGAGTGAATAGCCAATGGAATATGCAGGGAGGGAAGAGTCATGCCTCATGATCTGCAGGTCAGTGCAGGGCTCGAATCAGGCCTGCAATCTGGGCCAAGCAGTGGGAGTTGGGGCTGGAGGGAGCAGAGACTCACTTTTACGCTTCTGAAATTGCTCATCTTCTTCTTCCCAGGTTTTCGAGTCAGTGGTAGAGGAGAAATCCTGAGGATGGACTTTTTTGGATATCTGGGATGCATACGAGTGCACTATACTCTGGGAACGACTCAAGCTGAAGCCTGAGTGCTGTATGTGTGCCATGCTAGGCTGGAGGGCTATTACACGAGAATGGACAGAGATGGGGGAGGGTCTGGCCGCATTGTGAGGCCTGTGTGAGCCAAGGACTTGGGAGCTACTGTGATGGTACTCTCCGTAACGCTGATCACCATGATGATCATGACGATGTTCGGCGCGGTGGTGCTTGCCATGGTGGTGCTCCTTGTGGTGGTGCTTGCCACGGTGGCGCTCTGCATGGTGGCCACGGTGGTGTTCGCCGTGGTGGCCACGGTGGTGCTCAGTTTGGTGGCTGTGAGGTATGCGATCCTGGTAGGACCCCACATAGGAATGGTGGGAATGGGTCTCTCCATGATGAAGAGGCCCTTTGGGGTGGTGGACTTTGTGATGGTGTCTACCACGGTGATAGACCTCACTGGGACGGTGAGAACCACCATCTTTATGATAGTAAGTCTTACCTTGGTGATGGAGCCCACTATGGTGGGGAACTTCACCATGGTGGTGAGACCCATCATCGTGGTGGAACCCCCTATGGTGGTGAGACTGCCCACTGTGCTGGTAGGAATCATCATGGTGGAGAGGCGTATCATGATGCCTCCTGCTACCATGGTGGTAATCACCATCAAAGTGACCATCATCAAAGGAATGATGGGAAAGAACAGTGCCATGAGAAGGAGCCAGGGCAAGGGATGTGGAGGGGTGGGCTCTACCATGATGGCGGGCCTCACCATGGTGGTGGGAGTGGTGGAAATGGTAGGAGGGGGCATTGTCATAAACGTCTTGATATTCACCATGATGGTGGGACTCACCGTGATGGTGGGACTCACCGTGATGGTGGGGTATGCCATGATGGTGGGACTCACCGTGATGGTGGGACTCACCGTGATGGTGGGGTATGCCATGATGGTGGGACTCACCGTGATGGTGGGGTATGCCTCGATGGTGGGACTCACCATGGTGGTAGGACTCACCATGGTGGTGGACTCCACTATGGCCTGGCCTGTGATATGTCATTGGTGAGTTGGAGCGAGATAATACATCCAAATTATTGGTGTCTGCCTCATTTTGAGCTGTTTTAGCCGACGAGGGCTGATCCATGACTATGCTGTGACCTCTAGCACTAGGAGAGCTCAAATGTGGGCCCAGAGACTCCTTCTCTCGGAATTCTTCCTTTATGATGTCATCAGCAGACCCCTTCCCAGGTCTAATTCAAAAATGCCTCCTCCTCAGCATTATAGTTCAGAATCAAGGATCATTGTTTCTAACCTCTTCATTGTAAAATGAGGAAACTAAAGTCAAGAAAAGGGAAGGGATTATTTCCCAAGGGTCAGCTGGGAAGATGGCAGAGTAGGGAGGTCCCTACGCTTGACTCGTCCCAAAGGTACAACTAAATAACACTCACATCAGGGTAAATAACCCAAAAAACAATCTGAAGACTGGCAGAACAAACTCACAACTAAAGGTAGAGAAGAGGCCACAACAAAGAAGGTAGGCAAGATGAAGACATGATTTGAGATTGAAACAGACCATAGCCATCCACGGTGGGGAGACAACCAATGGTCCAGAGAAGGGTGAAAACAGACTTTCACACCAGGGAGCCCATGAACAGAGAGGATGAATCCCCATGATGTTTGCCTTTGAAAGCAAGAGGGGCTGAATTTCATGAGTTCTTACAACCAATGGGACTTAAAGCCTGGAATTTTTTTGTGTTTGTTTCTTTGTTTGTTTGTTTTGGTGTTTGTTTGTTTGTTTGTTTTCAGAGAGGGAGAGAGAGAGAGCACCAGTGGGGGAGAGGGGCAGAGGGAGAGTGTGGGGTTATTTCTTGAGAATGTACTGTAAGTCATAGAGGGTGAGTGGGCAAACACTGAAGCATCAGCAATGTTCTGGTCTCAAGGCTGTCAAACGTGATAACACTAGGAGATACAGAGCCCCTTGATCCCCCCAGAAGACGGTTAAGATACAAAGCCTGTTGTAACTACCTGACATTCCTTGAAACTACACCTACTCCCTGAATGTCTTCATGTAGCCAGAAGGTGCATGTCTGGTTTATGTCTAAAGATCCTTTGTGTTCTTTCCCTGCTTTGATATCCCTTGATACTAATATTTAATGAAAATATGAAATAAAGACTATGTGCAGACCCCAGATCCCGGCTGCTGCTGCTCTCTCACAGAGGCAGTCCTGCATATCTGCTCAGTCTGGTGTCTGAGAACTTCTTCAGTGCACGGCCATAGGAGGGAGAAGAGAGAGAGAAAAACAGAGAGAGAGAGAGACAGAGAACCCTAAGTAGGTTCAATTCGCAGCACAGAGCCTGATGTGGGGCTCAATCTCATGACCCTGGGATCATGACCTGAGCCAAAATCAAGAATCAGAAGCTCGGGGCGCCTGAGTGGTTCACTCGGTTGAGTGTCTGGCTTCGGCTCAGGTCATGATCTCACGGTTTGTGGGTTCAAGCCCCGCGTCGGGCTCTGTGCTGACAGCTAGCTCAGAGCCTGGGGCCTGTCTTCGGATTCTGTGTCTCCCTCTCTCTCTGACCCTCCCCTGCTCACACTGTCTCCCTCTCTCTCAAAAATAAAATTAAGAAAACATTAAAAAAAAAAAGAATCAGAAGTTCAAAACTGAGCCACCAAAGCACCCTAACCTGGAATTTTAAAAATCAGCAGGCTCTTCTCTGGGAGAACCTGAAAGGCATTAGGAAGTAGAGTTCCTGCCCTTAAAGAGACAGAATGACAAACAGCCCATGCAGATACAGAAATTTGAAAAAACACCAGGGGTTGGGGGGCAGATGGGAGGGAGAGTGATTTGCTCACCTCAGAACATGACCCAGAGAGACAGGGATCACAGGGAGATCTCTCTAGGAACAAAGGAGCTGGCAGGTGTAATTTCCCCCCCTCCCCCAACTCACCAGCATAAATAATAGACACTTCACTGTGGGAACCAGTGCAGCCAACACTCACTACCTACATTGCTTACACCAAGCCCCACCCCCTCACACTTTGGTGAATCTACCCTTCCCAGCTACACTGGCCTTAATGCTCCTGCCGTGTGTCTCCTCCCCCAGGAGACCAGTGCAAACCCCATCAACACCTCATTTCCCCACCTGCACATTTTGTGGGACCTGAGGCCCAGTGGCAGTGGGGGGACACTTTACATTTTGCAAGCAGACCACTTCACACCTTGTTAAAACGTGCCCCACCCCTGCTGGAGACCAAACACTACCTATAATAGGCAAAGAGAGCCTCTGCAGACAACCGAACAGAAAGAAAACGAGGCCAGGACCCAATAGCAGAGCACACACAACACACATAGGAGATACTACTCCCTGAAGCTCCGAGCGCTAGAAATGGGACACTCCACTACGGACCTTTTCTTTATAAGGCTATTACTTTTAGAGCAAGAGAAGTAGCAGATTTTCCTTACACACAAAAACAGACACAGAGAGTTATACAAAATGAGGAGACAGAGAAATATGTCCCAAATGAAAAGACAGGACCAAATCACAGCAAGAGATCTAAGGAAAAAAGATATAAGTAATATACCTGATAGAGAATTTAAAGTAATGATCATAAAGATACTTACTGGACTCTGAAAAGAATGGAGAACATCAGTGAGACCCTTAGCACAGAGATAAAAAAAGAACCAATCAGAGATCAAGAATACAATAAATGAAATAAAAAATGCACTTGATGGAATAAATAGCAGACTAGATGAAGTAGAGGAATGAACTGATGACCTGAATGGCAGAGTAAAGGAAAATAACCAAGCTGAGCAAAAGAGATGAAGGAAAATTATGCAAATTGAGAATAGTCTTAGGGAACTCAGTGACTCCATGAAGGGTAATAACATTAGCATGATAGGGCTTTCATAAGAAGAAGAGAAAAGGGGGCAGAACATTTATTTGAAGAAATAATAACTGAAAACTTCCCTAATCTGGGCAAGGAAATAGATATCCAGATCCAGGAGGCACAGATATCCCCCCACCAAATTCAACCAATGAGGTCCACACCAAGACACATAGTAATTAAAATGGTGAAAGTGGTAATAAAGAAAAAAATCTAAAGCAGTAAGAGAAATGAAGTTACACATAAGGGAAACCCCATCAGGCTAGCAGTAGATTTTTCAGCAGAAACTTTGCAGGCCAGAAGGGAATGGCATGATATATTCAAAGTGTTGAAAGGAAAAATTTGCAGCCAAGAATACTCTATCCAGAAAAGCTATCAATCAGAACAGAAGGAGAGATAAAGGGTTTCTCAGACAAACAAAAACTAAAGGAATTTATGACACTAAACCAGCTCTACATAAAACAAAAACAAAAACATAAAAGCAGTAAACATAAGTATTTCTATAAAAATCATCAAGGGATTCATAAAAAAAATGGAGGGGGGAGGTAAAATATGACACTATATACCTAAAATGCAGTGGGGAGATGAGTAAAGGATGAGTTCAAATTTAAGTGGCAATCAACTGAATATGGACTGGTATATGCAGAAGATGTTATATACCAAAAGGTAACCACAAATCAAAAAACCAGTAATTGAATAAAGAGAAAGGAATCCAAGTATATCACTAAAGAATATAGAGAAAGCAATAAAGAGAAAGGAATCCAAGGAATCCAATTAAGAGAAAGGAATAAAGAGAAAAGAATCCAAGTATGTCACTAAAGAAAGCCAAAAACCATGAAAGAGAACAAGGAAGGATCAGAAAAAATCTATAGAAACAGCAGAAAACAAGTAACAAAATGGCAATAAATACATATCTATCAATAACTACTTGGAATGTAAATGGACTAAATGCTCCAAACAAAAGACATAGGGTGATTTTAAAAAAAGACATAGGATGACAGAGTGGATAACAAACAAGACTTATCTATGTGCTGCCTGTAAGAGACTTATTTCAGACCAAAAGACACTTGCAGATTGAAACCAAAGGGGATGAAAGAGCATGCAACTCTTGAAGTTGTGGAGTTGAGCCCTACCTTGGGTGTAGAGATTACTTAAAAATAGAATCTTTAAAAAAAGAAAGAAAAAAAAGTGAAGGGATGGAGAAATATTTATCATTCAAATGGATATCAAAAGAAAGCTGAGGTAGCAATACTTACATTGGACCAAAGAGATTTTAAAACAAAGACTGTGACAAGAGACAAAGAAGGACACCATATAATAATAAAGGGGACAATCCAACAAGAGGATATAACAATTGTAAATATGCATCCAACATGAAAGCACCTAAATAGATAAAACAGTTAATAACAGGGACGCTTGGGTGCCTCAGTTGGTTAAGCCTCCTACTTTGTCTCAGGTCATGATCTCATGGCTGGTGGGTTTGAGCCCTGTGTCAGGCTCTGTGCTTGACAGCTCAGGGCCTTGAGCCTGTTTTGGATCCTGTGTCTCCCTCTGTCTCTGCCCCTCCCCCGCTCACACTCTGTCTCTGTCTCTCTCTCTAAGATAAATAAACATTAAAAAATAAATAAATAAAAGAAACAGTTAATAACAAACATGAAGGAAATAATTGATAGTAATACAATAATAGTAGGGCACTTTTAACACCCCACTTATATTTAAATTTTTTTAAATGTTTTATTTATTTTTGAGAGAGACAGAGAGACACAGTGTGAGCGGGGGAGGGGCAGAGAGAGGGAGACACAGAATTCAAAGCAGGCTCAAGGCCCTGAGGAGTCAACACAGAGACCGACGTGGGGTTTGAACCCACGAACCGCGAGATCATGACCTGAACTGAAGTTGGATGCTTAACTGAGCCACCCAGTTGCTCTAACGCCCCACTTATATTGATGGACAGATCATCTGAACAGAAAATCAGCAAGGAAACAAACACTTTTGAGTGACACACTAGATCAGATGGATTTTACATATATATTCAGAACATTCCATCCTAAAATGGTGCGCATGGAACATTCTCCAGAATAGATCACATATTAGGCCACAAAACAAGTGTCAACAAATACAAAAAAATTGAAGTCATATCATGTATCTTTTCTGACCACAATACTATGAAACTAGAAGTCAACTACAAGAAAAAATCTAGAAAGACCACAAATACATGGAGATAAATAACATGGTAATAAACAATGAATGTATCAGCCAAGAAATCAAAAAATAAATAAAACGGGCACCTGGGTGGCTCAGTTGGTTGAGCATCTGACTCTGGACTTCAGTTCACGTCATGATTTCATGGTTTATGAGTTTGAGCCCCACATTGGTCTCTACACTGACAGTGCAGAGCCTGTATGGGATTTTCTCTTTCTCTCTCTCTCTCTCTCTCTCTCTCTCTCCCTCTCTGCCCTTCCTCTGCTCATGCTCTCTGTCTTTCAAAATAAGTAAACATTAAAAAAAGAAATAAAAAATTACATAGAGGGGCACCTGGCCGGCTCAATCAAAAGAGTATGTGACTCTTGATCTCAGAGTTGTGAGTTTGAGCCCCACGTTAGGTGTAGAGATTACTAAAAAGAAAGAAAGAAATTTTTTAAAAAATTACATGGAAACAAATGGAAATGAAAATACAATGGTCCAAAATCTTTGGGATGCAGTAAAAGTGGTTCTGAAAGGGAAGTTTATAGCACTACAGATCTGCCTCAAGAAGCAAGAAAAATTTCAAGTAACCTAACTTCACACCTAAAGGAGCTAGGAGACAAGGACAAACAAAACCCAAACCCAGCACAAGGAAGGAAATAATAAATGCTTTACAAACTAAAAACAAAACAAGAGGACATCAGTGAAACCAGGAACTGGTTCTTTGAAAAGATCAACAAAATTGATAAACCTCTAGTGAGAGTGAGAGCAAGAGGGAGAGGGAGAGCGAGAGCGAGAGCGAGAGAGAGAGAACCCAAATAAACAAAATCATCAGTGAAAGAGGAGAAATAACAACCAACACCACAGAAATACAAACAATTGTAACAGAATATTATGAAAAGCTACATGCTAACAAATTGGACAACTTAAAAGAAATGGATAAATTCCTAGAAGCGTTAACCTACCAAAACTAAAGCAGGGAGAAATAGAAAATTTGAAGACATCAATTACCAGCAATGAAATTGAAGCAGTAATAATAATAATAAAAAAAAACCCTCCCCCCAAACAAAAGTCCAGGAACAGCCAGCTTCACAGGCAAATGCTACCAAACATTTAAAGAAGAGCTACTATGTATTCTTCTCAAATTATTCCAAAAAACAGAAGAGGAAGAAAAACTTCTGAATTCATTCTATGAAGTATTCTGACACCAAAACCAGATAAAGACACCACCTGCACACACAAAAGAGAGCTACAGGACACCAATATCTCTGATGGGTAGAGATACAAATATCCTCAACACAATATTAGCAAACTGAATCCAGTATATTTTTTAAATGTTTATTTGTTTTTTGAGAGAGACAGAGAGAGAGAGAGTATGAGCAGGGGATAGGCAGAGAGAGAGAGGGAGACACAGAATCCAAAGCAGGTTCCAGACTCCAAGCTGTCAGCATAGAACCCAAAGCAGGACTTGAACTCATGAATTGTGAGATCATGACCTGAGCTAAAGTCAGATGCTCAACCACCTGAGCCACTGGCAACCAACAACATGTTTTTAACAACAATCAAGTGGGGTTTATTCCCAGGATGCAACGGTGATTCAATATTTGCAAAACAATGTGATATGTCACATCAATAAGAGAAAGGATTAAACACCATTTGATCATTTCAATAGATACAGAAAAGGCATTTGGCAAACTACAACATCCATTCATGATAAAAACCTGCAAAGTAGGTCTAGAGGAAACATACCGAACATAATAAAGACCTTCTATGAAAAACCCACAGCCATCATCTGTGGCTAACAAACTGAGAGCTTTTCTCCTAAGGTCAGGAACAAGACAAGGATACACACTCTCATCATTTTTATTCAACATAGTACTAGAAGTCCTAGACACAGCAACCAGACAACAAAAAGAAATACAAGGATCCAAGTTGGTAAGGAAGAAGTAAAACTCTATTTGCAGATGACATAATACCATATATAGAAAATCCTAAAAACTCACCAAAAAAATACTAGAACTGATAAATGAATTCATTAAGTCACAGGATTCAAAATCAATGCACAGAAATCTGTTGCATTTCTATATACCAAATTATGAAGCAGCAGAAATCAAGAAAACAATCCCACTTACAATTGCACTGAAAACAATAATATATCTAGGAATAAACTTAACCAAAGAGGTGAAGGACCTGTACTCTGAAAACTATAAACCGCTGATGAAAGAAATTCAGGATATTTCAAAGAAGTGGAAAGACATTCCACACTCATGGGTTAGAAGAACAAATATTGTTAAAATGCCTACTACCCAAAGCAATCTAGATTTAATGCAATCCCTATCAAAATACCAACCGCATTTTTCACAGAACAGGACCAGATAATCCTAAAATTTGTATGGAACCACAAAAGACCCTGGAAAGTCAAAGCAATCTTGAGAAAGAAAAGCAAAACTGGAGGTATCACAATTCGATATTTCAAGTTATATTATAAAGTAGTAGTAATTAAAACTATGGTACTGGCATGAAAATAGACACGTAGATAAATGGAATAGAATAGACAATTCAGAAAGAAACCTACAATTATATGGTCAATTAATCTTCAACCAAAGAGGAATGAATATACAATGGGAAAAATACAGTCTTTTCAACAAATCGTGTTAGGAAAACGGGATAGAAACATGTAAAAGAATGAAACCAGACTACTTCCTTTCCCCATATACAAAAATAAAGTCAAAATGAATTAAATACCTGAACATGAGGCCTGAAACCATAAAAGTCCTTGAAGAGAGCACAGGCAGTAATTTCTCTGACATCAGCCATAGCAACATTTTTCTAGATGTGTCTCCTGAGGCAAAGGAAATAAAAGTAAAAATAAACTACTGGGAATACATCAGAACAAAAAATGTCTGCATAGTGAAGAAACAATCAGCAAAACTAAAAGGCAACCCACTGAATGGGAGAAGATATTTGCAAATGACAGATCTAATAAAGGATTAGTATCCAAAATATAGAAAGAACTGGGGCGCCTGGGTGGCTCAGTCAGTTGAGCATCCAACTTCAGCTCAGGTCATGATCTCATGGTTCGTGGGTTCGGGCCCCACGTCGGGCTCTGTGCCGACAGCTCAGAGCCCGGAGCCTGCTTCAGATTCTGTGTCTCCTTCTCTCTCTGCCCCTCCCCCATTCATGCTCTGTCTCTCTCTGTCTCTCAATAATAAATGTAAAAAAAAAATTAAAAAAAAACAAAATATAGAAAGAACTGAGACAACTCAACACCCAAAAAACAAATAATAAATTCAAAAATGGGTAGAAGACACGAACAGATATTGCTGCAGAGAAGACACACAGATGCCAACAGACAGATGAAAAGACCCTCAACATCATTCATCATCAGAGAAATGCAAGTCAAAACATCATACCTGTCAGAATAAGATACCGCCTCACACCTGTCAGAATGGCTAAAATCAAAAACATAATGGGGTGCCCGGGTGGCTCAGTCAGTTAAGCGGCCGACTTCAGCTCAGGTCATCATCTCACAGTTTGTGAGTTCGAGCCCCGCATCGGGCTCTGTGCTGACAGCTCAGGGCCTGGAGCCTGCTTCTGATTCTGTGTCTTCCTCTCTCTGACCCTCCCCCCCTCATGCTCTGTGTCTCTCTCTCTCTCTCAAAAATAAATAAAAAATGTTAAAAAAAATAAGAAACAACTGTTGGTTAAGATATGGAGAAAAAGAAACCCTCATGCACTCTTGGTGGTAATGCAAACCAGTACAGTCACTGTGGAAAACGGTATGGGAAGAAGTTTCTGAAAAAATTAAAAATAGAACAACCCTCCGACCCAGTAATTGCACTATTGGATATTTACCCCCAAAATAAAAAAAGCGTTAATTAAAAAGGATACATGCATCCCTATATTTATTGCAGCATTATTTACAATAGCCAAACTATGGAAGCAATCCAGTGTCAACTGACAGATGAATGGATAAACGATATGTGGTATAAATATAATGCGATATTATATAAAAAAGAATGAAATCTTGCAATTTCACAACAATATGGATAGAGTTAGAGAAGAGAAGATTAAGCAAAATAAGTCATTCAGAGAAAGACCAACATCATATAATCTCACTTATACGTGGAATTTAAGAAACAAAACAAATGAGTAAAGAAAAAAAAAAAGAGAGGGACAAACCAAGACATAGACTCTTAACTATAGAGAACAAAACTGGTGGTTACAAGAAGGGAGGGGGAGGTAGGGTGATGCATTAAATAGATGATGGGGATTAAAGAATATACTTATGATTTTTAAAATTACAAAAAAAGAAAAGGGGGACACTGGGTGGCTCAGTGGGTTAAGCATCTGACTCTTGATCTTGGTTCAGGTCATGATCTCACAGTTTGTGAGTTTGAGCCCTGTGTTGGGCCCCACACTATCAGAATGGAACCTGTTTGAGATTTTCTCACCCCCCACCCCTCTGCTCCTTCCCCACTTGCATGTGTACACACTGTCTCTCTCAAAATAAAGAAATAAACTTAAAAAGAAAAAGAAACAGAGGAAAAAAAGGGAAGGGATTGGCCTAAGGTGTCCCACTAGTCAATGACAAAGCTGGACAAAGAAGTCCAGGGTGACACTATATGCCCCAACAGTTGCTTTAGCCTTGTTGGTAGAAAGAACTTTAAGACGCCATGTGGCTCGCAGTCCTACCTAGGTACCAGTTGGCTCTGGGGTTCAAACTGCCTAGCTCCAGCATAAATAGGTATGTGACCTTGAGCTAATTGCTTAATATTCCTATGCTTCAGTTTCTTCTTCTGTAAAATGGAGATAATAA
Source organism: Cryptoprocta ferox (assembly GCA_028646485.1). NCBI lineage: Eukaryota > Metazoa > Chordata > Mammalia > Carnivora > Eupleridae > Cryptoprocta > Cryptoprocta ferox. The sequence goes on along the minus strand of CM053575.1, from coordinate 5,978,792 downwards.
CACCTATTTCATAGGATCAAAAACTTAAGCTATATAAAGCACAATAAATGTTAATTTGGTATTACTATTCTCTCCATCCTTAACAGTGATGGAAATCTCTCTCCTGCATTATTACTAAAATAAAAGTATCTGCCATTATTTATCGAGCCCCTACTTCATGTACTTTAATCTTCACAATAATCCCACACAATGGATATTATTATCTCCATTTTACAGAGGAAGGTGCTGTGGCTCAGTACAAATGAGTTCCCAGAGAATACGAATTTAAAGGCAGTGCTAACTCCAAAGTCTTTCTCCTTAACCACCATGCTGTCCTGTCTTCCTGCTGAAAGTCACTGCAGAACTTTTCCTGGACCCTGTGAGAAATAAGCCCACGGACCCAATCAAAGGAGGGATGCAGAGACTTGGAGCACAATGAAGTGAGGCTTTAATCAACGTCCTTGCAAGAGCAGGTGTCTGATGGACAGGCACAATGTGGGGGTGGGGGGGGCACAGCAGACAATTTATCTCCTGGCATGTAAGTCCTTCCCCTGGCTCCTCACTGGCTGAGTACTACAAAGGTGACAGCCTTACCCGGAGAGGCCTATGCCCATGTAAGGCAAAGAGTAATCTGATTGGAACAAATACACATTTCCCTGAGGTGACTCGGAGACTTTCAGTCCCTCCTCCCTCTGTTCTTTGGCTCATGCTCGTTGCAAAGCCCGCAAAAATACGCTCTCAAAATAGAGGAAGAACCAGGAAGTGAAGTGTCTAAGGGTTAGGGACTCTACTGTGGTAGAGTTGGGGGGGACGGAGGGCGGTCGCATGTATTTCCAATAGGTTGTAAACCTATTGTTAATTAGACAGCACAGCTTTTATTTGGTATTTTTGAAAACGAATCATCTCCCTTGCTTCTCAAATACACTGAATTCATTCTGCCCAGTGCAGTTCTTCTGAAAGCTCAAGGGTCACTCTTTTGACTACAGCTGCTTCCTGAGTGCTTGGGCACAGCCAAGGGCATAGTGGCACTGGGTACCACGTTCCCAGTAATGAAAGAGACATGGCCCCTTGGCTCATGGAGCTCAGTATCGATTGATAACAGCAGACAAGGAAGGAGTTTGTGGTGGGACTGCTAGTTGTAGCACAAATCCATTCTTCTCTTCCTGGGTACATGGCTCCCAAACAGTACACTTCCCAATGAACTTTGCATCTAGGTGTGGCTAAAGAGAGCAGAAGTGTGAGAACTTCCCAGTCTTGGATTTAAAGTGTTGGGCAGGGGCACCTGAGTAGTTAGTTGGTTTCGGCTCAGGTCGTTATCCCAGGTCATCGTGGGATCCAGCCCCGTGCTGAGCATGTAAACCTCTGTTTTCCCCCTTCCCCTGGACTAGAGTGTGGATATAAGAAGCAGATAGGATCAACACTCTAGGGCAAAGTTTTCTTTTTTTCTTTCTTTTTTTTTTTTTTTTTTTTTTTTTTTTTTACATTTTATTTATTTTTGAGAGACAGAGCGTGAACAGGGGAGAGGGCAGAGAGAGAAAGAGACACAGAATCCAAAGCAGCCTCCAGGCTCTGAGCTAGCGGTCAGCACAGAGCCCGACACGGGGCTTGAACCCACGAACCGTGAGATCATGACCTGAGCCGAAGTCAGAAGCTCAACCGACTGAGCCACCCAGGCGCCCCTAGGGCAAAGTTTTCAACAAGGGTTTTGCAGAACCACAGAACTGCTCTTGAGATGTTTCTAAACTAAGGGGTTGTGTATTGTGATTAAAAACATTAGTTTTGAACTTCATGTGCCCTGTGATGCCAGTGCTTTCAGCGATGGGCAGTCACCAAGCTGCCTCAGAAACCACTAGAGGTCGTTCAGCCCCGTCTGGCAATGCACAGTGGAACTGTGTTCATCCAGGAATCTTTCCTTAGTTTTCCAGGTGAGCTCAGGAAATCTGTTGATCATTTGTGAATACTGGGTCGCCTGGACAGGAGGAGGTGAAGACTGATGGCATTAGCCTCGCCCTCCTGAATTACCTCCCCCAACCTCCCCTTATGCACTGATGACTGACTTACAGGAGCAGATAAATTTTTTGGTGTGATAGAAAATCAGAGGAAATTTTCCTTCTAAACAAATAATTTTTACACGCTGTGACTCAGTTGCCTCCCTGGCGCATTGCTGTTGACATACACACTATAACATGAATTATGCAGGTTAGAAGTGAATTTTAGCCTGATTTCATATTTTTGCAAGTTTCTTGTTTAGTTATTCTTTATGCCCTACTATTGTATATCTTATTAGCATTTGTGATTTACAGATGTGTCTAATGGTCCAGTGTGGTGATTTTTTATTATGAGGTATGAAATGAAAGAGGAGAAGTTTAGGACTATGGACAAATCTGGTAGCGTTAGTAATAAAGAATTACAATGTACAAAGGCAGCAATGGCTTCAGCAATATTGAAAAGAACTTGGGGCGCCTGGGTGGCTCAGTCAGTTAAGCGTCCGACTGCAGCTCAGGTCATGATCTCATGGTCTGTGGGTTCAAGCCCCGAGTCGTGCTCTATGTTGACAGCTCAGAGCCTGGAGCCTGCTCTGGATTCTGTGTCTCCCTCTCTCTCTGCCCCTCCCCTGCCCACTCTCTCGCGCGCTCTCTCTCATCTCAAATAAATAAACATTAAAAATTAAAAAAAAAGGAAAAGAACTTAACCACAAATACAGCCATTTGACAAGTAAATGAGCTAATTCTTATCAATTGGTATCTCAAAGCAAACAGTTAAGGCTTTTATTTTAAAAGTCATATACAATAAAAAGGCTCTAAGAACAAATTATTTGGTAGCAGAACTTACTGTCTAGAAAAGAGAACCTAATAATGCCAGTACGTGAAATTAGTCAGTAAAATACTAGTGCATGATGCCAAATGAAAAAGTGAAAAGGTTGTGCTCTCAGAGAGAGCAATAAGTTGATGTATTGATGATGTCACATGATGCTAAAAAGCTGTTTGTTTGTTAATAAACTGAAAAACAAGAGGCGCCTGGCTGGCCCAGTCAGAAGAGCATGCGACTCTTGATCTCTGGGTTGTAAGTTTGAGCCTCATGTTGGGTGCACCTGGGGGGCTCAGTCAGTTGAGCATCTGACTCTTGATTTCAGCTCAGGTCATGGTCCCAGGGTCATGGGATCAAGCCCTGCATCAGGCTCTCTGCTGAGTGTGGAGCCTGCTTGGAATTCTCTCTCTGCCTCTCTGTCTCTCCCTGCTTTCTCTCTCTCAAAATAAACATTTAATAAACAAACAAACAAACAAACAAACAAACAGATGAACTGAAACTGAAACTGAAAAAGAACAGATTCTTTGTCTAGTCTGGTAAGTCCATGTATTTCACCTATAAACACTATGCTATACAGTGCATGTAAGATTTGTAAGTGATGGTGATAATCAAGAAACTTTTCTGTGCTGCAAACAGCTTTGACAAACAAAAGAAATAAACAGCTAAGCTATACTTAGTGTTTTCTTCGTAAGTGGACTCCAATGGTCTGTCTTGGAAAAAACTGTCTTAGTGTTTGAACTGATGGTATTCCCATGAAGGGTTTGCCCCATAAGACTTTTCACTGCTCTTGTTAAAACAAACAAACCAAACACAACCCAAACCCAACAAACAAAGACTTGATGTTGTCATACATACTGCTTTCTTTGCAGATAGGCGCTAGTGTCAAAAACTCTTGGAAGGAAAATCAGGGATGCTGCAAAATGTTTCACTGTGTTAAACAAAGACTATTTTGCTTGAGGGTATTTAAAAAAACTTTGTCATATGATCCAGAATTATAGTTCCGTGTATGTACCAAAGAATCGAGAACAGGGACCTGAACAGATACCCATATCCCCATGTTCACAGCAGCGTTATCCGCAACAGCCAAAGGCGGAAACAACACAAACGTCCATGGACAGATGGGTGGATAAACAAAATGTGATATGTACATGTAATGGAATGGTACTCACCCTTAAAGAGGAAGGAACTGGGGACACCTGCTACAACAGGTGTTGAACCCAGAAGATGGTAAGCTAAGTGACATAAGCCAGACACAAAAGAACAAATATTGTACTCTTTCACTTGAATGAGGTACCCAGAACAGGCAAATTCAGAGGCAGAAAGTTGAATAGTGGTTATCAGGGGCTATGGGGAGGGGATAATGGGGATGTATTATTAAATTCCCTTTGGGAAGATGAAAAAAGTCCTGGGGATGAATAGTGGTGATGGTTACACAACACTGTGAGTATGCTCAACACTCCTAAATTGTACACTTAAATATGTTTCACTGGTAACTTTTGTTATGTATATTTTACCACAGTAAAAATGTTTTAATTTTAAAAATTAAAAAAAATCCTGTAAAATCTGGGACAAAGAACACAGAAAATCTCCCATCACATATAGAAATCTGGTGGCTTCACACTTTGTACGTGGGTCCACTGGGAAAGCATTCATTTGGTCGGGGAAAGATGCTGACTGAATCTACAAGATGGGTCATCTTATCTAATGGTTGAGGACTCCTCCATTGATTGCCTTCTAATAGGAATTTACATGGGACACAAATATCTTCCCAGTCTGTGAGCATTTTAAGAAGCCATCCATGCACCTGTCTCCCAGACCATCAAGTTATCAAGTTCTCAGTTGTGTTTTTCCCAAGTCTCTGCAAATGGCCAGCCCATCGGATACTGCTCGTGAGTTCATATAAATCTGTACCTTGGGCCCTCTTTACTTCCCACACAAAGTGGATAACATCTCATTGCCCAACATTCTGCCCACTGGGAGGATTTCCCTTCACCACTTTCAGGGCCACCTGTGAAAACAGCTGTCCACTTCTGGCTGTCACTGGCCTACTGTGCAGAGCCTCCGTAAAGCAGGCTTGTACTTTTCCCTCATCCCCTTGACACCTTTGAATGTAAACCAAAGGAAAGGAAGGGAAACAGTAGAACGAGGTGCCACGGGAATCTGAACCACCCACTAATGTGGTTTATTTGTGCCTTCTGGGTCTGCTCAGGCCCAGTATCCTCTACACTCCTTCAATTTCTAATGGGATGCAACTGAAAATCCAGTTTCATGATTCTGCGGGTCAGATGACACCTGTGGAACATTTGGGTTCCAGAAATCAGGCATTCAGTGTTTCCCAAGTCCCAGTAGCAAGCCAGAAGCTGCTTTTTAGAATGTAGAACAGTCATTAACAGAGGATAGCATAGCCAAAATTCCAAGGGTCTTAGCTGTGATGCTCCCATTTGGGGCTTGCCAAGAACCTCCACATGGCATCTTTGGCCGACACCTAAGTCAGGCAGCTTGCATCACAGACTGGACTTTTGAAGAGGCTTTCTTAGGTCCAAACCTAACATTGACAGATGTACAGGTTATCTAGTAAATGAGACAGAGCAGCTTGCCCAAATATGATATATGTGGGCTCCAGTATCCAGAAGGCATACACCATACATTGCTCCTCTTTCTTCATTACGCATGGCGTAAAGGGCAGCAACCGGTCTCTCACTTGAAGACACAGACAACATTTCGCAGACCTCTGGACCCTTAGAAACTTTCCTGTTGTGTCAGGTCCTCAAACTTCCACAGGGTGTATCTCTGGCACACATATGTCTAAGGCGCTTACCCTTTCCCACTCAGCATCCAGTTAGCATGTGGTATCAACTGAGTTTATCAGCATGGTGTTCTCAAGACTCTGTCTGGACTTTTGCAGTTGGTGAGAGAATGGCCTAAATCAGGGTCAAGACAGTAAGATACTGTTATAACAGATACTGATACGGCAGATACTGTTATCCCTGCTATGGACACGCAAACTGTAATTTCCCATATGCATGGGAATGTAAAAGAAAGCATTTACTTATATATTTACTTTCACATACCCGTTGTTGGCGTTTATATTGATGTTCTGCAATAAAAATAGCAAATATAGGGGCACCTGGGGGGCTCCGTCGGTTGAGTGTCTGCTTCAGCTCAGGTCATGATCTCATGGTTCGTGGGTTCGAGCCCTGTGTTAGGCTCTGTGCTGACAGCTCAGAGCCTGGAGCCTGCTTCCGATTCTGTGTCTCCCTCTCTCTCTGCCCCTCCAACCCCCCCTTCTCTCAAAAATAAACATTAAAACTTTTTAAAAAGATATCAAATGTAGAATTGCAGCTGTGATTAACATTGCCACATCATTAAGTTTTCTTTTCTGCTGTCAAATAGTAAGTTGTAAGAGGATACGCCTCTCTCAAATCATTAATAGTGGCCCTGATCTCTGCACTTTCTCCAGCTTTGGTACTGTTTTTAGTTTCTAACTTGTCAGGGCTGGGAAAACAATTCCAGGGGTTTCCACTTGCCTCCCCCCACCGCTTTTTACCATAATAGCTCACAGTAGAGCAGCAGGAAACCAATGGGAGATTCTGCCAGCTACTGAGCATTAATATCACAATAAATTCTGGGACAGGAGAAATAACTATGGCACAAATCTGGGGCCTTAGGAATGTGGCCTTTAACCTCTAAAGGCCTCCTGTGCTAATTTGTCTCCACGGGTAATAATATTCGAATTAACATCTGAAACTACAGTGAATTTGTACAGTGCCATTATAGTGAATCCGGAACTATATTTCCCAGACTTCTCTTCCCTGCATAGTCCTGACTTAGTGTGGGCACAAGTGACATTTGATGCAAGATTTGGAAAGTAGAAGTGAAACAGGAGCTGTATCCTTTTTTCCACTAGGAAGGTTGGTGTGGGGGCGCCAGACGTAATTTACAACTCATCCGCGATGACCCTTATTTAGGGGGTCACCTTGTTGGCGTGGGGCAGCGTGGTCTACGGCTCCTCCGGCTTATGCCAGATCCTCCTTCAACTTCTGTCACTTAAAAAAATTTTTTTAACGTTTATTTATTTTTGAGACAGAGAGAGAGAGTGTGTGTGAGCAGGGAAGGGGCAGAGAGAGAGGGAGACACAGAATCCAAAACAGGCTCCAGGCTCCGAGCTGTCAGCACAGAGCCCAATGCAGAACTCGAACTCATGAACCACAAGATCATGACCTGAGCTGAAGTTGGATGCTTCACCAACTGAGCCACCCAGGTGCCCCATCCTCTGTCACTTCTGTTCTGCTGCAACAATGGCTTCCTGAAAGAGTGCCAGCTTCTTTTATGGGTCACCTGAATTATCAAAGTTGGAAGCTTACATGCAGAGAGGGACTGATGTGGGTAGTGGTCTATCCTGTAAGATCTAGCTTATCTTCACAAGTGCCAGTTTGTTCTTACTCCCCCCCCCGCCCCCTGCCACCACCTTACATTCATCTCAACTGCCAGCATTAGATAAAAAGACAACAGTCTTATATTATCAGCTCTCACAATTATGTAGGGTCTTATCCCTAAAACACATCTTCATTGTATATAACCACTCCCAGCAATTTTGTTTCTCTGATCAAATCCTGGCTGATCCAAGGTATCCCTTTTAAAAGTAATTTTTAAAAAGTAATTTTAAAAGATACACAAACTGCCATTTTCTTTGTTAGAACAAATTTAAAGTTCAGTCCATGCCTCCTCCTTTTGTGAACAAAGGTAAATAAATCAATGTCTCTGTAGATTTATTATTTTAACAAAGTGCTTATGACAGGTTTTATTTTGTTTTGCTTCTTAGCACTGCTACATGAACACAGAATCAGGAACAGCTCCTTTGCTTGAGGAAAGAGGGGAAGGTAGTGTGATAGATTGAATGCAAAAACAGCCCCCTCCTTCTATCCATAACGACCCTTGAAATGGGAGTCTGAACCATGTATTTCCCCGCCCCTTGAATCTGGACTGGTCTTGTGACTTACTCTGGCCAATCAAATCTGGCAGAAGTGATAGTGTGTGTCTTGAAAGCCCCAGGGGGGTTTGCTTGTTTTCCCTTGCTTTCTTGAACCCACACTTGGACAATGAGAACATGTCCAGGATCATCTGCTAAAGATAGCAGAGACCATGTAGAGCACAGCTGACTTGTCTAGGATTGGTTGAGGCCATCCTAGACTAGCCAGATCCCAGCAAACATTGCCAGCTGACCATGGACTGTGAGTGAGCACAGTTGAGGTCGATCAGGCCCAGCCCAGATCAGCAGAACCACCCAGATGAACAATAATCTAATGAAAAATAAGTCTTTTAAAGCCTTTATGTTTTGGAGTGGTTTGTTACACAGCACATTGCTAACTGATACAGGAGCATGGGAAAAGGGACATGTTTAAAGAATGGGTAGGAATTCTCCAGGTGGAGCAAAAAATGCAAAGAATGGAAGTAGGATTGGGCCCAGCAATTTTTAGGCAGTGGTGTGATGGTAAATGTTTAACACCTTCTCTTCGCGTTCAGTTCTGATGTGAATATTGGTTGATATTTTTGTTTTTGTTAATGAGTAACGAACTTTTTCCGTGGAAGACAAAGTAGTAAATGTCTTAGCATTTGGGGGTCAGAGAGTCTCTATAGGCACAACACAATTCTGCTGTTGTTGTACAAAACAACCACAGAATAATAGGTACATGAATGAGTAGCTGTGTTCCAATAAAACTTTATTTACAAAAATAGGTGATGGGCCAGATTTGTCTGAGGTTTGCTGAACCCTGGTCTAGATGACCAACAAAACAATAAATCAATTTTATTTACAGTGTTTGTTGACTTGTAGTGTAATTATTCCCACCATGGCTGATTTCACGCTACCAATGTAACATTTGGAAGAAATGTGCGGTATATAGCACATCATTCTACCACCAGGCAGATAGAATTGACATAGATAACCTTAAAAACATAAGCAATAGTGAAATATATTAATAAATAGAAAGTAATGGGTTGTCAGTATTTATTAACTTTGCTATTAATAAAACTTATTTGATGGTAAGTCTATAGGATTTAATAATTTAATTTTAAATATTTTATTTTGGGGGGCACCTGGGTGGCTCAGTTGGTTAAGTGTCCTACTCTTGATTTAGGCTCAGGTCATGATTTCACCATTAAGATTGAGCCCTATTGATCTCAGCATGCAGCCTGCTTAAGATTCTCTCTCCCTCTTTCTCTGCCCCTCCCCCACTTGTCCACCTGCACGCTCTCTCAAAAAAAAAAAAAAAGATTTTATTTTTTAAAGTAATCTCTATACCCAATGTAGGGCTCAAGCTCACAGCCCCAAGATCAATAATCACATGCTCTACCTACTGAGCCAGCCAGGCACCCCTAATAATTTAATTTTAATCTTTAATGTAATTTTATTGTATTCAACAACTGGCTGGCAAAATTCAGCTTTCAAAGGCCAGTAAGAGTCAGATTTGGCATACCATTGTATTCAGGGAATGGTGTATAATCTGGTGTGGCTGGAACGTGATGGGGGTAGAGGAGCAATGGGAGATGTAGCTGAAAGGTATTTTGGTAGGGGGATCAGACTAGGCTGGGCCTTGTGGGCTGGTAAGGGAGGCAGTGTTTCAGATGGGGGAGTGATAAGATCAGGTTCCTTTAAGAAGGATCACTCTGGATACAGAGAGGAGACCGTGTTTGCTGTGGGGAGCCTAAGGCAAGTAGGTCAGTTAGGAGGCTATTGACTTAACCATAGAGAAACTGATAGCTTGGACCAAGACAGGTATTGTGGTGAAGGAGATGTGGGTAGATGCTGCCTATACAGGAGTCAGAATCTATAGGATGTGGTGACAGGTGGCACAGGGGAAAGGGGGGGTGAGACATTAAGGAAACCCCAAAGATTGGGACTTGAGCATCTGTTTGAATGGACTGCCAGTCCCTGAAACTGAGAGAAGCTGGTTTGAGCAAAAGGTGAGATGTCTGGTTTTGAACATAATGGGTTTGACGAGTCTGGGGAACACTCAGGAAGGGAGTTCTAGGCTGGACTCAAAGTTGGGATAGAAGACTCAGGATCCTGCCTCTTGCCCTCCAGCTCATGGGAGTGTCCCCACTCTGTCTCTGCCCTGGCTCTAGGCCACATTTGGCAGCCATATGTCCTCTCTGGGACTCAGTCTTCCCATTTTTTTAAAGGGAGAGAGAGAGAGAGCAAGCAAGTGAGAGCAGGGGAGAGGGGCAGAAGGAGGGAGAGAGAAAATCCTAAGCAGGCTCCACACTCAGCATGGTGACTGACGTAGGTCTCAGTCCCAGGACCTGAAATCATGACCTGAGCTGAAATCAAGAGTTCGGTGTTCAAATGACTGAGCCATCCAAGCACCCCTCAATCTTCCCATTTGTAATGGGGTGTTAGTCTCTGACTCCTGTTCCTCTGTGGCTTGAGTGTTGTGAAAATCCTATGAGATTTGTATGGGAGTAGAGAGTGGGGATGGAGGAGGCTGGAATTGTCCTGTCCTTTGCCCACTGGAAGGTGCAGGGCGATCTTTTGGAGAGGAGAGGGATGGCCAGCCTGGGCCCTCAGATTCCTGCAGCCATTCTGGGTCAGAGGAACAAATCTCAGGTCTCTCTAAGATTGAGAAAGGGGCTGCTATGCTCACCTACCCCCCCGCCAGGGCCTCCCCTTCTCCTATCCTTCCCCTCATCTGGGTGCCCCCAGGGGCTGCCCCTCTCCTCAGGTGCACAGCCCTGCAGCCCCACCCTGCTTCTCCGGCACAGCCTTAGAAGCTGTCCAATCATGTTGGCAGATCACCACCTTCACCTCAGGCACCCAAAGTGCTTGGGCCCTCTATCCCTCTCTCCCACTCAAGCTTGCTCTCAGGAGACTTCTATAAGGAGGCTCTTGAATAGAGCCAGCTGGGACTCCTGAGTGTGTGATTGATGGGGTGGGACAACAGATTCCAATGATCGGGTGGGGCTCTGGAGTTCAAGCACTCTGAGTTCTGTCCTGGCTCAGCCTTTCCCGGCCCAGTGAGCTTGGACACCGCACCTTTTTGTACCTCAGTTTCCCCTTCTGTGAAAGGGGGATAAGAATAACACCTCTTTTCACAGGGTTGGTGGAAGGATCAAATGGGTGAAAATACATAGGCACAGAGAAGAGTGCCCAGCCCATGGTAAGTGCTCAGGAAAGTTAGCTGGTGTCCCCGTTCTTATCCGTGGGCCCTTTTCCAGTAGCATTTGCAACTAGAGACCCTTCTTCGGCCTGTTTCAGTGACTCCTCTCCATTGACAACAGAGGTCCCCATCTGTGTGCTGCTGTGCCAGCCAGGAAGGGGCTGCAGATGGTGAGAGATCATCACCCTTCTGCTCTGGAGACAGTCCGGCCTCCCCCGATGGTCATCTCAGCCATTCCCTTCACTCTAGAGCCCCACACAGGACAATCCAAACTTCTAAGCAGGACATTCAGGGCCTTTCATAAGCTGGTGCTGGTGTGCCTTTCCCACCCGGGTAGCCCAGCACTCCCTGGCTCACAGAGGCCCCAGCTTTCTCACACCAGGTGCATGCGTGGTTCTCTGTCTGGAGCACTCTCCCCTGTCACTGTTCTCAGCTGGGACAGCCCGTCTCCAGGGAGCCTCTCCCGATGGCTCAGGAGATATTTCGCACATCTTTCTATAATCCTACAAATCAAGGCTGCTGCTTGCCCCTAGAGTGCTTTGGGCAAAGTAGACAAAGTCACCCTTACCTCAAAATGCTTTCTTCCATGTGCCGGTAAATTCTTGGAACAGATGTGCCAAACTGTAACATCTACAACATGAAAGGTGTCCGTCCAGGAGGAGCCCTGATGACACCAGATCTGCTGCTTTGGGAACCTTTCCATGTGCCAGGCACTGTGCTAAGCGCATTATCTCAAATCCTGTTCACAGAGCTCAGGACCGATGTGGTTCATTTCATAGGAAAGTGAGGCTCAAGGGCTAAGACCAAGGTTACGTAACCATTAGGTGGCAGAGTCATGGTTTGAACTCCAAAGCACGTAATTGCCTCCATTAAGTCACCCAGGTAGCTGCTTACACATCTGTCCCAGACCTGATGGTGAGCTCCTTGGGGGCAGCGAGCACATTTCACCCACTGCCCAGCTCTGGAAACGTGTAGAGTGGGCAGTACCACACGTGTGCTGATGGAAGAAGCCTCTTTGCAAGGCATTGGGACCCAGAGGCTGGAGTCTGTTCCCCGTAGCTGAAGCTGGAAATGTTTGGACCAAGGAGTCCCAGAGGGCCCCTATTCCACCCCACCCACTCCACCCCTGCTTAGTTACTGAAGACTAATATCTGATTTGGTGCCTACTTAGGGTCTGCCTTTGCTTCTACAGAGAAACCTTCTCCCAGGGCCTGATTCCAGATGCTTCCAGTTAGTTCTTGAATCCTGAATTGTGCTCTCTGCTGAAGCAGGGCAACACTGATTAAACAAACAAACAAACAAACAAAAAGCCCACCAGCCTGATGGTCTGGGAAGGCAGGGGAGGTCTATCAAGGCAGATTTTAAAGGCAAGTCTGAATTTTCCAGGAGGGCACAAGACAAGGTGAAGGATATTCTTGGTAAAGGTGTGATCAGAGGCTAGGGCTGGAGATGGGCAGTGGCAGATAGGCGACTTCTTGGCCTGGGAGTCAGACCATGATTTTCTTCGGAGAGATGACTTTGAGTCGAGTACAATTCTTTACTGCTGCTTAACACCAGAAACCTAATTATGACTTTGCGTGTCTGTATTCTTTTGCCTTCTCCAGAGCTCTACTCGTAAAATGCGGGGTGCTATAAAAACAGCCGCTTTTCAAGCCCACAGACGGTCATCCAAACTGTCAACTAACCATTGCAATCTCTATTATCCAAACAGCTCAACAACCGTCTCTGTGAAAAACAAAATATAGAGGAACTGATAGCAGTGTTTCCCTCTGAAGCCTGAAGTGTTTCCCTCTACCCAGCTCCAGCCCCTCCTTCAGTTTACATGTCCCGCTCCAGTTCCAATGTCTCCCCATGAACCTGATGAGGCCCATGAACCCTATCTGCCTTGCTCACCTATGTCCCTGGATTAGAGACAATGTTCAGTAAGTGGGGTTGAATTGAATGAAAAGGAATGATTTAGATTTTCTCAAAGAAACCAATGTCTTGGTTTCTTCGCCTTACAGTCCTTTGGGGGAAAGTCCTGAGAGTCAGCCTAGACTAGGGTATGGGAACTTCTTTTTCCAAATAGCAGTGTGATAGCACTTAGGGAGCATAGATTCTGAAGCTACACAGTCCAAATTGAAGTCTTAACCTGTATGACCCTCAGTGTTATTTTATTTTTTCATGTTATTTTTGAAGGAGAGAGATACAGAGCATGAGCAGGGAGGGACACAGAGAGAGAGAGAGAGAGAGAGAGAGAGAGAGACAAAGAATCCGAAGCAGGCTCCAGGCTCTGAGCTGTCAGCACAGAGCCCGACAAGGGGCTTGAACTCACAAACCGCGAGATCATGACCTGAAATGAAGTCAGACGCTTCACCGATTGAGCCACACAGGCGCCCTGACCCTGAGCATTACTTAACCTCTCTAGGCTTCAGTTCCATCACCCATAGATGGTCCCCATCTCACAAGTTAGTGTATGTAAAGCCCGTAAACTTTAGTGGCTGGCACACAGCACACCATGTTAGCTATTGTTTTTATTACTTGTCCAGATATGTCAACATAGCTCTGAAGAAAGTAACAGAAAGAGTTGATTCTCTGCTTGTCCTGAGAGTTTCATTTTATTTAAAAATTTTTTTGAGTTTAGGGGCACCTGGGTGGCTCAGTCGGTTGAGCATCCAACTTTGGCTCAGGTCATGATCTCAGTTTGTGAGTTTAAGCCCCACATCGAGTTCTGTGCTGACAGCACAGAGCCTGGAGCCCGCTTCAGATTCTGTGTCTCCCCCTCTCTCTCTGCCCTTCACCTGTTCACACGCTCTCTCTGCTTCTCTCTCTCAAGTTCATTTATGAGAGAGAGAGACAGAGAGAGACAGAGGGAGAGAGAATCCCAAGTAGGCTCTGCACTGTCAGTGCAAGCCCATGTGGGCCTCCATCTTACGAACTGTGAGATCACGACCTGATCCTAAATCAAGAGTTGGACCTTAACCAACTGAACCACCTAGGTGCTCCTGGAGTTTCATTTTAAAGTGCTGGATGGGGCATCTGGGTGGCTCAGTCAGTTGAGCATCTGACTTCAGCTCAGGTCCTGATCTCACAGTTTGTGAGTTCAAGCCCCGCATCCGTCTCGCTGCTGTCAGCGCAGAGCCTGCTTCGGATCCTCTGTCCCCCCTCTCCCTTCAAAAATAAATAAACATTAAAGTGCTGGATGTCTTGCTGTGCTAAAGAACACTGGGGGCGGGGAATGGGCTTTATCTAAGACTGGGTATCTTCTCCTTGTGGGGAGAGCCAGTAGTGAAGTTGGTGACTCAAAAGGGGGAGGGGGAGTTGAGTACCTCCTTATCTGATATGATCCTCCATCTAGCCCCCACTCAGCTGAAGTGTTTCCTTCTATCCAGCTCCAGTTCTTCCTTCAGTTTACATGTCCCGCTCCAGCTCCAATGTCTCCCCATGAGCCCTATGAACCCTATCTGCCTTGCTCACCTACGTCCCCAAATTAGAGACAATGTTCAGTAAGTGGGGCTGAATTGAATGAAAAGGAATGATTTGGATTTTCTCAAAGGAAAATAAGTAGATCTGGGGTGGCCAGTCTGCGTCAGTGAGCCCAGTCGATCAAGAGGTTGATGAGACTTGTAAGGCTCTGGGAAGAGCCGTGGACGAGCTCGGTTGAGCCTGGGCACCCTTCCCCATGGTGACAGTCACAGCTGGTATTCTTGGGCATCTGCCTCATCCTCAAACGTGGGGAATCTATCTTTCAATGACTGACAACCTCGACTTTTGAAGATATTTTATTAAAAAAAAAAGAAAGAAAGAAAGAAAAGAAAAACCGACCAAACAAAAAAGCCCAACCCAAGAACCCTTGGTTCCGGGAGTCTGGGAGCAGCTTAGGTCTTTGGGGAGGGTGGACCCTGGAAGACAGAGGGCGTGGGGTTCTCTGACCCCTGGGCTCACCCACTTGAAAAAGACAGGTGGGTCTCAACCCACAGAAAAAGGCAGGGTGGGCAGTTCTGGTCAGGCCTCAGACCTCTTGTCAAAGTCACCAGCCAGTTAGGGAGGAGAAGAGGGTGGCCCGGGGCTCGATCGGGCCTATCAGCACCCTCCACGAAGGCGGGGTTCAACCCGTCCGAGGGAGGCAGGCTCAGATTGGGAGGAGGCCCCAAGTACTGAGCAGAAAAGGCCCGGGGGAGGCGGGTGCCGGGGGCCATCCCAGGCAGGACTCCCGATGGGCAGGGAAGGACCCAGGCTCTTGAGAGCTCAGTGGCCCTGGAGGCCGCGGGGCAGCACCCGGATGGGCCGCGGCGGAGGATTGTCCAGGACCGGCTCGGGCCGGGCCCGCACGCCGCCCCGGCGCTTTTGCTTGCGCAGCAGGTAGCTCGAGTACTGCACCTCGGGCATGGCCAGCTTGAGGCAGGCCTCGGTGGCGGGCCCCGCGCCGCCGCCGGGCAGGTCGTAGCCCATGATGTCCACCTTGCGGCTGGGCTGCCACGGCTGCAGCTGCTTGGTGCGGATCTGCGCGGCGGGCCGCAGCACGGGCTCCTCGCCGAAGCAGCGCCGCAGCAGGCGCTCGCGGGCCGCGCGCAGCTCGCGCGCCTCGCGCTCCACGCAGGCGCGGCCGGCGCTCGCCACGCGGCGCCAGAACGTGGCGTTGAAGTGGTCGTAGAGGCCCGCGTCGAGCGCGTTCCAGGTGCGCGCGGCCCGCGCGAGCGCCGCGGGGATGGCGGCGAGGCGCGAGCTGGCGGCGCGCGCGTTGAGCTTGGCGTAGAGCACGTCGTCCAGGTCCCAGGCCAGCAGGCGCCGCAGCAGTACCAGCGACTCGTCGAAGTACTCGGCGATCATGACGAGCGAGAAGACCTCCTCCACCTGGCGGATGAGGCCCGCCAGGTAGGCGGCGTCCTCGCGCGGGCTGCGCTCGTTGTCGCCGCCCAGGTCGTAGGCCAGCGTGTTGTGCGCGAACATGGCGAAGTGCTCGCCCGCGCGGTAGTAGGTCTCGGGCGCGCGCAGGAAGGCCTCGAGCGACGCGTTGGGCACGCGCCGGAAGGCGGGGCAGTACTGGTTGTAGTAGCTGAAGAGCGACTCGAACATGGCGGCCGGCTCGCGCAGGATGGTGACGTAGACGGTGCCGGGCGGCATGAGGCGCTCGAGCTCGGCGCGGTCGAAGCGCAGGTGGCTGGCTAGCACGTGCGGGGGCCGCGTGGCTGGGTGCACGAAGTGCGCCGAGAAGTTGCGCGGGTAGCAGAACTGGTGCTCGCAGCTCGGGTGCGGCAGGGCCACCGTCAGGTTGTGGCGCTCGGCGAATCGGAACAGGATGTTCTGGACAGTCGTGCCCGCGGTCTTGTGCGTCTTCAGGAAGGCCACCGTCATGTGCTTGGGGCGGGGCGGTGAGTCCCGCAGAGGCGGGCAGCTCAGAGGAAACAGTTTGGGGTACCTGCGGAGTTCGGGGGGCGGGGTGTGCATGGGGGAGGGTGTGAGAGGGATGCTTCTCGACCCCTGCCCCTCCCCAAGGATGGTGAGATGGGCCACAGAAGGGTCCAACCCAGACTATACCCATGAACCGGTGGAGGGGTATGCCAGGTGGCCTCCAGTATGACCCGCAGTGTTCCCTGCTGGCCTCTGGGTATTCACGCTCTTGTGTATTTCCCTCCCCAGGAATATGAACAGGACTTCTTGATGCCGCTAAGGAATAGAATAGGGCAGAAATGATGGGATGCCACTTCTGAGATTATTATAAAAAGACCATGGCTTCTATCTTGGTCTCTCTCTTTCTTTCTCTCGCTGGGATAACTCATGCGACGAGAAGCAAGCTGCCCTATGGGGAGGTACCGGGTGGCAACAGTCCCTGAGGAACTGGGCTCTCATTCTTTCAGCCTGCTTGAAGACCCGAATGTTGCCAGCAAGCGCATGAATGAGCTTGGAAGGGGAGCACTTCCACTCAGACCTTCAGATGAGACTGCATCCCTGGCAGCCAGCTTGATTGCAATGCCATGTGACCTTGAGCCAGAGGTACCCAGCGAAGCCACACCTGGATTCCTGGCCCACAGAAGCAAGATAATAAGTGTCTTTTAAAAATGATTTTTAAAGTTTATTCATTTGTTTTGAGAGAGAGAGAGAGAGAGAGAGAGACTGAGAGAGAGAATGTGAGTCAGGGAGAGGCACAGAGAGACAGAAAGAGAATCCCAAGCAGGCTCTGCACTGTCAGCACGGAGCCTGATGCAGGGCTTGAACCCACGAACCGTGAGCTCATGACCTGAGCTGAAATCAAGAGTCTGATGCTTAAGCGACTGAGCCACCCAGATGCCCCAAGATACTAAATGTTTGATGTTTTCAGGTGCTAAGTTTGAGGTAATTTGGTTACACAGAAATAGTAAACTAATATAAGGACAGAGGCCCTTGGGGATCCTTGAGAAAGTCTCCTCTACACATGTAGAAATTGAGGGCCAGAAGGAGGAAAATCATTTACATTGTCTGGCAACTCAACAAAGTTACCATATTCTCTTGTTCTCTATCTTTTTTCTCATTTTTACTCTGGCTCCTCATCTTGTAGATGAGTGGCAAGGGCTTTGAGGCAATCTGTTTGTTACATGATTCTGTTAAATTCTCTGGAGCCTCATTCATTCATTCAACAAGGTTTTTGGTTTTGGTTTTTGTTTTGAGCATCTACTATGTGTGCCAGGCACTGTTCTAGCCTCAAGAAAAATGCTAGTATAAAAGCCAGACAGCAATCCTAGCCTTCATGAAGCTTTCATTTCTGTTTCCTTATTCCTGAAACAAGGGTGTTTGGGATTACAGATGACCTGGAAGTTCCCTGCAGACTTTGAGTTACTCTTATTTCTATCCTAAGCATCATGTAATGAGGAGAACTCTAAGCAGCTTTGAGAACAGAACACCACTGAGATTTCCTGTCTGTGGCCAGTTTGGGCTCAGGATAATATTTACACAGATGCCCTACTGAAAGACCAGCAACTCAGGGCCTAGTCACACCATTCTCATGGGCAGGCCATGTAGAAAATGGGAAAGTTGAGGCCCTGAGGGGTGCAGGGATTTGTTGGGTTCACACAGTGAATCAGGGAGCAGGTAAGGGAGTCCAGTTAGTCATCACGTATCCTGTATCAGGGTGACTAACTGGGTCACACACAGCATCATTCCCATTTTATGGATGAGGGAACGGGCTCAGAAAAGTGAGGGGATCTGCCCAGCACAGCAGAAGTAATGAGAAGTTATTTGCAGTCCTCTGGGAAGGCGCTCAGAATGTGATGCCGTGGGAAGCGTTTGGACGGGATTAGAATCCCAGTTTAGTCACTAACTCTAGGACTTGAAGCAACCTTTCAATGAAGACCAGTCCCTGCCCAGGGAGGTTGTGTGGCTCTGAAGAGACTCTACAGAAGGCACTACTAGAATAGAGGGAAGGAGGGGCGCCTTGGCTGGCTCAGTCAGTGGAGCATGAGACACTCGTCCTGGGGGTCATGAGTTCAAGACTCATGTTGGGCTTAGAGCCCACTTAAAAAAAAATATTTTTTTTAGAAAAATAGAGGGAAGAAGGAACAAAGCCCAGCAGAAGACAGACCCTTCTGGCAGACAGAAGGAATGGGAAGGAGAGCTCCCAATTCCGTTGCTGACCAGGCAAGAATGCAACTCCCCTGGGTCCCGCCCATGCACCGACGCCCTGCCCCCTTACCAGCTGAGCTGTGCCCCCTGGTGGATGAGGAGGCTTAAGGTGCTGCACCCTAGCACCAGCAGCAGGATTTTCCTGCGGCTCATCATCTTGGAGGCCTGCTGCAGGTGCTGGAGGATGGGTGGCATGATGGGGTACCCGCCCCTGGACCAGCCGGGGCCTCGCTATCCAGGACTCCCTTCGCCGGCACTCATGGGGGCTCCTGGGGCTCTGGTAGCAGGGCCAGTATTCCTGAGAGGCCTGGCAGGAGAAGGAGGCAAACAGGTTTGCAGCGGGCAGAGGAGATGGGCTGTGGGCCCCAGCAAGACTGCTGCAAAGGAGAGCTCCAAAGGGTGGGGTGAGCAGAGACGCCAGAGAAGATCAGATTCCTACCTCCCGTTACCTAGACCCTATCTCTGCACAGCTCTAGATAACTTAGTCTTGGGTGGAATTACAGGCTCTGGGGTGTGGCCAGCCCTTCAAGCTGTAGCCACTCCTCCCTTGAGCCCTGTCTCAGCTTCTCTGCCTGGCCCTAATTCGTCTTTGTCTTGTGGTCATTTGTTTCTGTCCCCCCCACCCCCCAAGTAGACTTGCCTTAGCACCAGCGCTTGGCTTAAAGCACAGAAGTCTCAACTCAAAGTTTCCCTCCTCCAGGATTCCTTGCCTGAATGCTTCAGCCAAGAGTTGGTCTTGACTCCCCAGAGACTGAGGTCCTCAGAAACCACTGACTGGACCTATAGCTTCTTGAGTCTCTTGACATGGGATCAATACTGCAGGCTTACTACATGTAGTATACTACTATGTACTTAATTCCATTTAATCCCCACCACACCCTAACATAGGCATTATTCCCCATTTTACAGACAAGGAAACTGAGGCTCTAAGACACGGTGCTACTTGTCCCTGGTCACACAGTTGTTGGCAGAATCAGGATTCAGACTGCTCTTTCTGGTTCCAAAGCCCATCCTCCTAGACATAATGTGTGCTGCTGCCACAGAACACGGATTTCTCCATCCCTGCTCTGGACTCTGATAGTTCTACATGCTTCTGAGCCCTGAGCCTTCCTAGCTGGGCTCCTGCCCTGAGGGCCCAAGACCAATAAATCCATGAGAGAAAGAAAGGAAGGACTTGAAATCCCAGAACCCTATCTGGATTCCATCCCCAGACACCTGAAACCCTGGCCACTCCATCAGCTGACTCTGCAGTGAGAGGTGCCTGGCCAAGGCCGTGACATGGTGGCCAGGGAGAGGGGAGAGGGGTGGGGGTGTGGGGAATACAGAGGGGTTCCTGCTTGTTGCCCCGCTGAGATTCTCCAGAAGAAGATGGGCCTCATCCCAGGTGAGTGGCAGGAGGAGAGGTGGAAGCAGGGAGGGCCTGGTTTCCAGCCAGTCACCTGTCCCCGCACAAGTGCCTTGGCTCAAGGGCAGCCTGGCCTTTGGCAGTGCTAGTGGAAAGACAGCTTCAGCAGCAATGCCTGTCTCTCCGCTAGGGTGGCGTCTCTGTCTCAGGGGCCTCGGTCTCCAGGTCTGGGTTCAGCTTTAGCCTCACATACACACCTCTCGAAAGGGGACAGGGTGCCTGGAACCCTATGGGCATTTGCACGTATGTGGAACTAGGACACCTGGGTCCCAGGAGGGATGAGGTAATGTAAAAACTTTTGACCATCACTTCCCCCTGGGGCCTAGAGCTTGGTTTCTAGTCCCTCTTCTTTACCACTACCTTCCCCTGTCCTCTCATTAATCCTGGATTACATTTAAACCTGTTTGGGAGGAATGATGTCCTGGTTAGGCCTTTCCTTTCTCCCCAGGCCCCACACTCTGGTTTCCTCCACCAGCCTGCAGACAGACTTAATCTGCCTGGAGCCGAGGGGGGTGAAGGGTCCGCCACAGAGGGCAACCAAGGGCGGCGTAACAGAGAAAGCCTGAGGCCCTGCTGCCTTTTCAAGGATTGCTAAGGGCAGGGGAGGGCTGGCAATGCGAGGGTGAGGAAGCCTACAAGAGAAGTTACAGCCCGTGGCCTCTGCCACTCATCTTGCCTAGACGATTTGGCGACAAGACGGGAGTTTCCCAAGGGGGCAAAGTGGGAAGTTGACCTATTCACATCCCTGCTAAACTCACTAAAACTACCCTATTTTCAGAGGACTCTGGGTCAGCCAAGGAGGTCAGGCCTGGAGGGAGCGCCACCGGGACTTCCCTGGGAAGCGCTTCCACCAGGCCACACAGAGGACAACAGGGTGCTTGGTGGTCTCCTCCATCCCACTCCCCTCCATGTCTTAGCCCTGGGGACCCAGTCAGCCAGACCCTTGCCTAAGGTCCCTTTGGAATAGGGCATCATTAGCACAAGGACTCCATGGACACCACCTCCAAGGCGGGCACCAGTTTCTGCTTGGCCACCGTCCGTGTCGAGAGGCTCACCACCTTCAGATACAGCCTGGTCCATTTCTGAGCAGCCTTAGCTGTTTCTAAAAGTTGTTTCTGGGACAGCTAGGGTCAGTTTACCACTGTTAGTGCTCTGCTCGGCTTGTCCCCTTCCACCTTCCATCCACAGGATTGCTGCCGTTGCTGTAGCATGAATCATTTTTATCCATGACAGACCTTCAGGTATTTGAAAGCAGTAACCTTGTCTCCTCTGGGTGGGCACTAGGCCAGGCTAAACATTCCAGGTCCTGAGAGAGGGTGCTGCTTGGACACTGGAGGAGGCCTCCCTTCCCTTGCCAAGTTCTCTTCATGATGCCTCCTCTGGAGATGGAGTCAGGGCACTGGCACTCGGGGAGGGGGCTGGCTGGGGCTGGATCTAACCTCTGTAATCTCCAGGTCGGTGTGGGGTGGGTGGCGGTCTCCCGGGGCCCTGGCTCCTGCCCTTTGTATGCTTCAAACTACCCCTCTGCCTCCCCTGTGTCTTCGTGGAGAGAGTTTCCCTCCGCTGTCCCAGACAGGTCAGGATGCCCAGCCTCATCAGAATATCGGTGCTAATTTTAGTCAGAACAATTTACCTCAGGCTGCTGCCTGGTTTTGCAAATTGCTTTCCTTTCTCCAGGGAAGCAAAGGAAAAAAATGGTATATAGCTAGGCAGAGCTTTGAAAACTGGCCTGGACACCCACCTGCTCCCAAATGAGCCCCTTTCTCTCTCCTCTCCCAGCTTTAGGGCCAATATGGGTGCTCTTAGAGGGGGAGGGTGTCCTGGCTTGGACCACCAGCCCTGACCACTGGATGACCTGGAGACTGTCCTTTCTAGAGGATGGCACAGCCCAGTGAGGGAAGCTGCCCAGGGCACTAGAGAGGACGGGGGCCAAGGGCTCGGGGGGGTATCAGCTGAGTGGCTCAGGAGAGCAAGTATCTTTCCACCTCTCTCTTTTCCTTCCTTTTTCCTCCCAGCCTGCTGCCAGGTCCTCCCCAGCCCCCTCTCCTTGCCATCTTCCCCCACGTCATCCCTGCCTCCAAATTCCCTTCATCGGCCCTCTCTCCATCACTACCGCCCCTCCAGCCCCCATTCCCTCAATTTCATCCCCACCTACCCCAGGGATCCGGTCACCAGGCTCTGGTCACCATAGGGGATAGGCCAGACTCACCCTCTCACCCGGCTTCTCTCCTTCCCCAGGGGGTAGAGCGCGCCCACCCCCACCCCCCATGCTCTCCAGGCACTAGGCCCCCACGACACTCTCCCGCCCACCCCTCGTCCCCGTCCCGGTCCACCCCAGCCCCCCGGCCCCACGCCGGCCACTGCAGTACTTACGCCGCGGGCTCTGCCTCCGACCCGGGTTTGGGGTGGTCGCCGCTATCTCCAAACCCTTGTTCCGAAATCCAACGCGGATCGGAGGGCGCCGGGGGCCCTGAGCGCCTAGTGCCGGTTCGCTCGCCTCTCCGCGCCTGGATGGGATCAGGTGGCGGCTCCGCTCTGCCCGCCGCCCGCCCCCCATCGCACACCGGAGGCGGGGCGGGGGCGGGGGCCCGGCAGCGTGCAAGGGAGGGGGAGGGGAAGGGGAGGGGGCAGCTCTGACTCGAAGGCTGCCCAGGAACAATCTCCGGGTGGCGTCTTCGGATGCGGGCATCGCCCGGCAACGTTGCAGAGAGGTTCAGCAATGTGGCCAGCATCTTGCCCTCACTCTATGGAAAGGGAAACTGAGGCCCGGAAGGTTTCTGGATACTCTGGCCGTTGCTGGGCATTCCTGGGCTCTACTGGGCCACCTTGGCCTGGTGGGTCCTAGGGGAGTTAGAGACACTGGTACCTTTACCAGCACCTACATGCTCCCTCCCTCCCTCTCCTCCTCTGTCCACCTCCAACAGAGAAGCCCAGCTCCAGCCTGGGGGCTCCTCCCATCTGCCCTCCCACCCCTGGAGACCCTTTCCTTCCAGCTCTTGAGGCAATCGCCTTGCTGCTGACCCTCTCCTACCCTACAGCAGGCCTCCAGACTCACTTGCTCCTGACCAGAGCCTTAGCGCTTTGTACTGGGAATCCGGAGAACCCAAGTTCAACCCTTGCTGAACTTAAGGCCCAGAGTCAAGGGCCAACTCCCTGGGCCTGGATACTTTCAGCTCTAGGTTAGAGAGCTGTTTTTGGAGCTGCTCGGAGACTGCAGAGATGATACATGTGAAGGCTGTGTGTAAACTCCTGTGTGGCTGTGTGTGTGTGTGTGTGTGTGGCGGGGGGAGGGTGGTCCTGAATTTTCTACTCCCTTCTTAGGCCCTAACTCCTATCACCTGAAGCTGGGCAGCAGCACCTCCCAAAGTCATGGCAGACACCAACAGCCCCACATTTAGTTCATTGGTTCTCGTGGACCCCTGCTTTCTCCTGCCCTGTTGACCTAGTAGGGCAAGGAGCCTGGAGCTGGGACAGCCAGCCAAACTGGGACTGCAAGGAATTGGATTCCATTCTAGCCCCACACAGGTAGCTATTGTGTGAGGGTCCTTGTTAAGTGGGTGAAGGGAATGGGGATTCTTGGAATCAGGAGAACTGCTTGTGGTCCCAGTTTGGCCTCTTGGGAATGTCAACTTCTCTCTGCCCCCCAGTTACCCCCTCTGCACAATGGGAGGTTCTGTCGTGCCTGGGTCCCAGAGCTGTTATGATGAGGTCCCACCTGTCCCCTTCTGGCCCTAGCTACATTACCTCCTCACCCATCAGACTTCAGTTTATCCTGCCTCAGAGACCCCTGTCACCTTCCCCAGCACATACACATGCCTAGGGCCCTGCAGCCTCACATGACCTGCCAGCAGATCTCCAGTTACAGGGAGCAGAAAGATGCTTCCTCTGGGTCAGAATGGCTCTGCCTGAGTGGGCTGATGAGCTGGAGGGGAGAGTACCGCGGTTATTTCTTCTGTCCTTTCTGGGTTTGGTTTCTTCTTTGGGAGTGTCAGGAGACTGGGATGGTGATGGTGATTTTAAGAGGAAGGATCGGGGCTTGGACAGGAGGAAAGAGAATTCCCTAGCCAGGGCTATGATGTGAGCAATCTTCCTGGCCCAGTCCTTTTCTTTTCTCTTGAACCCACCTTCCCTCGACCTGGCACCCCATTATTTTTTCCCTGCTCTCAGCTACTTCTTTTTTGGGGGGGTCAATGAAATGGAGCATGCTAGAAAGAAGATATGAAGGGTGTGGGTGTGGGGGGAAAATGAGACCATTTTATTTGAGTTTTCCAGCTCACTCACCCAACACCACACACTCACACTGGCAGTGAGCCTGTCAGTGACCCGGCAGGGCTAGAAATGGGAAGGCGACCTCAGAGCTAGTGGCGGAGGTGGGGAATGAAACTGAGTTGGCAGATCGGGATAGGGAAAGGTAGAAGCTGGACAGGGGCATCTGCTCGTTCCTCCCTCAGGTGGTTGGCGGGGTGGGTAAGAGAGGCAGCGTCGACTCCTCTGGTAGGCTGGTGGAGAAAGAGTCCTGAGTTCATTTTTGGGACTAAAAATGACGCAAATCCTGTCGCCCGAAAGACCGTTTCGTTTGTTTTTTCCCATTAATCGTTAGGATGCACCTCTTGAACGCCAGATGTTGCGAGCCAGCAAAAAGACCAGGTCCCTGATCTTGCGGAGGAGGTGGGGAAAAGGGGGCAACACTTCAAAAACAAATGGCAGATGTTTGCACATGTTGCGGGAGCTCCAAGGAAGGAAAGGAAAGGAAAGCGGGAGGAAGCTTAGCGGAGACATTTGAGCCGGCCTGATAGGTGGAAAAAGGGGCTTTACTGTGGCCCTTCCCCCAGGTCGGCAGCTGGAGCTCAGCCCGCTCCTCTCCCGGCTCCGATCCTCTTTCAGCCCATTCATCCATCCGTGGGCCGGGGGTGGGCGGGCAGACAATCAGATACTGTTTTATCGCAGGCATCGGCTGCAACCTCCCGCTTGGCGCCCGCAACCCGCGGCCCCCGGGGGAATGAGTCCTTTAGGACTCCCTGAGGAACGTAAGCGTCCCGGCCTCTCACGCCCGACGGAGATCTGCGCTTGGGCGGGTCAGCCGCGGAAAGCACGCCCTCAGGGCGGGGCCATCTCCTCCCACAGCCCCGCCCACGCTCCAGTTCCAGGGTTCCCCGCGCTTCATCCCGGATCGGTCCTCCCGGAGTCGGACCCTCAGAGAACGGGACCTGAGTACTACGACTCCCACAGGGCTTCGCGGCCCGGCCGCCTGGGGACCTTCGGGGATCCGAAGGGGGGGGGGCCTCAATCCGAACGGCCGGCCAACCTGCCAGCGGACGTGGCGTAAGACGCTGCCGGAAGTTCCGGGAAGTGGGCGCCAGGTCTGGCCTGAACTTCCGGGTTGGTCGCGCGCCTTCTTGCGGCTAAGATGGCGGCCGAGCATCCCGAGCCTCCCAAAGGAGAGTTGCAGCTGCCCCCGCCGCCACCTCCTGGGCATTATGGCGCCTGGGCTGCCCAGGAGCTTCAGGCCAAATTGGCAGAGATCGGAGCTCCGATCCAGGGTGAGGAGATGGGGAGGTCAAGAGCCGGGGCGGCGTAGGCCCAGGGAGAAGCGGAGCTTGGTTACCCCGGAGACCCGGAGGCGGTGGGGAGGAGCGGAGGCGGACCGCTGGGGCCCGACTCGGCCAGGCGGGCCTGCTCGGCCTGACCTACCCCAATGGTTCTGTGCTTTGCCCAGCAGGGAGTCGCGAGGAGCTGGTGGAGCGGCTGCAGACCTACACCCGCCAGGTAAGTGTTGGCGGCGGGACGTCAGGATAGGCCGAGGTTCTGGAGGCCTTCACGATCCCTCACGACTCGGCCTTCGTTCCTTATGTACCAAAACCCAGCAAGCAAGGGCTTGCTGTTTTTGCTTGTTCTTGTCATTATCTGATCAGTTGTAGTCATTTCTGTGTGTATAGCGGTCCTCTTCAGTACCCAGCCCAAGCTCTGGCAGACAGGCACTGGTTGAATTGTGTTGGATGAATGGGAGGGAATGTCGTTTTGTGGAACAGCTCTGCTTGGACCGACCTGGGGTTCTTTCGCTTTTGCAGACTGGCATCGTGCTGAATCGGCCGGTTCTGAGAGGGGACGATGGGGACAAAGCAGCGCCCCCTCCCATGTCCGCACAGGTGAGGAGCTCGTTTCTCTTCATAAGATGCCTTCTGTTCAGAGAGCTCCTGTCACGTTAAGTGTATTGGGGATACAAGTAACAGATTGGGCAGAGAAGAAATGCAAAGATAGACTTGGGAGCTCTTCAGTTTTCCCTTGGTCCTGATCCTTATCTCCTTACTCAGGGCCTGTTTCTCCACAGTCTGTCTTTTAAGGTTCAGCTTAAATAGTCTGGAAGCCAGACTTGATCCTCCTCCTGCTGGAAATAACCCGTTTTTGCCTTCCCAGGGCACAGTTCTCATTTTACTTGGTGAGACATTATGGCTCTCTCCCTGATGTGATTTCACACCTTCTACCTTTAGTGAGTCATTGGGACACACTGGCTCCAGTGTTTTAAGTCTCTTCAACATCCGTGTCCTTTCTGAGCCACCATAATGACTTTTTTTTTAGGACAATGGCTCTGACTTGGATTTTGTTGATTTCTGTGTGTGGGATGAGGAATTCCCAGGTGACCTTTAGAGATGTTCTTGAATCTCCTGAAATTGGATGCAAAGTCTGTGTTCCTCTTTTTCTGGGGAGAGAATCTATAGCTTTCATTGGTTGGTGCCCCAAAGTTAGCATCCTCTTTTATTGATACTGCCATAGAGGTTTCTTTCCTTGAATGCAAGAACTATTTGTTAATTTGACTTTGAATCCCAGCGTCTGGCTCACAGTAGATCCCTGGCAAATATCTGCGGTAGATAAAGGTTTCCTAGTTTATGTTCACATTTTTTTTCCACAGCTCTCTGGGATTCCCATGCCACCGCCACCCATGGGACTCCCCCCTCTGCAACCTCCTCCACCACCCCCACCACCTCCGCCAGGCCTTGGCCTTGGCTTTCCTATGGCAGTTGGACCCCGCCCACCAAACTTGGGGCCCCCGCCTCCTCTCCGGGTGGGTGAGCCTGTGGCTCTGTCAGAGGAGGAGCGGCTAAAGCTGGCGCAGCAGCAGGCAGCATTGCTGATGCAGCAAGAGGAGCGTGCCAAGCAGGTAGGACAGGTGGCAGCTCGGGCCTGGGTCTCCTCAGGGTCCCCAAGGGGAAATGGAGCCTCAGAGAGAGCTGGATCCTGGGGCGAACCCTTCTGGGCAGGTCTGGACCGAAGACTAGAACGAGGGCCCTAGGCTGGAAAACCCCCAGGAAGCGGAGTGTGGCAGTGTGGCCCATGGGGTGGTGGTGCTGATATGAGGTTGTTTTCTTTTTTTAAGCAGGGAGATCATTCACTGAAGGAACATGAGCTCTTGGAGCAGCAGAAGCGGGTAATGTCCCCCATCCTTTGGCCCCATGGTCCAGTCCATCGGCTGTCACTTCTAGTGCTTAGTGTCCAAAACAAGATGCACCATTCAGGTTTTCCGTGGAGGTCGTCTCAGCCTTAAGTGCCAGTATCTCCCAGATAATCCCATCTTTTTTGGAGCCCAGGAGTTGATAAACGACAGACTGTGACCTGTTTTTGTATGGCTTGCGAGTTAAGAATGGTTTTTCTTTTCTTTCTTTCTTTCTTTTTATTTATTTATTTTTAATTTTTTTTTTAAGTTCATTTAGCTATTTTGAGGAGAGACCAGGGGAGGGGCAAAGAGAGAGGGAGAGAGAGAGAGTTCCAAGCAAGCTCTGCTCAGGGCCCGAACTTATGAAATGCGAGATCATGACCTGAGCCGAAATCAAGAGTCAGTGGCCAAACGGACAAAGCCACCCACGCACCCTTTTTTCCTTTTCTTTTTTTTTTTTTTTAAGCTTATTTATTTCGAGGGAGAGAGAGCATACCCATGTGGGTGGGGGTGGGGGGGTAGAGAGAGTGAGAGCGAGCGAGAGAGAATCTCAAGCAGGCTCCATGCTGCCAGTGCGGAGCCCAACACAGGGCTTGATCCCACAAACTGGGAGACCATGACCTGAGCTGAAATCAAGAGTTGGCTGCTCATCTGACTGGAGCCACCCACGCACCCCCAAGAATGGTTTATCTACCTTTAAATTTTTTTTAATGTTTGTTTATTTTTGAGAGAGAGCGCAAGTGAGGCAGGGGCAGAGAGAGGGGGACAGAGGATCCCCAGCAGGCTTTGCGCTGATAGCAGTGAGCCTGATGTGGGGCTCGAACTCTTGAACTGCGAGATCATGACCTGAGCCAAAGTTGAATGCTGAACTTCACTGAGCCACCCAGGTGCCCTGATTTATTTATCTTTAAAGGATTATTAAGAAAAAAGGTAAACAAGTCAAAAATATACTGTAGTCTTTTCAATGGTTCCTATAGGATAAGATAGTTATTGTTTAGCCCATTACAGAAAAAGTTTGCTAATCTCTATTATAGTCTTATGTGATATCATTTTAGGTACCTTGGGGAGGACTTTGGATTAACTTTGCCATTTGTATCGTATTTAGACAAACATGGAGGTGTAAGTTAGGGAATGATACATAGGACATTCAGTCCCAGAGATGCGTTTTATCAGTTGTTCCCTAGTGGATTATCGATCATATTAGAAAATAAGCGTTAACAGGACCAGAATTATTTACAAAGTGCTCTTTTTCGTTAGATTGTACTAGATCTTGAGGACCAGGTATAAGAAAAGTATTTATTATTCCTTAAAGATAACAACGTCTTGGGGCACATGGGTGGCTCAGTTGGTTGTGTCCAACTCTTGCTTTCAGCTTAGGTCATGATCTCACCATTTGTGAGACTGAACCCGGAGTTGGTCTCTGCACTGACAGCAAGGAGCCTACTTGGCCTTCTCAGTCTTCATCTCTCTCTCTGCTCCTCCCCAACTCATGCTCTTGCGTGTGCTCGCCCGTGCGTGCACGTGTGCGTGTGCTCTTTCTCTCTCTTTCACTCTCAAATAAGTAAAAATAACCTCTTGAGAAAAAAAAAAAAAACCTCTTGTTAGAAAATAGATGGTAGTATGTAGCTAAATGTTAAATTCTCTTTCAGGAGTGAGAAGTTTCCTGGGTTTTTTTTGGGTATATGTTTCCAGGGGTTTCCTTTTCTGTTGAGAGGCCTCCTTCATTTGGATCAGTAGCCTAGAAGGGTACAGGGGGTGAGGATGTCCCAGCTCAAGTGGTACCTGATTGTTCTCCTTGGGCCTGTTACTTAAAGAATGCACTTGCCAGAGGCTGCCTGCCCAATGGATTGCCAAGCTGTGTCTTCACTCCATGTCTCTGGTAGGCAGCTGTGCTCCTGGAGCAAGAACGGCAGCAGGAGATTGCCAAGATGGGCGCCCCAGTCCCTCGGCCGCCACAAGACATGGGCCAGATGGGTGTTCGCACTCCTCTGGGTCCTCGAGGTAAGACCTTGGACATGGAAGGGAAGGGAAAGGAACACGATTGAAAACTCTTACGTGTAAGTACATACCCCACAAAGTGCACATATTGTAAGCGGACAGTCCAGTGAATTGTTAAAAACTGAACAGCTCATATGACCAGCTCCTGGACCAAGGACCAAAGTATTGCTAGGACCCCGACAGCCCTCCCTGGCTCCCTGTTAGCCCTTCTCCCTAAGGGTGGCTATCACGCTGACCTTTAGCAAAGAAGATAAATTTTTCTTAATGTTTATTTTCTTATTTTTGAGAGAGAGAGCTCACACTTGAATGAGTGGGAGAGGGGCAGAGGGAATCCCAAGCAGGCTCCGTGCTGTCAGTGCAGAGCCCAATATGCGGCTCGAACTCATGAACCGTGAGATCATAACCTGAGCCGAAATTAAGAGTAGGATGCTTAACCAACTGAACCGCTCAGGCGCCCCCAAAGAAGGTAAGTTTTTAAATGAACCTTTTGTCTCTTTTGACATTGGATTTCTTTCTTCTCACAGTTGCTGCTCCAGTGGGCCCCACTCCCACTGTTTTGCCCATGGGCGCCCCAGTTCCCCGGCCTCGTGGTCCCCCGCCACCCCCTGGAGATGAGAATAGAGAGGTGAGATTGGTGATTTCTTCCTAGGGACAGGAGAGTGTGGTTTGGGAGGGGACTGCTTCTGGATTTTTAGAGAAGAATTCTGGGAGAAGATGAGAGGACTTCTGGGGGTGGGAGGTGAGGGAGGAAGCCATGCTTAGTTCAAGTGTATCGAGGTATGGCAGGACCTAGGGTCTGGGAGACATTTCTAGGGCAGGGTTCTGAGGTCACTCTGAGGGGAGCTGAGGGCTGATTTGGTGCAGTCCGTGTTGTTGCTCTCTGCTGTTTACATTACCTGGCCGGCAGCCCTTCTAGTACAAGAGGTGGAAGTCCTGAGACCATCCCCTCTGCCTGGGTTGTCTGTTGCAGATGGATGACCCCTCTGTGGGACCCAAGATCCCCCAGGCTTTGGAAAAGATCCTGCAGCTGAAGGAGAGCCGCCAGGAAGAGATGAACTCTCAACAGGGTGAGTGTGTTGTGTCCCATGGACGGCAGGGACGGATCCTGGAGAGGCTGAGGCCGAGCCTGTGTTCTTCCATCCCTTCCCCAAGGAGGATGTGACAGAGAAACTGGCTCTTGGTAAAGAGGAGTTACTGTGGGCGAGTGGCAGGGTTACCAGTGTGAGGAGTCTGATGGCCACCTTCCTCCCTTACAGAGGAAGAGGAAATGGAAACGGACACTCGCTCGTCCCTGGGCCAGTCAGCGTCAGAGACTGAGGAGGACACGGTGTCTGTATCCAAGAAAGAGGTATGGGATGGAGCTGAGCCTGGAAGGAATGTCAGGAGACAGTATTTGGGCGCTAAAGTAACACCAGTTCTAAGTGTTCCGTATGTAGCAGCTGCTATTTCGTGCCAGGTTCTGTCCTAAGCATTTTACGGATATTTTTCATTTAATTGCCATAAATCTTTGGAGTTCAGAGGACCGTGTGTGCCTGCGTTTTATAGTTGCAAAAACTGAGGTTCTGAGAGGTGCAGTAATTTACTGAAATGCACACAGTTTAAGAGGGGCAGAACTTTGGAGCCCGACTTCAAGGCCTCTTTTCTTAGCTATTTGGGGAAATTGGATGAGGAAACTACGGGGCAGGCATGGTATTTGGATTCTCTGACGCAGTTGGTTTTCCTTATTTTGGCAGAAAAATCGGAAGCGTCGGAACCGAAAGAAGAAGAAAAAGCCCCAGCGGGTTCGGGGGGCGTCCTCTGAGAGCTCTGGGGACCGAGAGAAAGAGTCAACCCGGTCCCGTGGCTCGGATTCCCCAGCAGCTGATGTTGAAATTGAGTATGTGACCGAAGAACCAGAAATTTATGAGCCCAACTTCATCTTCTTCAAGAGGATTTTTGAGGCTTTCAAGGTACAGGGAGCAGCGTACTCTGAAGGGGCAAAGCTGAGCAGGGAAGGGATAGGGATGGGGAAAGGCAGAGTAAGGGGGGCATCTTTACGGTGCTGGGTTCAGGGACAAGGGACGGATACAGGGCTGGGATTTCCATGTTGTCTGCCTCCTCAGCTCACTGATGACGTGAAGAAGGAGAAAGAGAAGGAGCCAGAGAAACTCGACAAACTGGAGAATTCTGCGGCCCCCAAGAAGAAGGGCTTTGAGGAGGAGCACAAGGACAGCGATGATGACAGCAGTGACGATGAACAGGTGCCCCCCCCCCCCCCCGTGGGGGAGATAGGCCCTGGGGGATGGGCGGCTGAGACGCATCCCACGAGGGACCATGGTGAACTCTTGGAAAGGAGAAGCCCTTTGGGGGCAGCTGGGCAGTGTGGTTCACTCCTAATAGTCCTGCTCAAAAGAAGTGATGGTTTTGTTTTAGGAGAAGAAGCCCGAAGCCCCCAAGTTGTCCAAGAAAAAGTTGCGCCGAATGAATCGCTTCACTGTGGCTGAACTCAAGCAGGTGAGACCCGAGATGGTCCAGCAGAGGCCGGAGCCTGGCTGGGAGACCCCATGAGGAGCTCCTAGAAACCCACACGGGTTTTGTGTGGGGGACAGGGTGGAGGGTTTGAAGGAGGCCTGGGTGACTTCGGTATGTGTTCTTTGAGGAAGAGAAAGAAAGTTTTAGATCTGAGAGGCTGGGGCTTCCTAGTGGCACGTTGCCGTGTTTTCCAGCTCGTGGCTCGGCCTGACGTTGTGGAGATGCATGATGTCACCGCGCAGGACCCCAAGCTCTTGGTTCACCTCAAGGCCACTCGGAATTCTGTGCCTGTGCCACGCCACTGGTGTTTCAAGCGCAAGTACCTACAGGGCAAACGAGGCATTGAGAAGCCCCCCTTCGAGCTGCCAGACTTCATCAAACGCACAGGCATCCAGGAGATGCGGGAGGCCTTGCAGGAGAAGGTGAGGGACTGGGCAGGGCTCAGATCTGCCCTGCGGGAGCCGCATCCTTAAGAGCAGCCTGTTTCAAAATCAGGACTCTTGTTCCCCAAACCCACCTACTTCCTAATTGTCTAATTATCCGTTCTCCAGAAGTCATCACTGCATATGACAAAGGGTGGGAGGGAAAGACGTTGACTTGTGAAGGGTAGACAGACCTCAGTGTTCCGGGCTAGCTCTCCTGCCCCCACGCTCAGACTTCTAGTTCTGAGCGGCTCAGTTTCCTCCTTGCCTTCTCATTCGTCCCCTGCCTGTGCTACCAGCTCTGAGCTCTCCGCACACAGTGACTCCTTTTCCTGCAGGCCGCTTTTGGCTGTGTCTGCTGTTTTCTGCGACCACTGCGAGCCTGATAACGTTTTGTGGCTAGAGATCCATGGGGCTGTGTAACTTCTTAGATTTAAGTTTTTAAATTAAACTCCTTGAGTAGATAATACTTGTGTGTACTGCAAAAAGTCCAGGAGGTACCAAAGTACACGATGAAAACCGCCTCCCAGTTAGACTGCGGTCACCCAGTTCTCTCTGAAGGCAGCTAACGAGGTCAGTCTCTCGATCAGATGGCTTAAAAAAATATTTATTGACATACATAGCTAAGGATGACTTTATATGATCCGTCTGTTTTGCTCAACATGAATTATGTAATGTTTGAGAGGTTTGAACAAGAAGGATTTTTGGAGACTTTGGGGATGAAATAAATGAAGCTTTCCTTTATCTCTTTGGGAGTGGGGAACCAGATCTGTTAAGAGGCAAACTTGGTGAATACCTTTTATGACCTATCTTCTGCTGTCTTCTGCCATTCTCCACAGGAAGAACAGAAGACCATGAAGTCCAAAATGCGAGAGAAGGTTCGGCCCAAGATGGGGAAGATTGACATTGACTACCAGAAACTGCACGATGCTTTCTTCAAGTGGCAGACCAAGCCCAAACTGACCATCCACGGGGACCTGTACTATGAGGTTCGGGTGCCAGGGTTGGGGAGGAGAGGCTGGGCCTTTGGTCACGGCTGTGTGACTCTTGGTTGGGAAGGCTTTTTAAGCTGGTGCAGGGACTCCTACTTTCAGCCTTAGAATTGTCCATTAACTCCCTTGGTTGGAGTGGAATTTGAAATCTTAAAATGAGGTAGTTTTTTGGGAGGAGAGATTCAGATCATGTCTTTAAAAAATGATAATTGGTTAGGAAGAGGGCCAAGTGGTAGATGGTTTTAGAAAACAGTACTGAGGGTGGGAGAAAAGTTTGTTTTCTCGATTCTTGAAACAGTAGTCACCGTGATATTAGGGAACTTTTGAGGTGGAAGGACCTTGGGAGATCATCCTGTCGAGTGCCCTCCTTTTACAGATGAGAAAGCAGGTCCTAAATGTGGCCATGTTCTTCTAGAGGGTTAATGTCAGCACTGGGAGTCTCGATTCTTCCCTCCTTCCTGGCCTTTATTTCTTTTTCCTACTTAAGCCAGAGAAAGGAGTGCTGAGAATCAACAGGCACTAAGCAGCCCTCAGTGGGATTTTGTACCTGGTGTGGATTGGGACTTCTCATCTTTGTTCTCTTGTCCTCTTGCCATTGAACTCCCGGTGTGTGTCTGGCATTCATAAATACAGCGTGCTCTGCTTTTTTCTCAGGGGAAGGAGTTTGAAACACGACTGAAGGAAAAGAAGCCAGGAGATCTGTCTGATGAGCTAAGGATTTCCTTGGGGATGCCAGTAGGACCAGTGAGTGCCAGTTACCTTGACTGGGGAAGCCAAGAAGAGGGTGGGAATTGGGGCAGAAAGGAGACAAAGGACAGGGTTGGGCAGATGGTATCCTGTTCTCTTTTTCCTGCAGAATGCCCACAAGGTCCCTCCACCGTGGCTGATTGCCATGCAGCGATATGGACCTCCCCCGTCGTATCCCAACCTGAAAATCCCTGGGCTGAACTCCCCCATCCCCGAGGTAGACACTGTCCTTTATTTCATTTTTAGCTGCCCCTGCTTTTTTTTTTTTTTTCCTTCTCTCCTCCCACCATGTCTGTCTGTCTCTCTTTTCTCCCCCCACAAAAAAATAGTTTTTGTTTTTCAAAAAATATGACAGGCTCATCGTAAAATAATCGATCAGATTTAACAAGTTCAAAGAGGAAAATAAGTCACCCATACTTTCGCCACTCAGAAATAATCAGATTTAAAATTTAATGTGTGTCTGATACATAAATTGATAGAAATAATCTTATCTCAAGAATGCTATTAAGTGTTCACTTTTAAAGACGAAGCATTAAATTTAAAAAATTTTAATAGATAGCAAACTCATTAAAGTGAAAAAGGAGGAGTTGTTAAACTTCAGATAAAAATTTCTGCCTTGGCTCAGTCGGCTAAGCATCCGACTTCAGCCCAGGTCATGATCTCATGGTTCGTGAGTTCGAGCCCCGCGTTAGGCTCTCTGCTGACAGCTCAGAACCTGGAGCCTGCTTCAGATTCTGTGTCTACTTCTCTTTCTGCCCCTCCCCTGCTTGCGCTCTGTCTCTCTCTCAAAAATAAATAAACATTAAAAAAAAAATTCTGTTTATCTATCTATCTTTTAGAGAGAGAGAAAGAGGAGGATCATGCTAGAGCCAAGGAGAGGGGAAAAGGGAGAGAGA
Organism: Cryptoprocta ferox; assembly: GCA_028646485.1. NCBI lineage: Eukaryota > Metazoa > Chordata > Mammalia > Carnivora > Eupleridae > Cryptoprocta > Cryptoprocta ferox. The sequence continues at coordinate 5,943,874 of CM053575.1, read as the reverse complement.
GAATTGCAAGTAGGCTCCATACTCAGTGCAGTCGGATGCTCTGGGTTAACTAGTTGGCTTAGTTGGTTGAGTGTCCTACTGTTAATTTTGGCTCAGGTCAAGATCCCAGGGTTGTGGGATCGAGCACCGTGTCAGGCTCCGCACTGAGTGTGGAGCCTGCTTGGTATTCTCGTTCTCTTTCCCTCTGCTCCTCTCCCCTTCTCGTGTATGCTCACTCTCTCTTTAAAAAAAAAAAAAAAAAAGAGTCGGATGCTCAACCAACTGAGCCAGCCAGGCACCCCAATTTCTGTCCCTTTAAAGAAGTAGATTCTAAAAGCTTTTCAAAGTTAGGAGAATTTTCAGGAAGAAGTTAGAGTCCTGTTTTTTAAAGTACCTTTTTTAGTTTCAGACAGCATGGGCTCTGCCATGAAGGCTAAGGCTATTAGTCTATTTTCCGCCTCCCCTCTCCCCATCCTCTTGCTTCTGGATTTTTGTGGCTTATTACTTTTGCTTTGTAATGCCTTATGACATTTCCTACTTCTCTGAAATCATAAATCCAGCGTTGCCAAGTGCTAGTTTCTATACTTTGTAGTGTGACTTTTCTCTAGGGCTTCAGTGTTTGTTTTGGAGCTTAGGAGCAGAACTGACTTGCATTTCCTCTCTCGCAGAGCTGTTCCTTTGGGTACCACGCTGGTGGCTGGGGCAAACCCCCAGTAGATGAGACTGGGAAACCACTCTACGGTGACGTGTTTGGAACCAATGCTGCTGAATTTCAGGTATAGGCCATGACTGTCTTACTTGATGTCATGGAGTTTAGAGACAGTTGGTTTATAGACTCATTATCAGGGAGGAACTGGGTGTTCTGAAACTTCAAAGTCTGAAAAAGGGGGTGCATTTTCCTGAGCTGTGATGCAGACTCTCCACTGGAATATGAGCTCTTCTTAGGCAGAGCCTATTGTCTGTTTACTTTTCTTTCAGTTTGCAACAATTGGACACATGATAGTTTTATTGTAAACATGTGCTAAATGAATGAATGATCCCTTTCAGACCAAGACTGAGGAGGAAGAGATTGATAGGACCCCTTGGGGGGAGCTGGAGCCTTCAGATGAGGAGTCTTCAGAGGAAGAGGAAGAGGAAGAGAGTGATGAAGACAAACCAGATGAGACGGGCTTTATTACCCCTGCAGACAGGTGGGGAGAGCAGGGTCTGCCTCTGAAGTAGTCCCGTCACTGGGGGCCTTCTCTTTACTCCAGAGCTTGTTTCTCTCTTCCAAGTGGCCTCATCACTCCTGGAGGGTTCTCATCGGTGCCGGCTGGAATGGAGACCCCTGAACTCATCGAGCTGAGGAAGAAGAAGATTGAAGAAGCGATGGATGGGTAAGGGAATGAGGCAAGGCTGAGAGGGAATGGCTTTCTCTTCCCTTCAGCCTTTGGGTTGGCCAGCTGACTTGTCCCCCCTTTCTTTCCCTCGTGAATCAGTTATTGAACACCAGGCACTGCTCTAGGCAGTGAAAAATGTGAGGTAAGCAGTTCATTAGAGAACAAGGTAATTTCAGGTGGGGATAGGATGGTGGAGCAAAGTAAACTAGATAATGGGATGTAGAGGGATTTGGGTGGTGGAGAGGTCTTTGGCAAGGCCTTGCTGAGGTATCTGAGCTGAGAGCTGAATGTTAGGAAAGAGCCAGCCACAGGGTGATCTGGGGCAGGAGGAACCAGAAGTGCCTAAAGATAGGCATGGGTTTCACACGGTCCTGCCACAGAATCTCTCTTATTAGGGACAGAAATGTGTAGGATTGTCCAGTCTTCTTGATGAATTGACCCCTTTTCCATGAGATAATCTTTTTTTGCCCATTCTGTTCTTGGTTCCGTTTTCCTGTTTTCCTATATTTTAGATTAATAGAACATTTAAGAAAATATTTTTTTAAAGTTTATTTATTTCTGAGAGTGAGAGAGAGGGAGTGGGGAGGGGCAGAGAGAGAGGGAGACACAGAATCTAAGCAGGCTCCAGGCTCTGAGCTGTCAGCACAGAGCCCGACGTGGGGCTCGAACTCGTGAACTGCAAGATCATGACATGAGCTGAAGTTGGACGCTTAACCTACTGAGCTACCCTGGTGCCCCAATAGAACATTTTTTTATGACTCCATTTTATCTCTTTTGTTGACTTACTAACCGTAAAGCTCTGTTTTGTTTTTTTAGTGGTTGCTGTAGGGTTTGTAATAGCCATCTTTATCACAGTCTACCTTCAAGTGATAATGCCGCTTCTGGAGGGTAGTAAGCACCTAAGAACAGCACGCTTCTATTTCTCTCTTCCCAACCTTTGCACTGTCGTCTCACTTTTTACTGTTACATGTTATAAATCCTACACTGTGTGGTTAATTTTCTTTAAAAAGTCAGTTATCTCTTTTTAAGTTATCTTTTAGTGAGATTTACATATTAGTCAGATATTAAGCTCTGTAATTACCGTTTTCAGTGTTTTTTCATTTCTTTGTATACAAAGGCTTCCTTGAGGATTTCTTGTGCATCTGCTGGTCATGAATTCTTTCAAGCGTTGGCAGTCTCATAACTTCTTCACTTGTCCTTTCGAAAGATTTTTTTTTTAAATGTTTATTTTTGAGAGAGAGAGAACACGCATGAGTGGGGAAGGGGCAGAGAGAGAGAGGGAGACACAGAATCCACAGCAGGCTCCAGGCTCTGTGCTGTCAACACAGAGCCCCACGTGGGGGCTCGAACCCATGAACCGTGAGATCATGACCTGATCCGAAGTTGGAGGCTTAACCTACTGAGCCACCCAGGCAACCCTCAAAGATTTTTGGAAGATTTTGGCCAGGCGTAGGATTCTAGGTTGACACTGGTTTTTCTATTTTTTCTTTCAGTATTTTAAAGATTTGTTGTGGTGTCCTTCTTGCGTTGTTTCTGACGAGAAGTCTGTTTTCCTTCCTTTATCGTGTATATGATGTGTCTTTTTTTTTTGACCGCTTTTAAGATTTTCAGTCTTGCTATTTTGAACAATTTAATTCTGTGGGGTGTGGCATAGTTTTCTTCATGTTTCTTTGCATGGGGTTTGGTAAGTATCTTGAATTTGTGAGTTAATCATTTTTATGAATTTTGGAAAAAATCTGGACATTATTTCTGCAATTATATTTTCTGTTCCCTTTGCTCTCTCCTCTCCTTTGGCAACTCTAATTATACATGTATTAGATCTCTTGAAGTTGCCCTCCTGCTCACTGATGCTCTGCTCATTTTGAAAATACCTCTTTGGTCTTTGTATTTCATTTTAGAAAATTTCTATTCCTGTTTCTTCAAGTTTGCTAGTATTTTTTCTGCAGTTTCTAATCTGACAGTAATCCCATCCAATGTAGTTTGCATCTCCAGCCATATGATTTAGATCTTTTCATATGTTCTGTGTGTTTATTTTTGAACATACAGCATACGGTTATAATAACATGCCAGGTCTGGGGTGATTAAAATTGATTAATTATTTTCCTCCTTAAGGATTGTATTTTCTGCTGCTTTGCATGCTTGTTTACTTTTGTTTGAAGGCCAGACTTGGTGAAATTTACCTTTTTGGGCCCAGGGTTCTTTTGCATTTCTTTTCTCTTTTCTTTTTTTTTTTTAAGTTTTTAAAATGTTTTATTTATTTTTAGGAGGCGGGGGAGAGGGAGAGGGAGAATGAGTGGGGCAGGGGCAGAGAGGGAGGGAGACAGAGAATCCGAAGCAGGCTCCAGGCTCTGAGCTGTCAGCACAGAGCCCAATGCGGGGCTTGAACTCACAAACCTTGAGATCATGACCTGAGCCGAAGTCGGACGCTTAACCGACTGAGCCACCCAGGCGCCCCTCTTTTGTATTTCTACAAATCTTCAGCTTTGTTCAGGAACACCATCAAGGTAGTTGGAAACAGTGTGATTCTCTCAAGTCTTGCTTTTCGTGGGTGGTTCTTTCCCTGGCTCTGGTACGTTCCTCCCACACAGTACTCCCCTGAGTACTTAAGGAGGACCCTCTTTAGGTCTCTTGAGTTCTCAAGTCTCTGTGCTGCTGTCTCTTCCCTAAGACTCTGTCCTGTGATCTCTAGCTGCCTTAGTCTCTTTGGACTTTGGGCTTCATCTCTTCAACTCATGACATCCTCTGGGCTCTACATGAGTTCCCCCTCCTTGTTTCATGGTCCTCAAACTCTTTCACTGCAGTAGACAGGACAACTGAAGGATGCACCTCATTTGTTTCCTGACTCTCATGAGTCGCTCCCCTTTGTTACCCCATGTCCAGTGACTTGAAGCCCTTTGTTTCATGTGTTCTGCCCATTTTTTGGTTGTTTCAGGTGGGAGGGTAAATCTGGTCCCTGTTATTCCTTCTCCAGCAGCAGACGTTTCAGGCTTTGCATATTCAAGGAAGAAAAGAAAGAAGGGTACTGTGGTTGGAGTATAGGGAACAGGGATTAGGTAAGACTGGCTCAGATGGTTCTTGTACCCTAGGAAGGACTGGAAGTTTAAGTTCTCTCTGTTAGAGCCTCAGGTACAACTTTGGGCGGGAGCTATTGTAATGTCTTCTCTCCTGCCATCTTCTCTGTACCAGAGTTCTTTCGGAAACTTTAAGCCTGACACTTAGCCCTTCTTCACATGTGGGAATCTTGGTCTCTAATCCTCTAAACTTGGTTCGGGGGATCCCTTAACTCAGTCTCTGTATCCCTTCCAGGCTGGATTTCCTAGAATCAGCACCGTCCCACCCGTCTCCCCACTGACCCAATCCTTTCCTCTTTTGGGTCTCCCAAGACCCGCAGAGGCAGCCTAGGCATCGTTTTTCCTCTGGGTGTCTTGGAATCTCCTCGGGGAGCTGGGTGGAGGTGCTGCACATGTCCTTTTTGCTTCCTCTTCTGGAAACCCTGTTGTCCTTCCTTTTTGGGCCTGACCCCGTTGTCCTCTGCAGAAGTGAGACACCTCAGCTCTTCACTGTGTTGCCAGAGAAGAGAACGGCCACTGTTGGGGGAGCCATGATGGGATCAACCCATATCTACGACATGTCCACAGTGAGTACTCTTGTGGGGGGCTGGAAAAGGGGGCAGAAACGAAGTCTTCTAAGCCCCTACGTAGATGACAAGACTCTGATCCTTTGTCTAGGTTATGAGTCGGAAGGGCCCGGCTCCTGAGCTGCAAGGTGTGGAAGTGGCCCTGGCACCCGAGGAGTTGGAGCTGGATCCCATGGCCATGACCCAGAAGTATGAGGAGCATGTGCGGGAGCAGCAGGCACAGGTGGAGAAGGAAGACTTCAGTGACATGGTGGCTGAGCATGCTGCCAAACAGAAGGTAGGAGGTCACAGGGGAACCCGGGTGGGTGTGAGCCAGGGAGTAGGTACCAGGGACTCCTTTTTCAGTGGAGTGGTGTCCTCTTTGTCTGCTGCCCTGAGCTTCCCTGATGCTGGAAACCTTAGAAACCCTCTGGTGGGCTGCCCTTTTTAAGGATGATGAAACAAAGGCACAGGGAGGGGAACTCATCCAAGTCTGAGAATCCAGTTTTAGCAATTTTTCCACAGAGCTGTGTGGCTGAGTCAGGCTGCCCACCCTTGTCTTGGGGATCAGTGGGTTGTTTGACTTGTAACCTGTTTCTCTTTCTCTCCTCCAGCAAAAGAAACGGAAAGCTCAGCCCCAGGACAGCCGCGGGGGCAGCAAGAAATACAAGGAGTTCAAATTTTAGGTCCCCCTCACACACCTGGCCCTCCTTTCAGCTCCTTGTATGGATGCTTGGGCTTCACACATGGTCCCCAAGAGTCAGCTCTCCCACAGTTCCCAAGGGCTTGTCATTTCATGTTCTTATTTTAGATCTGTTTTGTAAATAAAGCTGTTTCCCAAGGAAAGAGATGCATATGTAACACTTCTGATCCTCCTTCCGTCTGTTTTTTTTTTTTTAAGTTTATTTATTTTGAGAGAGAGAGAGAGATAGAGAGGGAGGGGCAGAGAGAGAAACTCTCAAGCAGGTTCCACACTACCAGTGCAGAGCCTGATATGGGGCGTGAACCGTGAGATCAAGACCTGAGCCGAAAATCAAGAGTCGGATGCTTAACTGACTGTGCCACCCAGGTGCCCCTCTTTCCGTCTTTTAATCCCCTTGGGCAAAAGGACTAAAAAATGGACTTTTTCTGCAACTTAAGGGCTGCCCCAGTGACCAGGGGCATGCACGTTGATCAGATGTTGCAGTTGAGAGTGGTGATAAATTACCACTGCCTGCTTTTGTAGGAAAGCTCTGGGACAAGTATCTCTAGGTCTGGTTTGACCTTACTACTTTGTCCTTGGGGACTAAAAATAGCCAGCTTAGCACCCTCGCTGGGGTGAGGAAGTGCACTGGGCTTGGGAAGTAGGCCAGGTCAGGCCTTCCTAATAGACCTGTGGCCAAAAGAGTCCCAAGTCCTTACCAGAGAGAGAACACAGCTCAAAATCTAGATTGTCCAGAGTCCACGTGAACCCCTGGGTGGTTTTAGTCACCCAGCCTCTAAGTTGGGGGAGGGGGGCTTGCTTTCTCCTGGTTCTAGTCTTCTGGTCTCCAGATGTCTTCCCAACAGGCTAGACTAGGTTGGACTTCAGGGGCCCAACAGGCATTTGCCGGATGCTGGGAGAGAAGTCATACTGCTGTGGTGCTACTGGTGTTGCTTTGCTGGAAGTGCACCAGCTGAGATGCCGATGTCAGGAGGCTTCAAGATGGTTCCTGGAGGTGATGGATGGGGGCGGTAGGGTGGGAGATCCCATGTTGAACAGTGGCAGTTGAGGTAGGCCTTGGGAGGAGTTGGATTTTAGAAATTAAATGGTGAAGCAGAGAAAATATTACAGGTGGAAGTAATTGAGGGCAGGGATGGGGGGCTTGGGGCTCTATAAAGCTTCATTGGGGGAAGGGAACTAGAGACAGGTGGCTCCGGATGGGCCAGGGCCTTTTGGACTTCAGGTCCCTGAGCCCCTGCCTTCGCCGGAGAGCAGCAGGGATGGAAACTTCACGGCCCGCAGACGCACCACTGCTCCCTTTGTAGGTTGTGAAGAAACCCCGGGGCGGCAGAGCAGGGGCCAAGCAGGATGCCGCGACGCGGGCTTGGGCCGCTCTGTCGGCTCCGGGGACCCAAGGGGCCCGAGGCGCGCTCCCGCGGCAGTCCCCCCCCCTTCCCCTCCCCCCCGGCCGGGGCCGCGCCCCGGAAAAGCGGAGTTTCCGCTGGCCTGTCTGTTGCTGCAGAGAGCACGGCGGGGGAGGGGAGGACCGGGCCGGCTGGCTGCCGCTCGCGCTGCGGATTTGAGGGGAGGGTTCGGCCCAGCCGGCCGGGGTCGAAGACTTCCCTCCCGGGGAGCTAGAGGAGCGCGCCCACAGACTCGCCTGGGGCGCGGGCGCGAGCGCGAACCCCGCCCCTCGGCGCTGGGTGGGGCCGGCGCGAGCCGGAGCTCCCCGCCCCCCCGGACACGCCCACCCAGTGTCTCGGCGGCGCGAGCCGCAACAGGCAGCGGCGGGCGAGCGCGAGGACCGCGCGCCGAGAGGCCCCGCGCGTGCGTGCAGCCTCTCGCTCTCTCGCTCGCGCGCCCGGGCGGACTGAGGAGACGAGTCGAGCCCTCGCCGCCACCGTGGGAGAAGCCTGGGCTTCCTCTCCGCGTCTCCCCGATCCCCGTTACCCCCGCGCCCCCCACCCCCGGCCGGGCCATGGCGGAACGCGGAGGGGCGGGCGGTGGTCCTGGGGGCGCCGGGGGCGGCAGCGGCCAGCGGGGCTCTGGGGTCGCCCAGTCCCCGCAGCAGCAGCAGCCGCCGCAGCAGCCGCCGCCTCAGCAGCCGACGCCCCCCAAGCTGGCCCAGGCCACCTCGTCGTCCTCGTCCACCTCGGCGGCGGCCGCCTCCTCCTCGTCCTCGTCCACCTCCACCTCCATGGCCGTCGCGGTGGCCTCCGGCTCCGCGCCTCCCGGCGGCCCCGGGCCAGGCCGCACCCCCGCCCCCGTGCAGATGAACCTGTACGCCACCTGGGAGGTGGACCGGAGCTCGTCCAGCTGCGTGCCCAGGTGAGCGGCGGGCGGGGGGACCGGGGCCGGGGCCGTGACAGGCCCCCCGCCTTCTCATTCCTCCACGTCCCAGCGTCCGGGGGAGCGCCCCCTCCCTGGATTGCCCCTGGCCGCCCGGCCTGGCTCCCGTCGGGCCTCCCGGGACTCCTCTAGCGGGGACCCCGCCCTCTCCTGGCAGCCCCACCTTCGGCCTCGGGCCGGGACCACCCTGTTCCCCTCCCCGACCGGGGCCTCCCGGACTCTCAGCCCTGGGCCTTGTCTCGTTGATCTGACCGAATCCGGCCTTCCTGCCGGTCAGTTTCCCTGCGACTGTCACTGCCTCGTTGGCGCCCGTGGGCCGTACATATGTTACATAGATGTGGCACGGATGTCTTTTGATATTCTTATTTCCCAATGTACTCAGCGTGTGCCAGACTCGGTTGTCACTTTCTGCCAGATAAAGCCCGTAGAGTAACCCTTGAGGCTTCGATACACACACGTTCATTTGTGCTTCAGATTACACACGTTCTGTCCCGGCCTCTGTGCTCTTGTCAAAGTCCTGTTTAGTGTGTCTTTAAGTGCATTTTTCATCCCCTTCCTCCTCCCCAGTAGCTAGTCACAAATTCTCTTAGCCTTGCAGGGCAACATAAAATTACTGCCTTGTTCCTGAATTCAGTCCATTCCTCTGTCTGTTGGAACCATCTGGGGACTTTCCTTTCATTGGTAAAATATGCCCGAGTTTGTGATGTTTTCTGTTTCTGTATTGGCAAGGCAGCCTTTCTCCAACTCTTTGGGGACGGTGTGCAGTGTCTTACAGTTCAGCCCTTGAACAGACACCGTGGAGCTGGTTTCGCCTTGTAAGCCCAGAAAAGTGCCTGGAGGTGATCTTTTTGTCACCTCTAAACTGAGTTGCTTCTGTTGTCTTGGAGTTTTGGACTCACTCCTTCTTCTGTTAGCCCAGCCTGGGGTAGATGGACGTTGTCAGGAGGGGTTAAGTATCTTCTGGCTCCAGCCTCAACTCTTTATTTCCCTCTCTCTTTATTTTGAATCATTTCATGCATACAAAATTACACACACACACACACACACACACACACACAAATATATCTCCTAGTTAGGGTATTTAACAAAATGATGAAAAGTACATTTCTATACTTGACTCAGTTTAAGAAATAGAACATTATAAATTGTGTTGAATGAGGCCCTCAGGGTGCCCCTTCCTGACCATATCCCCAACTTCCCCCGCTACAAAGGTAAACACTATCATGAATTGTGTGTTTATTATTTCCCTTGTTTTTTAAAAATAGTTTTACTACATGCGTGCATCTATAAACAATATATTTTTAGGGTGTTTTTGAAGTTTATGTAAGTGCTATCATCCTGTATGTGTTCTGTGACTTATTTTCATGCCTATGTGTGTTTTAATTCAACATTAAGTTTGTGGGATTTGTCAGTGGGGTATGGTAGCTGTAGTTTAAATATTTTCACTAACGGATATAATTTAATTTTATGACTATATCATATTCTCTTTTTGGTGAATATTTGGATTGTTTCTTGTTTGTTGACAGGAGCAGTAATGCCATAAATATTTTTGTCCAGGACTCCTAGTGGTCCTTGCAAAAGTTTCTTTTGGTTGTCTTTATATGTAGGGGTGGAATTGCTACTTGAAGGGAATATGCACATCTGAAACCTTTTTAGATAATGCTAAATTGTGTTCTGTTCATGCCCTGCCTCCCTCACTCTTCATGTCCTTTATGTTTCAGCATTTACTTCGCTGGCTTACCCTTTCTTTTTTTCCTTTGTCCTTCTTGCAGGGTAATCAGAAGCCATGTTAGTTTAGTTTACTTTGGCCAGTACCGTAGCACAACACCAGACTCAAGTGGGAGTTTAGTGTGTAATGGTCCTTAGCAGGCCTCTTTCTAGGTAGGACCATCTGTAGCTAAAGTATTCTAATCTACCTCTTTCAAACGTAAAAGCACTGTGCCCCTTCCCACACTGGTCCAGTGTTAGTAATACATGCTTGCCCGTTCTTCCTTCACATCTATCGCTATGTTTGACAGGTGACATTTGGACAACTGCCTTCTCTAGCTTGTTGGATTGAAAAGGCATTGAGCCAACTGGGAGGAAGCTGCTGTGCAACAGAGGGAGATAAATAAAACCACTAATTGCTGTTGATTTTTTTTTTTCTACGCCTGTTGGTCACTGAGAAGTCCGTGTAATAAATTATTAGCCCAAGAAACTGTCCACCATCCTGAGTAAATTGGTAATTATTATGCCAACTTGGTGTGAGAGGCTTGGTTAGCTTGTTGTTTGCCCCTGCTGAGAGCATGCAGTTATGTCATGTCTACCGACCAGTCTTTGAGATTGTCAGCTGTCCTGCTCTGACTTTGTTTTTCAGCTATCACCCTTGTGCCTCGCAGCTCCTTGTGGAACATTTGTGCTCTTTGGAGCATGCTGTTTTATCTGCAGGATGGAAAATAACACCCCGTGGGGAGAAAATGTCCTGCTATTGGCCCTTTCAATTACTAGAGTCATCTGGTTAATTTGAGGTCTCCTTGTTTACTTGTTCATGTTGTTTAGAATATATTGGCAATGTGCACCCTGTGTACAGCACTCTGTAGATAGTCTAGGATTAACGTTCTTATCTCATGTAACTTAAGTGAGAAACAAGCATGTAAAACATGTGCACTTAAGAAATGTGAATGTAATTGTGGATCTAAGGCTATATATGTGTATATATATATGCTGTGGGACTCAGTCTTGTGAAAATGTGTTCCTCTACCCAGTACAGAGAAGAGAGAGTTGAAAGTTGTGTGTTAGGAAGGTCACTTTCCATTTCTTGATCCCAATAGAAATATAATTTGCTTTTGGGGGGGAAAAAGCTCTTTCCCTTTATTAGATATTTAAATAAAGATGAACATTGTACTAGTTGTTTCCCAAGTGTATACTCTGCTCTTATTTAACATCTACTAAATTCCTTCAGAATCCATAGTATTTTTTTTAAAGATTTTATGGTTGAAGAGAATACTATAGTTGGCTTTAAAATAACTAAATTGGGGGCACCTGGTTGGCTCAGTCAGTTGCGTGTCGAACTCTTTATTTTGGCTCAGGTTGTGCTCCCAAGGTCATGGAATCAGGCTCCGAGCTGCTTGGAATTCTCTCTCTCTCTCTCTCTCTCTCTCTTCCTCTCTCTCTTTCTCTCTCTCTCTCTCTCTCTCTCTCTTTCTCTCCCTCTACCCTGTGTGTGTGTGCTCTCTCTCAAAAATTCTCAAAAAAATTGTTTTATTCATTGACTTTTTAAAAAATGTTTTCTCTTAATGTTTATTTCTGAGAGAGTGCGAGTTGGGGAGGGGCAGAGAGAGAGAGAGAGGCAGAGGATCTGAAGCCAGCACTATGCTGACAGCAACAAGCCTAATGTGAGACTTGAACTCACGAACTGCAAGATCATGATCTGAGCCAAAGCTGCACGCTCAACCAGCTGAGGCCACCTAGATGCCCCTACTTTTTTTTCTTTATTAAAGTTTTTTTATGTTTATTTATTTTTGAAAGAGAGAGCACAAGCAGGGGAGGGGCAGAGAGAGAGGGAGACACAGAATCTGAAGCAGGTTTCAGGTTCTGAGCTGTCAGCACAGAGCCCAACACAGGGCTCGAACTCACGAACTGCTAGATCATGAACTGAGCTGAAGTTGGACGCTTAACCGACTGAGCCACCCAGGCTCCCCACCTCCTTTTTTTTTTTTTTTTTTTTTTTTTTAAGTAGGCTCCATGCTGGGGCTTGAATTCATGGCCTCAAGATCAAAACCTGAGCTGAGATCGAGAATCAGAAGCTTAACCGACTGAGCCACTCAGGTGCCCTTATTCATTGACATTTTTATCAACATTTTTTAAATTAAAAGATTAATACCTTTCCACAATTACATGTTTAAGCAGTACAGAAAGATGGAAATTATGAAAAAAAAAAAAAAGCCCTAGTCTTGTCTCTGTTTTTGCTTTCTACAGGTAATCACTAGGAAATACAGTTGTCTGTATATAGTTCCTTTATAAAATTCACAGCTTTTAGAGGTTGGCATTGTTTTCCGTCTGTACTAAGTAATGCTTCCTCTACTATGGCCCATGTTTTGGCTAGTGGTGTGGTGACATTGTAGCCCCCAGGTAGCATGTTGCTTGATGTTAAGGGAAGGGTTTTATTATTTTTTTAATCTTTTTCTAAATGTTTATTTTTTAGAGAGAGCGAGAGCGTGTGTGAGAGTGGTGGAGGGCCAGAGAGAAAGCAGGAGAGACAGAATCCCAATCAATCTGTGCATTGTCAGCACAGAGCCTGATGTTGGGCTCAAACTCACAAACTGTGAGGTCATGACCTGAGCTGAAATCAAGAGTCTGATGCTTACTTAACCAACTGAGCCACCCAAGCGCCCTAAGGGAAGAGTTTTTAGAGTCTCATTGTTGATCTCTTTTCTTTGATCCTTGTATGGTGTATGGTGAAGTTTCCCCTGATGTTCTTCTTTTCTCTATTTGAGTTACTTCAGTAGGAGAGGCAGAAAAATCATTAAATTTCACAGGTGCACAAAATTTCCTCAGTGGCTTTTATAAAACCAATTATTAGGAGATAATATGTGCTCTGCTATATCACTCACACACTGTATCACATTTGTCTTTGAGTACAAAGCACATTTGCATATCCTTATCTGTATGTGCACTTAGGGAAAGAGTTCAGGAGTTATGAGTCACATTTCTGCTTAGACCACTTTTTTTTTAAAGTAGGTACTGAAGTTAAGCCTTATTGGACAAAACTGTTAGAACCAAAGGAGGTGGCCATGGCTAAGTTGGCATGACCAGAAATGTTATTTTCATCAAGACACTTAGGGGCAGTTGCCCTTCTAACCACAAAAGCACTAGGCAAGCCAGGATATATTACTTATATTCTTACTGTATGCCAAGGCAAACTCTTCCACACTTTAGTTTTTTTATCCGTTGACTGGGAACACTTTTACTTGCCATTCATTCTAAAATGTGGGTGAAATAAATACATAATAGGACCTATAGATCTGTAAGAAGAAGGTACTTCTTAAATGATAGATAATGAAGTAAATGAAATTGATCAAATAAGAGAGACCTGATGAAATTTCTATTATTGCCTTAGCATTAAAAGTCTTAAAAGCATATTTGTATCTTAGAAGATTTGAGTTTCACATTGTGAGTGTTGTAATAGAATATCCTCTCTATCATGGTAATATTATCCATTGTCCCTGTGGAAGCTCAGATTCCTTGTCAGAAAGAGAATGACTTTCACAAGTCCGTTTTACAAGTATTGATTTACAGATCTTTTGGGCACATTAGTGGTTATGTGATTTTTTTTTTTAAACTAGTTTTCCGATTTCTTAGCTGAGCCAGTAAGCTGTTACTGTTACTGTGAGTGTTTGCCTCAGTGTGCATGAGGGAGGTGCAAGTAAGAATGCGGGCTGTGTCTTTTCACTGCCTCAACCTAGGAGGCTTGTCTTGTTTTGGCCTGGACTTGAAGGTTCATGGATCCTCTGAAATTTGGAGCTGGCTTGGCTCTCATCTGTGGTGTCACATGCTGGGGGTACTTTAGACATCTAAAGTAGCTGTGGGAATGCTCACAGGAGTTGGTCTTTTTCCAGTGTGGATTCAGAGTGGTATTAGGGCTCTTGAGAAAAGAGAGTTTGAAGTTGGTTTTAGAATGTCTTTCGGAGGCCCCTTGGGCTGGATTGAGTGGGGTGGTTTGTTTCTAGATTGGGAAGCACTGATAGAATCCTTCTCCCTTCACTTGGCCTTGTTGGAAGAACAACCAGCATAGCTTCTGATGGTTTAAGGGAATCACGATGTTATTTATGCCTAGGCACCGACTCTAGGGTATTTTCCTTTTCCTGCCATTCATAGGGCAGTTGTCTGGTTAGAAAGCTTGCTGGACCTGTGCTCTCCTTTTCCTTGTTACAGACCAGAGAATAGCTGCAGTCACAGCTCAGGGAGCCGCTTAGGCTGACCTAAACCTGGCCTCTACCTTGGGTAGAGAAGTAGAGTAGAAGAGCAGTAGAGAAGGACAGTAAATGATGATACATTGCTACTTAGATTATATATCTTTTAGAAAACAGTTTGTGAAAGCGTTCCATTTGACATTCAGTTAAATCTTAACGTCATAAGCTGTTTTCTCTTTAAAACTATGCAGTCCGAGACAGTAACACTAGTTGCATGTGGCTATTAAAATTAAAATTAATTAAAATCGAATAAAATTTAAAATTCTCTTTCTTAGTTTTATTAGCCACATTTCTTGTCACACTAGTCACATGTGGTTAGTGGCTTCCATATCAGACAAGGCAGATACAGAACATTTTCAGCACCATAGAAAGTTCTATTAGCTAATACTATTTTAAAGAGAAAATCGCCTGTGATATTTCTAGTATTAATATCTGTGATTTCTCCTTATTTAATTAAACTGAATACTTTTGTCCTCTTCCAAATTATTATTTTTTAATTTTTTTTTACATTTATTTATTATTGAGAGACAGAGACAGCATGAATGGGGGAGGGGCAGAGAGAGAGGGAGACAGAATCTGAAGCAGGCTCCAGGCTCTGTGCTGACAGATTGCGAGGCCCGAACCCACAAACTGTGAGATCATGACCTGAGCTGAAGTCGGACCCTCAACCGACTGAGCCACCCAGGCGCCCCTCTTCCAAATTATTTTAATGTGCCCCTGTTATTTGCTATTTCAAGGGCCTGTTAATTTTCTTCTGTTAGTTGTTCCCCTTTAAACATTTTTACCTTTTAATCTGCTCATTTCTTCCTGTAGGGAATTTGCTTCGTGATGCCTGCCTGCCATTTGTTTCCCACAGTTTTACGTCTTGATCAATACCTACTGAGAAAACTAACTGGAGACATTAATTCTACAGACTTCATTATTACTTTTTTAATTTTAATTAAAAAATACTTATTTATTTTGAGAGAGGGAGAGAGAATGAGTGCATGCATGGGGGAGGGAGAGAGAGAATCCCAAGTGGGCTCTGTGCTCTTTCCCATGAACTGTGAGATCATGACCTGAGCCAAAATCAAGAGTCACACGCTTAACCAACTCAGTCAACCAGGTGCCCCTGAAATCATTAATTCCGAAATGACTTTTAGATGATCAGATTATGTATGATATTATTTTTGTCCTTATTTTTTTGTGATTTCTAAACTTTGTATAACAAACATGTTACAGAAAAGACCAGTGAATATTGTTTTAAAATATATATATATTTAAAAATACATATCACCTCTACTCAATTGTATACCTTAAATGAGTGAACTTCATAAATTTTATATTGTAATAAAGCTGTAAAAAAAAAAAGTACAGCTTTGTTTTTGAATGGATGAAGACATGGGGGACTCAAGTTTTACTCTACCCATCACCTTCCTTTCTTGGTTCTAGAGTTGCTTATTCCTTTTTACTGATAGCAAATATGGTGAATGGAGAATGTTCTAGACACTGTTTCCCTCATGGTGAGTGGATAAAGAGGCATAGCTGACACGGTAGTATTGAAAATGGCACATTTATTTATTTATTTGTTAAATATTTATGTAGATTATTTTATAACTGATGAATGGATTAGGAAGATGTGGTTCATCTATACAATGGACTACTACATGGCAATGAGAAAGAATGAAATCTGGCCATTCGTAGCAAAGTGGATGGACCTCGAGGGTGTCATGCTAAGTGAAATAAGTCAGGCGGAGAAGGACAGATACCATATGTTTTCACTCATAGGTCTAACAGGAGAAACCCAACAGAGGACCATGGGGAGGGGAAGGAGGAAAAAGAGTTAGGGAGAGGGAGGGA
>CM053575.1:5906909-5927979 GCA_028646485.1 Cryptoprocta ferox | reverse complement strand
ACTTAAGGTGAGAATCTCTGAGTTTAGTTGCAGCTTCATACATTTTCTGACCCTGAATACTGTTCTTCCCTTTTTCTTTTTGGGAGCACTGGTCCTTGCCAAGTTCCATATAAACCCGCCCTTCATTCACCCTTTCAGCCCTCATAGTATTTCTAGTTCTGTGAACATGCATGACACTAGGTAATATCCATAGAGTGCTTTGGCAAAAATTTTTAGAACTATGATGTGGATCTTAGAAGTTACACTGTAATTTACCTTGTATGTGTTTTTTAGTGGCCTGATATAGATAAAGGTAGATAAGAAGGGAATGATGTTTTAAAACTTGATTCGTACTAGAGGAATCTCTTTGTGGACCTACTCCTCCAAATGACAGCTTGCCTCTCAAAACCTTACTGTGAGCAAGATTTCCCCCGGGTCACATTGTGGGTATAATTGGCTTATGACCTGTCCCTGAGGAAATTTAGACTGCTTATTGTGCTTAGAGATAAAAAGGTGTTTTTTTCTTTACAGTTGTTCTCCAAAACATTTTGTGTGTGTGTCTGTCTTGAGTTTCCTTTTGTTCCTCTTTTCATAGGTGAGATAGAGATTCTTTGTAGCGGTTTCTTTTCTTTCTTTCTTTTTTTCTTTCTTTCTTTCTTTCTCTTTTCTTTCTTTCCTTCTTTCTTCTTTCTTTCTTTCCTTCTTTCTTCTTTCTTTCTTTCCTTCTTTCTTCTTTCTTTCTGTTTTTCTTTCTAATACTATAGACAACACAAAAGGCTTAGGATATCAATTTGTCATTTACTTACTCCCTCCTCACTGACCTTTTCCTGTCTCCTGTTTAAAAACACCAAGTGGCTTCAAGGTTTACAGAGCTGCTTTATCCTTCCGCTTCTTTGTGTTACCATACCTCTCAAACCACATTGCACTCTGCTGTTTGTAATTCTACCCATCTTTTGCCACCCTAGTTTCCTCCCGGAATGTAACCACTAGTAGCAGTTCAGGGTGATGTTTCAAAGGAAAATCAGATTTTGTCACTCCCGTCTTCATAATCTTCCCAATTCATTCACTTAGCAAATGCTTATAGACCAGCTGGTGTGTGTCACAAACAGAATCCTCGATTTCATAAAGTATATATTCTAGTGGGTAAAGATTAGTGACACCATCAAATAACTTTTCATCATACTTAGAATAAAACCCCTTTTCATGCCGTAGGAAATACTTAAGGCTGTGACCTCTTCCTGTGTCTTTGACCTCTTCTGTCATTCTCCACCATGCTCACTTGGCTCTGGGCAAGCCGGGCCTTAGACAAGGTCATCTCTGCCTTTGGGCTTTTGTACTTCACACCTGGGATGCATTATCCCATGTCATCATATGGCTGGCTCCTGGCTATCGTTCAGATCTCAGTTAATCTACCACCTTGGAAAGCTATCATAACCTGCCCAGTACATTCTGGAAGTTTATAAATCTTCACAGCTAGTTACTATCATCTGAAATAATCTCGTTCATTTATTAGTTACTTTATAGGTGTTCAATAAGTACGTTCGTCACATGAACAGTGCCTTTTTATTGACAATGTTTATTGAATGAAAATCTCTTGTACACAGTTCTTTCATTCAACAAATACTTATTGAATATTTCTATGTGCCAAGCACTGCTGAGGAAGCAGCAGCAAACAAGTTGACAAAATTAATTCTCTCCTAGAGTATACATTGTGGTGGAGGGAGAAAGATAATAAACAAATATATTTATAATAAATAGGTAATGAGTGAGTACCACGATGAAAAATAAAGCATAGTAAGGGAATTGAGAATGTTGGCAGAAGTGCTCTTTTGGATAGGGTAGTCACAGAAGGCCTCTGGTGAAGTGATGTTTGAGCTGATGCCCGAATGAAATAAACCTAACTAACTGAGCATTTACTATGTGTCACAATAACCATCAGAGGCAGGTACTGAGATCCCTTTCCCAGAAAGGAAAATCAAGGCCCAGTGAGGTGAAGGCATTTTTGTAAGGCTACACAGTTTTAGAGGTAGGGGGAGCTGGGATTTGTCTCATGATTCATGATTATCTGACACCAGAACGATTTCTCTGTTTAAACTTGGTGTTCCCCAAGCCCTGACTGGTTCTCATAGTTAACAAATAATATTTAATCTTTATTCTTTGTCATATTAGAATTACAGAATGCTGCTCTATTACCAAATTATAGATAGTAAGAAATTTAACAGCAGAATGGCTCTAAGTGCCAGTTCTGGAGCCAGTTAGCCAGGATTTTAATCCCGATTCTGTCCTTTACCATTTAGTGATTTGGGCAAATTATTTAACTAACCTCTCTAATGCTTTACTTTTCTCATTTGCAAAATAGGCCTAATAATTGTCCCTACCCCTCATTAATTATGAGGATTAAATGAGATTAATACAAGTAAATGCTTATGTAGCACATAGAAAACACTTGAAAATAATAGCCGTTATTATTATTACTATTGCTGTCTTTATTGCCAGTCCAGCTTCTCTGTCTCTCTCCAGTACCCCACCAGACATTGCTTTCTTTCTGGAGTCAGGGCAACTGTTGATATTATGATTTCCTCAGTGGGACCATCATAAGGTGTTGGATTCACTTTACACACAGATCCTGCCAAACCCCAAGCTTAATAGTCTAGAAAGTCAAAACAAAATGTTTTGGTTCTCTGAAGCAGTGGCTGGATCAGGATCCTGTTTCTACATCCTGCCAGTTTATATGAACGGAAGAGATGGTGCAGGCCCCGCCTATAAACCACAACTTTGTTTTGAGCCAATTTGACTTGACAGCTTCCCTATTCTACCTGCTGACTTCTTTAACTTTGGTTTGGCAGCCAGAAGAGCAACTAGACTGGTTTACAGCTAGTCATTTATTACCAATAAAAGCTAAGTGACTCCTAAGAAAATGAGAATTTAAATGGGGTTGACTTTTTTTTCTTTTGTCTCTTTAAGCTTTCCTTTTTTTGTTTCAAACTATAGAAAAATTCTATTCTACTTTTATAGGAGAAACCTGATAATACATTTAAGGCCTGCCATGAAAAATTTGTGTGTGTGTGTGTGTGTGTGTGTGTGTGAATTCTCTCCTTTAAGAAGCACCAAGACTCTACTGTCTCATTTTAGTTGGAAATCTACAAATATATTTACATGTTTCTGGTTCTTCCTTAACAATATGTAAAACACAGATTAACTTCTTTTCAAATGTGGATCATCATGATGAATGGGATCCTCATGGTGAACAACAGGGCTTGAGATGAAGAATGTAGACTGCTATGTGTTGCATATTTTTAAACTAATGTGTTTGCTTTTTTAGTTTTGTGTTTGTCTTATTTCTCCCCATTGCTATCAACATGCCTTCTTTCTGCTTTACTGCTTTGGCTAGACCATGGACTAAAGAACCAGATAAACAAATATATTAGGAGTGAATGGGCTCTGTATATGAAGGCTAAGAGTAATGGATGGTATCATCTGAATACATGGAATTTACAGCTGGAGTGTTTTAAGGGCTAGAAAGAAACATTTTACCTACTTCTTAGTCTGGGCTGTAGTCCAAGGTTGGGATTGCTGGTGATTTAGGGTAGAGGGTTAATCTCCTAAAATTTTAGGGAGTCAAAAACTCTGTTGAAGATGCAGTTAGAGATACAAGTCAAATTTTGTGTTTTGTTTGGTTGGGGAATTATGGATTAGTAAGTAAAGCTCTATATCTATTGCTTGGTTAAATTTGTTTTGATTACATCTAGGCAAGTCATTTTTTTTCTTATTTTTTAAAAAGTGAATACACTTTTTTTTTTTTTGGCCTTGCTGATTTGTTACAAAGAAAAACAAAATGTTTGTAAAATGTTTGAGCATTTATATTCATAGAAATCATTACTATAACATCTTTGGGAAATGTCAGTGAAACTACAAATTTGATGGTATAATGTATTGACCTGTGATAGACTGTCCTAGATACATTAGTCATCTTTTACATTGTCTTCACAAGTAGGTTTTTTTAAGTGTTTTTTTTTTGTTTATTTATTTATTTATTTATTTATTGAGAGAGAGAGAGAGAGAGAGAGAGAGAGAGAGAAGGCCCCTGTGCTGTTAGCGCAGAGCCTGACACAGGGCTCGAACTCATGAGCCGAGAGATCATGACCCGAGGCGAAATCAAGAGTTGGACACTTAACTGAGTGAGCCACCCAAATGCCCCACAAGTAGGTTTTTGTTTGGCACTTTTAGCTCATATCCAATGGAATGTGGCAGTGTAATGTACCTTAAGTCTGTTGTTTAATAAAATTGTCTCCTCAAAACTAAAGTATGTAGAAAGTAGTTTACAGTATTTGTCGTCTCTGCCATGCACCATTTTTGCTGTGGATGAAAATGAATAAGCAACTCTGGAAACCAAGGTCCTTTGGGAACATAAAAACTCTTGTAGCTATTAATGGATTTAATTGTCTTTCCTCTCTGCCACCAAAATGTGCAATAAATTGTTTATGCCCTTGCCTTTTAATGGGGAGAAGTATTCATTAACTGTATGTAATATTATTATTGCTTTGTTTTTATTACTTGTAGATAATCCCCTCTTTTCTTTATTTAAAATTTTTTTTTAATTTTTATTAAAAATTTTTTTAATGTATTTTATTTATTTTTGAGAGACGGAGAGAGACAGCATGAGCAGGGGAGGGTCAGAGAGAGAGGGACACACAGAATCTGGAGCAGGCTCCAGGCTCTGAGCTAGCTGTCAGCACAGAGCCCGACGCGGGGCTCGAACCCAAGAACCGTGAGATCATGACCTGAGCCAAAGGTGGACGCTTAACCGACTGAGCCACCCAGGGGCCCCTATTTTTTTTTAAATTTTTTATAGTTTATTTATTTTTGAGACAGAGACAGAGCACAAGTCTGGGAGGGGCAGAGAGAGAGGGAGACACAGACCCCAAAGCAGGCTTCAGGCTCTGAGCTAGCTGTCAGCACAGAGCCTGACGTGGGGCTCGAACCCACGAACCGTGAGATCATAACCTGAGCCGAAGTTGGCCGCTTAACCGACTGAGCCACCCACGCGCCCCTTTATATTTTCTTTAAAAAAAAAAACATAAAGAAAAGGATAGCTATAATATTATTAAACATTACCCATTAATCTTCTTGGTGAGCTTTTTCTCTCCATGGAGAAAAAGGAAAGTATCATTTCATGGGGGGGATGAATTTGGGCTCGAAATGGGACATGATCTCTTAAACTAGGATTTGTCATAAAATCAGTTTGGCACGCTTTGGACTTAGTCCAAGTGATACGTTTACTTAAGTTCAGGAAGGGCCTGGTTCTCAGGCAGCCTCACTGATGAATGAATGCTATGTCTCAGTTGGTGAGGCTTCATCTTATTTGAGTCCATTTAAGAGAACATTTTTTAAAAAATGAATGGTGACTCTCTTTGGATTTTGTTTTGTTTTGCTTTGTTTTGTTTGATGCTCATTCAGGTATTTCCTCCTATTCTTATATCTGCAGGAAAGTCAGCAAATTGCTATAATCTCTTTAAAACCATATGCCAAAAATGTTTTTACTTTAGAATTTGGTTTCTTATTTGGCTTTACTTCATCATGTGGATTTGGATAAGTCTCTCTAACTCTTCCTCTACCTAATAGTCATCTAGTCAGCAAATAACTATCAAGTATACATCATATGCTGGTCACCATTTTAGACACTGAGGAGAGAACAGTTAATAAAAGAGACACAGTCTCAGCTCTTGTGGAGGTTACCTTCTAGGGGCAGGTGGGCAATAGACCATAAGCAAATGAATGAACAAATGATAGGGTATGTTAGGTAGAAGAAAGTAAGGTAGGAAAGGGGGATAAGTGGGGCAGAGAGAGTTAGTTTTAAATAAGGTTTAAATAAGGTATTCTGCACGATCTCAGAGAAAGGGAGCAGTCCTTGTGGAGCATACATGTAGGCAAATCAGTAGAGGGGACAGCAAGTACTGGCAGGTTCCAGGAACATCCAGGAGGCCAGTGTGCTGGAGCCAAATGAATGAGGAGTGAGTAATGGGAGAGAAAGTCACAGAAGCAAAGGGGACCCACATCTGATAGACCATTGTAAGACTTACCTTTGACTTTGAGTGAGATGGGAAGCCATTGGAGGTTTTGAGCCAGAGAAGAGGCATGATAACAACTTTCATATTAAAATATCCACTGGCCACTGTGTATAGAATAGCCTATAAAGAAGGGTGGGGTGGAAGCAGGGAGTCTAGGTAGGGGTGTTGTGATGATGTTGTGGGAGCTAATACTGGCTTGGAACAGGTTGATAGAGATGGAGGAAAAGACAATTCATCAGATTCTAGGTATATTTTCAGACCTAAAGGATTTGCTTATGGGTTGGGTTTGGGGTATGATGGAGCAAAAGGATTCAAAGATGACTTGAAAATTTCATTAACTTACTTGTGTTGGTTTTCTGGTTTTTACAAAAATTTTTACTATTATTGTCATCACTTTATCTTAAGTGACATTATATAAGAATGAGGTCTGTATAACAGAACTCGTCAAGGGAGTTTGTTTCTACTTTTGCCATTTGTAATCAATTGGGAATAAATTTCCTTGGGAATTTACTGGGTGATGGACCGGTCGATAGGCTGGCAACTGATTGTGTTAATAATCTAGATTAATTTCTTTTAGTGCTGTAGGCCATGGTGAAGCTATTGGAGCAGCTGAGTCTCAACATCCCTGATTATTCTGCTGTCATGTTTGCTTGGTCTGATATCTCCTCTGTGATCCTTATTTATTTGATGGGTTTTAATGAGGGAGGTCTGTTGCAGAAGCCATTAATACCTATAGCACATATTCTTTGTCACTACCCCAATGAAACTGAAAAGTCAAAAACATGCTTTTTGTTTTTTGGGTTTTTTTAATGAGTAATTTTCAACAGCAGACAGCCTGTCTGTGCTTCCTGGGAGCTGCTCTGTAAGGAGGAATCCTGCTGCAGAATGATCTAATTTGTATAATCTTGAAGGTGGAGCTATTTTTAAAAGAGAACAGGAAAATAATGGAGTCCTTTGCTTGCTTGTGAATGCTAAACTGGATCTTACTGATTTAAAAGAATCTTAGTTAGATCTTGTAGTTTGAACTCTTATTTCCCTTTTATTCTGTTTACCATGTCTAGATCAAAGTTATGATAGATATATTTAGTAGATATATTTAGGTAATTGCTCTTGGAATGGCACCTGGGCACCTGGTTTGTTTGTTTGTTTGTTTGTTTTTTACATTTTAGGTAAGTTATATTACCTAAAAGTTAGGTAAGTATATTACTTAACTTGTGATTTGGATAATGTGAGTCACATACAAGAACAGATATTAAACTCAGGAATTAAAACTAATGGCCCTTTTTCTATCCTGAAATGAAATTCCCAGATAATAAAGCTTACGAACATGTCTGCAATATCTTGACTGCAGTATGAAGGAAAAATAAAGGAAGGCTCTTTGTAATACAATATGTGTTTCTATATGTGAATTCTCAGAAGACATTTGTAAGTGACATGGCACATTAGAAACCATAGCTGTCAGGTGCTTGCAGGTACACATAAATTTTCTTCTGTAAATATGACACCTATAAATAGAGACTGATACAGGTGTATTGCATGGGTGACTCAGATAATATGTGGCAGTGCCGTTGGTGATATTATTTTCTAGAATTCTGAATAAATCTTCATAAAGTTCTGCACAAAACAGAATACAGCTCTTCCTCTATACACATAGTAGAAATTTTCCTGGAACATACCATATAAAATGATGAAAAAGTTACTTAGATTTCTGTGCAAAATCTACTTAGATATAGACTTAGATAATTATAAGATAAAAAAATAACTGCTTTTTACTTACATATATATGTCTGGTGGGACCAAAGGCAAATTTATTATGAATCTAACAAAGCTTAAGCTTTAAGGCCTTTCATGGGCACAGGTTACCTCATGGCCCTATGCCAAATTTAAAAAAATACAACTTTTTATTGAACTATAATATATACTTAGAAAAGTACACATAATAAGTACAGTTGATGAAGTTTTACAAACTGGCCATGCCCACATAACTAGCACCAACATCAGGAAACAGAACATTGCCAACAACCCAAAACATTGCCTTGCCCCCTTCTCTTCCCCCACCAAAAATGATGAGTATCCTAACTTACAGCAGTGTAAGGCAAGTTTTGCCTGCCTTTGTACTTCATATGTGCACACTCTTGTATCTGACTTTGTTCAACAAGAGGTTTGTGTGATTCATCCACGTTGTTGCATGTAGTTGCAGTTTATGTATTCTTGTTGTGTAGTGTTCCCTGTATGTTCCCTAATGTTCCTGTGTTCCTGGTGTGATATATTCACAGGTTATTTAACCATTCTGTGGTAATGGTCATGGAAAATTTCCAGTTTGAGGTGATTATATATGGATAGTGCTGCTGTGAACATGCTTGTAGATGTTTATTGGTTGATATAAGCTCTCTCATATATTTCATTGCCTTTATTTGAGTATATAAGCAGGAGTGGAATTGCCAGATCATGGGGTTAGCATGTATGAGAGTTCCAGTTGTACCACATCTCTGCCAACAGGTAGTATTCTTTGTCTTTTTTGTTTTAGTCCTGGTTGGAGGTAAAATGGTTTCTCCAGTGTTTTTAATTTGCATTTCCCTCAAAATGTCAAATACTATTTCATAAGCTTATTAGCCATCTGGATATTCTCTTATGAATTGTCTATTTAGGTCGTTTGCCCATTTTGCTATTGGGTTGTCTCTATCTTATTGACTTGCAGCTCTTTTTCTTTTTCTTTAAAATTTTTTTTTAAATGTTTTATTTACTTTTGAGAGAGACAGAGTGCTGTGGATGAGGGCAGAGAGAGAGGGAGACACAGAATCAGAAGCAGGCTCCAGGCTCTGAGCCGTCAGTACAGAGCCTGACGTGGGGCTCGAACTCATGAACTGTGAGATCATGACCTGAGCCGAAGTCGGACGCTTAACCGACTGAGCCACCCAGGCGCCCCTGCAGTTCTTTTTCTTCCAAATATCTGCGTATACCTCCATGGATTGCCTGTTTACTTATTTATTTACTTAGTTAGTCTTTTTGCTTTTTTAATGGTGTCTTTCACTTAATTTTTTTTCACTTCATTTTTTTAAGTAGGTGCCACACCCAGTGTGGAACCCAGTGTATGGCTTGAACTTATGATCTTGAGATCAAGACCTGAGCTGAAATCAAGAGTCAGACGCTTAACCACCTGAGCCACCCAGGCACCCCAGTGATGTCTTTTGATGAACAGAAATTATTCATTTTAATTTAGTCAATTTATCAATTTTCCCATTTACATTTAGTGCCTTTTATGCCCTCTTTAACAAATCTAAGCCTGCTTTAGTATCATATCATGAAGGTGTTCACTGATACTTTTTTCTAAAAGCTGTATTGTTTTACTTTTTACAGTTAGATTTACAGTCCATCTGGAAATGATATTTGTGTGTGGTGTAAGGGTTAAGATATATTTTCTTCCATATGGATATTCAGTTAACCCTGCAATATTTATTTAAAAATTTTTTTTAATGTTTGAGAGAGAGAGAGAGAGAGAGAGAGCGAGAGTGTGAGTGTAGGAGGGGCAGAGAGAGGAGACACAGAATCCGAAGCAGGCTCCAGGCCCCGAGCTGACAGCACAGAGCCTGACGTGAAGCTTGAACTGAATGAGCTGTGGTACCATGACCTGAGCTGAAATCGAACGCTCAACTGACTGAGCCACCCAGGCATCCCTGTATCATTTATTTTTTATGACTTTTTAAAAATGTTTATTTATTTTGAGAGAGATAAAGACTGAGCAGGGGAGGGGCAGAGAGAGAGAGGGAGACAGGGAATCCCAAGCAGGTTCCACACTCAGTGCGGAGTCCAATGCAGGGCTCGAACTCACGAACCATGAGATCATGCCCTGCACTGAAATCAAGAGTTGCATGCTTAACTGAATGAGCCACGCAGGCACCCCACTCCCTGCATCATTTATTTAAAAAGATTATCTTTATTCCTCTGCTCTGTATTTGTGACCTTGATCGTAAATCACATGATGTTTTACATGTGGGTCTATTTTAGACTTTCTTTGTACACTGGTGAGTTTGTCCATGCTTACACTAGTGTTCCATGTCTCTATTACTGTGTCTTTATAATAGGCCTGTTACCTGGTGGTATAAGTTTTCCAGTTGTGTGTTTGTTCATGATTGCCTTGACTAGTCTTTGCTCTTTTGCATTTCCTTAGAAATTTTAGAACCAGCTTTTCAATTTCCTTTGTTTTTGAAAACTGTATTAGGATTGCTTTGAATCTGTGGATTAATTTGGAGAGAATTGAAATCCTTAAAATATTGAGCCTTTCAATTAATGGATGTGATATGTCCCTCCATTTACTTATATCTTCTTTAATTGATTTTGCACTTATTTGTATAGAAATATTGTACATCTTTCTTTAGATGTAGTCCTATGTATTTGGTAGTTTAAAATTCTAAACCTAATTTTGTAATTGTGAACTTGTATGCTTTTTCTCATACAAGACCCTCCAAATGGAATAAACTTTAGGCCCTATGAAACCTGGCTCTGCCCTTAGGTGGAATGCTTTCACTTACATGAATGTTGGAAACATGTAGAAGGTAGTCATATCTTAGTTGTGCAGGACTAACAGGGATTATGGGTTGTAGGATGTCTGGCATTCTTGGTTTTTCCACCATTGAATGTCAGTAAAGTTCTGAATCATTGTGACAATCCAGGAAGCACCTTAGAGGCATTACTACCATCATTACTGTGTTAAGACTTACTTACTTTAAAAAAAAATTTTTTTTTTTACGTGTTTATTTACTTTTGAGAGAGACAGAGTGCTGTGGATGAGGGCAGGGAGAAAGGGAGATACAGGATCCGAAGTAGGCTCCAGGCTTTGAACTGTCCGCACAGAGCCTGATGTGGGGCTCAAACTCATAAACCATGAGATCATAACCTGAGCCTAAGTCAGGCACTTAACCTACTGACCCACCCAGACATCCCAAGACTCACATTCAAGACATTTTGTGTTTATTACAGTTATCATAGTCCATAAATGTAAGTGTGCTTGAATGTCCTCAAATGTGTTTGACTTTTTGTTGTTTAGGAAGAGACCTAAGCAAACAGTTTCTTTTCTTTTCTTTTCTTTTTTTTTTTTTAAATATTTATTTATTTTTGGGAGAGCACAAGCGGGGGAAGGGGAAAGAAAGGGGGAAAGAGGATCTGAAGTGGGCTCTATGCGGACAGGCTGTCAGCACAGAGCCCGACGGTGGGGCTCGAACTCAGGAACTGTGAGACCATGACCTGAGCCAAAGTCGGACACTTATTTGACTGAGCCACCCAGGTGCCCCAAGCCAGTGGTTTCAGATGTTGCCATCTATAATCTAGACTTTAAAAATTAGCAGATGATTCATCTTCACAAACTTCTGTTCATGTAAATATACTGGTAGAGTGGATTGAACACTGGATTTGGAACCAGAAGAATTAAGTTTCCTTTAATGAAAACTCTGTGATTTGGGATTAGGTTACCTTTTAAGCTTCAATCTTCTTATTAGAATGGAAAGAAATAAAAATAACTGCCTAGCCGACTACTCAAGGTTGTTCGGAAGAACAGATGAGACAGTTTATAGATGCTTTTTCTTAGGGTACAGATGCCATTGATGTTGATTTGTGAGTTTGCGATAGTGAGCATAGTCACCAAGATGAAGCCTCTTAAATAGGCTGGATCTGCCCCCTTGGGGTTCTTTTAGCATGGTCACTATAGCAATAAGTTGTTGATGGAAAGTAGTGTCTGTTTTCTAAAAGCTTGTGTGTTTATAGGAAGGTAAAAAGAGGACTGCTCTGTTGTGATTCCTAAATCTTAATTTTGGTTTTCAGAATGAAAGTAGGCAAACCACTCACTTTCCATTTCCTTCATTATCTACTGCTTAGAAACTCTTTGAAGATTATGGTAAAATCTAAATAAGTTTTATGTTCCTCAGTGAAAATTTCCATGTGAATATATGTGATACATTATTATAATTAAATTCTTATTCATACTAATTCACTATATGGCCTTCTAGCCAGTGGATTGAGAAATGCCTGGCCTGCTACTGAATAAAAAGGTGATAAGACCTTGGAATGTGGTTGTGAGAGAGGAAGGATACTATCTCTGCAATTTTAGTATGGAATATACTTAATACTCAAACGATACTGAATTTCAGTATGTTTCCCCCATGGTTAGTATTCTCTCTAGACTGCCACCCAGTCAGCTTCTTCTTCTTTTTTTCTTTTTAATGTTTATTTATTTTGAGAGAGAGAGAGAAATAGTGCATGCATGGGAGGGGGGAGGGACAGAGAGAGGGAGACACAGAATCTGAAGCAGGCTCCAGGCTCTGTGCTGATTGCACGTGGGACTTGAACCCATGAATCACTGAAATCATGACCTGTGGCAAAGCTGGACACTTAACAGACAGAGCCACCCAGGTGCCCCTAGACTGCAGCTTCTTATACAGATAGATGCTTCTTTTATTTATTTATTATTTTTTATTGTTTTATTATTGTTATATTATTATTTTTTAATGTTTATTTTTGAGAGAGAGAGAGAGAAAACACGAGCAGGGGTGGGGCAGGGAGTGAGGAGACACAGAATCCAAAGCAGGTTCCAGGCTCCGAGCTGTCAGCCCAGAGCCCGACATGGGGCTCGAACTCACAAACTGTGAGATCATGACCTGAGCTGAGGTCAGAACACTTAACCGACTGAGCCACCCAGGCGCCCTAGATGCTTCTTTTAGTTGCATTTTGGTTTCGTTTGAGTGTCAGTACTTGGTTTTTTTCCTATTTTATTTTATTTTATTTTATTTTATTTTAATTTTTTTCTTAAGTTTATTTATATATTTTGAGAAAGACAGACACAGCTCAAGCGGTGGAGGGACGGAGAGAGAGGGAGAGAGAGAATCCCAAGCAGGCTTCACGCTGCCAATGCAGAGCCTGATGCGGTGGGGCTTGAACTCACGAAACTGCAAAATCATGATCTGAGCTGAACCCAAAAGTTGGATGTCTAACTGACAGAGCCACCCAGACGCGCTCCTTCCTACCTGGTTTTATTTTTATTTTTTTAAGTTTATTTGTTTATTTTGAGAGAGAGCGAGCAAGCACACATGCGTGTGTGTGAGAGGGGCAGGAAGAGAGGGAGAGACAGAATTCCAAGCAGGCTCCATGTTGTCAGCTGTGAGATCAAGACCTAAGCCGAAATCAAGAACCAGACGCTTAACCAACTGAACCGCCCAGGTACCCTGACTCGGTTTTATTTTTTAAGAGTCCACTTCCCCCTAATTGTTTTTTTCCTTGATGTTGTATTTATTTTTAATCAGTGTTATACATATATTTTGGAGAGTCAAGTACTTCTACGAGGCTTGTTTCTGAGACAGTCTTTGGATGTTTTATGGTAAATTCCATATGTGGAAGACGGACCTCCATCACCACATTCTCCCAATAAAAGTGTAATTTTGGTTTTTATTATTATGACAATAGAAAGATAAGTCACTGTTCAGTCATGTAATAAATTGTGATTTTCCTTTCCTGGACAACTTTTAATTTTTCCTAACATTAATAATTGTCTCTTAGTTTTGCTTAATAATAGCTAACATTAATTGAGTGCCTGATATATACTGGGTGCTGTTCTAATTGCTGTCTGTGTGTTAATTCATTTAATTATCAGATAGGTAGAGAGGTTAGGTAACTTGCCCAAGAAAGTAACATAACCAGAGTCTAAACCTTGGCAGTCGAGCTTCAGAATCTATTCTTTTAACTACTGTGCTAAACTCTCTTTGTTTTCTATTAATATGTACATGAGTATTTCTTTTTTTGAGGCAAAATTTAAAGGCAGTGAATGCACACATCTTGAGTTTATAGTTTGGTAAGTTTTAATAAATACATACATTCATGTAATCAACACTTGAATCAAGATATAGAGCATACTGATTACTTCCAGTCAGTCCCCACCTCTCATAGGCAGTAACTGTTCTGGTTTATATCACCAGAGATTAATTTGTCTGTTCTTGAACCTCATATAAATGGAATCATATACAGTAGGATGTATTCTTGTGTTGACCTTCTTTTGTGAGATTCATCCATGTTGTGTGTGTTAGTAGTTCATTCTTTTTTGTTGCCAAGTAGTATTTCATTGAAAAAGAGACTACAGTTTGTTTAACCATTTTCCTATTGATGGGTATACAAGTTGTTTACAGTTTTTGGCTTTTATGAATAAAGCTGCTATGAGTTTTCTTGTACAAGTCTTTATATGGACATATATTTTCATTTCTTTGCGGGTAGATATGTAGGAGTAGAACAGTAGGTCTTAGTGTAGCTATTTGTTTAACTTTATAAGAAACTGCCATTTTACCAAAAATGATCATGTTAGTTTATATTCCCACTTAGTGTGACAGAGAGATTCTTAGGTGGCCCCCATGCCTCTGTCTCTTGGCATTTATGCCTAGTGTAATTCCCTCCCATTGAGTATGGGTGGGACTTGTTCCTTCCTAATAGACTATGACAAGAGTGACAAGATAGACATCATTATGTGTATGTGATAATGTTACATCAGATTGTAATGCCTATCTTGTGAGGGCACTCTCTCCTTGCCAGCTTTGAAGAAGCAAGTTGCCGTGTTGTGAGCTACCTATGGAGAGGGCCATATGGCAGGGAACTGAGGGCAACTTCAAGTTCACAGTCAACAAAAAAAATGTGGTCCTCAGTCCAGTAGCCCATGAAGAACTGAATGTCACCAATATCTATGTGAGCTTGAAAACTCAAGCCTGTCTTGAGCCTATAGCCCCAGCCAATACTGTGATTGAAATCTTATTGAGGACCCACTTAAGCTATGCCTGGGCTTCTAACCCACTGAAACTGTGAGATGATAAATGCCTGTTGTTTTAAGCTGCTAAGTTTGTGGCACTATTGTTACACAGCAGTAGATAACTAAGACTAATAATGTACAAAAGTTCCCATTACTCCACATCTCAAGTAGCATTCAGTTTTGTCAGTCTTTAAAAACAATTTTTTTTTGTGTTTATTTACTTTTGAGAGACAGAACACGAGCAGAGGAGGGGCAGAAAGAGAAGGAGACAGGATCTGAAGCAGGCTCCAGACTCTAAGCTGTCAGCACAGAGCCCAATGTAGGGCTTGAACTCATGAACCGTGAGATTATGATCTGAGCCAAAGTCGGACGCTTAACCAACTGAGCCATCCAGGCGCCCCAAGTTATGTCAGTCTTTTTAATTTTAGCCATGTTCATGGGTGTGAAATGGTAACTCCCTCTCATTTAATTTGAATTTCTTTTTTTATTTTTAAGTTTGTTTATTTATTTTGAGAGAGAGAGCACATGCATGAGCAGGGAAGGGGCAGAGAGAGGGAGAGAGAGAGAATCCCAAGCAGGCTCTGCACTGTCATCGCGGAACAGATGCAGGTTCTCGAACTCCCAAACTGTGAGATCATGACTGAACCCAAACCAAGAGTTGGATTCTTAACCTACTGAGCCACCCAGGCTCCCCTAATTGGCTTTTCTTTAATGACTAATGACGTTCAATACCCACTGGCCATTTGGATAGATACCTTTTTCTGTGAAGAATCTGTTTAAATCTTCCCTATTTTATGAATTAGTATGTTTGTCTTTTAATAATTTATTTGTAGCAGTTATTTATACCTTACAGGTCAGGTCCTTTCAGATACGTGTGTATATGTGTGTGTGCATGCATGTGTGTGTATCTGATACACACAGGCATATCTCAGAGATATTGCGGATTTAGTTCCAGTCCACCCCACTAATAGAAATACTGCAAGAAAGTGAGTCAAATGAATATTTTGGTTTCCCAGTAGATATTAAAGTTGTGTTTATAGGCTATTAAGTGCAATAGCATTGTGTCTAAAAAACAGCGTAAATACCTCAATTTAGAAATACTTTATTGCTGGGTGGCATGAGTGGCTAGTCAGGTTAAGTGTCTGACTCTGGATTTCGGCTCAAGTCATGATCTCACAGTTTGTGAGATGGAGTCTCGTGTCGGACTCTGTGCTGACAGCACGGAGCCTGCTTGGGATTCTCCATCCCACTCTCTGCCCCTCCCCTGCTCGTGAGCGGTTGCATGCATTCTTTCTCTCTCTCAAAATAAATAAACATTAAAAAATACTTTATTGGGGCGCCTGGGTGGCTCAGTCGGTTGAGCGTCCGACTTTGGCTCAGGTCATGATCTCGCGGTTCGTGGGTTCAAGCCCCGCATCGGGCTCTGTGCTGACAGCTCAGAGCCTGGAGCCTGCTTCGGATTCTGTGTCTCCCTCTCTCTCTGACCCTCCCCTGCTCACGCTGTCTCTCTCTCTCTCTCTCAAAAATAAATAAAACATTAAAAAAAATACTTTATTGCTAAAAATGCTAACCATCATCTGAGCTTTTAGCAAGTCATAATCACTGATTACAGATCACCATCACAAATATAGTAGTAACGAAAGAGCTTGAAATATTGAGAGAATTACCAAAATGTGACACAGAGACAGAAAGTGAGCAGATGTATTTGGAAGATGGTACGGACAGACTTGGTTGACACAGGGTTGTTATGAACCTTACATTTGTAAAAAAATGTTTTATCTGTGAAGTGCAGTAAAACGAGGTATACTTGTACTATTTTCTCCCAGTCTGTGATTGGGAGGAACTTCCACATTCCTCTCACCTCAGTCATATTCCCCAACTGTTAATATTTTACCATATTTACTGTATTAAACTATCTTTCTCTAAATCAGTTTTTCTGAGCCATTTGAGAACGAGTTTCATATGTGTTGTCCTATGATCCCATACTATTTCTGTGTGTGTTTTCCCCAGTCGAGGGCCCTCCTAAGTAACTAGTACATATCTTTCCAAGTCAGATAATTAACATTGATAAAACTCTGCTTCCCCATCCATAGGCCCTATTCACATTTTTCCATCTGCCCCAACAATGTTTCCTTTTCATTTTGATCCAGGATCCCAGTGCAGAACACGCAGTGAACTTCATTGTCATGTCTCTCCATGTCCTCCAGTCTGCAGTAACCCCTTAGTCTCTTACTGTCATTTTTGTCCTTAACAGTCCTATATTCAGGAGGATGATCTGCAAGCTGAATCCATTAATATTTCCTCATGACTAGACTCAGGTCGTGATTTCTTGGCAAAAATATAGAAATGATGCTATAATATTCTCAATACTTCACATCAAGGGGCACATGATATTAAGCAATCCCATTACCAGTGATGTTAACCTTGATCATCTGGCCATGTTGGTGGCTGCCAGGTATCTCTGCTTTTCTCCACTGTAAATTCAATTGTTTTTCTTTTTCATAACTGACAAGTATTTTATGTGTAGGCAATTTGAGATTATGCCAGTATCTTATTCCTCATCAAATTCAAGCTACCAGCATTACTGTCCTCCCTAAATCAGCAACCATAATATGTTTGCCAAGTGATGATTTTTGTTTGTTTCCATTCCTCCTTCTGCATTTATAAATTGGCCTTCTGCCATAAAGATGAGCTTTCTCATTCCTTCCCTTCCCTCGGCCCCACCTTTCTTTCAGTATGGACTCATAGATTTGTGATTTATTCATTGGATTGTAATTTGTTAGTATTATTATTTATTTTGATGCTCAGATTACTCCAGTTTTGGTCATTCAGAGCCCTTTCAAGCTGTTTCCTTTTCATATGTCCTTATCATTCTTTGAGCACTTCTAGTTTTCTAGAACAACAAGATGTTCCAGGGTCATCTTGTATTTTCCCTGCCCTAGTCATGGAATCAAGCCATTTCTCTAAGGAGTCCTGGATCTTTTTATGGAGGGTGGTATTTAGAACCCAAGATTTGAGAGTTTGTTGTGCTCAGTGCTTTAGAATGTCATTGCTTTTAGGTGCTCTTTGCAGGCAGAGTCCGGAAATATAAGTATGTATATATAGCACTCTCTCTCTCTTTCTCTCTGTCTCTCATTTCTTTCTATGTCTATTTTTGTATATATCTTTAAAAGCCATGCATTCAAACTAATATCTTATTTACTTGTTTGTTTAATTAGTGAGAGAGAGAGCGCACATGGAAGTGGGGGAGGGGGCAGAGGGAGGAGAAAGAGAATATTAAGCAGGCTCCCCACTCAACATGGAGCCCAATGTGGTGCTCGATCTCACGACTCTGGAATCACAACCTGAGCTGGAAATCAAGAGTTGGATGCTCAGCTGACTGAGCCACCCAGGTGCCTCTCAAACTAATATCTTTAATTTCAATATAATACCTTGCATTTCTCTCTAGCCTTACTGCTTTTCATGTTTGTAAGTACCTTTTTTCAAGAATGAGAAATCTGGCTTTAATTATTCTCAGAATATTTATTTGCTCAATTCATTAACTTATTTGCTCATTGTAATCGACCTCCCAACCACCCTGGCCTTCTCCATTTGCCACATTTGCACCCCACTTAACTACCTTGTGTCCTTGAACACTAGCAGGTGGAAGCAGGAAAACAGATAGACAAATGGTAAACTTCTTAACATGACTCCTAGGACACAGAGGTGGAAAGTGAAAAGCAACGGGGTTTACTCTGTAAAATCTTAAATAGTATTTGTTCCAGTTATCTATTGTTATGTAGAAAAGCCACTCCAAAACTTAGTCACTTAAAATATGGACAGTGTTATGTTGCACACAGATCTGCAATTTAGGCAGAGCTTGGCAAGAATTCTCTGCTCCATTCAAGGAGCAGAATGGCTCAAAGGCTGGGTGGGAGCTGGAATCCTATGTAGGCCCTTTCACTGCCGTGTCTGGAGGCTGATGCTAGCTTGTTGGCTGGGACCTCAGCCAGGGCTGTGGCTAGAACATCTATAGGTGGCCTTCCATATGGCTTTTGTCTTCTTCCATCAGAGTGGCTGGGTTCCAAGGGCAAGAATCATAAAAGAGAGACCCAGGTAGAAGCCATGTTGCCTTTTTAATTTTTTAAAAATATTTAGTTATTTTTGAAAGAGAGCGTTCGAATAGGGGAGGGGCAGAGAGAGAGAGAGAGAGAGACAGACAGACAGACAGACAGAATCCGAAGGAGGCTCCAGGCTCTGAGCTGTTGACACAAAGCCTGATGCGGGGCTGGAACTCAGGAACCGCGAGATCATGACCTGAGCCAAAGTTGGACAAGTGACTGAGCCACCAAGGCGCCCCAGGGATATTGATTTAAAAATAACATTATATTGGGGCACCTGGGTGGCTCAGTGGGTTGAGTGTCTGACTTTGGCTCAGGTCATGATCTTACAGTTTGTGAGTTTGAGCCCCATTTGGCTCACTGTTGTCAACACAGACAGAGCCTGCTTCGGCTCCTCTGTCCTCCTCTCTCTCTGCCCTTCCCCGACTCGTGTGCACATGCGTGCTCTCTCTCTCTCTCTCTCTCTCTCTCTCTCTCAAAAATAAACATTAAAAAAAAAACAGAATCATAGAGGCACCCGATTTGTACCAACGTGGATGGAACTGGAGGGTATTATGCTAAGTGAAATAAGTCAGGCAGAGAAAGATACCATATGTTTTCACTCATATGTGGATCTTGAGAAACTTAACAGAAGACCATGGGGGAGGGAAAGGGAAAAAAAAGTTACAGAGAGGGAGGGAGGCAAACCACAAGGGACTCTTAAAGACTGAGAACCAACAAGATTGATGGGGAGGGAGGGGAAAGTGGGTGATGGGCATTGAGGAGGGCACTTGTTGGGATGAGCACTGGGTGTTGCATGGAAACCAATTTGACAATAAATTATATTAAAAAAAGAAGAATCATAGGGGCACCTGGATGGCCAGTCAGTTAAGCATTCGACTTTGGATCAGGTCATGATCTCACGGTTCATGGGTTTGAGCCCCGCATCAGGTTCTCTGCTCTCAGCGCAGGATCTGCTTCAGATTCTCTGTCTCCCTCTCTCTGCCTCTCCTCCACCTCGCACATGCTTGCTCTCTCTCTCTCAAAAATAAGTAAACATTAAAAAAATAGAATTATATTCAAATTGATCTTTGCATCTTGCTTTTCTTATGAACACCTTGTATAAGTGCCTAAGAGATTTTGTTCTACTTTATTCTTTTTAATGGTTTTGCACATATTTTGTTTTTTGATTTGGTTATTTAATTATAAAGGGATAGAAGACTAGACTCAGGGAATAGGAACAAGAATAGGAATGGAGAGGGACAAGGTTTAAAGAAAAAGTGGTCAGGAATGAGGAAGAGAAAAGAGTACTCAATATTCCTGGAGTCTTAAACTAGATGTGCCATCAAAGGATACAAGGAGGAGAAAAATGATAATGGGAAGGTGAATTGGTGGCTTTTTTTAGGGTGGGGGGATAAGTGTTTTTGCACACAGTAAAATTGCCTACCAGGAAATTAGAGACCCTTGGAGACATGGTAAGCTTGTGAGTCTGTGGATAGAATTGGAGCCGATAGGCAAATTATGAGATAGATGATCACTTGAAAGAGTGTGGTTTGCTGTTTGTGGTAGACCCAGCAAATGAGATTTCTTCATTCCAGGACAGGATCCTGAGTATTCACATTTTATGCATTAAGTTTTGTCTTTTAAAAAGCTGGCCTTGAGGTGCTAGGTGGCTCAGCCTGTTAAGCATCTGACTTCGGCTCAGGTCATGATCTCCCGGTTAGTGGGTTCGAACCCCGCGTCGGGCTCTGTGCTCACAGCTAGCTCAGAGCCTGGAGCCTGTTTTCAGATTCTGTGTCTCCCTCTCTCTCTGACCCTCCTCTGCTCATGCTGTGTCTCTCTCTCTCTCTCTCTCAAAAATAAATAAAACCATTTAAAAAATTTTTAAAAGCTGGCCATTTTTCAGAAGTAGAGTTTTTATTTTCATTTTATATAATGTGGGTTGAGAGAACTTTTTGCTAATATAGCAGTATGAGTTTACTAGTCTTTCAGAGACACTTAGGACGTTTAAAATCTGAAGCCAGAGCTACCTGATTGGAACTTCCTTAACCTCTTTCACTTTAAACCAACCTAGATTATATGTGATAATTAGCATCATTGAATGACTGAAGGAAGATTTTTTTTTCTCTTATGTTAGAGAGAGGATTTGCAGTATAGCTAAGTAATGGATG
>CM053575.1:5488910-5906409 GCA_028646485.1 Cryptoprocta ferox | reverse complement strand
AGAACAAACCCATGCTAGATTCAGAGGATAGCCTGTACCTTGTCCTCATGAAGCTCAGTTCATACAGGAGATAGAGAAGGGTGATGAGTACCGTAGGGGTGTATATATGTGTCCAGGAAAGCTTCTTTGGGAAGGTCGTATATATTCTTACACATCTTTAAATAATTATATCCATGGTTTATAGCATAACAGCATAAAATATAATACTATGAGAATCACAGATACAGTGACAAGAAGGCAGTTCCTTCAAACTCTAGGGCAAACCCTCTTTGTCTTCACTTGGCTTTAGTCCTTCAGCCATGGTTACTCCAGCCCCTCTCCTCAACCTGTACCTCTCACACATTTAACTGTGTTACTTTAACAACAGTGATTTTCCTCTTCATACTCTATTGAAAGTTACTGACTTTTCCCCCCTTATTTCTTTTCTTCAAGTTGAGTTGAACCTTTGGTTCTCTTTCCTTATCTCTTAGCTTTCTCCAAAGGCAATTCCTGGTGTTAAGTGAAAACTGTTCCTGTCAGAGCCTACTGTTTGCCATTAATAAATGATAAAGGAGGTTGTCAGCCAACAGTAATACTCTGTTTATGAAACTGCAATTACTGATACAGCATCTTGTGAAGTTCTCGCTATATAAATGGCACAAGTGGTTTGATAAGTTATGACTCGAGAGAATTCCTTACATAATCAGCCAACATTTATTTTCTCCTCTCAGGAGGATACATATAAGATTAAATTAAGTTTGTCTTGGTTGCCATACACTTTAAACTGAGCTGGTTTTCCTGCCTGTGCTCAGACACATTTATAAGAGTATAATTGATTTTTCTAACAGCATGGAGCTAGAAGGAGTAGCTTTTCCCTATCCTGGTCTCGTTGGTGATTCATGGTCTTGAAATAATAAAAAATCACTTATTGCATGCCTTATTGCTTCATGATCTTTTGATAAAGTACCAAAGCTCTTGCCAAAGGCCTCCTGATTTTAATGGCATGTCTTTACTTTTTTATTTCTTTTAATATTATTTTAGAGGGCATGTGTGCATGCACATGAGTGGGAGAGAGGGGCAGAAGGAGACAGAGAGAGAGAGAGAGAGAGAGAGAGAAATAGCATAGAGCCTGACATAGGGTTTGATCCCACAATCCCAGGATCATGACCTGAGCCAAAATCAAGAGTTGGGGGTGCTCTACCGACTGAGCCACCATGTCTTTACTTCTTAGCATACTGCCCAAAATACTCAAAATCTGCCAGATACTCTCTGTGATCCTTCTCTTTTTAGTTGATTCTGTGCCCAACTCTTTGTCTCTGATGTTTCTGGTCCTTGGGTTGTAAACTTCCCCAGACAGGTGACCTGCTGAAATGTAAACTGAGCTAATTTTCAATAACTTCTATAATTTTGTAGTAGAGGCTTTAAAAATGTTATTAGATATCTTTTTTTCTATTATCCTTCCTTTTATCTTTCTATTCCAAATGTGCTTGTTCATCCATCCATCTATTTTTCTGTTCTTCCATCTAACATGTATTAAACATTTACTAGGTGTTGTTGTGCAGATTTCTTGGTCTTCTTGATTGTAGCGCTGGCCTTATATATTTTTTTGGTCTCATTATTCCATTTTCTTTTTCCATCCTCACATAGAATATTCCCTAATACTCTGATAACTGTCAGTTGTAATTATTAAAGTTAATTTCTTCCGTAGATGGTTCTCTTTTTTATTAGCTATATAATTTTACCTTGTTTTTTAAATAGGTCCATCACAAAGGCTATTATATAAACAGGAAATAAATGTGATTTTCACCTTTTTTCTTCTTTTCTCGTTATTACTGTAACTGACTCATGGTAACTTCAGAAATGGAGAAACTCACTGTGAAATAGAAACACAATACCAGCCACACATGTACTTAAAAAAAAAAAAACTTTATTGAGATCTGACTCATATACCATGGAATTCACTCATATAAAGTATATAATCCATTGGGTTTAAAAAATTTTTTAAATGTTTATTTATTTTTGAGAAAGAGACAGATAGAAGAGGAGTGGGAGAGGGGCAGAGCAAGAGCAAAACACAGAATCTGATGCAGGCTTCAGGCTCCGAGCTGTCAGCACAGAGCCTGACACCGGGCTCAAACTCATGAACTGTGAGATCATGACCTGAGCTGAATTTGGACACTTAACCAACTGAGCCACCCAGGTGTCCCGATCTGTTGGCTTTTAGAATATCCACAAATATATGTACTTTAAATTTCCTAATAGCCACACAGCAAAGGGAAACATAAACTGATGAAATTAATTAATCAGTATAAAAGAAATTTCTACTGTTTCTTTGATCTTGGACAGTAAGAGAGAACATAAAATGCAGTAGACAGTCTTTTCCAAAGTTACTCTGAGAGGATAGAAGAGTTGGCAAAACATTTCACTTGGTCGTATAGCTTTCCCATTCATATACCCATCCTGTATACATGGGTGCACTTAATTGATATTAAGCACCTCTTTTTCTCATTTCTCATATATGACAGTAATGTTGGCTTTTGTATCCAGTTTGTCCCATGAAGCTCTTCAGTTTTTTGAAGGAGGATTTAAAGGTATAGTGTTCTCTTTTAGTGGCCTGTTGATCTGCTCTTTATCTTCTGCCTGTTTACCTTTCCATACATACTTTTTACGACAGACTTAACAACCATAGAAACAATTTGAAAATATGAAAAGTGGTAGTAACTTCAGATGCCCAGAGATGTTAGGTAATTAGTTACTGTCATTTTAATATTTGGAGCTGACCATGTTTCCTCTAACAGTTTGGGCAGTTCTTCAAAAGATAAAGCAATTTAACTGTAAAATTCAGCAGTTCCACTCCTAGGCACAGCAGTCTCCCCTTATCTGAGGGGATAGTTTCTAGGACCCCCAGTGGATGCCTGAGACTGTGGAGTATACTGAACCTTATATATACTGTTTTTCCTATACATATATACCTATGATAAAGTTTAATTTACAAATGAGGCACAGTAACAACAATAACTAATAATAAAATAGAACAACTATAATAATATACTGTAATAAAAGTTATGTGAATGTGGTCTCTCTCAAGATATCTTTTTTTATTGTTGGAGGGGAGGAGCAGAGAGAGAGAGAGAGAGAGACAATCCCAAGCAGGCTCCATGCTGTCACTGTGGAGCCTGACATGGGCCTCAAACTCACAAACTGTGAGATCATGACTTGAGCTGAAAACAAGAGTGGAGAGGCACCCCTCTCTCAAAATATCTTATTGTACTGTACTCACCCTTCTTCTTGTGATGATGTGAGATGATAAAATGTCTACATGATGAGATGAAGTGAGGTGAGTGACGTAGTTATTATAATGTGGTATTAGGCTACTATTGACCTTCTGACACCAGGAGGAGGATCATCCACTTTTGGACCATGGTTGACTGCAGTTAACTGAAATCACAGAAAGCATACCCATGGGGAAGAGGGGGGGCTACTATATGTACGTAAGAGAAATGAAAACATGGTCCATATAAAACTTGCATATGGATGTTCATAGCAGCATTACTCATAATAGTTAAAAAGTGGGAATAACCCACATGTCCATCATCTGATGGATAAATAAAATGTAGTCTATCTGTACAGTAGAATTTATTTACCAAAAAAAAATGAAGTAAAGATTAATGTACAACATAGATGAGCTCTGGAAACATTATGCTCAGTGAAGAAGCCAGTCACATATTATATGATTCTATTTATATGAAATGACCAGAATAGGAAAATCTGTGGAGTTGGAAAACAGATTAGTGGTTGCCAAGGGCTTATGAAGTTGAGGGAAAATGGGGAGTGACTGCTAGCTAATGGGTATGGGGTTTCTTTTTGGGTTGAATAAAATGTTCTAAAATGGACTGTGGTGATGGTTCCACAACTCTGTAAATACACTAACAACAATTGAATTATATAATTTAAGTGAATGAACTGTATAGCATGTGAATATATCTTAAGTTTTTTTAAAAAATAACTGATAAGAATTCTCAGTAAATAGTAGTTCTCATCTTCTCCACATTTGTTTCACTTTCTTTTTTTTTTTATTATTTCCCCTCAAATAAAAATAAAAGTAAATAAAAGCTAAAAGCCTTCCTGTTTCTCTATAATAATCTTCTTCAGCCCAGATTTCAATGCTTCCTGACCAATCATACCAACCATGTTTAGTACTTTTCATATGTAGTTTATATATTATTGTTCTTTTAGAAATTTGTGCTTTGTAGATTTCATTAGCCAAGTGAGACCCTACAGAGAGACAATATTAGGGATTAATGTTTAATCAGAGGCTATGGTTAAGTGCATTGCAAGTATTTTATCATTTAACCCTACAGTAACCCTATGAGAGTTATTGTTTCCACGGTTAATAGGTAGCAAGGATACGAGTTGAACCTAGATCTGTTTGACTCTAAAGACTGTATGCAAGTCCATGTCCTTTAACAATTGCACTACTCTTTTTGTAATCCGCACAGCTACAGACATGGTGCAGTCTGTGTATACAGTTATTAAGTGTTGTGTATTCTGATGTTTCTCCAGCTTTTTCCCTGTAATACTCTGAGAGAGAGATGAAAATGTATCTCTAGGGGTCTTGTACAGTCCAAAGACTGCCTGCTACAAACACAAAATTTCTTTGAAATCTTATGCTTAATCTTTTTTTTTTAATGTTTATTTATTTTGATAGAGGAAGAGAGAACGCATGTGGGAGGGGTGGAGAGAGCGGGAGAGAGAGAATCCCAAGCAGGCTCTGCACCATCAATGTGGAGGCAATGCAGGGCCTAATCTGACAAACCATGAGATTATTACCTGAGCCAGATGCTTAATCAACTGAGCCACCCAGGTATCCCTTATGTTTAGTCTTAAAAAATTGCTTAAATTCAGCATTTTGTGTGTTTGTTCAGATATAAAATTCATCCCTCCCTATCCCCCCTCACCTGATTCCAAGCGAAATTGTTCTTAGAGTCCTATTTATCTGGTGTGATTGTGGTGCACTGAGGTATATGTATATTACTTTCAGAAGCAAAATTGTATAATCTGCTTCTTGGTTTCAGATATTATTCCCTAATACTGTGTATCCAGCACTGACTTTTCCTCTTAACCACAAATTCACATATCCAAGTGCCTATTTGACATCTGCCTGTGGATGTTCAATTGGCATCATAAATTTAGCCTAACTAGCAAAGAACTCTTGATTCTCCCTACAACTCCAAACTTATTTTTCCTCTAGTTTTCCCTGTTTCAGTAAATGGCACTGTCATCCACCTAGCTGCCCAAGTCTAACACAGGAATTATCATAGATTCTTCTTTTTTATACTAACCACATCTAACAAGTTAGCAAGAGCTGTTGATTCTACTTCTAGGATGTCTTAAAACCATCCCCATCTCTCATGTTTCCTTTGCTTTCCCCATAGTCCAAGCCATCACCACCTGCATCATGCAGTAGCCACCTACCTGATCTGCTT
This sequence comes from Cryptoprocta ferox, assembly GCA_028646485.1. NCBI lineage: Eukaryota > Metazoa > Chordata > Mammalia > Carnivora > Eupleridae > Cryptoprocta > Cryptoprocta ferox. The sequence goes on along the minus strand of CM053575.1, from coordinate 5,900,944 downwards.
CCACTCTTTCCCTTAACAGTTCTCTACACAGCCAGTGTGATCTTTTTTGAAATGCAAATCTGATTATTTTACTTTCCTGCTTAATATTGTCCAATAAAACTCAAACGTATTTTTATGGCCCATAGACCTTTGCCTACCTCTCCAGCTTCATCCCTTAGCCCTTCACCTAACTTGGTTCATAACATTTCTATCATCCTAGCCTTTTCTCTGCTTTTTGGAGAGAAGTTCGTTCTGTCCTTAGAAACTTTGCACTTGGAGTTCTCTTTGCCTGGAGTGCTGTGTTCTCACATGTTACGTGGCTATCTCTTTTGTGTCTTCAGATCTCAGCTCAGATAGGCCTTCCCTGGCTGCTGGACTTGAATTAGACATACTGTTAATATATTAGTTTTAACATTTGTTACATATCCTATCTGAAATTATCTTATTTATGTTTGTCTTCTCTTTTGCATCCTCTTCTCCACCTCTCCCTCAAAAGATTGTAAGTTGTACAGAAGAGGGATTGTATGGTCTTATTTATTACCGTTTCCCTAGTGCCTGAATAGTTCCCGGCATAAAGCAGGTCCTTAATATGTTTTTGTTGAATGACTGATTGCTTTTCTCATGCTTTATAGGGCCAGTGTAAGGGTTGGAGCTGTGATGAACTGAGAGTATGTGGACAGTGCTGAGTTAGAAACTGAAGGCCATCAGAGCTGCTGATGCCTTGCATAGGCATAGCAGACTGAGTCGTCATAATCCCAAACTGGAAACAACCCAAATGTCCGTTGATAAATGAACAGATAAACAAATTGTGCTCCATACAATAGAATATTATTTGGCCATGGAAAGGAATGAAGCACTGGGGTACCTGACTGGCTCAGTGGGATGAGCATGTGACTTTTATTTTTAATGTTTATTTTTGAGTGGGGGGAGGGGCAGAAAGAGAGGGAGACACAGAATCTGAAGAGCATGTGACTTTTGATCTTGGGGTTGTGAATTTAAGGCCCACTTTGGGTATAGAGATTACTTAAATAAAAACTTTTTATTAAAAAAGGAATGAAGTACTGATACATGATATAACATGAATGAACCATGAAAACATTATGCTGAGTAAAAAGAAGCCTTACACAGAAGAGGCATTTATATGAAATTCTAGAAAAGGCAAATCTAATCTATAGTCACAAAAATGTGTAACTGGGGCCAGGCATGGGAATAGTTTGACTGGGATGAGACACAAAAAACCTTTTGGGGTTTGGGAAATGTTCTATATCTTGAAATCTGGTGGCGATTGCACACATGTATACATTTGTCAAAGCATCAAAAGGTACAGTTAAAATGGGTCCATTTTATTGCATATAAACTATATCACTAAAGTTAAAAAACTTCTGGTCTCTGCATTTAAGTGCATTTTGGATTTCTTTTGTCTTACCTCTCTACTTTTTGGGTCGATAACTTTAAATTTCAAGATCTTCTAGCCATCTGCTGACTTATCCTAGCCATGCAAGCATTCTTGTTTCTGCATCAGTACCAACATTCGTTGGGTCTCCTGTCCTCTATCTCTAGTTGGCAGAGCATCTTTATAATTTCAGTGCTATTGGTAATTTTCAGATGTAACTTGCCATCAAGGCTAGTTGAATTTCAATTACAAAGAACAAGTATTTTAAATGGAAATATGGCTGTTTTACAATAAAACAAGAAAAGAAAATGTCTAATTCATCTAGCTTTATAGGAAGACATAAGAAGTGTACATTTTAAACTCTCAGTTCTTTTAGATATGACTTGCATATTTTTTTAATGAGGTATAATTGACATACCAGTTTCAGGTATACAGCATAAATGTTTGATATTTGTATATGTTGCAAAAATGGTTACCACAGTAAATCTAGTTAACATCTATCATCATGACTTGTGTATTTTGATCATAGTATAGAGTTACCACTTCAGAAATCTTATTTATGATTAATCCTGTTACTATCAATATAATGGCTGAACTAAAAGCTATTTACATTGAGATATAGTAGCTAGAAGACTGGCTAATGATCAAACTCTTGCTCTGACATTATACTTTATTTAGTATCAAGCATGTTTTCATCTTCTGTTTTTCTTTCCTTTAGTTCATAGAATCATTTAGTCCTTTCTTCCTTTATTAAGACTTCTTAAGTGGGCACCCAGTGGCTCAGTCGTTAAGCATCTGACTTTGGCTCAGGTCATGATCTCACAGTTCGTGAGTTTGAGTCCCACATTGGGTGAATTCAAGCCCCGCTTCAGGTGAGCTCAAGCCCCGTATCAGGTGAAAAACACAAGCCCTGCTTCTCTCTCTCTCTCTCTCTCTCTCTCTCTCTCTCTCTCTCTCTCTGTGCCCCTTGTGAGATTCTCACTCTCTCTATGTCCCTCACTCACTTGTGCCCCCTCCCCCAAAAAGACTTTTTATTACACAAGTGAGATATGACTACAGGTTTATAAAATATTTAAGCCATACACAGAGTATAATGTGAAAATCCTGGCAAAGCTCTCTCACTTCTTCCTCCTCCCCAGACAAAATCACTATTAAGAATTTGGCATGTATTCTTCTAGATCTTTTCGAAGCATTCACATACAATATATATACAGATTCACATAAATATTTTACAGAAGTAGAATCAGTATGAATTGATCAGTTTACTCTTTTCCTGAACAAAGTATCTTGGAGATTTTTCCATTTTAGTACTTAGAGGTCTCTCTCATTCTTTCTCTCTCTCTTTCTCTTTCTTTTTTTTAAGATTTTATTTTTAAGTAATCTCCACACCCAACGTGGGGCTGGAACTCAGAATCCCAAGATCAAGAGTTGCACACTCCAAGGATTGAGCCAGCCAGGTGCCCCTCTTTCATTCTTTTAAATGGCTATGTAGTATTCCACAGAATGGACCAAACGCAGTTTATTTAACTAATCCCCTAAATATTTAGTTTATTTTAGATTAATGTAAATAAACTTGTGGTCTTAGGGTTTTCATTTTTTGTTCATTTGTATAATTATACTACTTTTTTTAAAGTTTGTTTATTCATTTTGAGAGAGAACACAAGCAGGCTCTGCACTGTCAGTGTGGAGCCTGATGCGGGGCTGGAACTTACGAACCATGAGATCATGACCTGAGCCGAAACCAAGAGTTGGGCAGTCAACCAACTGAGCCCCCCAGGCGCCTCTATACTACTTTTTTTTCATTTTTTTCATTTATTATTTAACAAGTTAGTTAGCATATAGTGCAATTATTTCAGGAGTAGAATCCAGTGATTCATCCCCTGTATATAACATCTAGTGCTCATCCCATCAAGTGTTCCCCTTAATGCTCCTTGTCCATTTAGCCCATCCCCCCACCCACAACCCCTCCAGCAACCCTCCGTTTGTTCTCTATATTTGTTCTCTATATTTAAGAGTGTCTTATGGTTTGTCCCCGTCCCTATTTTTATATTATTTTTGCTTCCCTTCCCTATGTTCATCTGTTTTATGTCTTAAATTCCACATATGAGTGAATCTATATGGTATTTGTCTTTCTCTGATTTTACTTAGCATAATACACTCATTCCATCCATATTGTTCCAAATGGCAAGATTTTGTTCTTTTTGATCACTGAGTAATATTCCATTGTGTGTGTATATATACACACACATGTATATACATGGTATGTGTGTGTATATATACATACACATATACATATATGCATATATATATATATATATATATATATATATATATATGACACATCTTCTTTATCCATTCATCAGTTGATGGACATTTGGGCTCTTTCCATACTTTGGCTATTGTTGTTAGCATCGCTGCTATAAACATTGGGGTGCGTGTGCCCCTTCAAAACAGCACTCCTGTATCCTTTGGATAAATGCCTAGTAGTGCAATTGCTGGGTCGTAGGGTAGTTCTGTTTTTAATTTTTTGAGGAACCTCCATACTGTTTTCCAGAGTGGCTGCACCAGTTTGCATTCCCACCAGCTATACTACCTTTTTTTTTTTTTAAACTTATTGAGGAATGGAGTACTTCACTAATGTTTTAATATTGGAACAACATTATTTAAAACCTTTGCTTTGGAAGAATAGGTTAAATATAAATTCTCTGTGACTGTAGATCTAAATTTAGCCTAATGTCTTTAGGGCTTTCTTTTTATGTGTGATTATAAAACAACAGCACTATAAGTAATCACAAAATTATCTTTCAGTTTTTAATTGCCTAGTTCAAAAGAAGCATTTATCGCTAAGGATTAGAACTAGATTGATATAAGAAATCAGCTGTTGGTTTTAATGGTTTCTCTAGGTTAATATTTTTCCATTGAGCTGGAGTCAAGCATATGTGAAAAATGTTTTCTCTCTCCATTTGTGTGTGTGTGTGTGTGTGTGTGTGTGTTTTAATTTGATATCCTGTTAATGCACATCATTGCTTTGGAACTTTCAGTCTGCCTCCATTGATGACCAGCTGTTGCTGGTTTATTAGCAAACACACACAAAAAAGCTGCTTCTTCACATTTTCTTTTCCTGGGTATAGGCAAATGCACTATATTCAAGTGCATATTTAAATATTTATTTTGATGTTTAAGCAGAATTAGAAGGTTGCATTTTAAGCAGATGTGTTTGAGTATCTCAAAACCCCCCATGATATAAGCGTATTTTCTCAGCTCTACTTTTGGGCAAATAGTCAGGGTGGAGAGCAGGCTGACATTTGTTTTAACCACCCAAGGAGGTTAGCCCAAACTGCCTTCCTGTTAGGTTTTGACTACTTACTTAGTTATGAAACAGTCGGAGGACACTGTTTTCTTTCATATTAACTGACCTCATTGTTAACCTCATCTTTCCTCCCCTTCTTTCTTTTTTTGGTTTCTGGTTTGTCATTCCAATTTGTTACCACACTATAGAATGAAGGTACTGCAGTTGGTAGAAATCATTACATTTCTCTGTGGATTTAGTTGTCTTGGCTTTGAGCTTCCTTCCTCTTAGGATTATATGAAACAAACAGTATAGGTAGCCCATCACGTCTGAGAGTTTTTAATTCTTTTTACTGTATTGTGATTAGGATGAATTTTAAAAGGGGGCACCTGTGTAGCTCAGTTAGTTGAGTGTCTGACCTCAGTTCAGGTCATGATCTCATTGTTCATGAGTTTGAGCCCTGCATCGGGCTGTGTGCTGACAGCTCAGAGCCTGGAGCCTGCTTCAGATTCTGTGTCTCCCTCTCTCTCTGCCCCTCCCCTGCTCACACTCTGTCTCTCTCTCAAAAATAAATAAATATTCGGGGCATCTGGCTGGCTCAGTCAGTAGGGCGTCTGAAATTGGCTTAGGTCATGATCTCATTGTTCATGAGTTTGAGCCCTGCTTGGGCTCTGTGCTGACAGCTCGGAGCCTGGAGCCTGCTTGGATTCCTGCGTCACCCTCTCTCTCTCTCTCTCTCTCTCTCTCTCTCTCTGCTCCTCCCCACTTGTGCTCTGTCTCTCTCTCTCTCTCAAAAATAGACATTAGGGGTGCCTGGTGGCTCAGTTGGTTGAGCATCCGACTTCGGCTCAGGTCATGATCTCGCGGTTTGTGGGTTCGAGCCCCGTGTCAGGTTCTGTGCTGACAGCTCAGAGCCTGGAGCCTTTTTGGATTCTGTGTCTCCCTCTCTCTGTCCCTACCCCACTTGTGCTCTGTGTCTCTCTGTCTCAAAAATAAACTACTGAAAAAAAATTAAAAAATAAACGTTAAAAAATTAAATTTAAAAGAAAACCATTTTCTCTATTAAAGAATGCCTTCAGAAGAAGTTGGAAATTCTAGAACTCTGTTGCAAAGGAGTGTTTAGCTGTTTGTTATGAATGAGTCTTCTTGGATCCCATGAAAGCTGGATCCCATGGAAGTCTCTTATTGGCAATGTGTAACTAGATATCTTTAGCGGAATGATTCTCTAAGATTCTGTGGTTCTGCAGCAAAAGCTTCAGAAGGCAATGGGTAAAGTGAAGGGACAGAGTTAAAAAGTAGACCTGGCCCATGGATTTTGTTTCCTGACAAAGCATTTGCCTTACCTACCTTATGTCATTTCTTTGCCTTTCATCATTAGATATTAAGTTTATTGTGGATGAATGAGATTGTGCTTATAAGAGGGTTCCAGTGTCTACCAAGAAGGTGTTTGTAAATATGAAGAATTAAATATTATCTTTCTTAAGGATGACAGATTCCTAGTAGAACTGGCTTCGATTTGTCTTAGAGTATAGCTCTCAGGAGACAGGAATTTTAATAATTCAACAAATATACATTAGGTGTTACTATATGTCAAGCATTTTATAGGTTTTGGGAATAGAGGGGTGAACAAAATAGTAAACTTCCCTGCCCCCATGAAAATTAGGTTCTAGCTGTGGATAGCTACTAAATAAGAAAACACAAAATAGTATAGTTAGTGACAAATGCTAAGCGGAAAAATAAAGCAAGGAAAAAAGTCAGGATGTGAAAGGGGAGGTAGTGTCTTATTGTAACTGGTTTCTTTTTTAAAACTATGCATATTATTTTATACATTCACGGGCATTGTTCTGAGAAGGGGTCTGCTGGCTTCTCCATTCTACTGAAGGGACTCGTGACAAAGGAAAGGTTAAGGACCCTACAGTAGAGGGTCAGCCATCCGACTTTGTGTGATTAAAAGATGTTTATTCCTGATAGTGATAAGGTAGACTTTTCCATGTTGATTTTCTTTTTTTTAATTTTTAAAAAATGTTTATTTTGAGACAGAGCCCACACACATGTGCACAAGTAAGGGAGGGAGGGAGAGAGAGAGAGAGAGAGAGAATCCAAGTACCATGTCAGCGTGGAGCCAGATGCAGGGCTCGATCCCACTCTTACAAACCGTGAAATCATGACCTGAGCTGAAATCAAGAGTCGGATGCTTAACCAACTGAGCCACCCACACACCCTGATTTTCATATTATTTTGGATAATGTGGCTTTTCATGTTTCCTTTAAACGATTTGAAGCCATAATTCATTTTTTGAGGCTAGTTATTTGTAGGACAAGGATTTTTCCATTTGTGCTCTGCAGAACCCCTGAATACCCTGAAGTTTTTCTGGAGACCCTGGGGTCATTTTTTTTAATGTTTATTAATTCTTGGGAGAGAAAGGAAGGACAGAGTGTGAGCAGAGGAGGGGCAGAGAGAGAGAGAGAGACAGAGAGAGATAAAGAGAGAGACAAACAGAATGTGAAGCAGCTCCAGGCTCCGAGCTGTCAGCACAGAGCCCAATGCGGGTCTTAAACTCATGAACCTTGAGATCATGACCTGAGCCCAAGTCAGCGCTCAACTGACTGAGCCACCCAGGTGCCCCAATCCTGGGGTCATTTTAAATTTATGCCTAGATCTTTCTTATCTAGATTAGTCCAAACAAGTTAACCAGAGGCCTGGCCTTGAGCGGGTATAACAGTACAGAACAGATTGAGGTGTTTATGCATATTTATGGGACATAAACAACATGTCCAAAAAGTGTGTGCACCACTAATTTGGCACCTCAGGTGTGTGCCATCAGTTCTCTGTGAGACAGAGGTTTGTACAAAGGTATACTGTATAAAGGTAAGAATTTCTGAGCTTGGGGGCTCCTGGGTGGCTAAGTCAGTTAAACATTGGACTTCAGCTCAGGTCATGATCTCACGATTCATGGGTTCAAGCACCACATCTGGCTGTCTGCTGTCAGCATGGAGCCTACTTTGGATCCTCTGTCCCCCTCCTGGACCCTCCCCTGATCGCACATGCTTGCGTGCTCTCTCTCTCTCTTTCAAAAGTAAGTAAATATAAAATTAAAAAAAAATTCTGAGCTTGTTCCTCTTTTATCTCCCCCACTTTTTTTGAGCATCCATGTCAGAATACAAATTAAAAAACAAATGAAAACATTGCTTGCCCTCATGCTTGGGGAGATACAGGTGATTGAATAATCAATCATAGTATGTTGTGATAAGTGCTAGAATAGAGACAGGCCCAAGTGTTAGTGAGAACACAAAAGTGGGACACCTCCCCCAAGTGAGAATGGGGGATGGTCCAGAAGGCTTCCTGCATCATTGGCATCAGAACTGAGAGGAGAAAAAGACCATAGCCTTGCTGTGTTGCTGGATGCTTTTCCTTTGATCTCTTCTAAGGGAAAGTAACTTTTTTAGTTTAATGCAGGGTGGGGAGATGTCCTCCAGCATACTTCCTTTTCTGTAGCCCACAAGCCATATCTTCTTAAGGAGTTCAAAAAAAAAAATCACAAGAATGATAATATTTTGTGATGTGAAAATTGTATGAAGTTCAAATTTACATATCCATAAATTAAACTTTATTGGAATACAACAACTGTGCTCATCTGTGTATCATCCGTGGCTACTTTTTTTCTTCTTAAAACTATAGAGTATTTGCAACAGAAATGGCACGATCCACAAGGCCTCAAATATTTAGGCCCTTTATAGAAAAGGTTTTGCCTACTCCTGCTTTAATGCTGTCAGTGCCCTACGGAAAAGCAGGAGGCTAAAAACGTGATGGTAGTCAAAGGAATGCATAAAATTCTGTTATCTTTTGTTAGCTGCTAGTTGCAAGTGGTGTATAGGAAATGTTTGAGACTTTTCCTATCCCCCACTGAAACATAATGCATACACACCTCAGTGCACAGTAACAGGCATTTACATCGTTCTTGTTTTGTCTATTTTGAATTTAGTTATGGGGGAATTTTTAATGTTTTTCAAAAAGATTTGGTATGAGTCAAAATGAATAGAGAATGTGCTTGTCTGAGGAGTAGGAAATATGGGGTTCACTTTCAGTTGTGTTGTAAACTAACCAGGGGACATTAGGAAAGTCCTTTAACCTGCCTACAAGTCTCTAAATGATAGGGGTGATTGGTGAGTAACCTAGTCACTAGGCATCCTTCAGCTTATTAAAGACATTGCTGAACTGTGGAAAGCGCATGCACTTTGGTGTCAGACAGATTTGTGTGAATCCTGGCTCTGTCACTTGCTACTAATATGTCCTTGAGCAACTTACCTAACCTCAGTGTGCCTTATTAGTTCAGTCATCTGAAAGTGGTTATAAGAATGATCCTGTGGGGCACCTAGGTGGCTCAGTAGGTTAAGTGTCCTACTTTGGCTCAGGTCATGATCTCGTGGTTTGTGAGTTCCTGCCGCGTGTTGGGCTCTGTGCTGACAGCTCAGAGCTTGGAGCCTGCTTTAGATTCTATGTCTCCCTCTCTCTCTCTGGGCAGAGATATAGGGTTCTACTAAATAGCCCCCCTCACTCCCCCACTCACACTCTGTCTCTGTTTCTTTCTCAAAAATAAACATAAAAAATAACACAAAACGAATGTCCTTAAAGAATGAAATGAGATCGTGTTCTTAAAACTCCTGTCACTAATAAGTGTTTAATGATTATTATCAGTCTGTGGACTCCTGTTATATATTATGAGACATTTTAAGAAGCAAAGAAGATCTTCCAGCAGTTTGTTTTAATGATTTATTAAAAGCCCATCAACTGTGACTTAATACACTTGCATTTTTGTTGGTAACTGGTTTCCTAAAACACTGAGTATTTTGAACGAAGGCTTTCCCTGAGTGGTACATTTTCTAGCTCTGTTTTAACTTGAATTGGCACAAAGAGTCTGTATCTTAGCACATTCAATCACACTGTCAATTTTCCATGCTTAAGACAGAAGATGGTAGGGAAAAGAGATTGTGTGTTCATGCCATCTTTCCTCTGTATTAACTACTTTTTCCCTTTTCTACTTGTTCTCAATAATTGATTGAGTTGTTTAATGAATAATTTTAATTTCCCTTAGGAAGGTTAGTTTTGATGAGAGGGAAGACAGACCAAGAAGTTCTAATGTTTGCTTAATGTAATTTTTGATGGTGTAGAGGTAACATAGTTCTAGAGACCGTATTGGATTATCATTCAAGGGGCACCTGGCTGGCTCAGCTGGGAGAACATGCAACTCTTGATCTTGGAGTCGTGAGTTTGAGCCCCATGTTAGGCATTGAGATTACTTAAAAAACAACAACGATATCCCTGGATTATCAGTCAGGACACTGCATTTTGTATCTTTGATAACTTTCCTTTGATCTTCATCTGTAAAAGTCTATTGATTACTAATTATGTACTTTATTTTAAATAATACCAGTGTATGAAATACTCGTGTTTATGATTTATAGATGCTTAGTGAAAAAAGACATAGGGTTCTACTAAATAGCCAACTTTCCTAGTAGAATCAAGATAATTATTTGAATTAGGGGCACCTGGGTGGCTCAGTCAGTTAAGCATCTGACTTCAGCTCAGGTCATGGTCTCACAGTTAGTGGGTTCGAGCCCTGCATCAGGCTCTGTGCTGTCAGCTCAGAGACCAGAGCCTGCTTCAGATTCTGTCTCCCTCTCTCTCTGTTCTTCCCTTGCTCGTACTCTCTCTCTCTCTCTCCCTCTCTCTCTCTCTCTCTCTTTCTCAAAAAGTAAAGATTTAAAAAAAGATAATTATTTGAATTACATGTAACTATTTAAGATCATATCAATGTAGAGTAAGCTAGACAAGTATTAGACTGTAGTTAAGAGCACGGGCTTTGGAGTCATATATCATGGCTGTGGTTCAAGGCCTGGCCTTCCGTTTACTTATTAGCTGTGTGTGGTCCGATTTCCTTATGGGAATAGTAATACTCAGGGTAGTTGTGAAGATGAAATGAAATTATTCATGTGAAGTGCTTAGCATGGTGCCTGATGTACAGTGAGTGCCTCCATCATATCTGTTGTCATTAGATTATTTTAGAGGTCTGTGCAACATTTTGCTATCTTTAAATATGGAACTGAAACTTCCGTATCTCTCAGGTTTCATTTTTTGCTACCTGGCATCAAACTCCAGCCATAGTGAGTTAGTAGTAGTTTCCCTAAAGTTTCATAGCCTCTTTTCTCTACATCTTCTTAAGCTCTGTTAGAACACCTTTCTCCTTTTTCTGCTTTTTCTCCCATTACTACCCTTCAGAGCTCAGTTCAAGGGGCATCTTCCCCATGAAGCTTTCTTCACTCCCAGTCTTGTGTTTCCATGGAGTCTTAGGCATACTTTTCTGTCTCCCACATTACATTGTAAGGAACGATTTACTTGCTGTTGCTCTATCTGACTGTGAGCCCCTTAAGGGCAAGGCATTCTACACAGCTTTGGAAATACCCTATGGCGGGGGACAAGACCCTATTCTCAGGGTTGTACACCCTGCTGGGGAAGACAAATATTTAAATAATCCTGAGTGTACGCTGTGCTGCAGTAGAGCACAGAATGCAGTGGAGTGTGTAGCAGGGGCTGTGGGCCTTGTCTGGACATATCAAAGAAGCCTTTTTCCTAAGGAAGTGATGTTTATTTAAGTTGAAACCTGACAGATGTGTAGGAGTTAGCTAAGAGGGAAGGGTTCCTGGAGGACAGACTGCCTGGATGAGGGAACTTTGGACAGTTTACTTAGATTCTCTGTGCTTCAGTTTCCTAATTTGTAAAATGAGAATAATATCACTACCTCATAGGATTGTTGTAAACATAAAGACTATTTTCAGTCATTATCTTCCAATTTGTATTTCTGAAATGAAGCACAACCATCATATTCAGGCTACTTTCTGAGCCCGTGTTTTCTTATCAAATTGTTAAATGTGTGGATCCACTTTACTGTACTTTTCCTAGTAACCTTGTTCTTTACTTCCTAAAGCCTTTCTCATTAAAAAAAAAAAAAAAAAAAAAAAAAAACTTATTTATTTTTGAGAGAGAGAATCCCCAAGCAGGCTCCGTGTTGACAGTCCGGAGCCCGCCGTGGGGCTTGATCTCAGTGGGTTTGTGAAATCATGACCTGAGCTGAACTCAAGAGCTGGATGCTCAACTTACTGAACTACCCAGGTGCCCCCTGCCTTTCTCATGTTTTAATGACAAGCACAAGGTTTTTTTGTTTGTTTGTTTTTATTTTAGAGATCATACTGCCTTTCATTGTTGTATAAGTCTCACAGAGCGCAAAACTTTTTAGGTCAGTTAATGCTATCACTCCTTCAAAAAACAGAAACACCAACTCAATGACTTAAACACACAGACACTATTTCAGATAACAAGGAGTCTGGAGATAGGGTGACTCCAGTACTGGTTAATTTAGCAGCTCAGCAAAGACATTGCTGTTCATTCCATCTTCCTGCCCTGCCATCCTCAGTGCATTCACTAGTGGGTGGCTCCCCCCGGTCTCAGGTTGTCTGGTGTGATTTCATGTGACACAGATAGACACCAGAATATCCAGGGGAGAAGGAGGGACTGTTCCTTTCCATGTCTCTCTCTTTCTCGATGGACATTTGGGTTTTTTCCACCTTTTAGCTATTGTGAGTACTGCTGCCATGAACTTCGGTGCACAATAAAATCTTTTTAAAATGAAGCATCATTTCATTAATACATAGACCAAATCTTGTTGCAATTAAATTTCCATTTTTGGTATCATTTGATATAATGAAATTCCAGTATTTGAAATATTTTGAGACACTAGCTTGATGCTCAATGGCATTTGATCCCATATTATGAACCAAATAACTGAAAGGCATCTTAGAAATAATTACATCATCAACTTTGAGGGTGTTTTAGATTTAGAGTGGATTTTTCAGGGTCAAAGGGCTAAGTCACATTAAGTAATTCAAAGTGAATGAGAGTGTGCATTAGTCACTCATATGAGTAGAGTTACCAGTCAATATTTGTCTGTGGTCTTATTCTAACTAAAATCTAATTATGCTTATGTAAGTAAAACAAAATGGAAAACTGGGATAGTTTAAATCTAAGTATTTTAAGAAGAAAACTATTCACTTTTGCTTGAAATACCTTATCAGCTTTAGTGCTTATGTTTCAGATATTCGCCACTATGTGTTAGTGTTCATATTTACCAGTGGGGTTCTGTTTCTCATGCTCTATTTTTGGGTTTCTTTTTTTTTTTTTTAATTTTTTAAATGTTTGTTTATTTTGAGAGAGAAAGAGCTCAAGTCGGGGAAGAGCAGAGAGAGAGGGGGAGAGAGAGAATCCCAAGCAGGCTCCACGCTGCCAGCACAGAGCCCAATGCGGGGCTCTATTTCACAAACTGTGGGATCGTGACCTGAGCTGAAATTGAGAGTCAGATGCTTAACCGACTGAGCCACCCAAGCACCTCTCTATTTTCTGATTTCTGTCAATAGTGGTTTCATAGTTGTATACAGCTACCTCTGCCATATATAAGTAGATAATAAAGGACAACTAGCTTTCCATCTGAATAGAGGAGAGAGAGTATAATATAAGATTATTGATGTGATTGCCCTGGTAAATTGCCAGCTATGAATTTCTTCTTTTTTTTTTTTTTCCCTTTTTTTGTTTTTTCTTTTTAGTACTCTCCATGCCCAACATGGGGCTCGAACTCATGACCCTGAGATCAAGAATCACATGCTCTACCAACGGAGCCAGCCAGGTGCCCCTGTTTTTTTCCTTAAGAAAATTTTTTTTTCTGATTGCAAAAGTAAAACATACTAGGAAAAAAGATTAAATAAGTAGTAAGTTTTAAAGTAGAAATTGAAAAAAATATAAAGTCGAAATTAGAAAAAAATTGAGTAGAAATTGGAGATTTTTTGGGAGTCCTTCCCTGGGATAACATTTTTGATAGTTAGCTATAGTAATTCCCCTCCATGCTTTATAAAGGGTACATATATAACCATATATATACATATATATTTTCCCTCACAGAAATAATTTTGTATTATACATTCCCTTCTGTAATTTGCTTTGTTCACTGAACACTATATCTTGTGTTATTTTAAGCCCTTGTTATGTACCACCATTCTGTCATGGACTTTTTTTTTTTTAATATTTATTTATTTATTTATTTAGAGGGAGAGCGGAGAGGGAGAGGGAGACAGAGACTCTCAAGCACACAAGTGGAGGAGGAGCGGAGAGGGAGAGGGAGACAGAGAATCTCAAGCAGGCTCTGTGCTGTCAGTGTAGAGCCTGATGCAGGGCTCAATCTCATGAATTGTAAGATCATGACCTGAGCTGAAATCAAGAGTTGGACACTCAAGCTCAACTGACTGAGCCACCCAGGTGCCCCTGTCATGGACTTTCTCATCTTTGCATGATTTTTTTTTGTACATGTCTCCTGCTGGCAGCTCTTCCAAGTCTACTTTTGATTTTTTGTGTGCATTGCTGTCCTTAGCATATGATTTGCACATATTTGTCAAAAGAATAGTAGAATCTTAGGGACAGAGATATCTTTTAAAGATCAACTGGTCTCACTTTTCTGAAGAGGAAATCAGAGCCTAGGTAGGTTGATTTTCAGACTTCACACAGTTGGTTCAAGACAATGGTAGTAGCCTGCTGGGGAAAGCACCAGACCAGGAATGACAGTTCCTTGTTGTGAGCTTTACTTTGCCCTTGACTCCTAGTAATCAGGGTGTTTCCTTGTTCTGAAACACAGTTGTTAGTCATGACAGTTTCCAGCAGAGTAGTGACTGGAAACAGATTCACAACTGGCAGACAGGTAATCCCTGAATGAGTAAATCCCAGTGGAACCAGAAAACTGGGTCTTACTTTCCTTAATTGGAGCCTGACTTAGAATCAGATATTGAACTGAAAAGAAAGTATTAGCCATTAGAAAAAGACTTTAAATTACTGATCTGTCCATATTTAGAATTTCTTACAATCATTTCCACTGTATGTAACACTGAAATCCTTTGTGGTTGTCTGCTGAAAAAAATGAATCTTTGACCTGGCAACTTTAAATGCTTTTGACACCATTGGGAATTTTGAGAATTCTTAATTTAATCTCTGCTTGTCCAGGGGTGGGGGCAGGGATGAGGGAGAGCTCTATTCCTTTTGTTGCAGGTTATGCTGTTAGTAAGCATAGGTCTGTGCTTCTGGATTTTATGCTACCAGGTACTGCTTACTGACATAGCAAATATAATGTTCTAACTTTTATGTCTGGAGGCAGTAAAGAACCAGCCAAGCACAGAAATGAGTGGGAGGTGACTGGCAGCGGAGGGCCCTGTCGCTATTAGTGCAACACTTTGCTGCAGGTTGCAGAGGGTTTTATCAAAGTGGGAAGGAGAAGCCCAGTAGTTCTGCTAATGACTCTGACTTCCTCTGCATAGTGCCGTAATAACATGCTTCTAGACTGGACTTTGGTGAGGTTAGAATGTAAACTTCTTCCCCATCCCAAATTTCATGACTTATCTCTCCCCCCCTTTTTTTCCTAAGATTTTATTTTTAAGTAATCTCTACATGCAACATGGGACTCAAACTCACAACTTGGAGATCAGGAATCACATGTTCACCAACTGAGCCAGCCAGACACCCCTCATGGCCTGTCTCTTTAATTAAACTGATTCTTACTCGCATTTGTGATAACTTAGTTCTTGTCAAGCAGGGACTTGTCCTGCCAAAGAGAGCAGGAAGGTCACATTACCGGGCCCTCTGGTTCTCTGTCTATGCAACATCCACAGCTCTTTCTCTCAAAGACTCATATTGTCTAGACTCACATATTTCCCTGAAGGGAAGGAGGAGTCATTAAAGTGGAAACAGTACTTAACTCAGCAGATTTTTCTGAACGACCAGTGATTTTGAGTTGTTGTAGGCTTCCATTGATTCACTGTTCATATTTCTATATGCCTCTGTTTTTTGGCTGGTAAAACGTGGATGGTGCAGACTCTGGAGGAAAGTTGTGAAGAATTAATAAAAGAAGCTGGACTGCATCAAGGATAGAGAAGGGCCTTCCCTCAGCAGAGAACTGCATGGTTATCATTCTCATCTGCGTGCAGGGCTGTCTGTGTTAGGAACTGAGTAGAGGTGTAAGACTGTATTCTTCTCTCAGGAGCTAAAAATGTAACAGGAGGAGCTATGACATACACAAGACTTGAACATGGCAGTTTATGTTATATATAACTTCAAATAAGTGACATGTGGATACAGTGGTTAGAACTATCTGAAATTTCAGACGGTGACTTCTCTCTTTGTAGAAGTGACTCTAGTCCAGAAGCAGTCTGTTTAATGGGGATTGATGTCTTATATATGTCTTATATTTCTCTTGATTAAAGGAGTCTTATACACTATAATAATTGCTTTTATTTTCAATTAGTTGAGGAAAAGACTATGTTTTTCCAAAAGTGAGACAAAAAGAATATTAGACATTATATATCTCCTGATAGTAAAGTAGCCTCGCCAACTCGAACTTGTTAAAACCTCTAGATCTTACTACAAATTTGTAGGGAATGCAAGGGACAGCGAACATGGTAAATGTTTTTTAGGGATGCAGTCAGCATATTCCAAACTATAAGGAGTTTATAGGACAAACAAACTAGTTTTTTCAACAAATAAATTATAAGGGGGAAAGGATAGAAGGGGTACTTCTAGATGAAAACAGACTTAAGACATAAATGAGCCAATGGTAATATATGGCTCTGATTCAGAAAACAAAATGAAGGAAAAAATGTGAGACAATCTGAGAAATGTGTGAATACTGACTGATTATTTGATAGTATTGAGAAACTTATTGTCAGTTATTTTAAATGTGAAAATGGTATTATGGATATGTTTTAAGAGAATATCATTTAGAGCTTTGTATTACATATTTACATATAGGATGCCTGGGTGGCTTAGTTGGTTAAGCATCCGACTCTTGATTTCAGCTCAGGTCATGATCTCACAGTCGTGGGATATGGGATCGAGCCGTCATGGGGCTCTGTGCTGAGCATGGAGTCTGCTTGGGATTCTCTCTCTCCCTCTCCCTCTGCCACTCCCCTGCTTGTGTACATATTTTCTCTCTCTCTCATTCTCTCTCTCTCTCTCTCTCTCTCTCTCTCTCTCTCAAGATAAAATTTAAAAAATTTACATATGAAGAGAAATGGTGTCTAGGATTTGCTTAAAAACAGTGCAAGCAGGGATGTGGGCAGGAGTGTGGATGATACAGGATTGGTCATGCATTAAAAATTGTTGAAGCTGAGTGTTAGGTACATCAGGTTCATTATACCCTTCTCCTATGTGCTTGAAATTTTCCCAATATAAAATTAAACCTATTTTATGTTAAGTATATAAAAATGGCTATCTTGACGGAAGGTAATCAGTGTTCTCCTGGAGCCAGGCGCAGAGGAGTGTACTAACTACAGAGGGACATGAAAGAACTTTTGGGGTAATAGAAATAGTCTATATTTTGACCGTGGTGGTGGTTACATTTAAACTTATTAAACTGTTCATTTAAAATGGGCACATTTTATTGTATGTAAGTTAAACTGTAATTAAGTTGATTTAAACTTTGATTAATTTTAGGGGCACCTGGTTGAGCTTCCGACTCTCAGTTTCAGCTCAGGTCATGATCTCACAGTTTTGTGGGTTCAAGCCCCACATCAGGCTGTGCGCTGACAGTGCAGTCTGCTTGGGATTCTGTCTCTCTTTCTCTCTTTCTCTCTCTCTTTCTCTCTCTCTCTCTCTCTCTCTCTCTCTCTCTCTCTCTTTCTCTCTTTCTCAAAAATTAATAAACATTAAAAAAATTAAAATGTATTAATTTTTAATTAACTAAAATTGATTAAATTTTTATACTGGTTGGCTCAGTCGGTTGAGCGTCCAACTCTTGGTTTTGGCTCAGGCCATGATCCCAGGGTTGTGGGATCAAGCCCTGGTTAGGCTCCTCACTGGGCATGGAAACTGCTTGGGATTCTTTCTCCCTCTGCCCCTCTTCCCTGCTTGCACATGTACTCTCTCTCTTTCTCTCAAATAAAAAAAAGTTTTAGTTAAAAAAATTGATTGAAAGTTAGCACAGAGGGTTTTCACATGTTGTACACACAGTGTCAAATAGTAACTTCAGTGGTTTAATGCTACCTAGCACTGCCAGGTGGTGGGAATTATCTGACTTGTACTACATTTCTATTTTTTCCCCCACTTAAAATTAACTTTTATCATTCACTCTTTTGATTTTGCTGTAGCATCTTTGATGTTTCCTTGCAGCCATAGAGTTGACTTGAATTTTGTGATATGTTTGTTCGTGTATCTGTCATCCAAATGGACATGTGTTTTAATGCTGGAAGAAATAATTCTAGCAACCTAGGGACATCTAGCATCTAGATGACCAAGCCAGCTCCAGTGATAACTTACTGAACATGCATTTGGCTACATTATAAGAGTCAAGAGTTATAATAGCTGTACTGAGTGTACACCTGAGTTGAAAACAGTGGGTTCTAATTTTGATTTATTTTTCATCCAGTCTACCAAGCAACAAAACCAGTCACCCAGTCAGCATTTATTGAATAAGTTCTTTGTCGTATCCACTGTGCTGAGTTCTGGGCTTATGAGGATGAGTTCCGCCCTTAAGGATCTAATTCTCAGGGTGTGAAGGTAGTTGTGTATACATATACTCTCAGCAGTGTGATAAATGCCGTGGGAAAGGTGGGTGCACGTTAGAGTGTGGCCACATTCACAGTATGACATGTGCCCTCCTTTCTCCCTTCTGGCTCCCTTCCTTACCTAATGAGTCAACTGACAGAGTGACAGGCAGTTTGGGAAAGATAGTTGGAACAGAAGGAATATTCTGTTGCCCTGCAAGTTTGTTATTTTTTCTTTTAGTTCTCAAGTGCAGAGTTTATCATATGACTCAGTTCATAGATCGTTATATTGATATTACAAGACTGCTTCCTTGTTTTATTATTTCCCGTTATTGTCATTTTCTGTCTGTTCTCCCATTTCCATCCCCCTTGGCATCTTTTCTCATGTGTTTAATATTTTTCCTTGAATACATTGGTATCCCTGTAAGGTATTTTTTATAAATAAATTTATATAGATAGTATTCTGTTATAATTCTCATTCTGGTCCTTTTTTATTTAACTCTGTTTTTTAAATTCTATCCATGAAGTTGTGTTTACATGTTGCATTTAGCTGTTTCATTGTGTTTCTAGCATCCACCACCTTCTATTTATTTGTTCCTCTAGCAATGGACACCTAGTTGGTTCTCCTACTCTCTGCACCACAAACAATGCTCTGATCAAAGTCCTCATATAAATCTGTTGAAGGACTTGTACAAGAGTTTCTCTAGCTAAATACCAACAAGTATAATTGTTAGGTCACAGAATATTAAATTTCACCGAGTATCGCATGATTGCTCCCTTTAAATTCCCACTACAAAGTGCAGCACTTGGTATCTGTCTTTTGAACTTTTGTCAATTTTGTGGTTGTAATATATTATCTTATTTTAATTTATATTTCTAGTGAGGACAAGGTCTCTGTATATGTTAGTCTTTGGATATCCCTTTTAATGAATGACCTGGTTATATGTCCTTTTCTCATTTTTCCAGTGAAATTTCTTAAATGTTCTAGATATTAATCCTAGGTCAGTTACAGATGTTGCCGATGTCTTCTCCTGGCCTTCCCTCATCTGTTAACTTTGTGCATAATGCCTTTTATTCAACAGAAGTCCTTCATTTTGATATAGTCATTTCCTTCAGGGTTTCTAAGTATAAAGATTTGTGCTTTTTAAAATTTATTTATTTTTGAGAGAAACAAAATGTGAGCAGGGGAGGGGCAGAGAGAGAGGGGACAAAGGATCTGAAGCAGAATCTGTGCTGCTGGCAGAGAGCCTGATGCGGGACTCAAACTCCTAAACCGTGAGATCATGACCTGAGTCGAAGTTAGATCCTTAACCAACCGAGCCACCCAGGTGCCCCAAGATTTGTGCTTTTTGATAACTTTTTAAATAAATCTTTCCTATCTTCAGGTCACTAAGAAATTACCCTAAAGTTTCTTCTAATTAGAAGAAACACATTAGGTTTTTAGGTGTGTCTTCTATTTATATCTCCAGTTTGATTTTCTTCATTGATCTCTAAATCAGTATACTTGCTGCCTGCCTGATAGCTCTGAGTCTCTGGTATCTCAAACTTAGCATTGCTAGAACAGACCTCTTTATTTTATCCTTTCCCTATTAAAAAAAAATCTCTTCCAGTCTTTATTCATCAAAGGAAATGGGCACCACCATCCATTTTCGTTGCTTAAGTTAACAGCCTGAGTCATTGCTTTCCCTTTTCATGTTCTTCACATCGAGTCCATCAGCATGTGCTGTACATTCTAGCTCCAAAATATATCTTAAATCTTTCCTTGTATTTTCTTTTTATAATTAATTTTTTTATTAGAGAGAGAGAGAGAGTGAGTGGGGGAGAGGGGCAGAGGGAGAGAGAGAGAGAGAAGGAAAATCTTAAGAGGGCTCCATGCAAAGCGATGCAGGGCTCAATCCCACAACCCCTGGGATCATGACCTGAGCTGAAATCAAAAGTCAGATGCTCAACTGACTGAGCCACCCAGATACCCCTGTCCCTTTTGAATGCCGCCTGCTACTACTATAAACCAAATCACTATCATCTGTCCTCTGGACTCCAGCAGTAGCCTTCCTTGGTTCAGAGCACCAGGAACTCCATGAAGAAATTTCTTCAGCTTTCCCTGACCTTCCTTACTTCTGGATACCAAATGACACTGCTTATCACTGTCCTTTCTGCTTTGGATAAGCAAATATAGAAACAAATGGCAGATAACTAGTTTTGTTTGTTTTTTTAATGTTTTTTTCCCTCCATTAATGTGTCTGTGAAAGCATTTCTAATGGTTTGCAGTTTAGTATCGTATTCCCATTTGGGAATGTCCTATAAATATGAAAGTCCAGTTAGATTCTTCTCCCTATACCCTGGCAATAGCTGGGTTGTCCTGGAATCATGGTGCCCCCTGATGGCCTGGACAGAAATTCGGTCAGCGTCGTCTTCTTTCCCTTTCCTGGAGAATTCTCTCTTCCTTTATGTACTTTTATTCTGTCTTGCATTTTGGGTAATTTTACTTGAGATAATCCTTCTTATCTCCTCTTTGGGCTCTTCTTATCATATTTGTTCTCTTACCTCGAAAGTATCTTATTTCTTCTTCCCACTCATTTTTTTCATTATACTTTTGAACTAAAAACTTTGCCCAATCATGGCTAAAAAGTATTTAGCAGAATGTCCTTATTAAGGCAAAAGGAAGCACTTAATTTTGAAGTGAAATTAGATACTTCAAGAAAGACTCACTGTTACTGACTTCTAGAGCTTTTGAGATAACATAAGAAGTTCTTTTCAGAATCTTCACAGATTTTTGTTAACCTTCTCAGCCTTTGTCTTAAGCATTAGAATCCTAGGTAAATAAAACAGTTCTTCAATTTTACTTTGCTTTTTAAACTACTAATATTCCAGTGGTATTTCTATTTGAAAAAGTGCTGATGCTCAGTATCTCAGATACATTGTGGATTGAGTGTGCATTGATATAGGCTGGCTGAGGGTCCCACCCTCCTTGGCTTTCCTTCTCTCCTGCTCTCCACATTCTTAGTGCTGCTTCAAATTCTATCCAACTGACTTGCAAACTAGCTTCTGGAATACAACCTGTTTGTAAGTTGAATTCTTGTATCATTTATTTGTTTGTGCTCTTTACCTCATAGTAAGACTGTAGTGAAAGTGACATTAATACCTAGGTAGCTCCCATAGGGTTTTATGGGTTATGGGTTTTATGCAACAAAGAACCATACTACGGAGACTTCATACTTAACCCTCCAACACTCATTCACTCTCTTTCAAAACTCTGCTTTCAGTGAAATCAGCCATTTGCAGAAACGTGGATGGAACTGAAAGGTATTATGCTGAGTAAAATATGTCAGTCAGAGAAGAACAGATATATGTTTTCACTCGTATGTGGATCTTGAGAAGCTTAACAGAAGACCATGGGGGAAGGGAAATGGGAAAAAAAAGTTACAGAGAGGGAGAGAGGCAAACCATAAGAATAAGAGACTCTTAAATACAGGGAACAAACTGAGGGGGGATGGGGAGATGGGAGAGAGGGGAAAGTGGGTGATGGGCATTGAGGAGGGCACTTGATGGGATGAGCACTGGGTGTTGTATGTAAGCCAGTTTGACAATAAATTATATTTTTAAAATTATATAAATTATAATTTTAATTTATATATGATTATATAAATTAAATTTATATAAATAATAATATATTAACAAATATGTCAATAATAATATAAATTTAATTGTTATGTGATTATAAAAATTATATTACAATTTTATAAATTATATTTTAAAAACTCTGCTTTCATTTTCAATAATGGAGGAGCCTAGGAGAGGAGAGTGAGTGAAACAGGATTGCTCAACCCTACTACCACAAAAAAACTCATAATACTCCTGAGTACAGGAATCATGATTCAACAAATCATTCATATCCTCCCCCTCTCCCAGAGACTACTGTACTTATGATAAAGAGTTATGAGTGATGAACATCATGGTTTCCAGTCTTCCCAGAGCCAATGTAATCTTTGGGATGGACTTACATAATTTTAGAGTTTGAGAGAACCTCAGTGATCACACAGCTTAGTTTCCATCTAATGTGGTCCTTCCTTCCAAAAACTTCCTTGAAGTTGGCTGTTTAGTCTTGGCCTGAATCCATTTATGGACTCTGCTAATTCTTAGAAAGTTATTTTGTATGCTCAGCTGACATGGGAATTTCCACCCCCAATCCTGATTCAACCATTTATAGCAAGAAATGAGTCAATTTTTTAATTTACAAGAATGCCCTTCAGCTATTGGAGGATACCTCTCAGCCTCAGTCTGTCCAGGCTGAGCTTTCTCTTGGCTTGTCGTTCGTTCGTTCTTTCTTTCTCTCTCTCTCTCTGTCTCTTTGTCTCTTTCTGTCTCTTTCTTTCTTTCGAGAGAGGGAGCATGTGAGGACATGAGCAGGGAATGGGCAGAGAGAGAAGGAGAGAGAAAATCCTGACGTGGAGCTTGAACCCCCGAACTGTGAGATCATGACCTGGGTCAGAATCAAGGGTTGGATGCTTAACTGACTGAACCACGCAGGTGACCCTACAGTACTGTTTATTATTCATTTTCTCCTGCTGATTTGAAATCCCATTATATTAAATTCATGACATACTTGTGGATCTATTCCCAGGATTTTCATATGTTTTGCTGCCAAGCAAACCATCACACATCTTACACACTCATTATTGACATTTTTAGCCTAAATGTAAAATTTTTTATATACTTACGTTGTTAAATGTTCAGCCTGTCAAGGTGGTTTGACTCTGTTACTTCTTGTATTAGCAGCCTATTGCTTTGTGCCACCTGCAAGTTAAGCATCTGTTTCATGTCGTTATCCAGGCCATTGTTGAAAAAGAGTGACAAAAATGTTGGCCAGTATTAGGCTGCCCTGTGGACATTAGTAGAGGGCCACTACTCACTCTTTCTTATATCAAGAGATGCAACATCGTATGTTAGAGATTAGGATTTTGGTGTCTGTTGTAAGACTTACTTGGGCATTGTTTATATTCATTGCTTCCCAAACTTTAATGTGCATAGGAATAACCAAGATCTATTAACATGCAGATTATGATTCAGTAGGCTTGGGGTAGGGCCTGGGATTCTGCATTTTTCACAAGTTTCTAAAGAGATACTCAAGTTTCTTATCTACAACACAAAAACAAGATTAAAAAATAATTTTAATATTTATTTATTTTTGAGAGAGAGAGAGAGAGAGAAAAACATGAGTGGGGGAGGGGGGAGAGAGAGGGAGACACAGAACCCAAAGCAGACTCCAGGCTCTGAGCTGTCAGCACAAAGCCTGATGTGGGGCTGAGCTCGAACTCATGGACCGCAAGATCATGACCCAAGCCGAAGTCTGACCCTAAATGGACTGAGCCACCAGGCACCCAAAAACAAGATTTTTAAAAAATTATTTATTTTAGTTTTTAAGTTTATTTATTTTTGAGGGGGAGAGAGAGCACAGGCATGAGCAGGGGAGGGGCAGAGAGAGGGAGAGAGAGAATCCCAAGCAGGCTCCGCACCGATGCAGGGCTTCAGCTCACGAACCGTGAGATCATGACTTGAGCCAAAACCAAGAGTCAGGCACTTAACTGACTGAGCCACCCAGGTGCCTGCAAAAACAAGATTTTTGATGGACCTCTAGTTAACTTTTTCCTCAAGTATGAGAGTAATGTGTAGAGACTTCATAGATTTTATTTAGGAAATAAGGAAAGACACTTAAGTTGTTCAAATTTCTTACCATAGCAAACAATGCTACAAAGAATAAGTTTATCACAATCATATATTTTGTGTACATTACACATTTTGTTGTCTGTTATACTGCAGTATTATTCCATTTTATAAAGTCTTAAAATTTATTTATCTTGAACTTTTAATATATTTAATGCAATGTTATTATTTTTATATCTCTAAGTTCTCTCTTATGGATTTGGAAAGTGTTTTCTCATCCCGAATATTATTTTTTATTCTATTTAATTTATTTTAAAATTTACATCCAAGTTAGTTAGCATATAGTGCAACAGTATTTTCAGGAATAGATTCCTTAATGCCCCTCACCCATCTAGCCCATCCCCCCTCCCACAACCCCTCCAGTAACCCTCTGTTTGTTCTCCATATTTAAGAGTCTCTTATGTTTTTGTCCCCCTCCCTGTTTTTATATTATTTTTGCTTCTCTTCCCTTATGTTCATCTGTTTTGTATCTTAAAGTTCTCATATGAGTGAAGTCATATGATATTTCTCTTTCTCTAATTTTGCTGAGCATAATACCTTCTAGTTCCATCTACATAGTTGTAAATTGGCAAGATTTCATTCTTTTTGATCGCCGAGTAACACTCCATTGTATATATATATACCACATCTTCTTTATCCATTCATCCATCGATGGACATTTGGGCTCTTTCCATACTTTGTTGTTGTTGATAGTGCTGCTATAAACATTGGGGTGCATGTGCCCCTTCAAAACAGCATACCTGTATCTCTTGGATAAATACCTAGTAGTATAATTGCTAGGTCATAGGGTAGTTCTATTATAATTTTTTGAGGAACTTCCAAACTGTTTTCCAGAGTGGCTGCACCAGTTTGCTTTCCCACCAGCAGTGCAAAAGAGATCCTCTTTCTCCGCATCCTCTCCAACATGTGTTGTTGCCTGAGTTCATGTTAGCCATTCTGACGGGTGTGAGGTGGTATCTCATTGTGGTTTTGATTTGTATTTCTCTGATGATGAGTGACGTTGAGCATCATATTATGTGTCTGTTGGCCATCTGGATGTCTTCTTTGGAGAAGTGTCTTTAGCCCATTTCTTCACTAGATTATTTGTTTTTTGGGTGTTGAGTTTGATAAATTCTTTATAGATTGTAGATACTAACCCTTTATCCAATATGTCGTTTGCAAATATCTTCTCCCATTCTGTTGGTTGCCTTTTAGTTTTGCTGATTGTTTCCTTCGCTGTGCAGAAGCTTTTTATTTTGATGAGGTCCCAATAGTTGATATTTGCTTTTGTTTCCCTTGCTTCCGGAGATGTGTTGAGTAAGAAATTGCTGCAGCCAAGGTCAAAGAAGTTCTTGCCTGCTTTCTCTTCGAGGATTTTGATGGCTTCCTGTCTTATGTTTAGGTCTTTCGTCCATTTTGAGTTTATTTTTGTGTATGGTGTAAGAAAGTGGTCCAGGTTCATGTCACTATCCAGTTTTCCCAGCCCCACTTGCTGAAGAGACCGTCTTTATTCCACTGGATATTCTTTCTTTCCTGCTTGGTCAAAGATGAGTTAGCCATACATTTGTGGGTCCATTTCTGTGTTCTTTATTCTGTTCCATTGATCTGAGTGTCTGTTCTTGTGCCAGTACCCTACTGTCTTGATGATTACAGCTTTGTAATATAGCCTGAAGTCCGGGATTGTGATGCTTCCTGCTTTGGTTTTCTTTTTCAAGATTGCTTTGGTTATTCGTGGTCTTTTCTGGTTGCATACAAACTTTAGGATTGTTTGTTTTAGCTCTGTGAAGAAGGCTGGTATTATTTTGATAGGGACTGCATTGAATATGTAGATTGCTTTGGGTAGTATTGACACTTGAACAATATTTGTTCTTCCTACCCAGGAGCATGGAATATTTTTTCATTTTTTTGTGTCGTCATCAGTTTCTTTCATAAGCTTTCTATAGTTTTCAGTGTTCATCCCGAATATTATTAACATTGAAAAGATTTTTAAGGTTATATATATATATATATATATATATATATATATAGTGAGAGAGAGAGAGAGAGAGAAAGAGAGAAATACATTATTTTTTCTATAGTCCAGGTAGAAATGTGTTTATCTCTTATGAATCAGCTTATAGCAGCTGCTTATAGCAGCTTATAAAAAAGAGGAAGTAAATAATTTCTGTCAGGTATAAACCTGATGCATTCTATAATTCACAGCTGTTTGTTAAAGCCAAATGGGAATGGAAGTCTTGAAAAGAGTGGAGGAGGGTTCAAGCAAGCTGCCATCTAATACTACTTCTACAGCCCTGAGACACTGCATTGATCTGAATGATGTTCACTTCATGTGGACACCTTCACTGGGAAAGCTCCAAATCCATGAATGGTATTTGTATCTGGCATGCCATCACTGAGAAAATAAAATGACTCACAAACCAAAATTTAGCCTACTTTGACTCCAACTGTATGGTTTTTACCAGAAATTGTTTTTGTTTTTTGTTTTTTTTTTACATTTATTTATTTTTGAGAGACAGAGAGAGACAGAGCCTGATCAGGGGAGGGGGAGAGAGAGAGGGAGATGCAGAATCCAAAGCAGGCTCCAGGCTCTGAGCTGTCAGCACAGAGCCTGATGCCGGGCCCCAACCCATGAACCATGAGATCATGACTTGAATTGAAGTCGGGCACCCAGGCACCCCAACCAGAAATTGTTTTAAAAATTTTTAATGTTTATTTATTTTTGAGAGAGAGAGAGAGAGAGAGAGAAAGTGAAACTGGGGGAGGGGCAGAGAAAGAGAGGGAGACACAGAATGTGAAGCAGGCTCTAGGCTCCAAGCTGTCAGCACAGAGCCCAACATGGGACTCGAACTTGTGAACTGCAAGATCGCGACATGAGCCGAAGTAGGTCGCTTAACCAACTGAGCCACCCAGACGCCCCGAAATTGTTTTATAGATAGGCCAGTTCAATCTAACAAATAAAGACAGTAAGAGGCTTTTTTTTTCCTGATGGAATTTTTAAAACTGCAGTCAGGTGGTTCTGTTAATGAAAATGCCAAACAAAAAGAGTGATTTCCCTCCCAAGCAGTATTAGATTATGGTGTTGTCAAGAGTCTTGAAATTGAATTCCCTTCTTGTAATCAATCCTGCCTTATCAGTTAACTCTTCTTGTAATGGACTACTGGCTTCGAGAGTCTTTGTGTGGATTATTTAAAGCATCTTGCTGTCTGGAAGAGACACTATCTGAGGCATTTCCACCTTCCTTATTCCTCAGGTGGGTTATTTCTTATTCATTTGTGAGGCTAATATGCTGGGAAAGCATTTTGGAGCAGCCTCTGAGCATAAAGAATAGTGGGTGTCTGGTTCTTGGATGTTTTATGGCTGATGCCTCACTGTGTGTACTCAGCTACATTGGCTGTGGTTGTCTCAGAGTCCTTTGTAGTAATTATTGCTTTTTTGTGTGGGTCTATCATGTTGTACCATCAACCTAAGGGAAGAAATGAATGAGAAATTAGATTGCCATAATGTTTGCCCTGATTTGGTTTATAATATTCAGTTTGGGAAGCCATTTGCTATTGGAGAATTTTGTGAGGAAAAAGCATTTTAACAAATTCCTGAGTGATTTGGAATAATAAGTGTATTTTCACAAACTCAGCAGTATCAGCCTAGCAACAATATTGAAAAATGTTTTTTATTTGGGGAATTGCATAATCATAGAACTGAGTTAGAGATTCTTGAACTTTGATTCCCGTTTGCCTCTTACTGATAACTAACTATATTTAGTTTTTTCTTGAGTTGAGTTCTTATCAAATAGGAAGACTAACAAAAGTTAATAAGATCTGTTTGCTGAATGACCAGAGCAAACCATGTGATATTTTGCAGTTTTAATAGGGTAAGGTACGGCAGTGTGAGCCATTATATTACAGAAAGAAACTGGATCATGTTGAGGAAGAGAACAAACTTTATTAGACAAGGGAAAATGAATTCTGGGTTTGTTATTTGTACAGATAATCATAGAAGCCTGTCAGGGTGGTCTGCCTTCACTAGAGATTGGGTTACCAGCTTTCAGTCGCTTATGGGTGATTTCAGTTGCCAGCCAATAGAGAGAATACATAGCTTACAGGAAAGGAAAACAAAAAATAGCCAAGCAGCTTTCTTTTGTAAAAGAGTCAAGGTGAAACTTGCTTATGGTACCCAGATATGACTTGAAACACAAGGGATTGATTTACTTTTAGCCCAGGTAGAGTTGTATAGCCATCTTTTAAAAAGTTATATTTGGGGAGTGCCTGGGTGGCTCAGTTGGTTAAGTATCCGACAATTGATTTTGCCTCAGGTCATGACTTCACAGTTCATGGAATCAAGCCCCACGTAGGGCAGAGTCTGCTTGGGATTATCTCTCTCCCTTTCTCTGTCCTTCCCCTGCTCACTCTTTTTCTTTCTCTCAAAATAAATAAATACACATTTTTAAAAAAATTTAAAAAGTTATATTTTGTTCTTTCAAGACCTAGAAGTATGTGGTAGAATAGCATAGGAAGACAACGGGTTGTGAGAAATGTTCATTTTTCTTTATGATCTCATATTTGACTTATAATGTAGTTTTATGTCATGAGACTGAGAGGTACACTTGAAGATGAAAGAAGATTCAAAAGTAGCTGAGGAGTACCTGGGTGGCTCAGTCAGTTGAGAAGCCTGCTTTGGATCCTCTGTCCCCTCTCTCTCTCTCTCTCTCTCTCTCTGCCCCTCCCCACTCTCCTCCCTCTCTGTCTCTCTCCGTCTCTTTCTCAAAAATAAACAAACGTTTTAAAAAAGAAAAGTAGGTGAGGATGGAGGCAGGACTTTGGTAGGTGGAATGAGGAAGCTGGCAAATCTCTCCTCAAAAACAACAATAAACTGGACAAAATTGTCAAAAAAAAAACATTTCAGGGCTCTGGAAATAGAACAGATGCAAACGACAGATTGAGAAGCATTTGTCCGTGAGAAACTACTGATTTTTGGGTAATAACAGTGGGAGTTTTTTATGTTCTTGCCTGGGACTACCTCTCTCCCTAGTGTAGTAGTTCTCTAAGGGTGGAGCAGACCATGAACACTAGCAGTGTGGCTGCCAGAGGAGGCCCACTTGATTTGGAACACAAGGTAAAAAGCCCATGCCCATTGGTCTCATCTGTAAAATTTACGATCTCAGTGGCAAGTGAACAAGACAGTTCTGGTAGCCTAAATAATTGTCCCAGTTGGGTCAAGCAACAGACTGCTGGACTAGCCAAAAACTTAACAGAGCTATGGAAATGACATAGCTGTAGAAAGGCTTGAAAAGCTCTCTATGCAGTCCTGTCTAGAAACCTATGCACACATGGAGGTAAGACTAAAGAGGTCCCAGGCTATCCACATATCCCTGCTTAGCTGAGAAGCTGAATGAATATACATGGAGATGCAAGAGGGTCCAGCAGAAAGTAAAAGTTGGGGCACACCTACAACTTTGTGTTCTATAATCCCTCCATGGATCCTTGGTCAGAGGCTGGAAGCCTAGATATGAAAGCACAACCTTTAGCCAATCATTGGCTGATCATTAAACTATGTAGACACAGCAAGCCCTAAGAAGTCAGGTTTAAAAATAAAAACAAGAATTAAAAAAAAAAAAAAAAGCTGTTGAGTGGAGACATCCTGGCTGCACACCATAGACCCCAAGAACCAGCAGTGCTGATAGCCAAGGCAGGAGAAGATGGATGCTTCAGCTCAAGCAGAGAGAGAGCAAATTTACCTTTCCTCCACCTTTTTGTTCTTTTTGTTTTTTTAAGATTATTTTAATATTTTATTTTTTATTTAATTTTAAAAATGTTTTTATTTATTTTTGTGAGACAGAGTACAAGAGTGTGAGCAGGGTACAGGCAGAGAGGGGGACAAAGCAGGCTCTGTGCTGACATCAGAAAGCCCAGTGTGGGGCTCAAACTCATGAACTGTGAGATCATGACTTCATCAGTTACCCAAGTTGGGCGCTTAACCCACTGAGCCACCCAGGCACCCCTAAGGTTTTATTTTATTTTATTAATGTTTATTTTTGAGAGAGAAAGAGACGGAGTGAGAGAGGGGGAGGAGGAGAGAGACAGAGATGCAGAATCTGAAGCAGGCTCCAGGCTCTGAGCTGTCAGCACAGAGCCGGATGCAGGGCTCGAACCCATGGACTGTGAGATCAATGACCTGAGCCAAAGTTGGATGCTTAATCGACTGAGCCACCCAAGTGCCCCAATTTTTAAGTAATCTCTACACCCAACATGAGGCTCGAATTTACAGCCCTGAGATTAAGGGCTTGCTCTACTGACTGAGTCAGCCGGGGATTACCCCACCACCACCACTACCCTTTATGTTCTATTTAAACCCTCAAAGGATTAGATGATACCCACCCTCAGTGAGGACTATCTGCCTTACTCCAGTCACCAATTTAAATGCTAACGTCTTTTGGAAACACCCTCACAGACACACTCAGAAATAAAGTTTTACCAGCTGTCTGGCAAAACAGCTAGCCTAGTCAAGTTGATATATAAAATTAGCCATCACAGTTGTTAAACTCCAGATGTGTAGGGGAGACCCCAAGGGATCCAGCAAAACCAAACCAAAATAAAAACCAACCAAACCAAACAAATAGGCAGAGGCAAGAGAAGAATCAGTCCTTGAAAGACAGACTTATACTAACTGAAATCTGTATGTTTGATTTTTTTATTTAACTGAATACATTCCTAAACTGTGCATAACTCAGGCAGTAGAAAGCTGAAGTACTGACTTGGGGTGTCAGAAAACAGACCTTGAGACTGGCAGAGCATTTAGAAAATGAGGGGGAAATCACAAAAAACACAAAATCACAGAGAGCATCAGCCCTCAAATCTGAGTATAAGTGGCCCAAATCTTTGGCTACTTGCCAAATTACACAGATGTAGAGGAGGCCTTAGGGAGCCAGGCTAAAAAAGCAGTAGCTAGAAGCTATAAGAACTGAACAGATTTATCAGCTGTGGTACACCACAGGAGAGACAAATTTGTAGTTTGAATCTAGTCAAATTAACTGCCTAGTAGAATTAAAAAGCAACAGTCCTCAAAAGGACAGAGCAGAATCTAGAATTGCTGCCACATCTTATCTATAGTGTCTGGTTTTCAACCTACAATTACTAGACATATAAAGAAACAGGAAGTGTAACTCATACTCAGGAAGAAAGGCAATCAGTAGAAATAGACTGTCTAAGTGGGTACAGATGTTGGATTTTGCAGGCAAAGACTTCAGTTATTATAGATATCAAGTATAGGAAAATATCAGAGAATTAAAGAAAAAATAATTGAAGAGATAAAGAAATTAAAACAGAAATGGAAACTGAAAAAATGGAAATTTTAGGACTTAAAATAGTAACTGAAATAAGAACTTACTAGATGTACTCAACAGCAGTTTTGAACTAAGACAAGGGACATCTGGCTGCCTGAGTTGGTAGAGCATGTGACTCTTGATCTCAAGTTTGTGAGTTTGAGCCCCACTTTGAGCATAGAGATTATGTAAAAAGAAAATAAGTAAATAATTAAATAGGTTAATTGGTTAATTTCAAAAATCATAGACAAAAGAATCTACCCTTGAAAACAACAATAGAAATTACTTTGTTTAGGGGCACCTTGGTGGCTCAAGTCAGTTGAGTGTCCAACTTCAGCTCAGGTCATGATCTCACGGTTTGTGAGTTTGAGCCCTGTAGCAGGCTCACTGCTATCAGCACAGAGCCAGCTTCAGATCCTCTGTCTCTCCCCCCCCCACCGCCCCCGCCTTGCCTTTCCCTTCACTTGTGCTCTCTCTCAAAAATAAATAGAATATTTTAAAAAATAAAAAAAAAATCACTCAGTTTAAAGAAGAAAAAATAATATTGAAAAAAAGTAAACAGAATCTCAGAAACTTGTAGAACTATATGAAGTAGTTTGATATAGCTGAAATTGAAGTTCCAAAAGGAGAGGGAAAAAATGGGCCAAAAACACTATTTGAAGAAATCAATGACCCCAAACTCCCTAAATTTGGTAGAAAATATTAATTTACAGATCCAAGAAGTTCAGTGTACTCTGAGGAGAATAAGCACAAAAAAGGCAGTTGTAAGCACAGCATAGTCAAACTGCTGAAACCACAGGTAAAAGAAAATCTTGAAAGCAGATAGAGAAAAATGACGCATTACATACAGAGCATCAATGTTACAAAAATGTCTTAACTTATCAGACACAATGGAGGCCAGATATTCAAATACTGAAAGAAAAAACCTAATAACCAAGAATCCAACATCCAGAGAAACTGTCTTTCAGAAATGAAGGATAAAGACATTTTCTGATAAACAAAAACAGAAAATTCATTATCAGCAGATTTACACTAAAGGAAGTTTTTGGAATGAAGGGAAATGACACCACATGGTAGCTCAAATCTGCAGAAAGAGCTGAAAAGTACTAGAAATGGTAAATCTGTGAAATGGTAAATGTAAAAGACTATTTTTTTTCTTCTCAAATTTCTTCAAAAGATATATGATGTTCAACTAAACATTATAATACTGTGTTGCTGGGTTTATAATGTATATAGAGTTACAGCACAGTTAACATCAGTAGCACCAAGATGGTATGGGGTAAATGGAAGTTTACTCTTGTAAGATTCTTATGTTTTACTTTTTTATGACAAGATAAATTTTAAATACAAAGCACAGGTTGAAAGTAAAAGGATGGGGTGTTTTGATGGCTTAGTTGGTTAAGCATCCGACTCCTGATTTTGGCTCAGGTCGTGATCTCACAGTCGTGAGATCAAATCCTGCATTGTGCTCTGTGCTGAGTGTGGAGCCTGCTTGAGGTTCTCTCTCTCCCTTTCTCTCTGCTAGAGTGCCAGCAGGGGAAGGACAGAGAGAAAGGGAGACAAAGTACCCAAAGTGGGCTCTGTGCTGACAGCAGACATCCCAATGCAGGGCTCAAACTCACTAGCCACGAGATCATGACCTGAGCCAAAGTTGGATGGTTAACCAACTGAGCCACCCAGACGCCCCAAAATAAATACACAACTTTTAAAAAACTTTATAAAAAATAGAAAGTAAAAGTATGGAAAAAGATATACTATGTAAATAGCATAAGAAAGTTGAAGTGGCTATGGTAATATCAAACAAAATAGACTTCAAGACAAGGAATATTGCTAGAGATAAAGAAAGACACTATAGGATAAAGGAATCAGTACAGGGGTGCCTGGGTAGCTCAGTCAGTTAAGTGGCCAACTCTTGATTTTGGCTCAGGTCATGATCTCGTGGTTCATGAGACAGAGACCCGCATTAGGCCCTGTGCTGACAGCATGGGGCCTGCTTGGGATTCTCTCTCTCTCTCTCTCTCTCTCTCTCTCTGCCTCTCCCCCCTCAAAGAAATAAACATTAAAAAAAAAAAAACGAAAGAGTACAGGGGCATCTGGGTGGCTCTGGGTGTCCAACTTCGGCTCAGGTCATGATCTCACGGTCTGTGAGTTCAAGCCCCGCATCAGGCTCTGTTCTGACAGCTCAGAGCCCGGAGCCTGTTTCAGATTCTGTGTCTCACTCTCTCTTGCCCCTCCCCTGCTCACACTCTGTCTCTGTCTCACTCAAAAATAAATAAACATTTAAAAAATTTTTTAAAAAGGAGTACATTAAGGAGATAATAGAGCTTCAAAATACTTAAGCAAAAATTGATGTAATTAAAGGGAGATAGAGACAAATCCATAATCATTATTAGAGATTTTAACATTCTTTTCTTAGTAACTGATTGTAAAATGAAATAAAAATCAGTAAAGACATAAAAGATATGAATGACACTATAACCAGCATAACATAATTGTTACAGAGTAATATACAGAATACATTTCATTTTTACATGCATATGAAACATTAACCAAGACTTGACCATGTGCTGGGCCATAAAACAAATCTCTGTAGAATTAAAAAGAGTGATATCTGGGGCGCCTGGCTGGTTCAGACAGGAAAACATGCAACTCTTAAATCTTGGGGATGTGAGCTCAAGCATTATGTTGGGTGTAGAGATTACTGAAAATAAAATCTTAAAAATAAAAAGTGATACAGGGTATATTCTTTGACTCCAAAAGAATTAAATGAGAAATCATGAATTATAAAGACATGTAGAAAAGCTCCAAATATGTGGAAATTGATTTTTAAGCAACCTGGGGATCAAAGAAGAAATCACAAGGAAAGTTAGAAAATATTTTGAACTGAATAATAATGAAAGTATAACATCAAAATTTGTGGGATGCAGGAAAAGCACTGCTCAGGGAAATTTACAGATTTAAGTACTTATTAGAAAAGAAGAAAGAGTATGCATTTCCGTAGCACATACACTAAAATTAGAAAAGAAGAAAGATCTAAAGTTAATTATGTGAGCTGTAACCTGGAATGCTTAAAAAAGAAAGTTAAACCTTAAGTAGAAAAGGATTAAAAGATTCAAACAGAAAGCATTGAGAGAGAATATAAACATAAAAAAAAATCAGTTGAACCAAGAGTTGATTATTACAGAAGATAAATAAAATCAGTAAACCTCTGATTATCGTGATCAAGAAAAAGGGAAGACATAGATTATAACCATTAGGAATGAAATAGGGGTACCACTACAGATTCGCTAGACATTAGAAGGATAATAAGGGACTGTTAGGAACAATTTTTTGTCAATAAATTATTTTTTTTTAATTTTTTAAAAAGTAATCTATATCTGGAGTACCTGGGTTGCTCAGTTGGTCGTGTCCGATTCTTGGTTTCAGCTCAGGTCATGATCTCATGGTTCATGAGTCCAAGCCCCATGTCAGACTCCGTGCTGACAGTATGGAGCTTGCTGGGATTTTCTCTCTCCCTTTCTCTCTCTGCCCCTCCCCTGCTCACTCTTTCTCAAAATAAATTTAAAAACTTAAAAAAATTAAATAAATATTAGTAATCTACACCCAACATGGGCCTTGAACTCATGACCCCAAGATCAAGAGCTGGTACTTCACTGACTGAGCCAGCTAGGTACCCTGGAACAAATTTCTTGAAAATCACAAATGACCAAAGCTGACACAAGAAGAAACAGAAACTTGAATAATGAATAGCCCTATATTTACCGAAAAAATTGAATTTGTAATTAAAAACCATTTCACAAAGCAAACTTCAGGTCCAGATGGATTCACTGTTTTATCCTGTTGAATATGATACCCATTACACATATTTCATAACTAATTTTGTGAGGCTGGTATTACTTTTGTACCAAAACCAAGCAAAAACAGTACAAAAAAGAAAACCACAGATCAATACCTTTCATGAATATGGCTGTAAAAATACATAACAAAATATTAGCAAATAAAATCTAAAAATATATACAATACATACATTGTGTGACCAAGTAGGGTTCATCTCATTAATGCAAGGTTGATTAGATACCTGAAAATCAATCATGTAAATTATCATATTAACAGAATGAAGAGAAAAAAGCCATACGATAACTCAATAATTTATTTGTAGGATTGGTAGCAAAGCACAAATGTCTACTTTATTATTTTTTTTTAATGTTTATTTTTGAGAGAGAGAGAGCATGCTTGGGCCAGGGAGGGCAGAGAGAGAGGACAGAGGATCTGAAGTGGGCTCCACACTGACAGCCATGAGCCTGATGTGGGGCTTGAACTCACGAACTGTGAGATCATGACCTGAGCTGAAGTTGGATGCTTGACTGAGCTACTCAGGCATCACCAGATATCTACTCTAAATGCATCTATTCAACATTTACTGGAAGCTGTAGTCTGTGCAATAAGGCAAGAAAGAGATGAAAAAGGCTAAGATTTGTAAAAGATAAATAATATGGTCTCTATTTGCAGATGAAATGATCATGTATGTAAAAATTCATTAAGAAATTACAAAAAAGTATCTATGACTAATAAGTGAGTTTAACAAAGTTGTAGGATACAAGGTGAGTTTACCC
The DNA here is from genome assembly GCA_028646485.1 of Cryptoprocta ferox. Taxonomy (NCBI): domain Eukaryota; kingdom Metazoa; phylum Chordata; class Mammalia; order Carnivora; family Eupleridae; genus Cryptoprocta; species Cryptoprocta ferox. Next base: position 5,865,033 of record CM053575.1, on the reverse strand, counting down.
AAAACTAAATCATTGTTTATATAATAGCAACAAATAATTGGGGGGGGGGGAGTATAGTTCCATTTGCCTTATTTTCCAGATACCTGAAATACTTAGAGGTAAATTTAACCAAATGTGTGTGGAGCCTGTATACTGAGAACTACCAAACATTTCTGAGAGAAATGAAAAAAGACCTAAATGGGCTCATGAATTGAAAATCTCAATATCAAGGGCGCCTGGGTGGCTCAGTCGGTTGAGCATCCAACTTCTGCTCAGTGGTAAATACTCAAGGTTTGTGAGTTCAAGCCCCACATTGGACTGTATGCTGGCAGCTCAGAGCCTTCATGAAGTCTGTGTCTCCCTCTCTCTCTGCCCCTCACCCCCCAAAAATAAACGTTAAAAAAAATTAAAGAAAATCTCAGTATCATAAAGATACTAATTTTCTACAAATCTATAGATTTAATAGTCTTAAATTTTTGCTTTTGTTGTAGAAATTGACACACCAACTCCAAAATGCATATGGAAATGCAGAAGACCTAGAAGAGGCAAATCCAGTTTTTACAAGTGCAAAGTCAGAGGACTTACTTGTAGTACCATAAAGTTATAGTTCTAGCAAAAGAACAGACATATAGATAAAACAAGACAGAGTAGAGTTCAGAAGTTGACCTGCATGTGGGTGGCTCAGTTGGTTAAGCATCCAACTCTTGATATCGGCTCACATCATGATCTCACAGTTTGTGGGAGCAAGCCCGGCATCAGGCTCTGTGCTGACAGCATAGAGCCTGCTTGGGATTCTCTCTCTCTCTGCCCCTCCCCTGCGTGTGCTCTCTCTGAAAATAAACAAACTTAAAAAAAAAAAGGTCAACCTACATACATATAGATCCACACATACATAGACAAGCAGTTTTCTGCAGCAGTGTCAAAGCAATTCAGTAGGGAAAGGAAAAGTCTTTTCCACAAATAACCCAGGGCCAACTGAATTTTTATATGAAAGAAAATCAACATTAGCCCTTACTTTATATCTTACACAAAAATAACTCAAAATGGATCAGAGGCCTAAAAGTAAGATTTTAAAACCATAACGCTTCTGGAAGAAAACATAGAAGAAAATACTTGTGACCTTTGGGTATGAAAAATTTCCTAAATAGGACACAAAAAGCAAAAATTATAAAATAAATGAATGCTAAATTGGACTTTATAAAAATTTAAGATGTTGGTCTTTGGGGCGCCTGGGTGGCTCAGTCGGTTGAGTATCCAACTCTTTAATTTCAGCTCAGGTCATGATCTTGAGGTTCATGAGATCGAGCCCCATGCTGGGCTCCACACTTATGGTGTGGAGCCTGCTTGGGATTCTCTCTCTCCTTTCTCTCTGCCCCTCTCCCCCCCTCCCCCGCATGCTCTCTTAAATACATCAACATTTAAAAATAAATAAAGTGTTGGTCTTTGAAAACACTACTAAGGAAAGGAAAAGGCACACCATAGTGTGGGACAGAATATATACAATATATGTATCTAACAAGGACTGTAAAGAAGTAGTAATCCAACAATAAGGTGGTAACCCCACTTTTCAAAATGGAAAAAAGGTGTGAATACTTCACAAGTAAGCTATACTAATGGCCAGAAGTTACATGAAAAGATACTTCCATTATTAGTCATCAGGAGGAAACAATTTAAAACCATAGTGAACTACCACTGTACATCCACTAACAAAGCTAAAATTGACAAATATGGAACAAGTTGAACTTTGTTAGTGTTCAGTTGAGAATGTAAAGTGGTATGGCTAGTTTGGAAACAGCAGTTTCTTTTAATATTAAACATCCACCTACCATAGGACCCAGGAATCCCTTTCTAGATATTTACATGAGAGAAAGGAAAACAAAAGCATGAACAAGGACTTCTATATGAAATACAGATGGTTCCAACTTATGATGGAAGCTAATGAGAAGCAAACCCATTTTTAGCTGTAAGTAGGCAATGTTCTGGGATAAGTTGTGAATGTGGGATATACATTGAGCCTGAAAATAGAAATATTGGTTGAAAGTCTGAAATATGGAAGAGTAAGTACCCAGTTAGCATCCCACCCTTTCAGGTTATAACTTCTATTCCTGCTAACTAAGAAGTAAGAAGGAATAAAGGAAACTTTTGTTGATTAAACCTTGCAGTATGATTTGCTCTTTTAAATAATGTATACTTGTTATCTTGATACAAATAAAAAGTTAAGTTTAAAAAAGTTTAAACTGGGGCACCCGGGTGGTATCCAATTCTTGGTTTTGGCTCAGGTCATGATTTCATGGTTTGGGAGTACAAGCCCCATGTTAGTACAGAGCCTGCTTGGGATTTTCTCTGTTTCTCTCCCCCTCTCTCTGCCCCTCCCCCGCTCCCACTCGCTGTCTCTGAAAATAAATAAATAAACTTTAAAAAGAAAATGAGACCTAAGAAAATGAGTTCTTATTTTCTGCCTCAGGATGTTGATGCATGACAGATGTTGAGGATGTAGTGATGGGAGTTGCAGTGGTCATTGTCTAAGCATGAGTAGGGTTAGGTACATGCTATAAGTGAGGGTTTGACTCTTTTTATTTCCCTGTTTTCAGAATGATGAGTTCATTCCCTGGCTACCTTCAAAGTTGGTGTGTGTGTGTGTGTGTGTGTGTGTGTGTGTGTGTGTGTGTGTGTTATGAACTCATGGATTTTTTTTTATATATTTGGTGATTTCAATCTATTGCCATCCTTATTTTGGATGTTCAAATTGTCCCATCTTTGGCCGTTGAGATTTTTGTCAAGGTGGCTTCCGTGGCATTTTGATACAAACCTAGTAGTCTTTGATGTCTTCCTTGCTTTCTGGTATGATAAGATTTTTCTAGGCTTATCTTACACATTTCCTGCCCCAGGCTTACAATCCACTACTTTCCTTTTAATGGGAAATAGTATTTAGAGACCACAGTTGGGGTAATAGGGATACTTATTGCAACTGAGACGATCATTGCTTCTAAGCCTTTTCAGTGGTCAGAACTAAGGAATACTCTTCTTTAAAAAAAATCTTGATTTCAGGGTTTTAAACTTCTTTGTTTTTTTCTTTTAATTTGCATTTCTTTTATGCTAAAAATCTTAAATAACATTAACATAATTACTTATGTCTTTTATCCTACACTATATATAATAGTTTTTAAATAATACCATGTTGTTACTAGTATGGTTACTTGATACAGGTTAAGATGTCTTTGCAGTTCTTTTTATTCTTAGACTAGCATCTTTGGTGGTGCCTGGGTAGCTCAGTCGGTTAAGCATCCAGCTTCGCTCAGGTCATGATACCGCAGTTTGTGCACTCGAGCCCCACATTCGGTGAGCTTGAGCCCCACTTCAGGCTCTGCACTCTCTCCCTCTCTCTCTGCCCCTCGCTTACTCTCTCTCTTTCTCTCTTATAAATACATAGATACTAGCATCTTTGGATTAGACCAACCAAGAATCACCCCTTGAACTAGGGAGAGCCCCTCCCATGGGACATAACTACACATTTTTTTGCCTCTTTTTGTTGAATTATAAAAGATCTATTGACTTTCTGATGTGAAAAACGAGAATTTAATGTGCAGCCCTTTATTTTCTTTCTTCTTCATCCTACCTGTGTTTGGAAACTATTTCCAAATGTGTTGTTGTTGTTAACTTTTGTGACTTAAGTGTTTTAGTTACACTTCTGTTTCTGCTTCCATTAATGCCATTACCTTTAGTTAGATATTCTCCTCCCACTTTAAAATTGAAAGACATAATAAATAACATAATAAATAAACATTTATCACTATATAATTACTGTGACTATAGTCCTACAAATCTAAGTATTTGCAGTACTAAGATTACATTTTCTATATTCAAAGGAGAGTTCCTAGGATAAGATCACATGGCTTCTTTTTTCATAAATTTTACTTAAAATCATCATATTTTGGGGCACCTGGGTGACTCAGTCAGTTAAATATCCAGCTCTTGATTTTGGCTCAGGTCATGATCTCATGGGTTGCTGAGTTTGACCCTGTGTGGGGCTCCGCACTGACCGTGCAGAGCCTGCTTGGGATTCTCTCTGTCTGCCCCTCCCTCCCTTCCTCTATATCTATCTCAAAATAATAAACTTAAAAAAAATCATGTCATATTTTACCTTGCCTCATTTTGGATCATTTCTTTTATGACCTTTTGGTTTTTATCCCTAAGATTTATTGCTTTTCTTTCTTCTTGTTGGCAGATTTAACATGCTTTTATTATATCCTCAAGTTTTTCTGATACCTCTTTTTTTAATGTTTATTTATTTTAAGAGAGAGAGTACATGCAAGAGCAGGGAGTGGCAGGGAGGAGCAGGGAGTGGCAGAGGGAGGGAGAGAGAGAATCCCAAGCAGGCTCCACGCTATCAGCACAGACCTCATCACAGTGCTCGATCCCATGAACTGTAAGATCATGATCTGAGCCGAAATCAAGAGTCAGACATTTAACCTGCTGAGCCATCCAGGCTCCCCTTATACCTCATTTATACTGCTTATTGCATGAAGTTCCCCTTTTATCCAAAAATTTATTTCTTAGAGGCCTTTTTCTCCTCATCTGGATTATTAGTGTATGAGCCTGCTATACAGCTATCATCATGAGATTTTTAAAATCACCACCCCAGTGCCTTTCCCAGTTTTCATGCTTACCCCATTCCAGTAATCACTGTTAGTCTGTTAATTCCTCCAGAGTTACTTTATGCATATACTAGCAAACATAAATGTATATTTTCATTTTCCTCCTGCTCTACATAAAAACCAACATGCTGTGTACTGTTCTATACTCTTTTTCCACCTAACAATTAATCATATCAGTATCAGGAGAGCTTCTTCATTTGTTTTTACAGCTGCGTAGTTGTCATCCTATGGATGTATCATAACTTGTATAATACTCCCCTGTTGGTGGATCTTCTAGGTTTTAAAATCTAGTGCTATTAGAAAACAATGTATATATGTAGAATCAATTCCTGGAGTAGAAACCCTGAGTCAAAGATTATATGCATTTGCAGGTTGGGTAGAAATTGCCCTCTGTAGAGGTATGCCAAAGTAAGTTCCCACAAGCAATGTGTGAATGCCCATTTTCCCACAGCCTTGCCCACAGTGTGCTATAGGGTTTCTGTTTGTTTGTTTTAGGTGGTGGTGGTAGTATTTGCTCATCTGATAGGTAAAGGTTGGCAGCTAGTTAATGATGAGTCTATTCCTATGAAGCTGCCATAGGAAGATTACCTCACTTTCACAAAAACAATGGAAAAAGTCCAACTCTCTTTACTTTTAACAAGATGGAAGAAAATGCTGACAGATTAAGAAATTAACCACAGGACCTAATTAGAAAAAGATTTGGCAACATGCCCAGCTTATCCAGTGGCAAAGGGAAAAAATATTCTGCATTTGTGACACTGTTTAGAAAGGGGTAATTTAAATGCCCTCTAATCTGGGCTAATATTGTCCAATTAAAAAGTCTATTAGAATGAAAACACTTGGGTTTTTTATACTTGGTGTGGTGAAGCAGATTTTTTTCCCTTAAAAATCTTCCCTTTAAATATGTTTACGTTGAATGGTAAAGATTACAGTTTAACTAAACGAACTGAACATCTCCTGTTTTCTTTCAAACCATTGTGCTAGGAGTTAGAGAATTCAAGTCAGAGTAAGAACAGAGTCCCTGTCCTTCAGACACATTTAGTATGGGATGACTGTGATTCAAGGAAGCACATGGTGAATATTCTAAGAGGTGGAAGCAGTGTGGCCTATGGGAAGGGCAAAAGCTCACTCAGTGGTGGGAAATCAGGGGAAGAGGTGGTATTTAGGATGACCTGAACTAATGAGTAGCAATAGATACAGAGATTTAGTGGCAAAGGAAAGTTTTCAAATTGTCTTTTATCTGGTTTGGGTAACGGATATGAAACACATCTTTTCTTGGTATTAGTGCACTCTAGCAGAGAGTCAGACTGGAGTTTAGCACCACACTTTTATATCTAATTTTAGGCAGCATAACCTAGTTAAGATCACAGACTCAAGCTAGACAATCCTGGCTGCCACACGCTAGCAGTATGACCTTGGGCAAGCTATTTAACTTCTCCGTGCCTCTATTTTCTTATCTATAAATGAAGATCATGATTGTTTTGAGGATTAAATTAATGTATGTAAATCACATATCGCAAGTAGTGCCTGGCTCATAGTGTTCTATGCTTACTATTATTATATTGTACCTTCACAAATGGATATTTTTTCCTTCTACTTAGAATATTTTCAGATCACAAAATTAATCTATATAATCACTGTAGGAAATGTGGGATATATAGAAAAGCAGTTTTAAAAATTCACCTGTAACCTCACCACCATAGAACATTTTGACACATTACCTCAGAGGCAGTCTTGTGTTTAAGAACATGGACTCTGGAGCCCACCTGCGTGGCTTCATATTCTGGTCTCACCATTTACTAATTTCTCAGTTCATCTGCATGATGCAGATGATGATACTGTTCATAGAATGAGGACTAAGTTAATACACAAAGAGCATTTAGAGTAGTGGGAGGCAGAGTAAGTGCTCTGTGTCAGTACTGGTGCTGTTCTTTCTATGTGTGTATGGCCAAGATTTAAAGAATTCCCATTAGCCTATGAAATAGAAAATATGAATAGGGGCGCCTGGCTGGCTCAGTTGGAAGAGTGTGTAACTCTTGATCTCATGGTTGTGAGTTCAAGCCCCACATTGGGTATAGATATTATTTAAATAAATAAACTTTTTAAAAAATTTTTTAAATATTTTGTTTATTTTTGAGAGAGAGAGACAGACAGACAGACAGCGTGAGCAGGGGAGGGTCAGAGAGAGAGGGAGACACAGAATCCGAAGACAGGTTCCAGGCTCTGAGCTAGCTGTCAGCACAGACCCGACGCGGGGCTCGAACCCACAAACCGCAATATCATGACCTGAGCCGAAGTCGGACGCTTAACCAACTGAGCCACCCAGGCGCCCCTAAATAAACTTAAAAAAAAAAAAAAGAAAGAAAGAAAATAGAAATAAGTAGGACTCATGCATGAGTGGAAAGGCAGTCAAGGAGTGCTGCTGGGAATAAACGTGTGTGCGCATGCGCGCGCGCACGTACGCATGATTTACCTGATCTCGCATAAAGGATGGCACTGTGGGAGAGAAGGGGAACTAAAAGTTGTTACAGGTTACCAAGAGGGGGTTACTGGATTAGATGGAACCTTACTTAGTTCTCCCTATTGGAAAATAATCTTCCTGGACTTGGGGATAAAAGGAATAAATCCGTGGTTTTAAACTCAAGTAGAAAATTAGAATGTATATATTATGGGCAATAGTAATAATAAAATTATACTATCAATGTAATTCCATTGGGACAATGAATAAATTCTCACCTGAAATCTCAGCCAGATAAGAAAGTAGAGATTCAATTGGCTATGTTTTTTTTCTGTAGAAAAAAACTCATACTTGAATTTAAAATTAGCTCAATTAGGAAGTGAGCATTCCTAAGGGATTTATTATTGACTTTCTATAAATCATAGTTTTTCCCAAGTCGAGTTGGATTCTAGGAAGAACATGACAAGTGCCATGAGAGGCCAACATATTTTACTTTAGGAGCCCAGCCAGGTGGATACTAATCTTTGTAGTGGGTTGAACACAGACCCTAAAAGATATGTGTATGTCCTAACCCGTGGTACCTGTGAATGTGACCTTATTGGGAAGTAGGGTCTTTGCAGGTGTAATTAAGGATCTTAAGACAAGATCCTCCAGAATTTAGGGTGGACCCTAAATCCAATGACTGGTGTCCTTATATAGGAATGGAGAGAGAGATTTGAGACATACAGAAACAGAGGATAAACACAGGGAGAAGTTTATGGTCAAGACAGAGATAGACATTGGAGTGATATGTCTACAAGCCAAGGAATGCCAGGGACTGCCAGCAGCCACCAGAAACTGTAAGAGGCAAGGAAGGATTCTCCCTTAGAGACTTTAGAGGGAATGAATGCAGCCTTGCCAACACCTTGATTTTGGACTTGTGGCCAGTAGATCTATGAGAGAATAGATTTCTGGTGGTTTTTATTTTTTATTTTTTAAAGACTGCTGGCCTGAACAGTATATGTATTTTATTTTATTTTTTTAATATTTTCAATGTTTATTTATTTTTGAGTCGGGCGGGGGGGGGGGGTTGAGGGACAGAGAGAGGGAGACACAGAATCCGAAGCAGGCTCCAGGCTCCGAGCTGTCAGCACAAAGCCCAACGCTGGGCTTGAACCCACAAACCTCGAGATCATGACCTGAGCCAAAGTCAGATGCTTAACTGACTGAGCCACCCAGGCACCCCTAGATTTCTGTTGTTCTAAGTCAACAAGTTTGTGGTAATTTGTATGACAGCCCTAGGAAGTTAGTACAATGAAAGGTGAAAATAAGGCATATTTGAAGTTGTCAATGGGACAGTTATTTTATGCAGACACAGAAATATTTTCTTAGAATTTTGCTTTTGTAGACTAAAGCCAAGTAAGAAATCTTAAAATTTTATAGGCAACAAATTTGGGGTAGAAGAAGTAAAAAAGAACATTTTAGATGTAAATAATCCTGAAAAGCATAATAAAACAAGTCATTTTACTTGGAGTCCTTAGAAAAGATGAAGAAAGAGAAAGAGAGTGTATGTCTGTGTGTCTGTGCATCAGGCAAATGTATAAATGTGTCCATTAAGTTTGCCATTAGAGAGTAGCAATACTAAAAAGCATACAAGTAAGTTTTATTGTATTTTAATATAAAAAATTATTGGGACGCCTGGATGGCTCAGTCGGTTGAGCATCCGACTTCGGCTCAGGTCATGATCTCGCTGTTCGTGGGTTCCAGCCCCACGTCGGGCTCTGTGCTGAGAGCTAGCTCGGAGCCTAGAGCCTGTCTTTGGATTCTGTGTCTCCCTCTCTCTCTGACCCTCCCCTGCTCACGCTGTCTCTTTCTGTCTTTCAAAAATAAATAAACATTAAAAAAAAGAATTTAAAAAATGATTGAAAATAGGTTTTGGTAGATCCTGACCTGATATTCTTCTTATCCCAGTATCTTAGTCCTACCTAACATTTATAATTGCTTTGGGACCAGGCTTTTATTCTATTCTATTCTATTCTATTCTATTCTATTCTATTCTATTCTGTTTTTTAGTTTATTGCTTCTAACATTTCTGATCTAAAAGTAAATGACTATTCAGATCTTAGGTCTAAAATTTGTACTCCATGTGCTATGGTCCCAATATGGACTTCAAAGATGCTCATTCACATCTCCGCATTCTTTTCAAGGTGAAAGATCTCTGAATAGATAGCTATCATGTGTCACATGTTCTTATTTGAAGCTCTATGATTTCAAACCATAAGATAATGGTAGTTCCTCCCTGTGAAGTCCTTTATCAAGAATGTCGAAGGATTATCCTGTTACTTCTCTCTGACAGCACCCGTTTGTTTTTGGAACAAAATGTGGTTCCTGCCTTGAGATAGGATGGATAGGAAGATCAGAGAAAGATGGAACTGTCTCTGGAAAAAAAGGAAAAAGAAACAGCTGGTTATACAGTACTTAAAAATGTATCATTTAAAGGTAAAATGGCAAGCTGTTTCAGACCCAACATGCCCTACTTTTAAAAATGTTCATTGTCTTTGTAGAGAAAGACATCTTGAATCCAAATGACAGTCTTCTTGTTTTGTTCTTTTAAACATTGTAAGAATCTGCCAGAGGCTGAATATTGGGAGAGAATAAAGGAAAGAGAAGGCAAATAAGAAAGGAAAATAGAACAGAGGCAACAGTTTGGGGTTTCCTTTCTGGCTCTTTAATTTGTGTGGAGTGGCAGGATTTGGATGGCCGAGTTACTTCTAAAATTGGAATAAGAGCAGAGATCTTCGTTTTTGGCCTCTTGCTGTCGCTAGGCTTTTGAACTTCACAGAGTTAAAGATTTCTTCCTCATGTGTTGTTCAGTTTGTCAGTCAAGTCTCATTACAGAGGAAAGAAAGATCAACTCCTCACCTTTGTGATTTCAAAAATAGTACAGTGGTCCTGGGATAATGATACGGTGTACATAGTTGAAACTTTCTGGGCACTTTTATGCTGTATCATTTTTCTTGTATATAATTCTAGAGTCACATGAGAACTACTGTTAAAAAATCTTTTTTGGAGCGCCTGGATGGCTCAGTTGGTTAAACGTCTGACTTCGGCTCAGGTCATGATCTCACCGCTCATGGGTTCGAGACCCACACTGGGCTCTGTGCTGACACCTCAGAGCCTGGAGCCTGCTTGGGTTTCTGTGTCTGCCTCTCTCTCTGCCCCTCCCCCACTCGCACTCTATCTCTCTCAAAAATAAAAAAATGTTAAAAAAATTTTTTTTAGGGGCGCCTGGGTGGCTCAGTCGGTTAAGCATCCGACTTCGGCTCAGGTCATGATCTCATGATTCCTGGGTTCAAGCCCCGCACCAGGCTCTGTGCTGACAGCTCAGAGCCTGGAGCCTGCTTCAGATTCTGTGTCTCCCTCTGTCTCTGCCCCACCCTGACTTGTGCTCTGTCTCTCTCTGTCTCAAAAATAAACAAACAACAGCCAAAAAAATTTTTTTTTAATTTTTTAAAAATCTTTTCTATTTTGTTGACTTACTCTGTTCAGGTCCCCAGTCACTTGTCTTCCCTATATTCTAAGATTAACCTCTCTCTTTCCAGGGGAATTCTGAGAACCACAAGGACTTTAGACAAGACCATTTGGTCCCAACATCTTAAGAACCAGCTGAATGTTAGAAAACGGGAATTGTTACATTTATTTGCTAACGATTAAGACCAAGTTCTTAATTCTGTACCACATTGCTCCTTTTTTCCAGCTTGAAATCTTGTTCTCTGTCCTCCTCCTCATCTGTAACTGCTTTTCAATTTCCTTCCTTCCACCCTCCCTCCCTCCCTCCCTCCCTTTCTGTCTTTCTTTCAGAGAGAAGGAGAGCCCAAGCAGGGCGGGGAAGGGAGGGAGGGAGGGAAGGAGAGAGAGAGAGAGAATGAATTTTCAGCAGTCTCCATGCTCAGCATGGAGCCCAACACAAAGCTCAATCCCACAGCCCTGGGATCATGACCTGAGCCGAAATCAAGAGTAGTCTGCTCAACTGACTGAGCCACCCAGGTGCCCTGCAACTCCTTGTATTTTTATGGATAAAAAGTCCCTCAATCAAGCTTTTGTTTCTACTGCATTGAAATGCCTAGTATTGTGGTCACTAGTATTCTCCATTTTCTGTCCTCAGTTTATTTTACTTCCCAGCAGTGTTCAATGCATCATCTTAAGCACTTTCTTCTCTAGGTTCATGAGGGCCCATCCTTTTCCTACCTCACTGGAAGCTTTCTCTTCTGCTGCCATACTTGTATGTATGCATTGGAATGCCCAGGGTTCCATCCTCGGCCTTTTGTTGTTATTGTTTTTGTTGTTGTTGTTGTTATTGTTTTTGTTGTTGTTGTTAGATGTTTATTTATTTTGAGAGTGAGAAAGAGAGTGTGTGTGTATGCAATTGAGGAGGGGAGGGGCAGAGAGAGAGGAAGAGAGAATCCCAAGCAGGCTCCAAGCTGTCAGCACAGCTGACAATCTTACAAATCATGAGATCATGGCCTGAGCCAAGATCAGAAGTGGGTCACTTAACCAACTGAGCCACCCAGGCATGCCAGCCTTTTCTTTTTATTTGACTTTCCTCTGGAAGATGTCAACCATTCCCATTCTTCTAAGTACCATCTTTATGCCATGACTCCTGAATCTCTAGCTCTAGCCTGATCTTTCCCTTGAGCTCAAGCCTCGTATAGCCAGTTGCCTACTTTAATTTTTCCACTTGGATATTCAGGATGTCTAAAACTTAATAATCTCCTGACTTTTCTGCCCTATTCACCCCAAAACGTCCCCATCTCCCTCATCTCAGTAAACTGTAATGCCATCTGTACACTCAGTTACTCAAGCCAAAATCTATAAACATCTTTGAGCTTTCTTTGTTCCATATCCTGCAATTCAGTCCATTAGCAAGATCTATCAGTTCTACCAGAATGTTCCTAAATTCTACCCTTCTATCCATCCCTACCACTACTACTCCAGATCACATCTTCCTGTGTTACCTGGACCGCTGCAACAGCTTCCTAACTGGTCTTCCTGTTTCCACCCACCCTTTTCTGTGAGCCACTATTCACATAACAGTAGGGTGATCTTGCACAAATTATTTTATATCATCTACTGGTTTATAATACTTCATTGGCTTCCCACCAAGTAAAGGTCTCTACTATATAGCCCAGCCTCCATTTGCCTTTCTTTTTTTTTTTTAATATTTTTTTAATGTTTATTTATTATTTTGAGAGAGACAGAGTGAGTGAGCGGGGGAGGGGCAGAGAGAGAGAGGGAGACGCAGAATTGGAAGCAGGCTCCAGGCTCTGAGCTGTCAGCACAGAGCCCGATGTGGGGCTCAAACTCATGAACTGTGAGATCACGACCTGAGCCAAATCAGATGCTTAGCTGACTGAGCCACCCAGGTGCCCCATTGCCTTTCTAACCCCACATCTTACTGCTCTCTTCACTCACTGTGCCGCCTTTGTTTCCTTCACATATCCCAACTTCATTTTATATTTCAGCCGCATACTCTTTATAGTTTTATATATGTCCCTAAACAATTAGTAGTTTATTTTTGTTTGGTTTTGGATTTGATATTGTATCATACCATATGTAGTCTTCTGCAGCTTGTTTTTCACTCAGTTATGTTTTGAGATCAATGCATGTTGAAGTGTAAGCTTTTTAGTTCATACATTTTCACTGCTGGATAGCACTTGATCGTATAAATATATCCCAGTTTGTCTTTCTACTCTTCAACAGTGTACATATGGGTTCTGATGAGCATAATACAAATAATACCTAATTTATAGATGGTATATACTATAACATGGGCCAGGGACAGTTCTCAGTGCTCTTGTATGTGTGAATCTTAGCAATAATGAGGTTGGCTTTACAATCCTCATTTTACAGATGAGGAAATAGAGATATAGGAAGACGAAGTAGTTTACAAAAGTCGTATGGGTCATGAGTGCTGTGAACACTCTTGCACGTGTCTCCTGGTACATAAGGGTAAGAGTTTCCCTAAGAGAGAAAGTTCTGGATCATGGATTATACACATGTTCAGCTTTATAAGATGATACCTAATAGTTTTCTAAGTGATAGTACTTGTTGATACTCCCACTAGCAGCATATGAGTTCCCATTGCACTGCATCTTCACCCACATTTAGTTTTGCCAATTTTGTGGGTGTGAATGATATTTCAATTTTAATTTGCATTTCCCTGGTTCATAATGAGGTTGAACATATTTTTGTGTATTTATTAGCTATTAGTGTTTCCTCTTCTGGTAATATGAAACATATGTTCATATCTTTTGCCCACATTTCTATCGATTTGTGAGTCTCCTTCTTATTGAATTGTAATTCTTTTATTCTAGACCCTTTCTTAGTGTTATGAATTTCAGATGTCTTCTCCAATTTCATGAGAACTTTTTAATATAGGGTTGAATTTCTCAGTGTTTTCAGTATCTTATTTAAGAAATCCATCATTACTGGGGCACCTGGGTGGCACAGTCGGTTGGGCGTCTGACTTTGGCTCAGGTCTTGATCTTGCAGTTCGTGAGTTCAAGCCCCGCGTCAGGCTCTGACAGCTCAGAGCCTGGAGCCTGCTTTGGATTCTGTGTCTCCCTCTCTCTCTGCCCCTTGCCCACTCACACTGTCTCTCTCTCTCTCTCTCTCTCTCTCTGTCTCAAAAATAAATAAACATTTAAAAAAAAGAAATCCATCATTACTTCAGAGTAATAAAATATAATATCCCATATTTCTCCTATAATTTTGCATTTCACATTTATTCCACCTGGAGATTATATTTTGTATATAGTGTAAGGTATGGATTCAGTTTTTCCCCTGTTTGATAGTTGTTCTTTTCTCAGTTGTTGGAATACTGCTTTATTCTTATAAAGTTTGGGTATAATTGTAGGATTGGGGGCACCTGGGTGGCTCAGTTGGTTAAGCATCTGACTCTTGATTTTGGCTTGGGTCATGATCTCACAGTTCATGAGCTCAAGCCCTGTGTTGAATTCTGTGCTGTCTGTGTGGAGTCTGCTTGGGATCCTCTCTTTTTACCTCTGTCTCTGCCCCTTCCCTGCTCATGCTCTGTCTCTCTCTGTCTCAAAATAAAGTAAACATCAAAAAAATTAGTTGTAGGATTGTTTCTAGGCACTCCGGTCTATTATGCTGAGCTTTCTGTTACTGCACTAAGCCATATTACCTCAACTAATATTGCCTTATAATAAATCTGGATATCTAATAGACTAATTTACCCACCTGTCCCTCTTCTTCTTCAAGAGTATCCTGGTTTTTCTTGGCCTTCTTCCTTATAAATTTTAGAATTAACATCTATGGAAAATCCTGTTGGAATTTTGATCAGTGTTCTATTAATTTTGTGTATCAATTTGGGGGAGTATTAAGATCTTGATGCTAGAATTTCCCTTATGCATGAACATGGCATTTCTTTTACTTCTTTAATGTCTCAGAACAATATTTATACATGTACAAAGTATCCTGCAACTCCATGGAGGCCTTGCACATCTTGCAAAGGAAGGCAGTTTAGAGTAGTGGTTAAGAGCAAAGGTTCTGGAACCAGACTGCCTGGGTTTAAATCCTCACTTAGCTGCTTACTAACTGTGATCTTAGGTAAATCAGCCTCTCTGTGCCTCAGTTTCCTCATCTGCAAAACAGCTAATAAGAGTCTGTATTTCATAGGGATACATAATAAATGCTCAGTAATTGTTACCTCTTGCTATTACTGCTTCATTCTGGGTGTCTTATTTTTGGTTGCCTTATGAATAGCATCTTTTTTTAAATTGCATTTTATTTCTTCCATTGCTGATGTTTAGAAATGAAGTTGATTTTTGGAAATCTAGCAACCTGGTTAAACTCTCATCAGTCTAATAATGAGAATTCTTTCAGATTTCCCAAATAAGCTATCATATATCAGCCTGCAAATAATGACTTTTGTTTCTTCCATTTTAATCCTTATATTTTTATGTATTTTTGTTTTTGTGCTTTGTTCCTCTTACTAAGGTGACTAGCATACAACAGTATACCCTTAAATAGAAGTAGAAATGGAGGACACCTTGTCATATTCTTGCTTCTAAAGGGAATGTTCTAATACTTTACCATTAAGGTTTTTGGTGTATATCCTTTATGTCAAAGATTGCTTTTCTATTCCAAGTTTGCTAAGAGCATTTACATGAAAGGATGTTTACTTTTGCCAAATGCTTAATATGATTTCATCATATTGATATGATGGTGATTGTATATTTTAGCCTTTAATCTGTTTTCGAAGAAAATTACATTAGGTTTTCTTATGTTTACCACCTACATTTATGCAGTTAACTCAAATGGGTCATGGTGTATTTTTTTAGAATACATTACTAGGTTTCACTTGCTAATATTTTTTTTGAAATTTTGTATTTATGATTCTAAATGAAATTAGTTTTTAATTTTTCTTTTTTGTGGATTAGGATCCATGGTAATTTTATGAAATGAATTAGAAAGTGTTCCTTTTTTGTTTTTTTATCCCCTGGAAAATGTGTATAAGGTTAAAATTATCTCTTCCTTGAATGTTCGATAGAATTTGCCTCTAAAAATTATCTGGACCTGGTGTTTTCTTTCTTAGAAGAGTTAAAAATTATTGCCCAGTGTCTTCAGTAGTTATAGGACCACTCAGGTTTTCTCTGGCTTCCCTGGTCATTTTTCTTACGTTATATTTTTTAGGAATCTGCCTTTTTCATCTAAGTTTCCAACTTTATTTGCATAAGTGGTTTGTGGCATGATCTTGTAAATCTCTGCTTTATCTGGAGTATGTCTTTTTTAAAACAATTCCAGGGGCCCCTGGGTGGCTCAGTCGGTTAGGCAGCTGCCTTCGGCTCAGGCCAAGATCTTCCAGTTCATGAATTCAAGCCCCACATCAGACTCTGCTGTCAGCACAGAGCCTGCTTCGGATCTTCTGTCTTCCTCTCTCTCTCTGCCCCTCCCCGCATTCTCTCTCTGTCTTAAATAAACATTTTTTAAAAATAAAAAAAAAAAAAAAACAATTTCAGGTTTCTACATTTTATTCTAAGACATGTATTTTATTTTCTATTTTATAAAATTAGTTTTGTCCTTACCATTTTCTTACTTTTAGGTGTTTCGGTTTATTTAGCAGTTCTTTTTTTTTTTAAATGTCCTAATGACTGCTTAGTTCATTAATTTCAGCATTTCTTTTTATCTAACATAACCACTTAAGACTATTGTTTCCCCAAAAAATAATAATGAAATAAAATTTCCTCCAAGAACCTCTTTAGTTTTGATACATAATGTTTCATTAATGTTGGGTTCTGAGTATTTTCTCATTTCTTCTTCTTCCTGTGTTTCTGAGTGATTATTTTTTTAACCCTTTGTCTTTGTTTCCTTTTGAATTGGTGGAGGGTTTTTCTCACATTCCATTTAAACTATGAGTTTGAAAGATGGGTATTCACCTTTTAGTTTCTTGGTGATTACTCTCAAACATTGAATGTGACTACTTAAGAGTGTAATGTTAGTTTCCCATTTTTTCCCTCTGAAACAATTCAGGGACCTTTAAAATATTCTGTGATTGGGTCATTTCCTGTCTTGTACATGCTGTAATATTTACAAGGTGTAAATCAAACATTAATTCATATTAGCAATGTTTGTTTAAATTTACCTACATTTTTGCGATTTTATTTGTCCACCATTTCTTTTCCTATCCTTGATCTTTTAGGACCACTTTCTTATTTTTACAGTTGTCCTTAAGAAGTAGCATTAATGTTCAACTTACTGTCCAAGGCACCTACAGTGATTCCCCCTCCTGGGATTCATGCTCTTAAGAAGTTCCCTCCCACTCTATAGGGCTCACCATTCTAACTGGAAAGGTCATTGGTTACACTGACCTACTGGTTACACAGTGTAAAGAACATTCAAAAAATGTAAGAACATTCAGGAAATGATGGAATGTGACTTCTGAGGCTGGGTCATAAAATACATTGCTCCTTTTACCTTGCTCTTTCTTGGAACATTCACTCTGTGGGGAAGCCAGCTGCCATGTCATGAGGTTGTCAGTCAGCCCTGGGAGAGGAACTGTGGCCACCTGTCCATTGACAGTACTTTTAAGTGAGCCACCTGGGAAGGGGATGCTGCAAGCCCTGGGCAAGATGATTGTGCAGCCCTGACTAACATCTTTGTTTTGTTTTTTTTTTTAATGTTTATTTATTTTTGAGAGAGAGAGAGAGAGACAAAGTATGAGCAGGGGAGGGGCAGAGAGAGAGGAGTCAATGGAATCTGAAGCAGGCTCCAGGCTCTATGTGCTCTGAGCACAGAGCCCAATGCGGGGCTTGAACCCACAAACCATGATATCATGACCTGAGTTGAAGTTGGACACTTAACCGACTGAGCCACCCCGGCGCCCAAATCCTGACTAATGTCTTGACAGCAGCTTCATGAGAACCCTTAGCCAGGACCAAACAACTCAGATGCTTCTGAATTTCTGACATAGAAACTGTGAGATAATAAATGTATATTATTTTAAGCCATTTGTTTTACTACATAGCAGCAGGTAAATAATAAACATTAATGAGAGTCTTTTGGTAGTAAACTCTCATTTTTTGTTTACCTGAAAATGTTTTAATTAGTCCTCATTTCTAAATATACTGTATCTGTGCATGCAGTTCTGTAAGGGGTGAAATAGCCATCATTGTTTTTATTCAAATAGCCAGTTTTATGATACTATTTATTAATTGAGTAACTCATCTGTTTCTTTCATGGAGTAAATTTTTGTTTATACTTAGATCTAATTTTGGACTCTGTTCCCTTCCATTGATCTCTTTGTTTATTCTTTTCCCAATACTAAGATGTTATAATTACTTTGCTTTAGAATATATGTTAATATCTTATTGGATAAAGTCCTCTTCTTTACTCTTTTTTCCCCAGAAGTTTCTTGGCTGCTTTCCTTTCCTTTCCTTCCCTTCCCTTTCCCTTTCCCTTTCCCTTTCCCTTTCTCTTTCCTTCTTTCCCAAGATTTTACTTAAATTCAAGTTAATTAACATAAGTATAGTATTGGTTTCAGGAATATTGGCCTCTTTCTTTCTTTCTTTCTTTCTTTCTTGTTACTAAGAAAATTTTTAAACCTACAGAAAAGTAGAGAAGGGTTTAATGAACCCCCATGAATATTCATCTCCTAGATTGAACAATTATTAAAAATTTTTTCTGAAGTATTTTGAAGTTAATTACAAAATCATTTCCCCCTTAATACTGGTGTGTGCATCTCTACTATGTGCATCTCTACTTTCTAATTATAGTTAATTACTATCATTTGCATTAAGGACATTTTGTATTTTTATATATTTATTTTGATATTTTTGTTATGATTCTGCTTGCTAGCTTTTTGGTTGATTCTCTTGAGTTCTAGTATACAGTCATATATGTGCAACTGGAGATTGTTTTAGCTTTGATATCATTTACAGTAAAACCTTGGATTGTGAGTAACTTGTTCTGCAAGTGTTTGACAAGATGAGCAAACATTTCTAATAAACTTTAAGTTGATAAACGAGTGATGTCTTGTAATACAAGTAATACAGGAAGCCGAACATCACATGATCACAGCTGAGTCAATGGTTCTTCTGTTTCTCTCTCTCTCTCTTTCTCTCTGTCTTGCTGCGGGATTGTGGGTGATCGTCTTCTATGCTCAGATGCTCAGTCTTAGGCCATCGTGTTTGGCAGAAATCAGTGATTTTTCAGAACATCGGAAGGTGCCTACAATTGGCACTAGTCTTTTTGTGTCACTTCAAAGCGCCTATGGACAGTCCTTTGCTCAAACTCACAAACTATGAGATCATGACCTGAGCTGAAGTCAGATGCTTAACTGACTGAGCCACTCAGGCGCCCCTATCTTTTTTTATTTTTCTAAGTTATCTCTATACCCAATATGAGGCTCCAACTCAACCCCAAGATCAAGAGTTTCAGGCTGTACAGACTGAGCCAACCAGGTACCCCCTAAGGGTCTTTTTTAAAATTAGTAATGTATGTTGAATTTTATCAAATGCCTTTTTAGCATCTAATAAAGCAATAGCATTTTTTCTTTCAAACCTATTAATGTGATAAGATATATTAAAAGTCCCTAGTATTCAACCATGCTTGCCTTGGGAGTCTCTCTCAGATATGTTTATCTTTTTATTTTAATGCACTTTATTGGTTCTTGCCTCTGACTCAGCCTGATGTGTTTGAAGTATTGGGGATCAGAACTGATGGCCAAGAGGGGCGCCTGTGTGGCTCAGTCGGTTAAGCGTCTGACTTCGGCTCAGGTCATGACCTTACAGTTCGTGGGTTCGAGCCCCGCATCGGGCTCTGTGCTGACAGCTCGGAGCATGGAGCCTGCTTCAGATTCTGTCTCTCCCTCTCTCTCTGCCCCTCCCCCACTCATGCTCTGTTTCTGTCTCAATAATAAATAAATGTAAAAATTAAAAAAAAAAAGAACTGATGGCCAAGAAAGAATTCTTGAGACATCTTCAATGCAAAAAAAATGGTTTTATTAAAGCACAGGGACAGGACCTGTGGGCAAAAAGAGCTGCACTTGGAGGGGACGGTGATGTTAGGGCTCCTGGAAGTTGAGTCTGGTTTCTGCAGGTTGCCTTTTTTCTTGTAAATCATTAAGACAGTTGCAAACTGATGGAGACTCCTGTCCTGACTGTGATCTTTGTCAGTTAACTATTTGTTTTTCCCTTTCCTTTGTTCTTGGGCAGCCCAAAGTGCCTGAGAAATGTCACACATAACCCAGGGCAGTAGAGGGAGGAGCTTAGTTTGTGCTTTGCCCTCAGTTTGCCTTTGTTTCCCACATCAAGATCACTTACTTTTGGCTGGATCAAAATTCAGAAGGTTTTTGTTTGTTTTGTTCTTCCCATACATGTCTTCTGCCTCTATCACTGAAACACTTGGATTAAGGATTGTCCTAATGAAGGACTGTAATAGTAACTAGGACTTGTCAGATGCAGATGGTGTGTAGAGTTCCTTTGAGCAAAGCTTAAGGAAGGAAGGCACTTAACCTTTTTGAGCACTTCTGATATGCCAGGCTCTATGCTTAGGTACTTTTCACACTTGTTAGTTCACACAGCAGTTCTATTTTATAGGTGATAAAAACTGTTCTGTATTACTGAAGGAACTACAGACTTGAGGATTTTCATGTGTAGTTTTAATAGCAAGACCCCTCTCACCTCCGCCCCCCCATATTTGAAGCCCTTTCCCATCTAGATTATCATCAAGGAGATTGTAGAAGGGGGGGGGGGAATGTTATAAATTCTGTTGACATGTGCAAGTAATTGGCATTTATGCCCCCAAAATAAACATATGCTAAGTGACTGAAAATTAGGGGTTTACTAAAAACCTTATGTTCCTCTGAATCACAGAAAGTCACATGCTATGGCTACAGAATAAAACATGCCAGAGCCTGGTAATGTTTTCTGTTTGGGTCTGAGTTTTTTCTCATTCTGTGGTGTTTCACCATCTGAACATTGCCTAGTTCCATCCGATTTCTTTGTGATACGATGACAAGCAAGAGGTCTCTTTTTCCTCTTACCCATTCATTGTAAAATCCATTTCTCTCTACATCTCATTCAAGCCACCTCTTCCAAGTTGTGCCTTCCGGGATGATAATTGAGTTGCTTTGCTTTTTAAAAGTCTTTAGAATTACTAATTTTAAAACAATACTGCTTTAATTCATTGTTTCACAGTCTATGCTATTTTATATAAAATTATAACTTCAATGTCTACATATTCAAGTAACCTGTTAAGCAGTAAAAGTACACTGCTGGGGGAACGGTGGGGGGCACCTGGGTGGCTCAGGTTAAGCCAGTCAGTCGGTTAAGCGTCTGACTTCGGCTCCGGTCACGATTTCATAGTTCATGGGTTGAAGTCCCGTGTCAGGCTCTGTGCTGACAGCTCAAAGCCTGGAGCCTGCTTCAGATTTTGTGTCTCCCTCTCTCTGCCCCTCCCCCTCTCATGCTTTGTTTCTCTCTCAAAAATAAATAAACATTAAAGAAAAGAAAATTTTTAAGTACACTGCTCAGAAATTTACCTTTTGTGTTATTGTTATTGAAGCTCATCCAGACATCTACAGGTGCCCTGTTAAAACTGAAGCAATTGTAGAAATGAAGATTTTTCTCAGAAAGGAAAAACTTTTCCACAGATTTTTTCTACTGATTTGCTCTTTGTCCTGATAAATGCTGTTGCAGGTAGAAGGTAGAGCTTTTTTTTTTCTTCCCCATCTTGCTATTAAAGAACTGAAAGGGAGAAAAAATTGACTTGCTCATATAACATAGTCATTTCTTGGTAGGACCAAAAAATCATCCATTTCTCCAGTCTTCTGGTCCCAAAAGGATAGTCAGTGTGATTCAGAGACTCACTATGCAGTTGTTTATTCCATCCAGATCTTTGTTTCTCCTCTCTTCCCCCTTTTCTGTGCAAAATGTGGCTACTTACTGTTCATTGATACCCTAGTACAGAAGAGATTTGGGGAATGGGGGTGGCATATGATTCTCTTTTGGTGAGCCTCTCTAGTTCTGATTTACATGGAGTTAAGTTTGAAACAGCTGTGAAATACAGGTTGTAGACCGTTTGTAGATAACATTTAAGGCTGTTTCTCCTATATCTTATAGTGAAGCACAAAATAGAATAATTTAGAAGATTTCAAAAGATTCTTGTTATTTTTTTTGTATCATTCTCTATCCACTTATCAGGTAGACAGCTTTATTCTTTCAGATTCAGTCTAATGGAATCTAAAGAAAATAGTTTCTTGAGAGAATTTACTTGGGCTCAAATAATATGTCCTCCCTGAAGCTGTAGCACAATAACTCATAATCTTCTTTTATGTAATTTAGTACTTGACTTTGTAGGCGGTTACATTTGTTAGATAATTGTTTGATATACTTAAGCCCTGTCCTCTCAACTAGGTTATAAAGTGCTCAAAAGCAGAGATTATGCCTCATTTTTCTATGTACCTTATAGCTTCTAGCATAGAGCTAAGTACGGTGAAGATATACACAGTAAGTGGTTGATGGAAATCCTGCTGGGCAAAAAGAAAATCTTTAACCCAGTTCTAGACTCCATCAGTATTACTGTGTCCTTCCCGTGGGTGGTGGCAGTGAGGGTGTTCTCTTCAAGGGCTCCAGTGCCCGCCAAGTGGAAGGGAAATGATTTGGGCACAGGGGATGAGAGTAGAGGCCAGGAGCTCCCTCCCTGTTTAGAATGGTCATTGCCTCACTGCTCTTTTGGGAAGGAAGTTGATCCCCTCCTGCCCCCCCCTCCAAGGAGATCAAATACAGCCTTAAACAGTGAACAAATAAATAATGCTGATGATGATGGCTATGACAATTCCAAGTGTAGCAGTTATAGCATCTTACCATGTGCCAGGCCCTGTTTTGCCTTCCATTCCCTCAATTAAACCATATTACAATGTTATTAACTGGGGTACCATTGTTATCTTCATTTTATGTGAGAAAATTGAGGCATAGAGGTCACCAAAGGTTACCCTACAAGGAAAGAAAGGGGTGGGATCAGGAAAAGACCAAGATGCAGAAGGAAGAAGCACTTTGAGTAATCAGGGGACTTTGGTTTGATGTTTCATTATTTTATTAATGCTGGACTTCACTAGCATTTACAAATGGAGTTTTTTAAAAAATGACAATAAATGAGTCCTATTATCAGTGTAAGTTCAAAATGCCTTGGTAGAAGGGAAGATTATTTTTGAGCTGAATAACGTGGAAAATATTGCTTTATAAATCCTTTGGATTTCAGCCATCTTTGTGATACTTTGTTTTACTTTAAAGACAGATGGTTGACTTCTTTGAGTTCTGGCACACAGAGGTGCAGTTTTCTCTATCTGGCCTTTCACTGACATTCCAGAGCCACTGGACTAGCTGGGGAAACCCAGCCATACATTCCATTTGAAACTCCTTTGGCTGGGGCACCTGGGTGGCTCAGTCGGTTGGGCAGCCGACTTCAGCTCGGGTCATGATCTCAAGGTTCGTGGGTTCGAGCCCGTGTTGGACTCTGTGCTGACAGCTCAGAGCCTGGAGCCTGCTTCGGATTCTGTGTCTCCCTCTCTCTCTCTCTCTGCCCCTCCCCTGATCACACTGTCTCTGTCTCTCAAAAATTAATAAAATGTTAAAAAAATTTTTTAAACAAGAAAGAAAGAAACCTCCTTTGGTTACAGACTTTTAGCTGGAACTTCCCTCTTGTCTCATCCCTAGGTGAGGAGACAAGTTGGAAGGGAGGTACAGAGGGGTCTTCAGCTGGCTCCCATGTTCTCAAGTTGTACCGGGAGACTGGCTTCCAACCCATGGTAACTAGAGGCTCCTAGGGAGCTCTATGAAATGCAGAAGTCTAGGAATTCGGTTCTTCTAAGGATCATGGAAAGAACCTTTTTTCCTTTAACTTGTGAGAGATCTTCTCTTCCTTTCATAAGGATGAGAGTCAGGATTTCTTGATGGGACATCACTCTTTAAAGTGGACTTTGGGAGTAATTGAGCTGGTTCTCTTAAAAGTATTTGGGAGCTGGTGACTGAGTCCTAACACCTTGGGAATCTGTTCCTGGTATGTCACTTAAAAATAGGTTTACCTGCATATAACACACACATATATCCCCAAACAAGATATTTATGTAAGATAGCAGTTTATTTCTTCCTCACATAAAAAAATAAAAAAGGAGCATCTGGCTGGCTCAGTTGGTAGAGATCATCTCTTACTTCAGGGTTGTGAGTTTAAGCTCCATGTCCGATATAGAGATTACTTAAAAATAAAAAATTAAATGAAAAATAAAATTCAAAAATCCAGAGGTAAACAATCCAGGGTTGATAATAGTAGCTCCTACAGTGTCATTAGGATCCTGGCTCCTCTCTTTCTAATTCACATTCCCTGGGGCACCTGGGTGGCTCAGTCGGTTAAGCAACCGACTTCGGCTCAGGTCATGATCTCGCAGTTCGTGAGTTCGAGCCCTGGGTTGGGGTCTGTGCTGCCAGCTCAGACCCTGGAGTCTGCTTCAGATTCTGTGTCTCTCTCTCTCTCTGCCTCTTCCCCATGCTCGCTCTCGCTCTCTCCCCCCCCCCCTCAAATAAACATTTTAAAAAAATCTAATTCACATTCCTTACACATGGCTTGAATTATCAAGTTTCCCTCATGGTCTGAGTTAGCTGCAGGAGCTAGAGCCATCAGCCTGCATTGCAGACCAGAAGGAGGAGAAAGGACCGTTAGGTGAGTGGACTGCCTTTAAAAAAATCTTCCCACAAGTCCTACCTTATATGTCCACTTATACACTGGCCAGATTTTATCCATGTGTTCTCACCTAGTTGCAAAAGAAGCTGAGAAGCATGGTCTTTTATTTTAGTTTTAGGAACCAACATGCTTAGCTGACAATTGGTGCTCTGTTATTAAGTAGAAAGGGGAAAATAGATGTTGGGCAGCCATTTAGCAGACTGTAGCACACTGGGTAGAACCTTCCTTTTAAAAAAAAAAAACAGTTTTATTGAAGTGTAATTGACATACAATAAACTGCACGTATTTAAAGTGTTCAATTTGACAGGTTTTTACATAAATACATACTTGTGAAATCATCACCACAATTAAGATAATAAACCTATCCATCACCCTGAAAGTACCCGTTTGTAATTGTCCCTTCCTGCCCACTCTGTGTCGGGGGTCCCCCAGATCACCACCGGGTTCCAGGAGCCCTAAGCGGACTCACAGGACTCAGAACATAGCCGTAGTCACAGCTGTGACTTATTTCGGCAAAAGTAATACAAGAGCAAAGTCAGCGAAGAAGAAAGGTACACGGGCAAAGTCTGGAGGAAACCAGGTGCAAGCTTTCGAGAGTCTTCACCCAGTGGAGTCACACAAGATGCACTGAATTGTGACAACACCTAGAAAACACTGTTACCAGGAAAGCTCATTAGAGACCTAGGCCCCAGGGTTTTACTGGGGGCTGGTCGTTTGGGTACCCTCTTCCTAGACCCCCAGAAAGGAAAGTTATACCTGTGACTTGCACTGTATTTCTGTTGGACAAGAAGTTTACTACTCAGGGTGCTGGGGTAGAGCTAGGACGGAAATAGATTTGTATCTTTATATTTTCTGTCTCCAGTTCCTTTCCTCCCCTTCTCTCTCAAATTCATTCCAGTTTAGGCCTTCCTTTTCACTATTCAGTGAAATTGCTCTTGTTAAGGTCCATGTGGCTAAATTGAGTCATCCGTTCTCAGTCTTTGTCTTGACCCATCAGCAGCATTTGATACAGCTGACCATTCTCTCTTGGCTTCTAGAATATCACATTTATTTGGTGTTTCTCCTGCCTTCCTGGTTGATCGTTCTTGATCACTTTGCTAATTCATCATCTTCACTTCTTTGTCCTTAATGTGGAAGTACTCTTGGGCTTGGCCCTGGTGCTCTTTTCTTTGTGTATGTGCTCACTGTATGGTTCGTCTCATCCAGTTTCATTTCCTTAAGTTCCGTCTTTATGCCACATTTCCATATTGATGTTTCCAACCCAGACACAGACTTGTATATCTAACTCTCTACTCATCATCTCTTCTTAGAAGTCTAACAGACTTCTCAAATTTAAAGTGTCCGCAGAGTTTTCTCAAACCCGCTTTACCCAAAGTCTTCCCTATCTCAGTTAATGATAACCTCACCGGGTTATTTCCAGATGTTCAAACCAAAAGCCCAGGAGTTAACCTACATCTTCAATAGTATATCCAGAATTCAAACCATTTTTTACCACCTACAGTGCTGGCACCCTGCTACACTACCCTGCAAACCACAAGTCCTCTATTGCTTGCACTCTGGCATTTGCCTTCTGACTCAACTATTCCCCCTTCCCCTCTCCTCTCCTTCATTCTATCCTAATAGTACAGCTAGAACAATCCTATTAAAATGTAAAACAAGGCATGTCTCTCACTTAAAGCCAGTAGCTCCCCACGCTCCCCATTTCTTGCAGAATAAAAGCCAGTCCTTACTATGATTTACAAAGCCCTACATGGCTGGTAAGGCCACCCACCCACCAAGCATGTATTTGACCTTATCCCACACCACTCTTACCCTTGCTCACTCTGCTTCAGTTCCATTGGCCTCCTTAGTATGTCTCAAACAGACCAGCTGTGCTATACCTTAAGACCTTTGCACTTTTTCCCTTAATGTAGAACTTCTTAGTGAGGT
This sequence comes from Cryptoprocta ferox, assembly GCA_028646485.1. NCBI lineage: Eukaryota > Metazoa > Chordata > Mammalia > Carnivora > Eupleridae > Cryptoprocta > Cryptoprocta ferox. The sequence goes on along the minus strand of CM053575.1, from coordinate 5,838,774 downwards.
CTACCCTGACCAACTTACTTAAAATTACAACCCTCTTGCCCTCTGCTTCACACTCGTAATTCCCCTTACCGACTTCTATTTAGTAGTCTAACATACTATGTAATTTTTTAAACATTTATGTTTATTGTTTATGACCTTTTTATTTCACTAGAATATAAAAATTAAAGTTGTGACACAAATTTTTGTCTGTTTTGTTTACTGATATGTCACAAGTAACTAGAATAGTGCCTGGCTTATTGTAGGCTGATGGATAAGTGAGAGTAATGTGACAGAACTGTAATTTAGACCAGGCTATGTCTGAGTCTAAAGCCTTAATTCTGGTCTTTAAAAAAAAAAAATTGATGTGTAGTTTGTACACCGTGGGCTGCATGGGTCTTGGATATAAAGTTCTGTGGGGTTTTGCATGTGTGTGTACCCACCTGACCCCCGTGAAACATCAGTTACCCTAAAGGGTTCCCTTTGTCTCATGTCCCTTCCCAATGAATGCCTGCACTTGCCTCAGTTACTGTTCTGTCACCTATCACCATGCATTGGTCTTCGTGATCCTTGAACTTCATACGAATGGAATCGTATTGTTTGTAGTCTTTTGTGTCTGCCTTCTTTAGACCAACATAGTGTTTTTGGAATTCATTCATGTTGTCCCATGAATCAGTAGCTTGTTCTTTTTTGTATAGCACATTTGTTTGTCCATTTTCCTGTTGGTGGACATTTTGGTTATTTCTGGTTTAGGGCTTTTATGAGTGGAGCTGCTTTGAACATTTCTGTACCTGTCTTTTTGTGGTCTGTGCCTTCATTTTTCTTGGATTCTCTTGGGAGCTGGGCACACGAATAGTCATATAATTAATGTCTACTGATAAACTACCAAGTGGTTTTCTTGAATGCAGTTGTACAATTTTGCACTCTCACCAGCCACACAGGGGACTTTCAGTTATGCCACATCTTCACCAGCACTTGGAATTATTAGTTTTTATAATTTTCGTGTAAAGTTATTTTCTCCTGTAGAAAAACTGATTAAAACAGGAATATTATCAGGGAAAGACCCTTTCCCTTAGGCCTTGGATTCTGTATTTTTACTGCGTAAGAAGTACCCAACTAGTAAAACATACGGTAACAAGAACATCTAGGATCAGATTCTAACTCAGCCCCTTATGCACTGCAGCACCTCCAGTCAGAACATCTGCCAGGCTCAGTCAGGCTTAGTCATCCTTGGAGCTATCTAGGGCTGTTTCAGTCAACTGTGTGTGAGTGTGCTTTAAGCAGAAATGTATCTTATTTCTTTGGAGATTTTCTGTTATATTAAATATATGTTGAAAATATTTACTTGTAATTAAAATACTTTCTTCTAACTTTCTAATAAAGTGCCTTGTAGTAACTTAAATTGGATTCTGGGCTAAGATAGGCCTAAGTTTGCATCTTAGCTCGACCACTTTCTGTGTGATCTTGATCAAGTCTCTTAATCCTTCTGTCATCCTTATCTGTAAAATGGATGGATATGTCACCCACCTGTTAGAATGATTGTATGACTTACATGAGATAATGCAATATATATCGAGTACCTGGTACATGGTAGATGCTCAATGAGCCATACACATTTTCTTATCCTTTGAAGAACTAGAATGCATTTAAGTCCCCACATCTCTTTGAATCATACCATTAAAAACAAACAAAAAATATCTATTGAACTGATTGCCAGTAGTATGGAAATCAGTGTGGTATATCTAGTTTCTAAACAAACACTGAGCAAATCCCGTCTTGCTATTGCTTTGTTACCTAAGGTATTAAATCAGTCTTGGCTTTCTTGTTGACATAGGTGCTATGGTATAAAGGTTTGTTTATTTAGTCAGTAAACATTTGTTGGTCTATGATGGGTTTTTCCTTCCTAACAAAATTCTGCTGTGTTATCCGACAATTTTTACATGTTATGTAAAAGGAAAGATGGTCCAGAGCCTTATGGGACATAAAAAAGCTGAGGGCAAGGAGTGTAATGTAAGTCATTACTTGTCTTCCTGTCTGGTGTGTGTAATCTCCATGAGGCTAAGAACCACATCCCTCTACACTTCCAGCAACTAACCTGGTACCCAGAGTCCAAGAGATGCTCACTAAATGTGTGGAATGTGTAAAACAGTGAAGAAGGATAACAAGCAGCGGGGGGAAGAAACGCGTGTCCCAGATTTAGTTCTGTGACTCTATATCTTGGAGTGAATTTATTCAGCACCAGCAGATCAGTCTGAAGCTAGAAAATGTTTGCTTTGGAAAGAAACAAAAACCTAACCCATCAAAAGCATTCATAAATAGCAGCCTTCAATGAGGAACAAGACTGAGCATATCCAGTCTCTTCCATTTGTTCATCCAGTCGTGTTCCCTTTCCTTCCTAGCAAGGCTTGAAAATCAGTTGAACAACATAGTTACATTTCTTAATAGCCAACTATGTGGAATATAATAATCCCTTTGATGTTGGCAGAACCAAGTTCCTTTTGGGCCAGCACATCTCTACTCTGAAGGGAAAAAGAGAAGCGTGTAATGCTGTGGGTAGGCATTGTGGGGAGGGGGGGTGGGGAGATTTTGGAGGAGAGAACATGAACCCAGGTGATTCCAGTTTAATAAACCTGAGTGTGTTTTAGGAGCACAGGTGAGTGGCCCTTGCTGCCAGCTCTAGTCCATGGCTGAGGAGGTATCAGGAAGTTACGACATTTTATCGAACAGGTATTTGCTGAGCAACTATACTATGCCAAGCCCTTCGGTGGAAGGCCAGAGTTGTGCGGCACCCAAGGACCTAAAGGAGATTCGGTATGACTGGACCTTAGCATGTGAGGACGGAGTGCAGAGAGGTGAGACAGAAAGCAGGGGCAAGATAGCTGCAGCACAGGAGAGAGAGGGAGCATAAAATGGAGTTTGAGAACTTGTTATGACTCTGGTAAGCAGCGTCCTTTGTGTGACTCCCCATTTGTCAGAGCCTCTGCAAGATTCTGGATTTGAATCACTCAAACCAGAAGCAGAAAGGCAGTATCCAAAGTTTCCCTCCCAACTCCTCCTAGAAGACCAGGGTAGCCCTGTCTTAGTAAGACAAGGTCAAGTCAAATGACAGTTGCTGACTCCAGAGCAAGAAACAGTCCTATCTCTTTCAGTTAGAAGGAACTTCCTCATTGTGTGGCATTGAAGATTTTTGCATATCTAAAGCACAATTCAGCTGAAACCCAAATTGTGGCCATTTAAATCATTTTCTGCAAATGGTACCTATTTTGTTCATGTGGATTATCTCCTTGTTGCTACAGATTATGTCTGTAAATGTTTCAGGTGTGATTAGATGTAAAGTGGAAGAGGGACTGGATAAGCAAAATAAACATCTGTATCTGTCCTTGGTCTACCCATCTTCCCTCAGAAATCGCTCCCCCGTATTAGTGAAAAAGTGTGTCAGTTTTAGCTTGAGATCAGTGGGCATCCACAGAGATTCATGGCATAATGTACCTTTTGACACTTCTCTATAGAAGTTAAACAGGAGAGTGCTTTTCTACTAAAGGAGGACACTGGCATTCTAACATTCTTTCTTTAGGTAGAGCAGTTTCCCCATCAGATCATCTATCACTTTTCTCCCAAGTTCCTTACATTTGACTGGATTATCTTTCTCAAAATTTTTCTAGGCTATTCAGCTTGACCCTGAAGAAACTCGTCATGCTAAAAGAAATGGACAAAGATCTTAACTCGGTGGTCATTGCTGTGAAGCTACAGGTAAGTTGAGCAGGATTGTTTGTTCATGGTCCAAGGAAGCTGGATAACTCTGCCTGATGTTGGGACTTGAGAAATACTGATGAGGGTCTACCTCTCCCTCCCTTCCTTCCTTCCTTCCTTCCTTGCTTTCTCCCTCCTTCCTCTCTCCCTTCTTCCTCTCCTTTCTTTTCCTTTCCTTTCCTTCCTTCCTTCCTTCTTTCCATCCTTCTCTCCTTCTCTCCTTCTCTCCCTCCCACTCTCCCTCAGCCAAGCAAGGAGCAGGAGTATAAGATGACTGAGCTCATGAGACCTAATGAGTCCCAGTTCTGTCTCTTAGGTAAACCACTCAGTTTCTTTAAACTTTAGTTTCTTTGTCTGAAGATTTAAAATGGTTCTTCCTGCCTTGCATATCTAACAGGATTAATATGAAAATCAAGTGATACAGATGCTAAAGTGTTTGATAAATGATTCAGAAATTGCTGTGGTGGCCAGCGTTTGTTTACTTCGGGTTTCTGGGTCCAAGTAAAGGCATGGGTTGGGAAGCACTTTTGAGGTTTTCTATAGGGTAGAAGAAATGTATAGATTATTGTTTCAGACTTGGCAATTAAAAACTTACTGAATATTTTAGCTTCTGGGCAGTCCACCCATTTATTCCTTATACTCATTCAGTATCTTCAAGGGACCCAAAATAGTTCACAAACATTCATACTCTAAGCATTCCCAGAGTTCAGGAAAGAAGGGAGAAACTGAACTACAGGAAAGTTAAAGAATTTACCTGTTGCCAGCTAATTACCAGGTAGCAGAAATGGTACTTGAAACTAAAGAGCAGGTAATTTATATAGTCATTAAACTCCACTACCAGCCCTTCCTTAACTGGCAAGTCCTTCCTAATGATGACTCCCTAGAGTTTACTCAGATTCTGGGGTCATTAAATAATGATTGGATTCTTCAGCTTAAGAATGGTGTATTTAGTGAATTCTTACTGGTTGAAAAGTAGTGAACTAGATGGTAACTCCCTACTAACCAGCGCATGTTATTAGCTAGATCACCTATTATGGAGCAGTTTATTGTTCTAATATTGGCCTCATGAAAAGCCATATCTATAGCACTCACAGTGTACGTACCATACACTGAGATCCTCAGCTCTCTTTCTGGGGTAAATACATTATCTTAATTTAGTCCTCAAAACTTAAACTATTTTAATTACTCCTTATGAATTCCTTTATGTCCCACTTTATATTCTGATTTCCTGTTTATCTTTGTGCATGTAATTCCTCCCAATTCTGTGAAACGTTCCCAGGCTCCATGAATTGAAAACACAAGCATGGGGCAATGATGTGCAAGTGGAGACTTACAGTGTCTTTTCTTTCTGTCCTGATTTTATACCCATTTCTAGGTCATGGGCAGGGTTCCAGTTTTCAGGAATTGTTGCCTTTGCTAAAACCTGGTGCTTTCCAGTACAAACACTGTCGGTATGGTTTTGAAAGTTCCCTGCTGCTTTTGCCATCCCTGCAGTCAAATGCCTTTGCCAAAAGAAATAATTTCCTTTATTTCCTGATTAAACATTTAATATTCTGTAAAATTTTAAGTTATATCAGAAAACTATAAATACCTTGAATTTTTTATTGCTTTACTTCCAAGCAGCTGAACGTAATTACAGATGTTATCACACTCATTTATCCAGTGACTTGTTTATTCATTTATTCATTCATTTAATACATATTTATTGAGCATCTATTATATGCAAAGCATTGCTCTAGGCACAGGGGATACAGCAGTGAGGGACTAAAACAGAAATGGAAACATGCATAAAGTACTTCTGCTCATAGTGAAGTATGCAGTTTTCTTGAACAAATATTTGTGCAGTTGAGTTTTGATTTAAAATAGGTGCTTTTGTTATGGAACCCCATTTTTATATGAAAGAAGGGCTTACAGACATAATAATGGTGTCATTATTTCTTTGGATAAAAACCAGAAGATAAATAATTCTAAATGAAGATATTATGCTTTGGTCCTAGAATATAATACATATTCTGTATTATTTATGGAAATATCTAAATTTCCATATTCAGACCCAGCTACTTGGAAGATATTTTCTTGAAAATGAACAAAGTGAACATGTCACTTAAAGGGAGACAACTGAGAATATTTTTGGCCAATGATAAATAAAATTTGATCTTTCACGTGAAAATTAGAATTTTGGAAAATGTGTCACTGTGAGCTTGACAGCTTCCCAATTCTTAAGGACTTTTCTGAAGAGAACAGTGGTGATAGTAATGATAATGATTTTCTCAGTTGTATAATAAAATGTGTAGAAAGGTTTGCCTAACTCAGTGAACCAGTGTTTTCCATATGACCAATGCATGAGGTTACAAAATCAAGCTGGGTAAAAGATCAGTTCAAAGAACAAAGTAGACGAATGGATTGGATTTTATGAACATTTTATTTTGAAATAATTTTAAATTTGCAAAAGAGATGCAGGGATAGTACATAGAGTTTCTGTATTCCCCTCACCCACTTTCTCCCAATGTTAACATCTTTCTTAACCATGGTACATTTATCAAAACTAAGAAATAATCATTGGTACAATACTATTACCTAAATTAAAAACTTTATTCCGATTTCTCAGTTTTTCCACTGATGTCCTTTTTCTGTTAATTAATTGGGTTTTAGTATATAACAGTGCTATAAAAGTCTCCTCCTTTTTTTTTTTTTAACTTTGAATCTCTTTGAATGTGGATTTTTTTCATATACCCAACCAAAACAATATTTTGCAACAAATTGAATACAGAAGCAGGTAGGAGAATCCAACTGTCTGTTAGCCAGACATTAAAGAGACTTGCAGAAATGTAAAAAGTATGCTATCTCCTTCATACTGCTGTTGAGAATGTAAAATAGTGCAGCCACCTTGAAAGCAGTCTGGCAGTTCCTGAAAAGGTGTGACATAGAGTCACAAGGTGACCCAGCAATTCCACTCCTAGATATTACCCAAGAGAAATGAAAACATGTCCACATAAAACTTTGCACATAAATGTTCATTGGCAGCATTTACTCATAATAGCTAAAAATTGGAAATAAACCAAGTCCACTGACTGAAGAACGGATAAGTAAAAGGTGGTATATCCATGCAGTGAAATATTACTTGGCAATAAAAAAAGAATAAAATATATCCATGGGACAACATGGATGAACCCTGAAGACATTGCGCTAAATGAAAGAAGCCAGTCACAAAAGACCACGTATTGTATGATTCCATTTTATGAAATGTCCATGATAGGTACATTGATAAGAGTCAGGAAGTAAATCAGTGGTTGCCTAGGGTTGGGGGTAGGGGTGAGAAGCTGAGTAGGGTGACAGCTAAAGAGTATCGGGTTTCTTTTTGGGGTGATGAAAATGCTGTAGAACTTACTGTGGTAATGTTTGCACAACTCTGAATATACTAAATCGCTATTGAAATGTACACTTTATGAATTATATCCCAATAAAATTGTTATTAAGAAAACCATGCCATCTTCTTACTAAACTGTTTTTGTTTTGGAAAAGACATTTTTCATAAAAAATGTTCTTATGTAAACATGTGAAAGGTTTATTATTTTTAAGTGAATTAATACATATTTTTATTATAAAGTTTATTACTTATTTGAGAGAGAGAGAGAGAGAGCATGAGCAGGGGAGGAGCAGAGAGAAAGAGAGAGAAGGAGAGAGTCTCAGACAGGCCCCTGCGCTGTCAGTTCAAGCCTGATGCAGGGCTTGAACTCGTGAGCCAAGAGATCATACCTGAGCCGAAACCAAGAGCTGGACACTTAACCAGCTGAACCACCTAGGTGCCCCTGTACATATTTTTAAATATTTGTTTTAATTCCTAATATGGTAAATACTGATAGTTGTACTTACATAAACAAAAGCTATTTGGGTATGCAATTTTTGAGTGTGGGGATTGATCTCATGGTTCGTGAGTTTGTGACCTAAGCTGAATCCAAGAGTCCAACTCTTAACCGATTGAGCCACCCAGATGCCCCTCTTACCTGTTTTCTCAAAATATTACTACAGCACTCTTAAATTTTTAGGTGACCATTCTCCAATAATTTTGTATTTTAGAAGGAAATATTTAAAACACTAAGAATCCAGGCGCCTGGGTGGCTCAGTTGGTCAAGTGTCCGACTCTTGATTTCAGCTCAGGTCATGATTCCAGGGTTGTGGGATTGAGCCCCATGTCAGGCTCTGCACTGAGCGTGGAGCCTGCTTAAGATTTTCTCTCTCCCTCTGCTCCTCTCCCTCGCTTACACACACACTCTCTCTCAAATAAAAAATAAATAAACAGGAACCTAATTTTTAATGTAGTAATACTCATTAATGGGTATTTTTATGTGCTATAAGTAATGATATTGTAGTATCAGATATAAATTGTTTTGCTTCTATATTGCAAATGAAGGTATACTGTTATATAGCTTAAAGATGATATGTAAAGATACTAAAGATAATTCTGAAATTGGACCCAAGTAGGTAGTGCCCTAGGCCCTGGAAGAAGCAAGTACTGTGACCCATGAAGAGCAAATCTTTGGATTTGGTGGGAAAGATTAAAATAGTAGCGCACCGTGCTTTAAAAGTGCCAGTGCTGGGGCGCATGGGTGGCTCAGTTGGTTAAGCGTCGGACTTTGGCTCAGGTCATGATCTCACGGTTCGTGAGTTCAAGCCCCGCATCTGGCTCTGTGCTGACAGCTTGGAGCCTAGAGCCTGCTTCAGATTCTGTGTCTCTCTTTCTCTCTTTGCCCCTCCCCCGCTCATGTGTGCTCGCTCGCTCGCTCTCTCTCTCTCTCTCTCTCTCAAAAATAAACATTAAAAATTTTAAAAAGTGCCAGTGCTCACTGTGATCCTGTGACTTCCCTGCACTCTGTGTCCTGTTACCTGCACACACAGATTGGTTTTAACAGGTTTGCACTTCAGATAATGCAGTTGAGATAGAAAGTTTTACAAGTATTTATAGCACATATTTGGATAGTGAGAGTTCAAATACTGAGGGCTGCTGCTATCAGAAGGAGATACATCCTGTGGGGAAATAAATAAAATAAGATAAAGGGCTCTAGCGTGCCAGAGGTGAGAGAAGTTAGGGTGGTCAGGGTAGGCCTCATTGAGATGACATTTATGCAAAGACTTTGAAGGATGTTAAGGGAGGGAGTCATGCACTATCTGGAGAAAGAGCATTCTAGGTAGAGGGAAAAGGCAAAGCAAAGCCCTAAGGCAGGAATGTTTCTGACAGAATCAAGAGGAAGGAGGAGGTGGCCAGTGAGGCTGGAGAGGAATGAGAGCAGTAGGAAATGAGGTTGAAGAAGTAAGGGGTTGCGGGGGGGCAGGGGGTACGCCTGGGTGGCTCAGTCAGTTAAGCGTCCAACTTCAGCTCAGATGATGATCTCAAGGTTCATGAGTTCAAACCCTGCATCCGGCTCTCTGCTGTCAGCATGGAACCCACTTAGGATCCTCTCTTTCTCTTCTCCTCCCCAACTTGGCTTTGTCTGTCTGTCTGTCTGTCTGTGTCTCTCTCTCTCTCTCTCAAAAATAAACATTTTTTAAAAAAGAAGGCAGGGACAGGATATGTGCAGGTAATTGCAAAGTCTCTGGCTTTCGATCTGTGTGAATCGGAGGGTTTTGAACAAAGAAGTGATGGGATCACTCTGGCTGTTGTGTGGAGAGAGGAATCAGGAAAACCAATTAGTTAATAGGCCATAACAGTGGTTAAGGCAAGAGATGAGGGTAGCACCAGAGTTTTTTTTTTTTCTTTTAAAGTTTATTTAAGCAGTCTCTGCACCCAACATGGTGCTTGAACTCACAACCCCAGGATCAAGAACGACATGCTCTACAAACTGAGCCAGGCAGGCACCCTGCCAGAGGTTTTCCCTAAACAACTAATGGATGGAAATGCCATTAAGTAAGATGGAGAAGACTGTGGGTGAAGCAGGTTTGGAGGGAAAGATCCAAACCTCAGCTTATCCTATTATGTCTGAGATGCCTATTAAACATGCAGGAGGAGATGTTGAATAGATAATTGAATATATGGGTTTAGGTCCAGGAGAGAGGTCTGGGATAGAGATATAATTTGGAGAGTATATTTGATTAAGACCCTAAGACTCGATGAGATAATTAGGAGTGGAGTGGGTGACTACAGAGAGGAGAACAAGTCTAAGAATTAAGGCCCCAGGCACTCCAAAATTAGGAAGTCAGAGAAGAGAGGAAGGACCTGAAATGGAGGCCAAGAAAGAGCAGCCAGAGGATAAGAGGAAATCCAAGAGAGTATGGGGTTCTGGAAGCCAGATGAAGGAAGTGGTACTGGAAGTCAAGAGTGATCGGCTCTATCAGAAGGCGCAGATAGGTCAAAGGAGATGAGGGTGGATCAATTGATTGTTTAAAGTGAAGGATATTTGATACCTTGTCAGTAGCATTTTTGGTGGAATGGTGGAGAAAGGAAAGTTGACTGGAATGCATTTACAAGAAAAATGAAAGGACTTCAGGAGAACAAAAATAGACAGCTCTTGAGTTTGCTAAGGGAAGGCAAGATACGGGTTGGTAGCCAGCAGCGCATATGGTGACAAGAGAGGTTTTTTTTTTTTTTTAATTTTGTTTTTCTTTTGTTTTTTTAAGATGAGAGAAACAACATGTTTGCTAATAGAAACTATCCAGAATAAAGAGGAAGGTTGATGATGTAGGACAGGAAAGACTGGGTAGAAGAGCATCTGAGCAGGTGAGAAGGGATGAGCTCTGGTGCCCAAGTGGAGTGGTTGGCTTCAGATGGGAGCGGGACCTTCAGCTGTATGACAGGAAGGGACAGAGGGGACATGAGCACAAATGTGCTAATAAGTAGGTAAGTTGCTGGGAGTTGTGGGAGCCCTTTTCCTACTGCTTCCGTTTTCTTAGCAAAGTAGGAATAAAGGTTATCAACTAAAGTGAGGAGAGTTAAGGAGGTGTTAGGGGTTTGAGGAAAAATGAGAAGGTACAAAAGCATCAAGTAGAGCAGAAAAGGGGAAAGACTTGGGAAAATACAGAGTAATTGCCAGGCTGTCTTGTCAGCCCACTACAGATTTGGGGACACGTATTAAAGACAGACCAGGCCTCCTGATTGTATGATTCCCCCTGGGCATGTTCAGCTGGTGCAGTTGGATTTAAGCAGAGTTGTAATTTACCAGATGACTGTGGCAGATGAGCAGCAGAGTGTGTGCAAGATTGACTGTGGCATTTAAGCTGGGTAAGGAGGAAAGAGGGATGGTAGGGGCATGAGGAAAATTGAAACAATGGAAGGATCCTTGGATCGTAGACCCCTGGCAGAAGGATTATTGTTGTTGACAAACCAGAGAGAATGAGCTGAAAAGATAGGTGTAATCCGAGAGTGGGATGCGTGAAACTGAGATTAGATACTGGTTGTAATTATTGGTAATGTCAAGATACAGAGTATGATCGTGTGGGTGAGTAGCTAAGACAAGGTGAGGACGAGATCATTGAAAGAGAGGGATTATGGGATTGAGGCAGCCAAGATGTTGGAAAGAGCATATATTGAAACCATAGAGAGTTATGGCTGGAGTAGTACTGGGGAGAGGAACAGTGAGTGAGGAGCCAAAATCAAGAAATGAGCAGGAATGACTGCAGTTAAAGATTCCGGCCACAGCAGGGAATAGAGGGTCATATGAATTGAGGACATCCAATTCAGAATAGGGTTTTCGGTGAGGTGGAAGGGAGAATGTTCTAGAGCTGATGATGAAAATGAGGATATCTTCCTCATCTCCAAGCCAAACGTGCACGTTATGGGAGAAAAGCAGCCACTGTTTGCAAGAACTACCTGAGAAGCCATGTCTTCAGTGGAGGTGAGGTTTCAGCCTGAACAGGATTTCTAAAGCAGCGGCGCTTTAGACATTTGGGCCAGATCGTTGTGTTGTGGGGTGTGCTCTCTGCATCATAGGATGGTCAGCAACAACCTTGGCCTCTACGCTCTAGAAATACTTCACACACACACAGATACCACCCCAGTTTTAACAACCAAAAATATCTCTAAATATTGCCAAATGTCTCCTACCTTTTGTTGAAACCACCACTATATATAAGCCACATTCTGAATTCTCCCAGTGTTTCTGAGATTCATTTTAACAGAGATTTTAAAAATCAAATCAATAAAGTCAGGTGAAAACTTTGTCAAGATTCTTGTAACAGCGGCTACTACAAAAAGTGTTACCTAGGGCTCGCTTCGGCCGCACATATCCAAAAAGTGTTATCTAACAGACAAGGCAGAATTTCCTTTGTTATTTTAATTGGTATGATATTAATACTATTCTAGTTACAAAAACATTGTGAAATACTGTATTTAGATTTTCCTCCTGCATTAAACAAAATTTGCATTTTATAAAAACAAAGATTAGAAGTACCTGGATGGCTCAGTGGTTAAGTGTCCGGCTTCAGCTCAGCTCATGATCTCACAGTTCATGAGTTCGAGCTCTGCATCGGGCTCTCTGTTGTCAGCACAGCTCATGCGCACTCTCTCTCTCTCTCTCAAAAGTAAATTTTAAAAACTCTTTTTAAATTAGAAATGGAGGGGTGCCTGGGTGGCTTAGTCTAATTTTTTTAAAAAATTAGAAATGGATAAGAAACCTAAATATAAAAACTAAAATTATAAAATATTCTTAAAAAAACTTCTTTTAATGTTTGTTTATTTTAGAGACAGAGACAGAACATGAGTGGGACGGTCAGAGAGAGAGGGAAACACAGAATCCAAAACAGGCTCCAGGCCCTGAGCTGTCAGCGCAGAGCCTAACACAGGGCTTGAACCCATGGACCATGAGATCATGACCTGAGCTGAAGCCGGACGCTTAACCCACTGAGCCACCCAAACACCCCAAAATTATAAAATTTATAAATGGAAGCAGCAGAATATCTGCTCCAACAAGGCAGAGTAACTTCACAGTCTTGGAGTAGGCAAAGTTCTTTTAGATAGGAGCCAGAATACATTAACCATTAAAAAATAATAAAGTAGACTTGATCAAAATTAAATACTTCATCCAAAGATACCATTAAGAAAATGAATAGACAAGAAAATATTTACAGTACATATATCTGACAAGTGACTTGTGTAAATAAAAAACTCTTACAACTCAAAAACAAGATAAAGAGACCTGGATGAAAATGTTTGACCAGGCACCTCATGGAGATTTACAAATGATCAATAAACTAATGAAAAGGTGCTTAATAGTATTAGTCATCAGGGAAATGCAACTTGTAACCACAATGATATTCCACTGTGTGTACCCATTAGAATCCATGAATCAAGACCTGATCACACCAAGTGCTGGTGAAGATAAAGAGCAACTAAGCTTTCATACACTGCTACTGGGGTGGGAATGGTACCAACACTTTGGAAACTGGTCTGGCAATTTCTCATAAAGTTAAACATACATCTACCCCCAGCAATTCCTTTCCTAGGTGTTTGCCCTAGAAAAAGTAAAACAAATGTCTACACAGACTTATAACAAGAATGGCAGCTTTAGCCATAGTAGCCAAAAACTAGAAACAGCACAAATGTGAATGTTCAGCAACAGTAGAATAGAATTCTACTTGGCAATAAAAAGGAATGAACTGCTAATACATGCACCACCCTGTATGAACCTCAGAAGATGATGTTTGAAGAAGCCCGACCACAGTAGTGCATACTGTATGATTCCGTTTATATGGAATTTTAGAATCAGCAAAACTAACGTATGGTGAAAGAAATCAGAACAGGGCTTGCCTCTGAGAGAGCAGTGTAGGATTGTCTGGGCAGGATCACAGAGGTTTTCTGGAACAATAGAAATTTACATCTTTTTCTTTTTAGTTTTTAATTTTATTTTAGAGACTATGAGCCAGAGAGAGGGGCACGGCGCGGGGGGGGGGGGGGGCAGGAGAGTGAGAGAAAGAGAATCTCAAGCCGGATCCATGCTCAGCACAGAGCCCAACATGGGGCTCAGTCTCACAACCCTGGGATCATGACCTGAACTGAAATCAGGAGTCAGACACTCAACCGACTGAGCCGTCCAGACACCCCAGAAATGTTGCATATCTTGAGGCAGATGTGGGTTGCATAGGTATATGCATTTATCAACTCATTGATCTGTGTGCTCAAGATCTGGACATTTCACTGTGTTTAAGTCTCAATTTTTTTTGAACAAGTAATTTGTACAAATTTACTGGCACTCCTCAGGCCCTCCTGCTGATCTTTTTACACTTTAGGAGTAGTTTGGCCCAACTTTATCTTTAGAGTTAAAAATGCTGGGGTGTCTAACCCATTCTTAGGCTGAAAGAGGTGGAGCTGAGAGGAGAGGTTCCTGGGAAAACCTTAAGCTGAGACCTGAAAGGGGAGTGCCTTAGCTGCGTGCAGAAGCACGAGCGAGCATCCAAGAAGAGAAAACAAGCACGTGAAAAGACAAGACAGTGCAAGTAAAGTGTCAGTTTGCTAGGAAGAAGGGAATGGTGCTGCGACCTGCCCGACTCTTCTTGGGGACTGCTAGGAAAAGTCACGTGTGAAAGTAAATCATTTTTATGTGAAAACCTTTTATGAACATACAACATAATACATGTAAAATCATACTTATGGTATGGCTTGATTTTAATGAGTATAATAAAAACCGATGAAATATTTGGTAAGAATGTTTGTAGAGTTTAAAAGTTGTTTGCAGGGGCGCCTGGGTGGCTCAGTCGGTTAAACATCCCGACTTTGGCTCAGGTCATGATCTCGTGGTTTGTGAGTTCGAGCCCCGCGTCGGGCTCTGTGCTGACCGCTCAGAGCCTGCAGCCTGCTTCAGATTCCATGTCTCCCCCTCTCTGCCCCTGCCCAGCTCGTGCTCTGTCTCTCTATGTCTCTCAATAATAAATAAATGTTAAAAATTTTTTTTAATTAAAAAAAAGTTGTTTGCAAACAGTATTTCTTTTGGTCTGATTTTTGATGATACAGATTTGACCTGTTTTTTCTTGGTTTCAGGGTTCAAAAAGGATTCTTCGCTCCAACGAGATCATCCTTCCAGCTAGTGGACTGGTGGAAACAGAGCTCCAATTAACCTTCTCCCTTCAGGTGAGAATCTACTGAATCTTAGGTCACTTATGTCTAGTCCGGTCCCCAAATAGTCCTTTAATTTGGAGATTGTTCTATCCAAGAGCAGCCACAGCCCAGTGAATTAAAGTTACCCAATGAATTGAGCTTCTGTGGGTAGCCTGAAGGGCTAAAGCAGTCACTTAGCCAGCCACAGTGAGGATGCTGAGACCCAAGTTCTTTTTTTTCCCTTTCCTTGGATAAGGCTGTTAGCCCGCCCATCCGATCTCGCTCAGCCCCATTACCTCTCCTTAGTAATCTGCAGCACACACTCCAGCTGAGCGTGTCCCCTTCTGTATCATTCTGCCCCCATGTTGTAATCTCGATCCCTTCCCTTCTCCTTATGCCTCTTTAGTGTGTCTCTCTCTCATCATAATCCGAGGAGCCCAAATTGAAGCATCTGGAGAAAACATTTGATCACATGGCAAGAAAGAGGCAATGTTCTGAACACGTGTGTACCGCAGAGCTGCGGAATGGGAATCAGGCACCAAAGAGAATCAAAGCCTCAGCAGCAGCTTCACATGTCTCTTTCACCCCTGATTCCCCCACCCCGCGCCCCCCGCCCCGTGCAGGCAGGAGACAGTGAGGCACAGAAGGATTGCATATCCTCCAGTAGGACCAGAACCCAAGGACCCAGTTGCTCATTAACTATGCTTGACTCTTTTGTACTCGGCAGTACCCTCATTTCCTGAAGCGAGATGCCAACAAGCTACAGATCATGTTGCAAAGGAGAAAGCGTTACAAGAACCGGACCATCTTGGGCTATAAGACCCTGGCTGTGGGACTTATCAACATGGCAGAGGTAAGAGGGGCACGATGTCCAGCCTTTAAGTCTGAGAGCCCGAGAGACACTCCAGGCCCAGCCAGCTGAGCCTAGCAAATGACTTTTCCAGCCTAGTGACTGGGTGTTTCATTTCATTTTCCAAGTTAATTCTGTTTTTGGAAATTCAGGATATACCCCTTTTTATCCAAGAAATTCCTCCCTCACAAAATGTTTTTCTTGAAAGTTTCAAAGAAAATTCAAACTTACAGAAAAGTTATAAGAATAGTATAAAGAATTCCCATATACCCTGCCCTCAGATTCTTCAGTGCTAACATATTACCATGCTTGCCTTATTTTTCTCTCTCCATATGAACATTTGGGCATGTTATTTTCTTTTGTGAACTGCTAAGAGTAAGTTGCAGACATGATGCCCTATTACATATCAGTGCCGTGCTGTGTTAATTTCCTAAAAAAAGAATACTCTCCTGTGTAGTCAGCACCATGCCCGCCATAAAGGTCAGAACATTAACACTGACACAGGATCACCATCCAACCCCACAGTCGCCATTCAGATTATGCCAAGTGTCTCAATAATGTCCCTTATAGGCTCAGGATTTAGTCTCGAATTATGTGTTCATTTAAATGTTGTGCCTTTTTAGTCTCCTTCAATTTTCAGTAGTCCCTCAGATTTCCCTTGTCTTTCACTCCCTTGATATTTTTTAGGAGTACAGGCTAGAGGCACCTGGGTGGCTCAGTCGGTTGGGTGTCCGATTTCAGCTCAAGTCATGATCTCATGGCTCATGAGTTTGAGCCTCACATCAGGCTCTCTGCTGTCAGCACAGAGCCCACTTCAGATCCTCTCTCTCCTCTCTCTCTCTCAATAAATAAACATAAGGAAGGGAAGGAAGGGGAAGAAGGGGAGGAAGAGAGGGAGGGAGGCAGGGAGGGAGAGAGGGAGGAAGGAAGGAAGGAAGGAAAGAAAGAAAAAAAAAGTACAGGCTGGTTACCTTATTGAATGTTCCTCAGTTTGGGTTTGTCTGATGTTCTTTGAAGATTAGATTTAGCTTATGCATTTTTGGCAGAACTACAACAGAAGTAATGCTGTGTTCTTCTCGGTGCAACACAGGCAGTGTTCCGTGTTGATTTGTTCCATTTCTGGTGAGGTTAGCTCTTATTGTTTGGTTACAATGATGTCTGCCAGGATTTCCAACCTAAATTAATACTTTTTTTTGTATTTACCAATTAAAAAAATATTTTATAGGGGGATGTTTTGAGACAGTGTAACAACCTTTTTTCTTCTCATGTCTTCATCAACTAGTTCTAGCATCTATTAATGATTCTTGCCTGGATCAATTATTACTTTGATGCTTGTCAGTGAATTTCTAATCCCATCATTCCTGCTGTATATATTGTTTCACTTTCTGTTGTAAGTCAGCTTTGTCTTCTTCCCCACTTATTGGTCAGTTCATTTATATGTATTAGTTATGGACCTATGGATTCCTGTTTAATTCAGTGGGGTTCAATCTGTTACTATCATTATTAATTTTTTTAATGCTTAAATTATCTCAGATTTGGCCAGTGGGAGCCCCTCCAAGCCAGTCCCTATATCTTATTTGATATGTGCCATCATTCTTCGTACACTTCTTTACTTTCTGGTACAAAATATCATCTTGTACTTTCCCTGACCCAGCCATGGAATGAACTGACTCCAAAGAGTCTTGGTTCCTTTTAGTGGAGAATGGTATTCAGAAATATCACCTAAATGGTATTTAGGAACTCATGGGTTCCATGAGTTCTAGGAGTATTCATTTTCCCAGCAGGGGTGTCATTGCTTCTACTCCCCCTGAACAGACAGAGCTAGGAAATGTATCTCCATAAGTGCGTATGCTCTCATACATACATACATACATACATACACACACATCATACCTGTTTCCCTGTCTATGTCTATCTCTCTGATCATGAGCTCACATTCCAATTCCAACCCAACACCGTTGGGCTTATTCTAGCCTTTCCCCTGTCCCTAGTTCTAATTCCCTCCTCCAACAGGATGAAAGCAGGCTCCCATTATCTTCAATATGTTTGCTCGTTTGTATAGTTCCTTATGTGCCAGGTAAATCCTCTTAACCTTGACAAAGGAGAAGAAAAAAGTTTTATTTTTTATTGCTTTTTTAAACTGAAGCAATGCTTTATTGCAACCACAAAGCACCAATTCAGTAAGGCATTGACACATGGAGATTCAAACAAATGTCTCTTTGAACAGAGATGTAGCAAGACCACTTTTTCAAGTTCTTAAAAACAGGTTCTCAAACCAAAATTCAAACAAAGCATCAGAGCGATTAAAAAAATAATACACCATTATGAAAGAATGTATATATATATAAATATTCTGTACTAGTAACAAGGCTTTTTGATCTATAACTTTTGGCAAATTCCTTCAGAAACAAATTAGTGTAGATACCAACCATAAAGTGAAAAATCTTCTGTGGAAACAAAGAGCCAATTTGAAAGTAAATCTATGCAGAAAATACCATTACCCCCAGTGAAAGAAGCTGAAGATGGATGCATATCTCCAAGACACAACGGAATTTCTCTTTTCAGAGGTTCCGCTCCTGTATCTCAGTATAGCCCGGCAAAACCTTAATAAGGTCAAGTGGAGGAGCCTCTATAAAAAGGAGTGTCAACAATTCCATCCAAATAATACAAGCTCTAAGGAGCAGAGGAATTCAAGGGAGACCGCAATCTCTCTCTTTTTTCCGCTTTTCCAAGTTCTCTTGTTTTTAATCTCCCTACATCTGTAACCAGAAGATCATTCAATTCAATCCTTTTTCAAGGCTTTTGGGAAAGCAGCCTCTGAAGAAAATCCTTTTAGTGGGGAGAGAGGTCCAGTCATGTCAAAGATGACTCTTTTTGACAAGCTCCACAAGGAAAACCATCCTGTTCACAAGTTATCCTTGTTCCTCCTGGTTGAATTCAGGTCAGCTGATGGATTGCCTAGTCTGTCCAATAGGATGACGTTTCATTTGACTGAAATTCTTTACATCTACGCATGTATATATTCTGTTTACAAAGTTTCATCGCATGAGGGGCGCCTGGGTGGCTCACTTGGTTGAGCGTCCAACTCTTGATTTCGGCTCCAGTCATGATCCTGGAGTCATGGGATCAAGCCCCGCATCAGGCTCCTCACTGAGCATGGAGCCTGTTTGAGAGTGTCTCTCTCTCTCTCTCTCTCTCTCTCTCTCTCTCTCTGTCCCTCTACCCCACTCATGCTCTCTAAAAAATAAACATTTTACAAAAAATTTTATCACATGAAACTAAATTATGTCAATATGTATTTTTTGAGGTCTAAGACCCCAATTTGTACTGTGAAGAGTTGTTCTTTAAATGCTTTGTCTACAGAGGTTTTACATGATACTCGTAGATTTTCAGAGCAGGCCCCCTTTTTAAAAACTGAAGTCCTATCACTAATGTCATTTCTTGTCATCAATAGCAGGGATTTTCCATCAGTTTCCTGTTTCCAGAAAGCACTAGCTTGCTTCTCAAATCCTGCTGTTCAGAAATAGTTGCTGGCATCCATCACAGCCCATTCCGCAGGATCTGGTGGCCTCCATTCTCCTGGAACTCCCTGAATGGCTGGCGCGGGGAGGTTCTCCCCCTGTGCAAAGCTCAGCGGCTGCCACGCTCCCAGCTCCTGTGCAGCTGGGCCACAGTCGGTTTTAAAACTTAGGTCTGGGGGGGTCTGGGTGACTCCGTCAGTTAAACACCCAGCCCTTAGCTTCAGCTCAGGTCATGATCTCATGGTTTATGGGTTCAAGCCCCACATCGGGCTCTGCGCTGTTGGTACGGAGCCTGCTTGGGATTCTCTCTCTCTCCGTCTCTCCCTGCCCCTCCCCTGCTCGCTCGTTCGTGCTCTCTTTCTCTTGCTCTCAAAATAAATAAATAAACTTAAAAAAAACCTTATGTCTGTACTTTAGTACATTAAATAGGAAAGTTTTTGTGACCTTAATAAATAGAATATGTGAGATAGTGGCAGCCCGTCTATCTTTACTCTTCAGGTTTTGAATCAGTGTGAGGGACTGTAGGGAGTGAAGTATTATGGATGCCACATTTCCCCACCTGTGTCAAGCCCTTCTGTTTTCTCAGGTACTGTAGGTCATTTTCCCAATTGCCAGACACAGGTGACCACCATCTGCAGACTGGCCCCAGCCTGGAGAACTAGTTCTCTGTCGAGATCTAAAACTAAAATGTAGTCCCAGAGATTAGCCATCATTTTCAGTCTCCAGCCTCGATTTTCTTTTAAGCACAAGGCCTGACCAGTGGCTGGCATTTCTGGAGATAGTTTTCAAGTAAGAGCTTGAAGGCAATAGGAGAAAAGTAGGCATGGATTTGAAAGATAATGAGAAAGAAAATGTATTAGCAGAATGCCATTTCCATTGGCTTGCACATCTATTTGGATTTATGAAAAGGGACTACTCACCTCCCCTAGTAAGGCGTTTTACTGTCCTGTGGTCTCAGGTGATGCAGCACCCTAATGAAGGTGCTCTGGTGCTTGGCCTGCACAGTAACGTGAAGGACGTCTCGGTGCCTGTGGCAGAAATAAAGATCTACTCTCTGTCCAGCCAGCCCATTGACCATGAAGGAATCAAATCCAAGCTGTCTGGTAAGATGTATGCAGTATCTGGAGGCCCTGTGGGTCAAGAACAAGCCCATCACCTGTTCCCCATCCTGGGAAAGCTGGAAATGACAGGGCCTAAAATGTTCCTGTGAAAGAGAAGTTCGGAGATCCCTGAGAATAAAACGTGGCCTACCATAGCTGTGGCCCCCCCCCTCCCCCAGCCCTGAGCCATGATTCCAGCCAACCAAACTCCCTTAGGCCAGATCTTCACACTGCAAGTTTTCTTATTAAGGTGTCTCTTTCCAGATCGTTCTCCTGATATTGACAATTACTCTGAGGAAGAGGAGGAGAGTTTCTCATCAGAACAGGAAGGCAGTGATGATCCATTGCACGGGCAGGTAACTTTCCACAGCCTCTTACATGTAGTGTCTTGAGAAATAATTCCAGACCCTCCTGGGGTTTCCTAACTTCATTCCATCCCTTCACCCACTTAGGACCTGTTTTATGAAGATGAGGATCTACGGAAAGTAAAGAAGACCCGGAGGAAACTAACCTCAACCTCTGCCATCACAAGGGTGAGCCTCGAAGGTCTGGGGCATGTTTTACCTGAGATTTTCAATTTGGAGGTAAGGGGAGAGTGGTATATTGAAGCCTCCTGGAGTCTTTTTAAAAATCTGCACGTGGCCATTCCCTGAAGGTTCTGATACACCCCTCTATCTCCTCCTCCTCCTCCTCCTCCTCCCCCACCCCGCCCCCCCACCACCACTACTACCTAATTAAAAGTCACTGTTGTAGAGAAGCAGCATTACTTATAGGAGTGTGTTATATTTTTCAGATTATGTCAGGATAGAAAATAGGTTGAGAAACCCTGTTTTAGACTTTGGAACAGAAAATGCTTCCTCAAGAAGCAGAGCACCTCAGACACCCCATGTCCCCTCTCAGGGAGGTTACTTCAGATTATGTCCTGCCTACCACAGAGACCCAGTCTTCTCTAGGGGTATCACCATTTTTAATCATTTTAACCCAGAAATCATAGGCTAATGCTTATCTAGTCCACAATAGATAAAAGTCACTATTTTGATAAAATTAAGAGTCCTGGACTGAGACACTTAGTACCTGGATGTCTAGGTTAACCTTGGTGGGTTTTTTTTTTAATTTAATTTAATTTTAATTCCAGTATAGCTAACACACTGTTCTATTAGTTTCAGGTGTACAGCATGGTGATTCAACAATTCTATACATTACTCAGTGTTCATCATGATAAGTGTACTCTTAATCCCCTTCACCTATTTCACCCATCCCCCACCCACCTTCCACTGGTAACCAGCAGTTTGTTCTATAGTTATAGTTAAGAGTCTGTTTCTTGGTCTAAGTTAACTTTGACTGATTCGGGAGTTCTTGCGTGGGAGAGTCAAAGTGCCAGAAACTCAGTTTCATTTTTCCTGACACATCCTGATTCTCTAGTACAGAGCTAGCTTAGGGACCCCAAGAACAGAGATTCCCATCACCTTCAGGAATGAACTACATGTAGGCCAGACCTTCCAGATGTGTTGTATCTAAGTCTGGCCTTCACCATGAAACAACACTGTCCTCTCCATGCATCGTCAGGTATCAGCGGGCTTAAATGTAAATTCTCAAGACTAAGGCCTTGATTTCCCCCCTTGAATAATGACTAGAGAGTGTGAGAACTGTTTCACTGTCCGCAGGTATCTAATCCTTGATTGGCACTCCAAAACGACCTGGGGAAGACATGTCCCCGGAGCCTTAGACATCTTGCATCATTGTGCTCACAATGGGAAGAGACTAGAGGATCACTCTGTGTTGTAGCTTCTTCTGTTAAGTTTTTCTTCCTGCTCTGTAACCACAGAGAGGCCCTACTTTCTTCCCATCAGATGCCTACTGGAGCTTTATAAATCACCTCTCCCTGGGGTCTCCCTTGAACCAGCTTCACCCTGTTACATGACCAGAGTTCAGTGTTCCTATTAGTATCCTCTACCTCAAAGGTTGTTCTTTGTTTTTATTTTTGTTTTGTTTTGGTTTTTTTTTAGCTCCAGGTACTTTCCAGTCAGATTACCAGAGACTAAGTAGCAGTTCTTTAGTTTCTGTCTCCTTTTCTACACATGAGTTCTTCTCTACTGACCAAGAATACTTTGTTCTAGACCCACTAATTGACTTGCTGTTTCTTTGTTTTTTCTCTGCTGTGGATGCCCTTCTGCCTTTGGAAGCCCTGCTTTTTCTTGAAGGCCTGGCTCCGTCTTACTTGCAAGTTAGTCTCTTCCATCCCCAGCTGGCAAGTCAGTCATTCAGTCAGGAAGTACCTAGGACCCCAAGCTCATCACTGTGCCTGGAGTTTGAGACATTGAGATAAGAAAGGTCTCATCTGTACCATCAAGGAGTCTAGACACAGACAACGTCTAAACCAGTGGCTGCAACACAGTAGAGCAGGTGCTAGAAGATAGAGTTTGGTGTAAGGGACAGCGATGGCACTAAGGGGAAAGGGACCGACTCTGAACAGAAGTGCTAAGAGAGCTTCGCAGACCAGATGCCAAGAGATGGGTTTCTAAGGATGAACAGAGGTTCACCAAGTGAATTGAGGGAGAATGTTTAGTCAGGGCAGAAGGTACCGTATAGAAGGGCCCAGAGGGGTACAGCAGCGTGCCATTCTTTACAGAACCGTAAGCAGTTTCCGCTGGAATGTGGGTGTGAGGTGTTGTGTGGTGACATGAGGCTAGAGACAGGCAGAGCAGCCCTCACACACACTCGGGCCCGACACTGCAGTTTGTCCTCCGGGCCCTGGGGACCAATGAAGACCTCTAATTTGGGGAGGGTAACATGATTAGATTTGCATTTGTGATAATCACTGTGGAGAGAACAAGACTGGAAACCGGCTGGGAGTGTGAGGGTCGGGGGAGTGTCGGTTGAAGGCCATTGAGGTGACCCGGCAGAGTTGTGGGGAGAACAAGGCCTGGAGGAAAGCTGTGGTGTTACAGATGAAAAGGAGTGTAAGAGTTAGTGAACACTCGGCTGTGAGGAGAAAGGGGAGGGGAGAGACTCTAGGTTCAGACTCCTATAATCGGGGGGTTGGTGATAATGGTACTTAGGATAAGAACAGGGAGAAGGTGATGAATTCCTACAAATTCTGGGTTTGAGGCGCCTGTATATATGCAGGTGGAAATCACCAGGCAGCACCATGGATCTGAAAGACTGGAGAAATGGATGAGCTGGAGATGCATGGGTGGTGGAAGGCTTTAGGGAGAGAGGAGGCCTCCTCCTTCCATCTCTGCCCACAGCCCTGGGAACTGCCCCAGCATTCAACGCACATGCCTGCTACCCTGGTGGGTTTTACGTGCCAGAGGGGAGAAACTGTCTTCCCGTCTTCATGTCCTCCCACAGCTCTTTACAAAAGCGGGCTCTGGGTCACTCTGTTACTTCACTTGATCAGTCCAAAGGTGGCTATTTTTTGAGAATTATTGTGCAATTTGTCCCTACAGCAACCTAACATCAAACAGAAGTTTGTGGCCCTCCTGAAGCGGTTTAAAGTTTCAGATGAGGTACGACCCCTTACTCCCAAGGTTGATGGTGAGTAGAATTCCCTGAGTTTCACCCTCGTTCCTGGGGTATACTTTTTCCTGCCACTGTGAGTCAGGACTGTAAAACCCCCAGATGAGAAAATAACTAAAGAAGGGCTTTAAGCTACTTGAAAAGAGAAAGGAAAGCTTTCCAAACCCAAGGTTTCACGATACCAGGAGGCAGGAGTAACATGGTTATACGCAGCTGTTGTCTAATACCACACCTCTGGTATGGGGTGTCAGTAACAGATCCAGTTGTTGTTGAGTGTTCCTCAGTGGTCAGCCCTGGCATTGGATCGAGCCCCACGTCGGGCTTTGCACTGTCAGTTTGGAACCTGCTTGGGATTCTGTCTCTGCCCCTCCCCCACTCATGCTTGCACTCTCTCTCAAAATAAATAAATAAACTTAAAATAAAAACTAGAGAAGTCGTGTCCTCCCTGGTCTTTGACCAGCCTGGT
Organism: Cryptoprocta ferox; assembly: GCA_028646485.1. Taxonomy (NCBI): domain Eukaryota; kingdom Metazoa; phylum Chordata; class Mammalia; order Carnivora; family Eupleridae; genus Cryptoprocta; species Cryptoprocta ferox. The sequence continues at coordinate 5,814,572 of CM053575.1, read as the reverse complement.
GCCAGGTTTCATAGGCTTCTCTTTTCAGTGGACTGGAAGGAGATGGAGAGGAAACTTGTTTAGAGGTGTCTTTGTCCTTCTGTGGGCTCCTCAGGGAAATAGAATTGGCCCTCACAGCTCACAGTGCTCTGGGTTTTCTTGTGCCCATGCTTTGGCAGAAGTACATTAGCACTTCTGCTTTTCTTCTCATGCCAGGCCCATAGTGTGGAGTGGTAGGGAGGCACTGAAAGGGAAAGGTGGCCTCACCACATCCCTGCTCTCAGGAGTGGATCACAGAAAGGACACCAAGGTTACCCTGATGCGTCTGACGCTATGGCATTGCCCATTGCGGAGGACTAGTTAAGGAGGCCGGTTGGTACCTGTCCAGGAGAAAAGAGTTGCACGTCTACCGTAGTTGTTAATAGAGGTACCCCCAAACTCAAAGATTTTTTCCCCCCACAGGTGGGCTTCGGGCTGGAACATGTCTCCCGAGAGCAGATACGAGAGGTAGAAGAGGACTTGGATGAACTGTACGATAGTCTGGAGATGTACAATCCCAGCGACAGTGGCCCTGAAATGGAAGAGACGGAGAGCATCCTTAGCACTCCAAAGCCCAAGCTCAAGTGAGGCCCAAACCTGCTCTATCGAATTGTCTCCCTGCATCTCTCCTTCCTAAACCAAACAGTCTCCTAGACCCCCTCCCTCACTTCCGCTCCATTACCAGGGAACTTGGCTCCTCACCTTTGTGGAACCTCCAGCTGTCTGGATAAGGGTCACTGTTTTTGCCTCTAGCTGGCAAAAGTCCTGATAGCACTTCCTGAAGTCCTTTGGTCCAGGCCCTCCTTGTCCACTCTGCTGTGTCCTTCCGCAGCGGGCATCCTTCAAGCCCGGGTTGTTGATCTTTCTTGAACACTGCGTCACTACCCAGCCTTCCATGGGCTGCTGCTCTGGGCCCTGGTGGCCACTGACCCTGGCTGTGCTTCTTCGCCGCAGGCCCTTCTTTGAGGGGATGTCGCAGTCCAGCTCACAGACGGAGATTGGCAGCCTCAACAGCAAGGGCAGCCTCGGCAAAGACACCACCAGCCCTGTGAGCAAGACCAATGGCTATGGGGGTCGGGGAGAGGGACCAGGGGAGTGTTGGGGCTTAACCCTCTGGGAACTCTGCTCTTGGCTCATTTTGTGATCGCAGAAGAGCAGTCTCAGCTTGTGTCAACCTTGGGTGTCCTCATCACAGTCCTAGCCGGGAGCTTAGTTCTTTGTGGGCATTGCTGTGGCGGTTTGGGTGTTCTTTTTTGGTGAGTTTCTACCACGACTTGGAGCCTTCCTTCCCAGAACACACAGTGCGTCAGATTTCTCCCTCAACATCTGTACCATGGTAGCTGGGAGTATGGCACCCCGCCAGCGTTAAGCAATGCTGCTTTCCAGCCCAGGGAAAGAACATAAAGGGGCAGGAAGCCCACAGGGCTTTATTCGTTGGGGGGGGGGGCAGTGCCCTCAAAGAGTTAGGAATTTAGCGGGTAGGTTTCCATTTTGCCTGGTGGCCAGGAGGAGAAAGTTGCTGTCTGCTGTAGCACCACGGGAGGCCCGAGTCGCCCTGGACCATGCTCTGTCCCTACTTGGGAAGGCTCTCCCTAGCAGTAGCTCGGGGGTTGGAGCCTGGGTTGATGCTGTATCTACCTCAGGCCCTAGGAAGCTGTTCTCATTTACAACTAAAGGGAAGGAGATGTTGTGCCTGATTTTAGTGTAGTTTACGGTTTGCTGTTGCAAGCCCAGTGTCTTTTCTGCAGATCAAAGACACTGAGTCTTTTAAAAAGTTCTGTTCTCTCCACTTCAGCAGAGGGCATGCACAACTCACCTTGCGAATAGGTATTAATAGTGAAGAAATGATGTGAGGTACTCCATCCCCTGAACAGTACTGTGTCTGTGGAAGGGCTGCCGTCTGTCCCAGGTGTCTGCAGACCCTGCGGCCGCTCATAGGTCAGCCGTGGGCTGCCTTACTGCTTGCTGCCACCAGGTGGGGCTGTCTCCCTTTCCTGGTGAAGGCACAGCCTGCACTGTCTGGCCCTAGAACAGTGGCAGCAGGTGGCATTAGTGAAGAAATGTGGGGTGGAAAACTGCAGCCCACAAGGAGAATCCCTCCACAGAGCAGGCTCTGGCATGCCACTTGCAGACCCTGCACTCTTATCTGGAGCTGAGGAGGCTTCCCCTGACTATTTATGTGGCTTGTAGCTGCTCTTTCTCATGGACCTCCTAAATGGCCCTGCTGAATTGTCAGTGTCCACATGGACAGATCATTGGCTGCTACAGCCAGATTTCATCTTAAATATAAATATGAAGGATGACCCTTCTAGAGAGAAAACTGGCACCTGGCTGAAGAACGGTTTCATAGTGTCCTAGGAATGCGGAACAAGGAATACTGTAACAAAATGCAATTAAGTTCTTCACTGAGATGCTGCCCCCAAAAACACTAAGCATAACACCTAACATATAATAAATGCTCAATAAATGGTAGGGATCGTTATTATTACATCAATACATTATTTTATACTAATGAAGGTATTTCTTGGTTGAGAGAACTTGTCTGTAAGTTCTACTTCAGTCCCAGATGTATGGCTAACACAGTTTAGAGAGGAACACCACTGAACCTCTGAGCCTCAGGCGCCTTAGAGTTGGCATAGCAGCCTAGTTAGCTCAAAAGTCAACTGAGTATCAGTCTTTACAGTATGATGGCCTGAGGCCCGCTTGTCTAAGCAGAACGTTTCTCTGGGCAGGGTGGGAATTAAGTTGAGAGTATGTACTCTGGAGTCATACTTCTGAGTTTGAATCTTGACTCCATCATTCCACTGACTGTGTGATCTGAGGCAGTTGCCAGGCCTTCGTTTCCTCATCTACAAAGTACCTGTAAAAAGCACATGCCCTGTAGGGCAGTGTGAAGATACCACAAGAGAATGCAGGTAAATCCTCTAGCATGGTGCCTGATGGATAGGTGGATTGACTTACTACATGGGAAACATGTGGTAAATGGAAGCTGCTATTGCTGTTCTTATTATAGTCTCTTAGAACCATTTCAGTTCTGGTCTCCTGAAATTGTTAGAATCTCGATGTCTTTTTAGTGAGTCCTTCAAATTCTGGCTCTGTTGGCCACATTTCAGACTTGCTTTGCTGATTCTCTGTGGTATTTCTGTTTTGAAGAGCCCCATATGTCTTGATGTGATGTGGGACTTTGGAATCCTTTAGTATGAAAGGCACCTGGGGAAATACAAAGCAAGGCCATGGTTATACAGGGAAGTTCCAAATATATTAGAAAAAAAATACTGAGATTATGCATATATAGGCAGGTGTGCACATGCTGCCCAACTATTATCCTCTCTTTCTGATTTCCTAGAATTGTTGTTTTATTTTTCTTAATCTTTTTTGTTCCCCAGTTTCAGAGGATTCCGTTTATCACTAGAACCAGAAGGAATTTCTGCTGAGACAAGTTATTACAGTTGTTAGCTTTCCCAAGACTTGAGTACACAGTAGCAGCAGAATTTGGTTTTCCAAGCTAATAACAATAGGCCCTGACAGTGCTTCAGCTAGGGAGGTCGAGAAACACAGCGTTTCAGCCAAGACTGCCTGCTGCTAAAAGAGTTGCCATTTCCATTGCACTGTAAATTATGGTGTTAGAGACTAGTACTTCATGAAAAAGAGAGCCTAACCACTACCTCGCTCTGCCCCCCTCATAGGAGCATGTGCCCTCCCTGCAGCCCCAGCATTGCCCCATGGGCACGATACTTCAGACTGGTAGCATCTGCCTCCAGTGCTACACAGTTAGACACAGCTACTGCACAGCTGTGCTCCAGGGTTCTGGGGTAACAAAAGTCCTTCATATTTACAGGAGCAAAAATAGGAATTTGGAGAATTGGGAGTTTGCTCCTAGTGGGACTGTTTGGAACATCTAGAAGAGTCAGTGAATAGCCAGCACGTTCCCTCTAACCCCAGGCCAAGTGAAAGTTGTTGCAACTTCACCATGGAAACAATTCTGTACCTGTCACAGGGCCGGACATACTACTTTAAAACCCTCCAGCAGAATGGTGTTATTGCTGCACTTTGTTCTCTTTAAATGTATTTAATTCATTTGTGATACTGAAATCCAAAATTGAGTGAAATCATCTTTAGTCTTAAATCTAACCAGGACTTTTCCATGATTCTGGACTCCGTTAACATTGGTTATTCATGTAGACAATGTGTAATGAACTAGCTTGTAATCTGAAGCAAACTATTGTTTGGCTCTGAGCCAAACCATCTCAACATTTGGGGTCACAAGGTCTGGTTAAAGTATGTTGGATTAGTCTTGCAGCTGGTTTAGAGCAGTGCCTCTCAACCAGGGGTGTTTTTTGCCTTCTTCCCAAGGAATATTTGGCACTGATAATGACTAGAGACATTTTTTATTGTCACAACTTGAGGGGTTGGGGGTGCTGCTGCTAGCGCTTAGTGGGTAGAGGCCAGGGATGCTGTTTAACATCCTGCCATGCACAGGACACATCACCCACAACAAAGAAGGATCTGGCCAAAATGTCAGCAGGGCTGAGGTGAGAAACCATATGTTGTAGATAGAATACGACACGGGGCCTGCATTTGCTATACTTGTTCATTAGTTTGCCAAGTGCCCCCTTGAATTTGTAAGCCCAGTGTTTCTCAATACTATATAATTTGCTCAGAGGAATGATTTTGAGTAATTGGGAGGAAGTAGGATATCTTTGATCTTTCCTGGCTCCCTGGTTTCCAAAGAGATTCACTAAGGCCAGTACCTTCCCTACTTCTAAGACCCACAACAACGCTCAAACTCTTGTGACTTTGACGTAGCCTCTGCACAGTCAGAAACAATATTAACAAATATGAAAAATCTAGTTCTATGTATCAGTTGTTTACAAAGTAAATTTTTAATGTTTATGAAAAATGCTGATAAGAGTTGGGGACAGAGGGAGAATTAATTCACACCTAAATGGCTTAGCATTGGGTATCTTTTTGCTTAGTCGATTCATTTGCCTTGAGAGTTTTGTAGATGTTTTTACCAAGCAAAATAAATTTGGCTACCATGGGTGTCTTTAGTCTCAAAGTCAAAGACCTGAACTGTAAGATTTTCCTTCCCGGAAACTTCTGACAAGCAGAAGAGGCCCCAGATGTCCTCCTGGGTGAGGGCGTTTACTGCACCCAGAGTGGGAGGCCTTGCAGGGCCATCCAAAGTCATCTAAACGCTGAGCTTCTCTTCCCTGTGACATGTGAGAGTCCGAGAGACGAGAGCTGCTGGCCTCTTCATTGTACTGTGCTACTGATTTAATGATGACAGAATAGCTGATCCTTCTGACACTTGGTTTTTGCAAAACATACTCCTTAGAAGATGGAAATTCCAAAGATTTTGATGAGATCTTTAAGTGGAAGCATTTGAAGCTTCTGAGGGACCAAGAAAACCAGTTAGAATGGTAGTTATTTGGATGATGACGACTAATTATTATAATTTTTGCAGATGGAATTGGCTGCTCTGGAAAAAGTCAAATCTGCTTGGATTAAAAATCAAGATGACAGCTTGACTGAAACAGACACTCTGGTATGTGCAGCTCAGTCCCCTGTTCAACTTAGTTTTTGTGCCTTTAGAAATAAAGCCAACAGACCTTCAGGACCATTCTGGGAGTTTTGCCTACATCTGTGGACTTGTGAATGTTCTGTGTTCTCTTTCTCCTAGAATCCTTACCCATGGAATATAACCTACCCTGGAGACCAGGTCATTCCCCAAATTAGCAAACCAGAAATGTCCCCATTCTGCTCTTTAATTAGATCTGACTAAATGCTAATTTGGATAATTTCTCACTATCTGTCATCCTTATTTACTTCTGAGAGATGACAACCAGTATCTTCCCCTGAAAAACCATCCCTTCCTTAGCTTTTTAGAGTGACCTAGTGATTATTGGTCAAGTCCTTCCCCTAAGAGACTGGAGCTGCCCAGGAGGGCAGGCCAAGCCCTAGAGAAATGTATTGCCTGGGGTGGCCAATTTAAACATTGGCTACACACACACTTACTGGGTAACTACATGTGCTGAGCAGTGAAGAAGTGAAGGTGAGAATACCAAGGCCTCTGCCATTGAGACACCACTCTCCAGGAAGAGAGCCAAGCTGTGCACACCTGAGGCTCTGTGGAGGCTCAGGGAAGGGCGAGTGATTCCGACTGGAGGGGGACTTCTGAGGTGGGCCTCTCAGAATATGCTCAAGTTCATCCAGTGGAACTGGAGGCTGGACACGGTGGGAGGGAGCAGAGAACTTTACCAGATACCACATGGGGCTGTATATGCATTAGCCTCCCAGTGAGACCTCGTAGTTGAATGGAGTCCAGGGAAGAATTATCTTACGCTTATGTTTCCTATAGTAAATAATGCTGCATTAAAGATCCAGTAAATAACCAGACATTAGACTTGATGCAAGGTTAATTTAAAACTTACTATTGACTTGCACTTTATAGTGCACCAGTAATCTGAAAACCCAGCTTCCACTCTTGCCTGACTTTGGTCCATACTGCAGTGGTCATTTCAAAATGAAATTCAAAAATTCAAAAAAAAAAGAAAGAAAGAAAGAAAAAGAATTCCAATCATGTTGTGTCATGATTAAAATTCTCCTCCCCACCTAAAGAAGCCAGATCATCAGTCCAGGTTTGTATGTTGACAAATAGTTCATAAATGCAGAGGGCAGATTGAACAGCAAAAGACAGTACCCAGCACAGCGGGTACACTTAATTAAATTGAACAGTAAGCTTCCTCATTGGTGAGATAGGAGTTGTGCTTCTAGGAAAAGAGAGCGAGTGACTGATTCTCCTTGGGAGACTCTCCAGTGGTCACTGAGGGGGAAGTAACTCTCATCGCTTCCTTTCCTCCATGGCAGGAAATTACCGACCAGGACATGTTTGGAGATATGAGCACAAGTCTGGTTGTGCCAGAGAAGGTCAAAACTCCCATGAAGTCCAGCAAAACAGATCTCCAAGGTTCTGCTTCTCCCAGGTAACTCGCGATTGGAAGAAAATCCTAAAACGGGATAGAATTAAGGAAACCAAGCAGATGGTGTGAGGCTTGTGACCATAGTTAGCATAAGCTCATGGCCCAGGGAAGAGTGTGCTGGCAATGGCTTTGGGGTCACAGGGGCTATTTAACTACCTCCTTTCCACATCTCTGGCAGCAAAGTGGATGGGGTGCACACGCCCCGGCAGAAGCGGAGCACACCCATGAAGGAGCGGCAGCTCTCCAAGCCCCTGAGTGAAAGAACCAACAGCTCTGACAGTGAGCGGTCCCCCGACTTGGGCCACAGCACACAGGTACCCCATCGCTCAAGGCCAGGGCCCTAGAGCATCCCTAGACCTTGGCTTCTCTTTTGTCATCTTCCTTGGATAGTTAGGTAGAGAGAAAAGGAGGAATGTGCTGAATAAAAGTCTTGAAGACAGATCTAAATCCGAGAAGGCTAACATATGTGTTAACTACTACTATTGCGGAATTGGCTTTGGTGCTGATCTGCAGGGAGCGGAGGAGGGAGCAGGAAATGCCAGCATCGTCGCAGCCTGCCATCCCCCTCAAGTGGCAGTTCCACACCTTATTTGTTCTGCCTCCTCCGCTTCCATCAGACCTCAGTCTAGAGATTGTGTAGTGAATCAGTTATTCTAGAGGACAGCAACCATCAAAATCTCATTGGACATCACCCACCTGGACTCAGATACCCTTTGCACTACTGTGGGCCAGTTAATGTGATTTCAAGCTGGCAAATCAACAATATTAAAATATTTTGATTGAAAGACCCAAGAGTAGGCTGGAATAGAGGCAGAAGAAACCAGACCTCAGGAATTATGTTCTCTTTCTGAAGGCCAGGGGCATCGGGGCTTGGGGAAGGAACCGTTCTCAGCTGACACACCTCACACAACTACTCTTCCTCTAGAGCTAACAGCAAGCCTGTTCGCTTACCTGATAAATAGCATCAAGAGAAAAGTTTGTGTCAATGTGGCTTCCTGAGTTTGACACTATTGCATAGCTGAAAATGAACTGGAGACCAGAATAGCCTGTGCCTGGGGCGAGGTGTCGTCCTTCTTGCTAATCACTGTTCCTAAAGTACCTTTTGTTCCCCCTGACAGTGGGGCTCCCTACCCAGCACTCACTGCCACTCTCCTTGGTTCTCTCCCCATTGCCCTCATTTTCATTTCTGTGAGCACCTGGTAACTGTTACCTCCTCCTCTCCTGGTGCTTCCCGCTGCATCATTACCCTTCAGGGGATGCTGGATGTGTTTCTAGCTAGTCTGCCCTCCCTCCCTCTGTCAGGACAACCGCTGTGGCTTCGTCCCTGTGTCTGAGTGTGTTCTCGGAGTGTGTTCTGCTCGCTCTTTATCCTTCTCCTTTCCATTTTGCTCTGGCCAGTGGGATACTGGGTCTCCTCCAGAAATTCCTAGTGTCTGTTCTCCCTGAGTACCCCTGCTCCAGGGATTCTCTACCCTAGTGCACCCTGCCCTACCCTCAAGCTCCCTGGGGACTACCTCACAGGCACTTTTGTCCCTGCAGATTCCAAGAAAGGTTGTATATGACCAACTGAATCAGATCCTGGTATCAGATGCAGCTCTCCCAGAAAATGTCATCCTTGTCAACACTGCTGACTGGCAGGGCCAGGTAAAGCGGGGCTGGGGAGGAGAGGTTCTGGGGGCCAGAGGCAGGACATGGAGAAGTGGGAAAATGACCCCCATGTCTCAGGCCCCTCTTCACTGAACTCAGCCTATAGCTCTAGGCTCCTTGTCCCAGTTCTGTCATTTTCCAGTCTGTGGGACTTCATGTCACTAACTTTCTGTACCTCAGTTTCCTCATCTGTAGGAAAGCAACAGTATTTCCGATCCTACCTTCCTTCCAGGGTGGTTGTGTGTGGTTTTTCTGTCAGCCTAACAGAATAAAGGTATCTTGAAAGGTACAAAGTGCTGTAAAAAGCCAGAGGTTGCCCTAGTTCCCATGAAGAATTCAGAAGAGGCAGAGCAATCCCCTCAGGCTCCCAGGCACCGCTGTCCACACCCCACCCCCCTTCCCCGTAGATCCCGGTGGCTGAATCCCTCTTTCTGAGGAGCCCTGCCACCTAGAACATATGCTGCAGAGGCAACATGAGAATCTAAAGATTCCTTAACCTTCCCACGTTTCCTGGCTAGCATGTCTATATGGGGTCTAGCCCCACCTTCTCTGCACTGACAGCCAGAGACCTGACCTTTGCCTGGCTTTGGTCTGAAGGACAGAGGACGGGGCCCTGCAACTCTAGCTGGTATTGCAGACTAGCCTGCTCCCGTGGTGCCTGTGGGGGAGCTGCGTGCTTGCTGCGTGGATTCATCTGTGTCCCTGCCCTTTTCCTCCCTGCCCCCCAGTACGTGGCAGAGCTGCTCCAGGACCAACGGAAGCCTGTCGTGTGTACCTGCTCCACCGTGGAGGTCCAGGCCGTGCTGTCTGCCCTGCTCACCCGTATTCAGCGCTAGTAAGGCCTCTGCTTATCTCCTGCCCTTTGGGGTTCCCTTTGACCCCATCTTCCCACCCTGACTTCTAAGCAGCAACAGGACTGCCCAGCCTCACCAGACCAAAAATTCTCAGTCCCTGTGTGGTTCGGCAGTGGCAGCCATGGTGCTCTACTATCCCTGCTGGCCCCAGGGGTCAGGGTGTGGAAATGTCATTCTCCTGCTCTCCCTGCCTCCCCACTTGTACTCCTTGACCTGCCACATCTTTTTAAACCCAGGATGAAGAAGACCAGGGAGAAAGAACCAGGGTTTTACAAAGGCCTTTTACTCTCATCCCTCTAACTGCGCCATGATACTTGGCATCCAGAGTCAGGGCTTCCCCTCCCCAGGACCTCCCTGGAGGGGCTCAGAGTCCCTGCCAGTGGGAATGAGAACTGCAGGCCTTCCAGGCATCTGGGTGGGCTCACGCCCACTGCTGACCCTTGGCAGCACTGCCAGATTGTCTCCCATTAGGCTAAGCTAATTCTTTCTTCCTTCTAGACAACCACCTGCCCTCTCTGATCCTAGACTTCTCTCCTAATTGCAAAAGCACTGTAGTTTATTGCCTCTCTGTGTATTATTTTGTTTATTGGCTTATTTTTCCCCTGTGCATTGTTGAGATCAAGTAAAGTCAGAGCTTGGGGCCTTTGTCTGAGCGGGATGCTGGCGAACCCCCTAAATGTGATTGTGACTCTTCCCTTGCTCCCCAGCTGCAACTGCAACTCCTCCATGCCAAGACCAGTGAAGGTAGCAGCAGTGGGAGGCCAGAGTTACCTGAGCTCCATCCTCCGGTTCTTTGTCAAGTCGCTGGCCAGCAAGACCTCTGACTGGCTTGGCTACATGCGCTTTCTCATCATTCCCCTCGGTAAAGATGGTGCAGATTTCACTCCTGAAGCAGCATGTTGGGGCTGGGCCCTAAGAAGGGACAGTTAGGGAGATCAAAGGCCAGGCTGTATTCTATCCCTTAACCAGTTTACCTTCTCTGGCTTCCGTCTCCCAGGTTCTCACCCTGTGGCCAAATACCTGGGCTCAGTCGACAGTAGGTACAGCAGTACCTTCCTTGATTCTGGCTGGAGAGACCTCTTCAGTCGCTCGGAGCCCCCAGTGTCAGGTAATGGCCCTTTCTGAGGAATTGAGCCAAAATGCCACCGGGTTCATGGAGGGCCAGTCTTGGCCGAAGGAAGAGGCCAGGAGAGCTTACTTTTTTCCTCCCTATGGCTCTACCTCTTCCAATCCCTTTGCATGTTTATTTTTTCAGTAAGTATTTATTAGGAGGAGGCCCATTATATGCAGCCCTTTTTCACTCTGAATGTTTTTAATCTCTGCTGTTTGCTCTACTCCTATACATCGAGAAATAAGGAGGGCCATGAGGAGGTGGTGAGGAGGACATTTCTAGTTGTAGAAACCAAACATAAGAAACAGAGAATAGTTACTAAGCAATCTGTTGATGAGCGAATAACACTGCGCTGACGATGTGTTTTCTCTGAAATACAGAGTAAAAGTGGCAGCACTTAGAGTGAGCTTGAGTTCTACAAGGCTGAGGAGTAGCAAATGCATCACCAGACCTTGAAGGAAGTGATAAGCAGAGATTGGTAGAGTGGAGGAGTCCCTCTAGGCTACGAGATTGGTGTGAGCAAAATAGAGGCATGAGCATGATTAGCCTAGAAAAGAGCAGAGCGTTGGGGAAGTGCAAACAGATTGGAAGGGAGAGACCAGCTCTTTGATTCTTCGTTGCTTATATTCAAAACCAGAGGATATTTAGAACCTTCCTCTCCCTCAACTCCTAGGGTCTTCTGATGGGTCCCAGCAAGGGGATCTAGGAAGGTTTTCAGGTTTCCCGCTGAACTAAAGTGGCAGTTATCTCTCATCTTTTCTGCAGAACAACTGGACGTGGTAGGGCGAGTCATGCAGTATGTCAATGGGGCAGGTGTGACACACCAACTCCCTGTAGCTGAAGCCATGCTGACCTGCAGGCATAAGTTGTAAGTTTGACTTCAGGGGATTTCCTGAAAATAGGGTGGGTGGGCTAGATACATCTTGAGTTTTCTTTGCTTTTCCGTATTTTCCTTCTCCCCACCCATTTCTCTTTGTAGAAACCCAAGAGAATATGAGAGACAGCATTTTTACTGCCTCCCATCCAGGCCCTCCCATCCCTGTCCTGGGCCTCCCCCCGCCAAATAGATGCCCCCTTAGTATAAGAGAAGCCCATCCCAGGGGCTGAAATCCACACGAGGGAGAAGGAGGTGTAGTATGCAGCATCGGGTCTCGTGCCTCCATCTGTGGCTCCTCATGCCATCCTGAGACAAGGTGGAAAGTGTCATGTAGTGTCTGGACTCCCTTGAAGCCACAACAAAATATCAAAAGCTTGTATCCCCAGCTCTCCATGCAGTATCACCCACTAACTATAAGGCTTTCCTTTCTCTCCCAACAGCCCTGATGAAGACTCCTATCAGAAGTTTATCCCCTTCATTGGCGTGAGTACTGACTCCCTGCTCCTCTGTACCCCACCCATTCTCCTGGCCTCCCCCCACACACACGAACAAATAAAAGATTCATCTAGACAGCAGTTCTCATTTAGAGGTGATTTTGCCCCCAGGGGACATCTGGCAATGTCTGGAGACATTTTTGGTTGTCACAGTTGGAAGTTGGGGTGCTGGCATCCCACTGGCATCTAGTGGGTAGAGACCAGGGATGCTGCTAAATTTCCTACAGTGCACAGGACAGCAACAACACCACCACCCACCCCGCCCCAAACAGATTGATCTGGCCCCAATGTCAATAGTGCCAAGGTGGAGAAACCCTGGGCTGGGTGGGACATGTACTGAGCTGTTCCTTTCAGTGTCCTCTTTTCCTGAATCATGGGCTACCCCAGATCATCAATAGCGTCTCATATTTATTACACCATGCCCAGAACCTGGTGCCGTGGCCTAGGGAGGGACATCCAGAGCATAGGTTCTGCAGCCTCCAGGGAAAAGAAAGCTGCCTCAGAAATGAAATAATAATAGATGATATTCTGAAGAGAAGTCCAAGAAATAGGTATTTCTGTCTTCAGGGTCAAATGTGCCATTGTAAAGGAGGGTCCCTTCTTTCCTTTCCTGTTTACTCAAAGGAGAATCTCTAGATGAGTTCGTTGATTTTGAAAATAAGAGGGAAATGTCTCAGATATCTCTGGTCAGGTGGCACTGGCCTTTGTTTCATTTGGCAGTAGCTGGGCCACAAGGCAGAGACCAACCAAGAAAGGAACCGCAGAGGTGACAGAGCTGACACCCTGCGGGGCCAAAGCACTCCACAAAAGCGTGGCTGAAAATTCAGATTTCCATGTATGAGACAATTGAATTTCACTTCCAAATCAGCTTGTATCTTTTCCTGTCCTCTCCTAGCTTTGGGCAGGGGGACATATGCAGATGAAGGGCTTATTCTTTGCTTGCCCCAGACTCTGGATGTCTCAAGTGATCGTGGAAGATCCCTGAGCCTGGAGAAATTTGGTTGCTCTTTCTTGTGCCTTGCTAATGCCTACTGTCTGAATGATCCACTCAGTCCCTGTTAGCCATGAGGGCTACTCCCATTGCCATGTTGGAGGCTCCAGACCATGGCCTGTAGTCTAAGCTGATGGTTTGATACACATCTTTATGGAGCTGTGGGTTGCTGCACACTCTGGCCTCATAGACAAGAGAGAAATATAAAAAATTTAAAGTTCAAACCAACAAAGAAACGGCAGCCTCATATAATGCCAGGGGAGCAAGGGGAGTTGTCCCCAGGAAGTTCAGAGTGTCAATATGTTACTTTCTGGGAACTAAAATAAGGATGCATAGAGAATTTGGGACCAACTTCAGTGAATAGCAGCACTGTGTTCTGAGCAGCCTTGAGGGGGCCATCTGCACATCATCTACACCCTGCCAGGCCCCAGGGTTCAGCTTCCCTGACCCCCCAGCTCTGCTGCGCCTCTGCCGGGTGCTAGGCCCTTGGCTGCAACCTCACAGGAATTCACCTGTCACTTCAAGTCACAGCTGCGACATTCAAATAGTCTGTTTCTAGCCGTGCCCTTTGCTGGCCGCTGGAGGGCCCCCTCTGTCCTTCCCAGAATTCTCTATGAGAAATCTAAAAATCCTTTGGGAAGCTGAAATTAATACCACTGCCTTGAGGCAGGGAAGGGGTGAGGGTGCCTGGGATCACTTCCTTATCCCTACTGTCCCAGATTCCATGCAGCAGGTCTGGAAAGGAGGAAGCTGGTATCAGCACATCAGCATGTTCCTTGCTTGGTGCAACAGGCAGGCATTCAGAGAGTGCCTCCCCTGCAACACCCTGTCTTACGAAGCTTTCTCAGAGCGGTTCTTTACTTCTCTGACATGGGAAGATGGCCTCCTACCCACGTGCTCTTAGAAGAAATGAGATCAGAATACTGAAATGGTTCCTGCCTTCAAGGTGGCTTTGCCCTCCCCAGAGATGAGCCACTAGGTCTCATGTGCCTCCACCTCATTGTGTGGAACTGGGCTTTTATACATATCTCAAAGAGCTGGGCTGCTCTGGATTTGCAAAGATTTTAAAAGCCTCTAACCAAATAATATACAGTAATGGCTGTTGTGTTCAAATACCTGCTTCCAGCTGGCTCAAAATGTGTCCAGCTTTAGTGAGAGGACTCAATGCGGTATCTCTTCTTTCTTTCAGGTGGTGAAGGTGGGTCTGGTTGAAGATTCTCCTTCCACTACAGGTGAGCCTGGGTTCTTTTGCTTCTGTGAAGTGAGGTGATGCCTTCTGGGCCTCCCCTCCAGTCCAGCAGGCCAGAAGGTGAAGATTTTGGGGGTCCTAAAGTTAAGTCAGAGTTTGAGCAGGAAAACTGTGGGTACCTTCACTTCCTGGGTGAAGCAGTGGCAGGGAGCGGTGGGGAGGTGTCAGAGGCTCGGCTGCAGCTGAGACAGAGAGGTACCTTGACCCCTTGGCTGACTGTGTTTGTCCCCCTGACAGGTGATGGGGATGACTCACCTGTGGTCAGCCTTACTGTGCCCTCCACATCACCGCCTTCCAGCTCGGGCCTGAGCCGAGATACCACAGCCACCCCTCCTTCATCCCCATCCATGAGCAGTGCCCTCGCGGTTGTGGGGTAAGGCTCTTGAGCATACCTCTCCTTCCCACAGCCCCCTCCCTCAGGGCCCAGGAGCCATACTGACTTCCCCACCCTGCTCCACAGCATTATATAACAGTGATGGCACAGTGAGTGTAGAAGGCAGGTTAGTGGCGAGGACATAGGAGTTTGAATTCAGAGACTTGGGTCACTAGCCAGGCAAGTGGAACAGCTCTGTACAATGGAGACTACTTTCTTCCCTATCTCCCAGGATAAAAGAATTTAATGAGACAAATGGCAGAGAGGCCCTTTGTAACCTGTAAAGTACCTTACACGAGTCTTGCTGGGGGACTGCCCAGCGAGGTAGAGTGTGGGCACAGGAGTCCTGCACACCTGGGTTTGAGTTGTATTCTGTTTTAGGTCCGCTACATTAGCTTGTGTTAAGGAACGATTTACTCAGTGACACTTGCTAAAGCTCAGTGAGAGAGACCACATCAAGATATAGGGGTAGGGAGCACTGCCGTGGATTTTGCAGGTGGGGGTGGCTCAACTCCAACAGAACCGAAACAAGTGGAGATTTCTACCCAGGGAGCAGGTATGGATGGAAAATTACTAAGAAGAAACGTTAAGGGTCAGGGGGGGATTCTAAACTGACCTAACACGATTCTTACTGAAGACAAGTCAGGATGTCAGACATCTTCGGGGGCGGGGGGGTGGGGGGTGGCGTGGAGGATGAGGAAGCTGAGCAGGTATCCCGGATGATCAGATATGGGAGGTGGGGGCTCTTGCTAACTGTCTTAGTAGGGTTCTTGCTAACTGGATTTTACACGATGTACGCAAATGGGCCTAGGAAAAAGTTTAGGAACCAGACTAAAGTTTCTAAAGTTTGGTCAAACAAAGAATCTTTGTGACTTGGACAAGTTACTAAGCATTATTTTCGACTCTAAGTAGAGTGAAATAACCATGTCACAGTTTTGTGAGGCTTAAATAAGAACCTGTATGGTTTGCTGCCTGGCACATGAGAGATATTGCCTTCTTTTGTGCATTCAGTCTGTCTGTCTGTCAGCAGGGTGCCCGTTTGAGGCACTGGAGCTGTAATAGCAAATAAGAAAGGCTCATCCTAGTCCTGGAGCTCAGGCTTTTGGGCCCTGGCAATGCCAGAGCAGCAAAAACTTTCAAATTGTGTACGTTGCAGTAAGTGCTATGAAAAATTAGTAGGGGGATGGTTCTGAAAGGGGAAGGAATTTCTTTAGGACCTCAGGTACCCATAGTTTACATCAGGTGGTCGGGGGGCCTCGCAGAAGGCAGCTCTCATGCCAGGCCTGAGAACAGGAGGAGCTGACAGAGGGAGCATGGAGCAGAGTGCTCCCGCAGGGCGCCCGAGGGAGCAGACTGTGAGGTGAGAGTAGGGCAGGTGTGGGTCAGGAACGGAAAGGGCCCCTGCACCTTCTTCCTCCCTGTCTCCCTTTTTTCTCCCTTACCTCTTCGTGTTTCTTCTGGGGATGGTCCTCAGCAGCAGAGAGGGGAGACACTGGCCCGTGTTTTTTCCAGAAACACCAATGATAGGGTAATGGTCCCTGAAGAATAGGAGTGTTCTTAGATGGGGAGAAGCCTGCCTTGCTCCTCGGATCCCAACCCTTATCCTCCCTCTCCCTCCTCTCCCCTTTTCACTTCCCACCATACAGTCTCTACTGATTTACAGAAGGGACAGTGCAGGAAAGGAGGAACTCCCACACAGCCGGTGATGCCTCATGGTTCCAAGCTTCCTGGGGGTCTGGGGACCAGCCTTTACCTTGACCTCCTTTTCTATCCCATTTAAGCTGGTTTTTAATGGAACCACTGAAACTAGGCAGAAAGAGAAATGTCAGATGACTTTTGTAGCCTGTGTACCTATTGTGTCTGACGCCTCCTTTCAAGAAAACATCAGCCCTTTTTCCCCTCGGAGCTAAAATTATCCCTGAGCTAGAAGTGCCATAAATAAGAGAAGGTCAGCAGCCATCAGCTCTCCCTCCTGGGGCTGCTGCGGAGCTGGCCAAGGGGTTTCTGTCTCTGCCCCACTTCATCTCTGCAGCCCTTGGCTGGGTTTTGCCCAGGCTTTGCTTATTGGGTGTGTACATGTGTGCATGTGTATGTGCATGTGCCTGTATATGTGTGCATACGTGCTTGCTGGGGGTGTGTATGTGTGTGCATATGAGTGTGTGTATGTATGCGTGTGCACGCTTTCTTCCTAAAGCTCCTTTCCTCTCTGCTTCCCTCATCCCCTCCCTCACAGGGCCTCAGGTCTTTATCCGCTCCTGGCTTTGTCCTCTGATCAGCCTGTCTCTCCCTTCCCACATGAACCAATTCCATGAGACTGGAGGGAACCCAGAACCACTTAGTCTGCCGCCTCCTCTCACCCCTCCCAGAGCCTGGCAGTCTCCTCCGGGCCCTCCAGTCTGGCCACATAGTTGGGAACTGAGGGCAGAGCCTACTCTCCGTTACTGTTCCCCTTCCTCAGGAGCCCCAACAGCCCATATGGGGACGTGATTGGCCTCCAGGTGGACTACTGGCTGGGCCACCCCGGTGAGCGGAGAAGGGAAGGTGACAAGAGGGACGCCAGTTCCAAGAACACCCTCAAGAGCGTCTTCCGCTCAGTGCAGGTTTCCCGCCTGCCCCATGGTGGGGAGGCCCAGCTTTCCAGCACCATGGCAATGACTGTGGTCACCAAAGAGAAGAACAAGAAAGGTAAGTTGACATCTGAGGCCAGGGACAATCGGGGCCACCGGGGCTCCCCATCTCTTCTCAGGGCCTGGGACAGAATCTGCTTCTGGGAGACCTTTGGCTAAGGGTGAAGCAGCACATATACCCTGTGGACCAGCCCGGGGTCCTGCCTCACCTTGCGAGACAAGGCCGTTCCTTCTGTAACGAAGGAAATGGATGTCCCCAGTGAGCATTTGGCCCCTACCTGCTGAACATCAGGGGCCAGGGCAGTTAGTGCTGCCATAATGAAGGGCGCCTTTCCAGCCACTGCCCTCAGGGATGAACCACGTGACCGAGGAGGCCACCCCTGTGTCCCTATGAAGCAGAACATTTGTTGTTTAAGAATTAAAGGAGTACACCCCATTCTGGATAAGACGGGGTGGCTTCAGTCACTAGAGGTAGAGTTAGGGGTGGCTTGGGTCCTAAACTCTGAGAGTACAAGGCAGGAATCCCACGGCCAAGGCTAGGGCAGAGCGTGCTGCTGTCTGCTCCCCTGGTCTGGCTGTGCCCCTGCCGTAGCAGACACGCCTACGTGGTGACTCCAGGGCCCTCACAGCCCCACCCATCAGCCAGCTGTCAGGCAGGGGCTTGCTTTCATTGCTGGGCCCTCCATCCTCAGAGCGTTCCCGAAGCGGCGGCGCCTCTTTCTGTTCATGCCTCTGTTCCACAGAGTTCCTCTTGAGGGCAAGCAGGGGACTGTGCCTGGCCTAAAGCCAAAACAACAAGGGCAGGCCTGTCAGCTCCACATGTCTTCCTTGATGCCCCCACATCTCGAGAGCAGAGATGGTGCAGACACTCCTATGTGGCCTCCCTCCAAGCCACAGCAGACTCGGCCCTATGTGGGTTCGAGTGCATAGAAAGGGGAGCCCAAGGGCACAGGCTCCTTGCCCTATAGGCTACCTGGGAACTCAAGCTGGAAGGGACCTCAGAGACCCCACTGGCCCCAAGTCCTCGTTGTACAGTTGACGATACTGAAGCTCAAGGAGAGGCCTGTGCTGGGAGGGGGCAGGACTCAAAGATCCTGGTATGTGCTGCCTGCCTACCCAGAGCTGGGGAGAGAGGATGGCCGTCTGCAGATCGTCTCCCCTTCCCACAGGAAGGTGGGGATGAGAGAGAGGAGGGGGTGACTGCTTTTCTAAGGGCTGTGACCGAGGTGGTTCTACTTGCTCTGCAGTTCCCACCATCTTTCTGAGCAAGAAACCTCGAGAAAAGGAGGTAGATTCCAAGAGCCAGGTCATCGAGGGCATCAGCCGCCTCATCTGCTCTGCCAAGCAGCAGCAGACCATGCTGAGAGGTACGGGGAGACATGGGAGGAGGGGTGCTGGGCAGGGTGGGAAGAAGAAGGGCAGGGGACTCTGGGGAGGGAAGAAGTGGCCCTCCCGGAGGGACCCTGGGGAGGTGGCCTTAGCAGCCCTGGTCACCCCCTCCTTCCCTGTCACCCCAGTGTCCATCGACGGAGTCGAGTGGAGTGACATCAAGTTCTTCCAGCTGGCGGCCCAGTGGCCCACCCATGTCAAGCACTTTCCAGTGGGACTATTCAGTGGCAGCAAGGCCACCTGAGGGCACTATCTCCTGGCCACTCTCCTCCCTCCTGGCACTGCCACCAGCCTCACCGCCTGCGGGCAGGGGGAGGCCAGCAGGCCCGGGTCCGGCACCCCCTTCCTGGCCCTGAGGCCTGCATCTCTCTTGCCCAGTCCCGAAGGACACTGCCAGTGGGGACACTGCTCCCCTCCCTCCTGCTCAGTCCTCTCCCTCCCGTTCCAGGCCAGGGCATGTCGATTTTGCCTTCTGGCACCCATCCCTGGAATTGAGTCCTCTGGGCCTTCCTTCACCGACTTCCAGTCTCCCCACATGGCACCAGTTCCTTCCTGGAAATAGGAACCCTGGAACCCTGGCCCTCAGCAGGGAATCCAGCCCTCCCCCTCCCTCTGCCAGCTGCCCAACCTGCCCCCCTCGAGTGGGGCCCAGGGCCACTTCCCGCTGCTGTGGGTTCTCCCAGTGCGGGGTAGGAGGGGCACCCTGAGCCCAAGGGACCCCCTCCCCTCCAGAGTCACAGGAGCAGCCCCACCCCTTCCTCACCCCAGAACAGCACTTCTGTGGTGATGCCATGTGTTTCTGGGGCGCAAGGGCCTTCCTGGTCTCCCCCATGCACGACTTCCTCACTGACCCCCAGGTTCCCCCTAGATGTTGCAAGCGTCCTTGAGTGTTTCTTTGGTTCTCTGCACAGCCAGTCTCTTGGTGGTTCCATGTGACTTGCTTGGGCACCAGTCGCTGTCCTTGTGGCTCCCCCTTGTTGATGACTCTCCTCCCTCTGCCTCCCACCCCCTGCACCCTAGCACAGCGCTGCCTCTTCCTGAACTCCAGACTGGGACAGATGGGAGGCAGACCCCCACCGGCATATTGTCTGTGACCCTACATCTCCCTGTGCCCACCATGTCCATTTGTGTCCCATTCCCCAGTGTGTCCTTCCCCTCGTCATGCCTGGACAGAGAGCCCACCATCCCAGCCAGGTCTCTCGCCAGCAGGCTCCAAACCCTCCCTCTTGCCATGGGGGTCTGAGCCAACTCCTCAGCCTCGACCATCAGCCTCCTCAGGAGAAGCTGAGCACGCAGGGCAGCCATCCCAGCCGCAGCCCTCTGTCCACCCTCCACCCCAGCACCTCCAGAGCTTTACCGTTGCCCTCTCACCCCTTCTAGAAGTTTTTGCACAGAACTTCATTTTGAAAAGTGTTTTTCTCATTCTCCATACCTCCCCAAACTCCTCCAGCCCTTATACCCCTGCTCAGCCCTGCTGTCCAGAGCATCTCCTGGGCTGAGCTGCTCTCTTGGGGCCAGAGAGGGGTGGGGTTTGAGGGACTGAGTGGATGTTGGGTTTTTCATTCAATAAACTGGTGATTTCTTACCAACTAGCAAGGCTTGGGCTTCTATGCCTCTCACTGTGACACAGGATCTATCCGACCCTCTCCCCTCTGCACAATACAGCCTACTCCTTTCAAAATCAACTCCTCTCAAATGGCTGGAAGAAGCATATTCTCATTTCCTTAATTATAGAAACAGGCATAAAGGTGTCTCTCCCAGTATGAGGCAAGCGGAGGTCAGAAACAGAAATAACACTCTTCTCACACCAAAATCTCTTTTTTCTCTAGGACTCCATCCCCAAATCCCACTTCCCAAAACAGTGACATGTCAAGGGAAGTTTCTATCTTCTGATTGATGATTAGAACTTGGCTTCTTTCCCTCTACTAGGCTGATGTCCTGCCATGGTTTTTGGAAGCTGGTGATGTCTGAGGCCTAGGTGGGGAGGGTGGAGCCGGGGTTTATCACTGAGTTGGCTTTCCTGCCTGCCCTTAACTTAGAGATGGAACACAGTCAGAGCCCCTGCTCTCTGGGTGCTGGGCTCTTCGCAAACTCCCAGGAGAGAGGCCTGCACACCAACCTTCCTCTCGTGAAGTGCCCAGAGATTGGGACTTGGCCTCCTTGCCCTGCAGGACACAGCCACAGAGGAGTGGGTGACCAGGCAGGGCAGGCTGTCACTGGCTCCCCAGCCCTGTGCTCCAGGGACCTAATGGAGGGATGCTCTGGAACCCAGCAGTGCGGCCCTGCACCAAACTCTCTAAGCCTGAAACATGGAAATAATGGCTGTCTCCCCAGGGGAAGAGTCCAGTGAGGTCTATGAAAGTGTCCCAGAAATGCAGTCTGCACGTTAGTTACCGAACAAGGTGTACAGTCTGGTTGGTGAGAGGAAATGCCAGAAGTCAAATTGTGTCTAAGGTGAGCTAGAGAAGATGTGAGTGTTGCCTCGGAGCAGAGCGGCAGCTCCATGAGAGACCTGGGGGGTGGGGGGGGCAGTGGGAGAGGGCTCAGGCAGTGCAGGGGCTGCGGGGACCTGGGAGCTCACAGGAGTCCCGGGTGGGCAGGGGCGGGGGGCTCCAGCTCAGAACTGAGGAGACAGAGCAGCTGATGGGACAGATGAGGGTGAGGAAGAGAACCCCCCAGCCTGCTGTGTCTGGCTCCACATCCTGGACTCCCACCTCCAGGGCTTCGCTCTTGCAGCTGCCCCCTCCTGCCATCATCCCTACCAGATCTTTCACATCTGCACGCCAACAAGCAGAAACAGCTTCCCTGCTTCTAGACTCCCTCTGACTGCCACACCATGTCTCTGCTCCCTTTCAAATGAGATTCTTCAAGATTCGTTCATGTTCCCTGCCTCCACTTGCATCTCCTGCGAGCTTTGATCCTCAACAGCCCCGTCAGAAGCTCCCTTACCAAGGTCACCTGTGACCTGAGTTGCCACATCCACGGGTCTGTTTTCTTGCGTGACCTCACCTGTACACGCTTACTGCCTGTTAGAATGGCTTTCTGCACTTGACCTGTGGACGGCGCTCTGCACTCCTTCCACTTCTCTGACCCGCCCTTTCTTGGCCTCCCTTAATGTACCCTCTTCAGCTTCCCAGCCTCAGAACCCTGGGGAACGCAGGGCTCTGGCCTCTGGCCTTCTCTCTCCCACACTCAGCCCTGTGGTATGAACTGCTCCCCTGTGCACAGACGTCTCCCTCTATTCTTCCGTTCTGAGGCCAAAACCTTTGGAAGCACCATTGACTATTGTCTCTCATACCCAACATCCAGTCCACCCGCAAATCCTATAGGCTTTCCTGAGACAGATCCAGAAGCCAACAGCTCCCCACCCCTTTCACTGCTGCTGTCATCTCTTGTCTGGATGTTCTAATAGCCTCTTAATTATCTGTGCTTCCCCCTACCCTTCCTGGAGTCTGTTCTCCACACAGCAGCCAGAGAGAGCTTTTTAAAATGTTAATCAGGTTGTGTTCAACTGTCCAGTGGCTTCCCCTCCCACTAAGAGTATAATCCAAAGCCCTCATCATAGCCCACAAGGCCTACACGATCTGACCTCCTTGCTTGATCTCTCTTCTTACTCTGCCCTTCGCCCATTGGCCCCTTCTGCATTCCTCGGACACACTGGGCACATTCTGCCTCAGGGTCTTTGCACAGGCTGTTGCATCTGCCTCTAGGTCCGTGCAGCTTGCTCCTTCATTGAAGTCTTGGCTTAAATGTTACCTCAGAGAAACCTTCCCTGCTCAACCTGTCTAAAATAGCACCTCCCTTTTCTCTCACCCTTCTTTATTTTTCCTTATTAGCACTTCTCACTCCTTGGCACTTAATTATTCATTTGTTCGTCTCTCCCCACTGGAGAGTAAGCGCCAAGAAAACAGGATTTTTTTTTTTTACCTGCTATATCCTTGGTACCCAGGATACTTCTTGGCTCATCATAGGTACACAATGAATGTCTGTTGACAGAGTGAATGAAGAGGTCTTTGCCGCTGGGATGGAGTTCCCAGTCCAGCTGCACCACTCAGACGCTTTAATGCCTCAGCCCCAAGGATACCTGAGTTTCCTCACGGTCCCTGGAGTAAGAAGATAACACTCGAAAGAGAAGGCAAAAGGCTGTGTAGGAATGGTTTCCAGAATTCCAAAAACAAGGCAACTCATATCTACACGTTGAGATGGCTTGCCCAGTCCTCAAGGGTGAAAGCTGGACCGGGGCTGCCAGAAACATTCTCTAAAGACAAAGGATGGCATTTGGGTGCAGAAGGTGGAAGGACCTCTCTCTACCCTGTATGCCAACTCCAGGCTGGTTTCATTGTTCATTTAAAAACAAACTTCTATTATACAGTAGTTTTAGACTTACAGAAAAGCCCCAAGGACGGAACAACGTTGCTGTATCCCCTCACCCAGTTTCTCCTGTTGTTAACATGATGCAGTTATCCTAACTAATAAGCCAACATCGACACATTATTATAAACTGGAATCCGCATTTAACTCCACTTCCTTAGTTTTTTCCTAAAGTCTTTTATGCATTCCAGAATCCCATCCAGGATACCACACTACATGTAATCTTTTGGTCTGTGACATGTTCTCAGACTTTGCCTAACTTTGATAACCTTGACAGTTTTGAGGATACTAGACAGGTATTTTGTAGAATGCCCCTCAACTGGAATTTGCCAGCACAGCGTATCAAGGGTACCTGTCATCAACATGATTTGTCAGCCAAGGTAGTGTTGACTAGTAAAGTCACACCACTTCCATACTGTGCTCTTAGGAAGGAAGCCACTAGGCACTGCCTACACTTAAGGAGGGGAAGGGTTTTCCTCGATATCCAGTATTTGGAATTCTTCTCGACAGCAGATTTCAGATCCATGTTTTTAAACTACATCTCATCACCCACTACCATGTCCTGGGACGGACAGCATGGACAGCCCCCTCAACATCACCCGAGGGCATTTTCCTTTAGCCAGGCTGCTGCCACACTGCTTCGTGTGGTTTATTTCACGGACTACTTCAAGCAGCCCTAGGAAATCAATCCAGTTGATATTTCCTTTTCACCAAGGAGGAAGCCCAAGGTCAGAGAGCTCCCCCTACCCTCTCTGTCCCAACTCTAACTCTCATTTCTAAGCGCGTACATGGCTTGAATACTCACAGACCTCTCAAACCTAGTACGGCCCAAACAGAACTCTTGATTGCCCTTGACCCTCCCCAGTTTTGGTAATAGCATAGGACCCATCCTGTTACTTAAGCCAGAAGCTGCCGACTTGCCCTGTGTCACCACAGTGACTCCTGTTCATTCTGCCTCTCAGACACTGTTCCCAAACATAAGCGCCTTACTCCCTTGCTAGAGTCCTTCAGTGGCTACCCATAGCCACCCAGCCCATGGGCCATCGGGCCTGCACACCCAGCCCCACTACCCCTCAGTTCACTTCCAGCTGCTCTCTCCCCCACACTCATCACCCTTGAGCCACACCTGATCTTGCAGTAATCACATCCCTCTTCCCTGCACCAGGCCCAAACATGTGGTTCTTCCCACCTTAAATGCTCTCCCCACCCCCACAGAACTACCTCCTTTGCCTTTCGGATACCTCCTCAGAGAGGCTTTCCCAACCCAAAGTCCAGTTATTAGCCTCTACCGGAGCCCTTTCTGTAGTCCTGGCATTCACTGTCACCTGCAAAAAATGTCTGTAACACATTAGAATGGGAGCTCCAGATGGGCAGGGACTCAGGCTAGATCTCCAGGGCCCATCACTTTGGCATATGGCAAACACGCCTTTAGGCTAGCTAAAGGGATGAGTAAGGCATTAAGTTATTTGTCTAGTGCACACAGATCGGCTGAGAAGGAGCCAGATTTCTAACTCAGGTCATCTGACTCCAGACCATCTCTCAAGGCCCCACTCAGATCCCAAATTCCCAAACATCCGTACAACCTACGTATATTCCTACTCTGGGCCAGTTCCTGTCCTACGTATGGTGGCACAAGGATGACTACAGGGTCGGCTTCTTACCTATATGGGAACTCTGAGGCCATCAGGGAAGATAGACAAATAGATAATTGCCACAGAGCATGACGCATTGCACGGGAACCCGCCAGAAGGGCATCTAATCCAGCCTGGGGAAAGGGGTATCCAAGAATATGTCACAAAGGAAATGACACCTGACCGACATCTTAAAGATGCCTGACGTGATGGATGTTCTGGGCACAGGAAATAGCAAAGCTAGAGGTAGGAGAGAATCTGGCTTATTCTCAGAATAAGCCTCATGTGGTTTAGCATGGCTGGAAAGCACTGGGCATGGTGAGTGAGAGGGCAGAAAAGAATGGAAGTGGCTAGGGCACTGAGGAGCCTTGCAGCTCTGATTATCATTACTCTGTGCCTGAGAGAGGGCTGTGCACTTTGTCCTGAGATCAGTGGAGAGCCAGTAAAGGGTTTTAGGCAGACAAGTGAGATGAGGGAATTGAGCAAGCTCACCTTGTGACAGCAGATTGGAGGAAACAAGACCGAAGACCAGAAGAGTTTGAAGGATGTTGGAGCAATTTAGGAAAGATGTGACAGAGGCGTAGACTGTGGGAAAGGTAGGAGCGGTGCAGGAATCTGGAGACTGCAGTCCAGTTTAAGAGGTAGGATCAATAGGTTTAGGGTCAAAAGAGAAAGAGCCAAGGACAGGGACTGGCTGGCTGCTCTAGGTGAACAGGCAGATGGTGGTACATCCCTGGAGGAGATTTGGGCGGGAGATGGTGGTTTTAGGGCAAGGGTGGTGTGTGCCGTTCAGAGGTTAGTGTCCAGTTGGAGTTGAATATATACGTCTGGATGGAGCTCAGGGAAGTGATCTGGGTTGGATGAAGATTGGGGCTTCCTTAACATGTGGGAGAGCTGAGAGGAGGGAGAAGGGGAGAACACCCCTGGCTGGGCTGAGCTCTCTCCATCCTGACCATGTAGGGCACCCATTACCAGCACCAAACATCCCAGCCCTTGTATTCAGACACGCCTTTCCATTTGCTGCCTCGTTTATTGCTCGCTTTTATCCCGATTGTGTTTTCCCTCCAACAACATCATAAGAGACTGTCCGATATTTCATAGACTTTCTCCCCACCTTCCATTCACTAGCACAGGGTCTACCAAATAGCAAGCTTGGTGGTGATAATACTAATAAATGACTACTGGTAACAGTGTCTGTTATGTACAAGGCATAATGTTAAGATCTTAACTCTGCTGTTTTATTCCGTTCTTTCAAGGACCCAAAGAGGTAAGTATTAGGAACTTTATTTCACAAATGAAGAAACAGGGAAGTTACAGAGCATGCCTAAAGCCCCACAGCTGGCATATGGAGAAACGTGGCACTGAACTTAGCTAGTTATGACCCCAAAGCCTGTGTGCCCTCTCACTGAGCGGGGTAAGGACACTTCTAGTCTCGCTGAGAAGTCACAAGGTAGACAGGATGCAGATTTGCCAAGTGGCTGCAAGGATAGGAACCAGGAGCCTCTTGGGAGCTCTAAGCAGCTTCGATTCTTGACTCAGTGGCAGGAAGAACTGACAACCAGGGGTGTTTACGGTGGACCAGGCCCCCCAGGAAGCAGTGAGCTTGCTCGTCATGGGAAGGAGACAGGACCTTTAAGAAACCTCCAGTCTTGAGCACTTAAGGGTGAAAATGCTGACATGTCAAGGTGGATGATATGCTTGGCAAAAGTGCCCCCCAGAAGGGAAGGGGGAAAAATAGTTCCAGAGAGACCCTAAGAGATCTTAAATACAGAGAACAAACTGAGGGTTGATGGGGGGAGGGGAAAATGGGTGATGGGCATTGAGGAGGCCACTTGTTGGGATGAGCACTGGGTGTTGTATGTAAGCGATGAATCATGGGGATCTACTCCTGAAGCCAAGAGCGCACTGTATACACCATATGTTAGCTAACTTGACAATAAATTATATTTAAAAAAAAAAAAAGTGCCCCCCAAAACACTTCAAAGAAAAGTAGTGAAGCTAGCCAAAGAAAAAAGAATAAGAACACAGATTTCAATGGGATGGGAGCTTCTGAAGATCCAAGGGGAAGGAGGGGCATGAACAGTGGGAGTGATTTCCAGAGAAAAAACATTAAAAGTAGCAAGAACAACTTGCCCAGGCAGGGGACAGGCAGGGGCAAGCTGATAAGCTCTGCGGAAAATGGCATAAGGAGCTGAATCACCACTGGGACAGACTCCTCCCTTTTTCTCCATTAACAGAGCACCCATCAGCAGCCTGGCATGAGACCAGCAGCGGCGGGGGGAATGTAGAACAGAGCAGGATAAGTAACAGTCTCTCCCCCTGGGAGATGCACAGTAGCATCCTCAGGGACAAGACAAAAAGCCAAGTGGCTAGAAACGTTGGACACATTCAAGATGGAGCACTGAAAGCAAGATAAGGCCCTGAGAACCTAGCAGGGCAGACCCCACCTTCCCTCCACTCAGTACACTGGGAGGAGCAGGGCCAGATGCCTAAAGAGAATCACAAAGAAAGCACCAAAGATTGCAGGGAGCAGAAAAACCAGAGCAAGGAGCCCGGAGAAGTCATAAAGGGAGACTGGAAAAAGATGACAAGAGCAATGTGTTCCTCTATTAGACGGAGAGAAAGCACGAGGGAAGAAAGCAGGGGTTGTGGATGAGTGTTTGTGCTTGGTTATGTATGGTATGCACCTACGTGGGCCTATAACCACACGCACGTGGAGGTGTGCATGTGGCAGACAGGTGTCCGTTCAGTGCCTCAGGAGGGACCTGCCTGAGGCTTTGTTGAGGGCGTGTACATTTGTGCTTTTGCGTGGGTGTGAACCAGCAATCTGACCTCAGTTCTCTTGACCTCTGCTCCATGTGGTCAGTCTGCCTTACACCCGGGGACAAAAGAACCAGACTGTAGATTAGAGAAGGACATGGCGGTCCCTGGGAGCCTGAGCAACCCAAGAGCAGCAGGCTCTCTCCGCACGTGCAGCTGCCTTCACCTTTCTGGGCCATAGTCTCCTTACCTGTAAAACAAAACATCTTAGCAGAAGCTTTCAACCCAGGGCACACAGCGCGGGCGCCACTGAAATTTTAAAATAATAAGAGATGCCCAGGACCCACCCTTGCTCCAGTGCATCCCAATCTCTAGAAGAGCCTTCTAGGGGCACATGGGTGGCTCAGTTAAATGTCGGACTCTTGATCTCGGCTCGGGTCACGATCTCATGGTTTGTGAGTTTGAGGCCCACGTTGGGCTCTGATGATGACAGCGCAGAGCCAGCTTGGGATTCTGTCTCGCCCTTTCTCTCTGTCCCTGCCCCGCTTGCGCGATTGCGAGTGCTCTCTCTCTCAAAATAAGCTTAAAAATTTTTTTTTATTAAAAAAAAAAACAAACCTCTAATCAAGTCCCTTCACAAGAGATTCAGAAACTGGGCCTCAATAAAAATGACAAAGGGGCCCTGAGCTTCAGATTCCATTTCCTCCCCCTGGAACTTGCTGGCAAGTTGGGAATGCAGTCATGATCCGATGGAGTTTCCCTGCGTGGGAGGTTGGATTATCACACCCTAGCCAGCACTCCTCTGGGAGAAAAGGCCGAACTAAGGGCTAAGGAAGACGGACCCCCAAACACCAGACTCCAACCTGCAGGGCCCTGGAAGAACACCGGCCAGATGAAACCGACAAGATAAACAATCTCTGCGCTAACGCAAACAGCCTAAAAGATGAACACCAGACACTGGTCACAGTAGGAGATCCTGGGGGCGGGGGGGGGGGGCAGTGGCGGAGAGCTGAAGGGCTGAGGACAGTGGTCAGAGAGAAAGAAGTATAGCTCTTTGTAACTCGTATGTGCCTTTTGAATTTTGCATCATAGGACTATATTAGCTACCTTAAAAAATCACTGGGAAAAAAAATAATTGGCGGAAGCACAGGGTCTGGGATAACCCACTGGATGTAACCGAGATGGACGCGATCTAGGTTTAGCTGACCAGATACCGTGTGGTGGCTGTCAAAATTACCCTGACTTGCGACTGCACAGTGGACGGAGGGCACTCTCATTAAGGGGGGACCATCCCTCTATGATCTGTGAAGTTCGCTCCCTGTCTGGCTCCCCGAGCCCTGGACTGAGCACCACATTCTGAGCAGTGTATGGACTGACACCTAAAATACACCCTGAAAAGAGAAATTGGGACGGTGACGGGTCAGGAACCTGGGGCAGGGGTGGGTAAAGGGATAGTGTTTGTCAGTCTAGGCAAGGAGAAGACTGGGTGGGGCACCACTGCCCTCTCCAAACATCTCCATTGGCAAAAGAGAAAGAGGCTGTGCTTCCTGAAGAGAGGGCTTCAGTTTGGTGTCCATGAACACTGCAGGAAGGTATTTCGGGGCTAAGGAAAAGCTTCCTAGCCTTTAGAGCAGTCTCACTGCAGAACGTAGTGAGCTCCTTGTCATAGGACATACTGGACCTAGAGGTGTAGGAGCATCTCTCTGTCAGAGATGGGGCCAAAGGGATCCTTGCATCCACCAGGACACTGAACCTGGTGGACTCCGAGTCTGAGCCCCCTGACTCGAGACCCCCCCCCCCGAGTTCCTCAGGTACCAGTGCCAGGCCTTGTGCAGGTTTTGTCCCTCAGGTGGTTATCTTGCTGTCACTCACTAGTGACATTGACCTAGAAGCACTTGGGGCAGTGCCAGAGTAGCTTCCAATCCAGGGCTGCAGAGCATCTGACCAAAACCTGGGCCTGGAAGGGATTTGGCAAGGCCAATAGGTGCAGCCTTCCACCCTTTTTAAAAAAAACCAACATTTACTGAGTGCAGCTATGTGGCTGGCCAGGGGCTACTGTGGGAGTGAACCAAGACACACCTGCCCTGGCCGGCATTCGAGGGAGGAGACAGAGAATCAACAAGAAAAATATTAGAAGGGATAAATGCTAGAGAGAGATGGACTGGAGGGGGCTCCATGGGGGGTTGGGAATCAAAGAAGGCTCTCTGAGGAGGTGACATTTAATCTGAGCCCTGAATGACATCACCTTGCCTTGGGCATCCAGTCAACAAACAGCACTTGTGGTGTTCAACCACAGGGGCTCGAGTCTCTGTTTCAGCAGATGCCCAGCTGTCCTTTGCCATCCTTTTCTCCCTTAGGGCCAGAAGTCTTTCCCCCGGAAAGCAGCCCTAAGTTACCGCGAATCCCACAGGGACATAGTTCTGAAAGATGTGGGTGAGGGGCATAACCAGTCTCTGAGACAAACGAGCCTGGGGTGAGATCTGTGAGACGCAGATAAAAAGCAGTGCTCGCTTCATTGGGTCTTTGTGAGCATTAAACGAGTAAACGCACTTAAAGCACCAAAGCGCCCGACACACAGTAAGCGCTCAGAAAGTGGCAACTACCTCAATAAACGTCAATAAATGTCAATACATCATGTCACAAGTCTCTGAGTCTCTGGACTCGGAGGAGGCCAGGCCTTCTTCCTGCGCCTCGGTGTCTCCCGACGTCCCCTCTGGCTGTGGCACTGGGTGCATTCAGGCTCTTCAGGCTCACGATCTCCCGAGCCTCTCTCCACATCCCTGCGGCCACGGCAAGGTTTACAGTCGAGGAATCCAAGGCCGCAGGGGCGTGGGTGGTGGCGGCTGGAAACCGGTGCCTCAGGGGAGCCCACGCCCCGCCCATCGGAGGCCCCGCCCCCACACCGGATGGCCCCGCCCCAGTCCCTCTCCCCGCCTGGAGCGGGTCGGGCTTGCAAGCTCCTTTAAGGCATCCTGCGGGAAGAGAAGAGCGTGTTTCGCCCCCTCCGACTCCGCCGAGGTAGAGGCTTCACCTTTAAGGCGGCGCAGGGACTGCTGGGAAGGCCGGCGGGATGGAGGCGGCGGGACCGACTCACGGCCGCCGGTCCGGGTGAAGCGGGGCGGGAGCCGGAACCTGAGCAGGAGCCCGGCGGGAGCGGGAGGCGCAGGTCTGCGCGGGCCGATCCGGCCGGGAGAGGGGCCTCTGGGTCGACCTAGGGGAGGGGTCGTCGTGGGCGCGGCCTGTGGGAGAACGGGGCCGGGCTGCTGGGAGGGGGCGCGGTCCTGCGTGGCCGGGGGCGGGAGTTCGGCCTTTCCAGGGGAGGGGTCCTCGGGGCGTTGCGCCGACCTTATGGGGAGGGGTCACTGTGGACGCGGCCCCGGGTGGGGAGACAACGTAGCGGCTGAGGTCTCAAGCTCCTTTAGGGGGAGGGTCTCCCCCTGGTTGTCCAGCCCTAGAGGAGGGGCTCTGTGGCTCGGCCTGCCAGTTGGGGAAGGGGCTGCCGGGGTGGCCGGAGCTGGATCTCCTTGAGGGACCGGGGTCTCCCGTACGGGAGTGAGCCTGCACGATCCCCGTAGGACCGTCCTCCGGTGCCCCCTGTCCTGGCTAAGGGAGTCGCCGGGGTGGTCCCGAGACTGGGCCGCCTAAGCCGGCCTGAGCCCGTGGTCTGGACCGAATCCGGGTCCGGCCTCACCGCATTGCGTCTTCGGGCCGAGACGTCCTGGGCGCGCCCCCTGTAGGCCGAGCGCGGGCACGGTACGGGCTGCCGGCTGGGGGACCCGGACACCCTGGGGACCCAGGCGTCCGGGGACTGGAGGTGTTTACCTAATCCGGGGCGGACGGCGGTGTGGCCCCAGGCCCGGCCCCCGCCTGCCCGCCTCCTCGCCTTCACAGGCGGCACAGCCATGGCTACGATGGTGCTTCCGCGGGAGGAGAAGCTGAGCCAGGATGAGATCGTGCTGGGCACCAAGGCCGTCATCCAAGGCCTGGAGACCCTGCGCGGGGAGCATCGCGCCCTTCTCGCTCCCCTGGTAGCACACGAAGCCGGCGAGGCAGAGCCCGGCTCACAGGAGCGCTGTGTTCTCCTTCGTCGTTCCCTAGAAGCCATCGAGCTGGGTCTGGGGGAGGCCCAGGTAGGCTGGTCTGGGATGCCGAGGTGGGAGGTCAAGGGAGGGATGGAGCCTTCCAGAGGAAACCCGGCCATGTAGGAACAGAATCTGAGCAGGGAACCATGCTGGAGCCCCATGGTAAGGTTCCAGTAATATCTGTTGAAAAAACAAATGGCCTTTGGAGGCCCCAGCTGTGCCTTGCCTCCGGAGAGTCTGAGCATCCTTTAGCCCCGACACAGAGCCCTGTTCCTGGCTTCTCTGACGGGTCCCAGGGACTGAATGGCATAGGAGAACAAAAAGGAAATCCTTAAGAACCACCCCCTCCCCATTCATTCTCTTACTTGGTCCTTCACAGGTAAGTGATCAAGTGCCTACTATGTGCCAGGCCATCTGTTATGTGCCAGAGAGACAGATCCAACAAGACAGACAAGTCCACTGGGGAGAGAGTCAGAAACACATACACATTTGTTACATATTGTGATAAGTTCTCCAAAGAAAAGAACAAGGTCTTGTGATAGCTTATAGCAGGAGGTGTTATTTATTGGTCAGGCAAGACTTCTGAGGAAGTGACATTTAAACCAAGACCTGAAGGAAGGAATGAACCAGCCTCCGGAAAAGGGAGGAAGGCGGGAGGTTGCATGTGCAAAGGTCCTGAGGTAGGAAAGCTCTTGTAGTGG
The DNA here is from genome assembly GCA_028646485.1 of Cryptoprocta ferox. NCBI lineage: Eukaryota > Metazoa > Chordata > Mammalia > Carnivora > Eupleridae > Cryptoprocta > Cryptoprocta ferox. The sequence continues at coordinate 5,782,414 of CM053575.1, read as the reverse complement.
GAGAATTGTGACAACAGGGAAGGAGAGGGACAGAAGAGGCCTGTGGAGAAGGCAGGGACCAGAACCTGCTGCACCTTATTGGTTTGGGTTGTATTCTCAGGAAAGCAAGAAGCCTTTAGGAGTCAAGAGACACAGTCTGACTTAGATTTTGAAAGGTCCCTTTGGGGCACCTGGCTGGCTCAGTCATTAGAGCATGCGACTTGATCTCAGGGTTGTGAGTTCAAGTTGCACGTTGTGTACAGAGGTTCCCTAAAAATATACATCTTTAAAAAATAAAACATGAATAAAAATTCCCTTTGGCTGAGATGTGGAGAATGAACCTTGGTGAGTCAGAGGTGGAGGCGGGTAGCAGGTAGTTCAAATGAGAAACTGCTGGAATTCAAATGAGAAACGGTAGCTTGAACTAAACAGGTGGCCATGAGGGAAAGGGGGGGGGGGGCAGGCCTGGTTCTAGACGTTCTGGAGGCGGCTCCAGCAGGGCCTGGGGATGAAGTAAGGGAGAGAAAGGAGGGCAGAGTAACTCCCAGATGCATGGTTTGCACAAGTGAAGGGGATGAGAGAGCCTAGGTGATCAGGGGGTCTGTTTTAGTCCTCTTAAGTTGGGGTGCCAGGACCAGATGCAGACGGAGATACTCACGAGGCCCTGGGGTATACGAGCAGTACACACTCCCTCCGGGGGAAAGAGTCTTGGCCCTTTCAAATCTTGGCTGAGACACTGCCTGGCTCCGTGAACCCTGGGCAGCTGGTAACATCTCCCTTTCCTTGTCTTTAAAATAAGGATCACGCCATCTGCTATATATACTTCCAGGCTGTGTAGGGAATTTTTCAAAAATCCTGTGGTTGTGAAAACACCTGTCACTTACGCATTTGCTAACGAACTAGAAAGAGCAGGGTCCCAGACGGCCTGGCCCTCTGGCAGGGCAAGGTGCTGGTCATTCCCTCCTTGGCCAGGTGGCTGCCAGGTACAGAGATAAACACACAGGGGTCCCCCTCCTGGTGTGCACTGGCACGGACACAGATGGGTAAGAGGGTGGCATGGAGGGAGAGGAAAGCGCCTTCCTTTCCTGGGGCTGCAGAAATGACCCTGGCTGTGAAGGGTGGAGAAAGAGTAGAGACTATGCAAGGCTCCAAGGCAGGAGGAGCCTAAAAGCTCAGGAAAAGAGTCACAGAGGTTGGAGAGAGGGGCGAGGGCAGAAGCTGAGGCCTCTGGGTCCCCTTCCCCTGTGGTTCCCAGACCATCTGAAGGCTTGGGACACAGACACCTCTCTGGGAACCGCAAAAGGGCAAGGGCGTACCTTGGCGGAAGTCAGGATGGTGTCTTTCAGCCGCCCGTCAGCCATTTATCAGAGTTCTTAGGAAGTTGCTAGCCCTGGAGCAGGGGGCAGTGCTGTAGCGGCTGTGGCAACAGGGCTTGAGTCCAAGCCCCAGGAGAGACAAAGGAAGAGAACGGCTAGCTCGGGAAACGCAACACCCCAACAAGCCGTCTTCGTGATGAGCCCAGTGAGGCGGGGAGTGAATTTTTTCTTTTAAGTTTACTTATTTATTTTGACAGAGAAAGCATGACTGGGGGAGGGGCAGAGAGAGAGAGGAGAGTGAAAGAATCCCAAGCAGGCTCCAGGCCGTCAGTGCGGAGCCCGATGCAGGGCTCGAACCACAAACCTCGAGATCATGACCTAAATCGAAGTTGAATGCTTAAATGACTGAGCCACTCAGGCGCCTCGGGAACTGGCTTTTTAATGCAGAGGACTAGCTGGAGGCCCAGGAAAGTGGATGGACTATCTCAGAGTCCAGCAGAGCCAGCCGGGGAGCCCAGGGCTCCTGGCCCCAGAAGGAAGGAACTGGGGGTGTCCCCAAATCTCCTGGGTTTAGGTCTTGGACTAGGGGCCTTGCGGGAACTCCACTCCCTTGATGATCAGCCCTGTAGCTCCTCAGAGGCAAGGCGAGGCCCCGGTACCCCAGGAGGCCCAGGCTGGGGGGCGGACAAGGCTCTAACCCACATCCTGGCTGGCCGGCACAGGTGATCCTGGCACTGTCGAGCCACCTGGGGGCCGTGGAGTCAGAAAAGCAGAAGCTGCGGGCTCAGGTGCGGCGCCTGGTGCAGGAGAACCAGTGGCTGCGAGAGGAGCTGGCAGGAACGCAGCAGAAGCTGCAACGCAGCGAGCAGGCTGTGGCCCAGCTCGAGGAGGAGAAGCAGCACCTGATGTTCATGAGCCAGATCCGCAAGCTGGATGAGGACACATCCCCCAGCGTGAGCCCCTGGCACGGCCGCTGCAAGGCCATTGGGCAAGGGGAGGACGGGGGTGGGGGGGTGGGCAGGAGGGGCAGCATGGCTGGCTCTGACCCGGCCGCTGACACTTGGGCTACCGCGCCGCACGTTCCCTGACACTTGTTCCGTCCTCCTCCCCAGGAGGAGAAGGGGGACGTCCCCAAAGACTCTCTGGATGACCTGTTCCCCAACGAGGAGGAGCAGAGCCCAGGTGCAGAGGGGCAGCTGGTTCTGGGGGCAGGGGGAGGAGGGAGGGCTGTGTAAACTCGTCCTTGGGACCCTGAGGTCCCCAGAAACGGGGACCAAAAGGCGACCATGTTCTTTCCTGCCTCATTTCTGATCATCACATCCCAGCATGTTAGAGTTTAAAATACTTTTTTTTTATTTTTGAAAGAGAAACAGCATGAGCAGGAGAGGGGCAGAGAGAAGGGGAGACACAGAATCGGAAGCAGGCTCCAGGCTCTGAGCTGCCAGCACAGAGTCTGATGCAGGGCTCGAACCCACAAATGGCGAGATCATGACCTGAGCTGAAATCAAGAGTCAGATGCTTAACCGACTGAGCCACCCAGGCGCCCCCGAGCATGGCAGAGTTCAAAAGTGCTTCTCTCCCCCTAAGCCCCGAGGAACAGGTTGTCACAGTTCAGAGCTCTGGAGCAGCCTGGCCTCAGTTTAAGTCCTGCTCTGCCACTGGTTGTTCTGGGACCACTGGTTTTTTCCCTCTAAGCCTCCCCCGAGGGTTAAAGGAGGATGCGTGTACAGTACTGAGCCCTGGGCCAGTGCTTAGTGTCGAGGCTCCGTTCTGCAGATGGGAGGCCAAGGCTTGGAGGTCAGGTGGCTTGCTCCAGAACACATAGCTTGAAGTATTGGGGCTGGGATTCTACCCACTTTACAGATGGGGAAACTGAGGCAGAATAGTGACTTGCCCAGGGCCACATGTCAGGTAGGTCAAAGACATGGCTGGGGTGTGCCAGCCCACCCCAGTTGGTACATCTGATCTCCCCTTGGCCTTGCAGCCCCCAGCCCTGGAGGAGGGGACGTGGCTGCCCAGCACGGGGGCTATGAAATCCCGGCACGCCTCCGCACCCTGCACAACCTGGTGATTCAGTACGCCTCCCAGGGCCGCTACGAGGTGGCCGTGCCACTCTGCAAGCAGGCGCTCGAGGACCTGGAGAAGACATCGGGCCACGACCACCCTGATGTTGCCACCATGCTGAACATCCTGGCTTTGGTCTATCGGTGAGCACTCCTGTGGCCACAGTCATCCATGGGAGTGTCTGCACACTTTCTGAAGGCGCCAGCCCTGGGTCACAAACCCTCCGTCCCTGGAGCGGGCCAGGACTCGGCTCCACCGGGCAGTTGGACAGAGAGAACGAGCAGGTGTCCAGAGGGTGCTGAGCCCACGGGATGGCTAGGCCTCTGTGAACCTGGGCTACAGAGGTGAAGAAGGCCTAGGCCGCTGGAGGAGAAAGGCTTGGGCATAAGCAGGGACCGGGGCAGCACTTGGTGACCCTAAGGATACCAGAGAGTCAGCACGGCTTCTCCAGGCATTAAGGCTTAAGTAGGGTCTTTGGTGAAAGATGAGTTGCCCAGAACATGAGAGTGTTGGCAAAGTTTTCCCTGGCGGGAAGAGCAGTATGAGCAAAGGCCCTGAGGAATAGACAACAAGGGGCACCGGGCATGAGGCAGTGGGGTGGGGGGGGTGGCAGATCTAGGGGACTCTGGCTCATACCGCAGCACTCGATGCCCTGGTGAGTTGTGAGTGAACCGTCCAAAGTGCCCCCAATCTGCTGTCTGAACAGGTCTCCCTAAGCCGTGGGTCGTAATCATGTTCTCTCATCATTAAATACAAGGGGAGTGACCATGGAGATCTGAGACCACTGGGGGAGGGCCTTGGGCTGGAGGACAACCCTTACTTCCCATGCTTTACCTGTACCCAGGGACCAGAACAAGTACAAAGAGGCTGCCCACCTGCTCAACGATGCCCTGGCCATCCGTGAAAAGACACTGGGCAAGGACCACCCGGCTGTGAGTGAGGGAGGGTGGGTGGGTGGGAGGTGGGGCCTGCCCCTGCCCCGGGCAGGGCCCTGGGTCATTGACCTCCGTTCTCCCACCCACCAGGTGGCTGCAACATTAAACAACCTGGCAGTTCTGTATGGCAAGCGGGGCAAGTACAAGGAGGCCGAGCCACTGTGCAAGCGGGCGCTGGAAATCCGGGAGAAGGTGAGAGCGGGCAGGGCTGGGCAGGCTGGTCGGGCGTGGCCTCTGGGGGCCTCGGCCGGCCTTGAGCCCAGCCACTGGCCCCCACTCACATCCCAGGTCCTGGGCAAGTTTCATCCGGATGTGGCCAAGCAGCTGAGCAACCTGGCCCTGCTGTGTCAGAACCAGGGCAAAGCCGAGGAGGTCGAGTACTACTACCGGCGGGCCCTGGAGATCTACGCCACGCGCCTCGGGCCTGACGACCCCAACGTGGCCAAAACCAAGAACAACCTGGTACCCTGGGCCGGGAGTGGGGTGGGAGCAAGGAAGGAAGAGATTCAGCTCCCCGAATCCCGCTCATTCTCGGACCCCTTCCCTGCAGGCCTCCTGCTACCTGAAACAGGGCAAGTACCAGGATGCAGAGACCCTGTACAAGGAGATCCTCACCCGGGCTCATGAGAAGGAGTTTGGCTCTGTCCATGGTGAGGCTGTGACTACCATGTGCCCCCCCCCACCCCCCACTCACACAGCACAGGCCCACGCAGCCATCCACATCCAGGCAAATACCTCAGCTGGGCAGGCCCTCGTGGGGTCTGGCTGGCCCCCAGCTGTTGTGTGCATGTGTGAACACACACACCCGACTCACAGCCTCCTGGGTCCTGCTGGTACTCTGTGCAGCCTTTGCACACCCCGTGCCCTTGGCCCAAAGTCTTTTCCCCTCCCCTGCTAGGCAATTACTGCCCATCATGAGGCCTTACCCCAAATGTCTCCCCCACCCTCGGGGAACCTTCCGGCCCCCTATGGTCGGTCATTTCCTGCTGTGCGATCCCTCAGCCTGGCCTATCGTTTAGGCCTAGCACAGGTCTCAGGCTGTGGGCTTGAGGTGTTTAAGGATCCGGTCCCCCCAACCCTCAGTCGCAAGCCCCACCAGCAAGCGCAGGCCTGTGCCCTTTCATGTCTTTGCTCCAGAAGAGGGTCAGTAATGTTCTGAGTCTGTTTCTTTTTGTTCACCCATTCATTCATTCATTCATTCATTCATACATCCATTCATTCAACAAAGCCCAACCCTGATCCTTCCTGGGTACCCCTGACCTCCTCCCCAGACCCCAGTCCTGTGTTTCAACCAGGAGAAGCCTATATGGGAGGCTGGTGACAGCCCCCTTTCTCCCCCCAGGGGACAACAAGCCCATCTGGATGCACGCAGAAGAACGGGAGGAGAGCAAGGTAGCTCTGTGGGCAGGGCTGGGGTGGCCTGGGGAGGGAGGGTGAGGTGAGGGATGTGTAGAGGGGAGAGATCTCCGCCATCTCCACTGGTCATTCCTTCCCCCTAGGACAAGCGCCGGGACAGCACGCCCTACGGGGAATATGGCAGCTGGTACAAGGCCTGTAAAGTAGACAGGTGAGGACTGTGAGGCAGGGCGGGCAGGGGAGCAGGTGGCAGGGAGACAGCATCCTGAGCGGGGGCCGAATACAGGCTCTGGACTCCATAACGCTCACCCCCAGAACACACACCTCTTCTTTGTCCATTTGTCTTTCAAGACCTGGGTCACAGGCCACCTGTCCCCGAAAGGCTTTCTGCACTGGGACGGCCGATTACCTTGCCCTTGGGCCTCCCGGCTTTGAGTCCTGGTGGCAGCATCCCACATAGGTCTGGGGCTGGGGTGATTCCGAGCCAGGAGAGCCTAGCACGAGCACAGGGCTTGACACAGGAGGGGAGAGGTTCTGGTTGGCTGGATGGGTCCTCGGCGCCCAAGGACGGGCCTGGTCCCTGGCTATCCCGCTCTCCCATCCACAGCCCCACAGTCAACACTACCCTGCGCAGCTTGGGGGCCCTGTACCGGCGCCAGGGCAAGCTAGAAGCTGCACATACACTGGAGGACTGTGCCAGCCGGAGCCGCAAGCAGGTGGGGCAACAGGCACGGGGGTGTGGGCAGGGACCGCTGTGGCCCTGTGTGCCCCGGTCAGGATTCGTGGCTCCACCTCATGAGCCCTGCCTCTCCCTCAGGGCCTGGACCCTGCAAGCCAGACCAAGGTGGTGGAACTGCTGAAAGACAGCAGCAGTGGGCGGGGAGACCGCCGGGGCAGCCGCGACGTGGCGGGGGGCGCGGGAGCTCGGCCTGAGTCCGAACTCGAGGAGGCAGGGCCTGCCGCCGAGTGGAGCGGGGTGAGTCTGGGGTCTTGGGTGGGCCAGGGGGCTGTGTAGTCAGTGTGGCCTAGAGACACGCAGGACGTCCTCCCCGCAGGACGGCAGTGGCTCCTTGCGGCGCAGTGGCTCCTTTGGGAAGCTCCGAGATGCCCTGCGGCGGAGCAGTGAGATGCTGGTGAAGAAGTTGCAGGGTGGTGGCCCCCAGGAGCCTCCTAATCCCAGGTGAGCCTCTGCCCAGATCAGTGTGTGTCCCCCGTCCCCCCCGCCCCCCGCTGCCGACCCAGGGCGAGCTTCTCAATAACTCACCATCCCCAGATGAGCTCCTGATCCAGGTGAATTCCCTCGTCTCTCTCAAGCTCCGCCACCCACCAGATCGGCTCCCCTCCCATCAGCCTCCCTTTCCAGCCCCAACCTGACCCCTTCCCACATCCTCCTCCCCGGCCCCCAGCCCCATTCCCCCTGGGCAAATCCAGGCATTCCTTTCCCCTCAGGATGAAGCGGGCTAGTTCCCTCAACTTCCTCAACAAGAGTGTGGAAGAGCCTGTCCAGGTATGGCGGGGTGGGCGTTTGGACACTGGGCAGCTGAAGCCCTGGCCCCGAGGCCGCAAAGGCTGCACGTCTGTGTACTCGCCGAGCTTGTCGATCACGTCCATTTATCTAGCAACATTTCCAGCTCTGTGCCAGGCGTGGCTTTGGGCTGGACACGGGAAAGACAAATGAGGGAAACCCAGCTCCTGCCTAGGGGGGATGTGTAAGTTGGCTGGGGCCAACACACCAACCGTGGAGGTGGACAGGAGTGTCAGAGCGCTGCGGGGTGGTCAGGGGCCCAGCTCAGGGCCTCTGGTCAATCAGGCCCCTTCTTGCTGGGGAAATACAGACTGGCAGAGCCGGAAGCTAAGCCACCTGCCCCTTCTGCCCACAGCCTGGAGGCACAGGTTTCTCTGACAGCCGCACCCTCAGCTCCAGCTCCATGGACCTCTCCCGACGAAGCTCTCTCGTGGGCTAATCCTGAAGGGGCAGCCAGTTGCCAGAGCCTCCACCCGGCACTGTCCCCATCCCCAGCCCTTCGCATGGGCCTGCTGCTTGCCCCACGTGACTTTCCCGACGACCCCTGTCTTTTCTGTTCAATCTCAGGGTAACCTCCTCCCTTGTCATCTCAGCCCTAAGCCCTGGAGGCTGGGCCTGCCCGCTCCAGCTCTACCCCTTATTTATTCCATCCAGCAGGGCCCCCCTCTTCCTTAGGTTCAGGGCCAGCGTGAGGGGCTGGCCAGAGTCTCCAAGGTGGAGACTCAGCGGCCCGCCCTCCCCAGGCCCCGGAGACAAGAACACTGAGCCCCTGCAGTCCCTTCGGCACTCCTGCCCTTCTCCCGCCCCGGCCGTTGCTTCTGTATATAGAGAAATAAGTTATTGGCCGCGCCCCTCCCCTCAGTCCACGGTACTTCCCCGTTCTCCCCTCACCCTGTCCTTCTCTAGTGGTACCGCCCAGGCCTTAATCACCCCCATTCCGCGCGGTGGTATCGCCCAAGCTCTACATCGGGGGGGGGGGGGAGGGGGGGCAGCGCCTCCCCAAAGGGTTCCCTGGGCCTTCTCGCGCTCCTCCTCGGCTCTGAGGGGCGCGCTGAGCCCCACCATCGCCCGGTGCCCCAGGACGGAGAGCCCTCCCCTTGCCCGTCCTTTCACCGCCGGGCCCTGCCCAGCATCCCGGCCTATGCACTGCCCCTCCCGCCCGGCCCCGCCCAGGCACGGCCTGACCCCGCCCCGGGCACCGCCCGTCGAGCCATCCTGCCACGCCTCCTCCCACGCCTGCAGCTTCTCGCGAGGGGCAATGAAGACCCCTGTGGCAGGAGGGGCTGTCCCTGTTGGGGGTGAGGCGGTCGCTTTCTATTTTCAAATGTTGCTGTAGAAATAAAGACCGTTTGAATCTGAGCCGGGCTTGTTTTCGAGCGGAGGCCGAGGTCTCCCAGCGTCTCTAGGTTGGGGGTGAGGGCGGGAGAGGCTGCGAGCAAGCGAGCGAGCGTTTGTGTGTGTCTCTCACGTCCGGTCCCGCGCAGCCGAAGTCCAGATATTTTGCTCCTACCCCGGATTTGTTTGGGGGCCTCGCAGGTTTAGGGTTTTTTTCTAACAACCTTCATCTGTGAGGTTCTGGAGACCACGGGCTCTGAACTCTTCCCCTTACTAAGCTGTTTCACTTTGAGCGAGTTATCGAGAGTCCACTTTTAGAAAATGTAGGTGACGACCCCCTTCCGGGGCTACATCTGAGTTAAGAGTACCAGCACACCAAGAACCCCAAGTAAATGAACTTCTAAGGCTAACAACTCCGGGAGCTGAGAGGGTAGGGATGACCGCCTCTGACAGACAGACTTGAAACGTGTCAACCCCAGCCTTAAATTGAGCTTTCCTGGTCGGGACACAGCCAGGCTCCTGGGCGCTTTCATCAATCCAGGTACAGCTACGGGGAGTGAACTACAAGCCCCAGAAGGCAAGGCGCGGCGATGATGGGGCGTGAGCCAGAAGACACGACCTCGGGTTTACGCCTGCGCTGCGGGGGTGAGTTGGGCAAAGCAAGGAGACTACAAGTTCCGAGAAGCAACGCAGCAAGACCCAAGTCGGAAATGATTGCGCCTGCGCACCGCGGGCGGGGCCTCTGGGGCGGAGCGGCCACCATCTTGGAACGGGAGGCGGAGCAGAGCTGACTGGGAGCGACCGAGCGGGCCACCGCCGCCGCCATGAACCCCGAATAGTGAGTGAGCCCCGCCCGCGCCGTCCGGCGCAGCCTCGATCCCGAGTACGGGGCTGTACACTTACCGGGGTTGTCCGGCCTGGGTCAGGACTGCGCGGCGCCCCCACATCCGGGTCCCTCTTCCGCTGACCCCCCCCCTCACATCCGGGTCCTGCCCCTCCCCCCGGGGGCCCCAGGACCCCGGCTCGGCACCCCGAGTTCTTGCACCCGGCGCCCAGACACTGCGACCCCGAGGGGGCACTACTTGGAGCCCGAAGCACCGGCCCTTACCAGGCCTTATCGGTCAGGTGACCCCCGCAGCCTCGGTCTCTCCCGGCCTCAGTTTCCCCACGTGCTGCTTGAGAGTGGCGGTCTGGGTGCTGACGACTGTCCCGGCGTTTTGGAGCGGGGCCAGACTCGGGCCCTTTAGGTCAGACAGTCAGTCTTTCTGTTCTTCCCGTTCTCCCGGAATCGTGTTCCAGGGGCTGGTCAGGCGCGGGAGGCCCCGAGGCCCCGCTCCGGGTCGCTCTCCCGTGGGTCCTCCCCTCCGGGGCTGCCGCTTTGCCCCTTGCCTGGGTCTAGCTGTCCTGCCGCTCCTGGAGACCAGCCCCTTCCCGCCGTCTCCTCACCTTTGCGCAGGCCCCCAGCGCCCTCGTCACACCCCTTCCCTTCCCCGTCCCGCTGCTGATGAAGTTTAGATGAATGTGGCATTTGTTTCTCCCCTTCCAGTGGGATTCTCTGTACCTCAGACTCTCCCCGCTTCTTGGTCACTCCCCCTGCGGGTAGGTGGCCCGCATCTCTGCCCCGGAGTTCTCATTGACAGATTTCCCCAAGTGTCAGTTACCTTCTTCCTCTTCTGCCACTTCCTTTTTCTCCTCCAGATCCAGGCCTCAGATTTCCTTGGGGAAGGGTGAAGCTCTGAGCTGGAGTATCAGGGACACAGAAGGGAACCAGCAGGCTCTCACAGGGACTTTGGAGTCTGAACCTGGTTTCCAGTCTTAAAGTTAACAGCTGTGTAACTTAGGGCAAGTCACTTCCCTCTTCTGACCTCTGGTTTCCTCCTTAGTTGGGAATAACCCCATCCACCTCACCGGGCTGTTGTGAGGCTTAAATGAGATGATGCCTCTGAAGTGTGTAGCGCAGGGCCAGGCGCGCAAGTAGGAATCAATGCGTTGTAACCACTCTTGTGGCTACTTGTTGGCCACCTCTTTTTAGAGGCTTCGGACCAGGCTCTTTACATCGGGGTTCCCTTAAGTTCTAGGCTGGGCCCTAGCTTCCACTTCTGGGGCCTCCCCTGCCAAGCCAGGTTCCCTAAATAGCCCCTATGGCCCCGAGACAACGGGAGTCTGTCAGGAGTCAGGATAGGACGCCCAGCTTTTCCCCTGAATGACTGTGATCCTTGGCAAGTCATGTCTCTCTCTGTGCCTCAGTTTCCTTCTCTGTAAGCTGGGAATTTAGACTCAGTCCTTTGGGCCAGCTGTAATATGGGGGGTGGTCAACCCTCCCCTGCCCAGGACTTGTGGGAGGATCTTGGGAGCACCTTAATACTCTAACCCAAGGCAAGCCTCACAGCGTGGGAGAATGCCGTAGTTGTGATTGCAGGATGGCGTGGCGGGGCGGGGGGGGATCCTTGCCTTCCTTCACGCCTTCCCATCCTCTCTCTCCAGTGACTACCTGTTTAAGCTGCTTTTGATTGGTGATTCGGGCGTGGGCAAGTCATGCCTGCTTCTGCGGTTTGCTGTGAGTAAGAAGCCTCCCATACCATCCATCTGGGGTCCTGGCTGGGGGCAGGAGGGAGAGGGGTCAGCCCAGAGCTCAGTAGTTGCAAGACCTTAGACACCAAGGGTGAAGGTGCAGGACCTCCTAGCAGCATCTCTGACTGAGCAAAGACACAGGGCTGGCAGGTTGGGGTGCTGAGCGGGGGCGCTTAGCAGTTTCAGGGTCGGCTGGGGCAGGGACCCGGAGGGAGGTTCTCCAGACGGGCTCTGGGCCTGTCCCCTCCCCCGGGCCATTTCACTGGGCCCCACTTTTCCAGGATGACACGTACACAGAGAGCTACATCAGCACTATCGGGGTGGACTTCAAGATCCGAACCATCGAGCTGGATGGCAAAACCATCAAACTTCAGATCGTGAGTGTCGCTCTTCCCAGTCCCTGGTGCAGAGGCAGCCGCCTTGGGACAGGGCTCTTGCCACGTAGCCCAGAGCTGACCTGTCCTTCCCTTCTCTCCCGCTTTCTTGTAGTGGGACACAGCTGGTCAGGAGCGGTTCCGGACCATCACTTCCAGCTACTACCGGGGGGCTCATGGCATCATTGTGGTGTATGATGTCACCGACCAGGTACTTCTGGCGTCACATCCCCAGCTTTGCCTTCTCAGCGTTGGATCTTGGTTCTTTTTGTTTGTTTCTTTCTTTTCCAAAGGTTTTACTTTATCTTCTTAAAGGAATCCCCACACCCAGCGTGGGGGCGAAATCACAACCCTGAGATCAAGAGTCCCATGTTCTGACTGAGCCAGTCAGGTGCCCCAGGCCTTTGGTTCTTGTTTCTTTTTACTCTTCCCGTCCTCTCTTCCGGATGCTGCCTGAAAGGGAGACTGTACTCAGACTCCTCACACGAGGAGGGACACAGCTGCAGCAGCACATCCTCCCGAGGCCCTGCTGCGGGGTGTTGGCAAAACCAGGCCTCACAACTCCTGGCCAGACTTGCCACCTTCTTCTAGACGTGGGGCACCTGTGTCCCGTAGGGGTTTAGTCAGCTGATAGGCTGCTTTGCTGGGCCCACGGCTTCCTGGGGGAAGACCCTGTGGAGAAGCGATTGGAGGGCTTTAGACAAGGAGGTGAGGGAGCCCTGCACCCTGGGCACGTTGTGAGCCGAGGTAGGAGCCCGGTGTCTGCTGTGGCAGCATTAGACACGGGTCACTGGCAGCAGTGGTGGTGGTAACAGCCTGAAACAGTCCCACCATACCTGAGAGTTTTAATAGAACCTGCCATAGCAAGAGATCTGCATTAGGTTCCCACTTTACAGATGAGGACATGGGTCAGTGTGGTGAGGAGACTTGCGTGGGGCCATGCAGCTCCTTAAGTGACAGAGACAGAAAACCGGATTCTTCCTGCTTTGTTCTTTCAGCGGAACCTTGTTGATTAGTGGGGGCCAGGTCCTAGGGACATGGAGGTGCTTATATCAGCCCTGGGCCAAGAGGAGTTCCCGCTCTGAGGGGCAGCTGGGCTCTTGGGCTCACCAGGAACTCATGACGCCTTTTGGACAACAAGCTGTGGGTGAACTGTGCTCTACTCAGAGGTCACCAAGGACCTCTAGCTGCCAAGTCCCATGACCTCATTTCAGTTCTTGCCCTGATTGACCTTTCGAGGCTTTACCTCCATTCTCTTCCCTCTCCTTGGAAAGTTGACTATCTCCAGCTCTCCTTACCTTTTACTGCATTAGATTCTCTTTTGAGTGAATTTTTACAGGTTTGCTCTGTACTTACCACCCCCCTACTCCCCCCCCCCCCCGACCTCCTGCCTTGTGCTTCTTGACTCGCCCCGAGTGGGTCTGGGCGCCTTGTGGTTTGGTTCCTGTCTTATATTCTGTGAGTCCTGTGTAAACAGCTATCACTGTGGATCTTTTGTTCTGTCTTCTATCTTACTGATACTTTGTGTATTAATCCTAACCTTCATGATCTCAGCCAGTGACCTAAGTGCTGGGGTCCCCATTTTCTGGATGAAATGTGCCTGGGGAGGTGTCCAGTCACTTGCCCATGGTCTCCTGACTAGGAAAGGCAAAGCCAGCATTTGAACCTGGGTTCTTGGCTTCCAAGCCTACCCTTCCCTTGCCCTGGCCAACCTCTCCTGAGCTCCGGATCATCGTCAGAACTCAGCACGTCCAGCGCTGCCCTCACCATCCTCCCCAAACTCGCACCCGTGTCCCCGTTTGTGTAACAGAGTTCTTGTTGGCCTGACCAGAAAACTCTTCCCTCCCCCAGTCCTCTTCTCTGTCTTCTTTCTCAAGTCCATTCCCTCGTAATAATAGCAGTGATGAGGATGATAGCAGCTCCTGCTAAGCAAGCACTTGTTATGAGACAGGCCCGCATTCATTATCTCATGTTCACAACAGCCCCATCGGGAGATACCATTTTACGGAAGTGAGGAAGTTGAAGCTTAGAGAGGTCAGGTGCCAAATCTAGGGTCACACGGTAAATGGCAGAGCTGGAGACTTAACCCAGGATGGTCTTGACTCAGAATCCTGTGCTCTTCCTTGCCCTCACTCCCTGGCTCAGGGCGCACATTTCTTCCCTAGATTATTCCAGCCACCTCCCAGTTGGTCTCCATCTTCTTGACAGTCTGAACTGGCCTCTACACTCCTGCCCAGACTGTCTTCCCAGAGCACAGGTGTGCTTCTGCCGCTCCCTTCCTGAGAAGACTTTCGTGGGCTCCTGGTTGTCTAGACTTAGCCAAACTAAGACCTTCCGTCCTCTGGCCTGCCTCCTCTCCCTCTCCTTCTGTGCTCAGGGCCTGTGTCCAGCAACCTTCACCTTCCTCCTGCTCCCCAAAGGCAACGTGCTCCCTCTCCCCCTACCCCACTCCTTGACCTGGGGTGTGTCGTCTCCCCTTGCACCTTTCCCGTCCCTCCACTTGCTTCCACACAAGGCCAGTTTGTCCCTTCAGACGTAGGTCAGCTGCAGTCTCCCTGGGTAGAGGCAGTCCTGGGGCCGCAGCGGCTCCTGCCTTCTATCCCTACGGCCCTCTTTACCCTGTCTTGCCACTGTGTGTGTCCTGATCTAGTCCTCCACGGTCCCCTGAGTGCCTTAGGGCAGAACCTAGGTATTTGTCCCATCTTCGTCCACAGTGCCCAGCACAGGGCCCCAGCCTGAGACATGCAGGAGGTGTAAGTTTGAATCCAGTCAGATATCCCCCCCGCATTTTGCTTCCTAAGAAGGGGAAGTGGCTCTAGCTTAAGCATGTTCCTGAAAGGTCTGTCTTTGTCTGTGAGCCAGGGGGAGGGGGGAGGGAGTGGCCAGCTGTTGGAAGGGCTGGTCTGAGTGAGGAGGCTGTTGGTGCCAGAAGCAGAACGAATGTCTGGCCTTGTTCCCAGCGTACACGTCTCTCATAGGCCAGGGTCTCCTCTGTGAGGACCCTCCACCTATCATTGGGCTCCAAGACTTCAGACCTTACAGGGATTTTAAGGCCACCGTGGGAACTTTGCTAACCTGTTCCCCTCCATTTCTGTCTCCTCTCTGGTCTCTCTTGTCATTTGCTCCCCGCATGTTTTCAACCTTTTCTGTGTCTCAGGGAGAGACTAGCAGCACGAAGCGGAGCTGACTGGCCCTGAGGCCTGGGCTGTTTATGTCCTGTGGCTGTTGGCAGATAGCCAGTGCTGTACCAGGCTTGGCTTTCGGGGTCTCCGACGGAGGGGGTCAGAGAGGAGACCTCCACCTGGAAGAGAAGGCTTCCGCTGGTTCCCTGAGCTCAGGGCTCCTGCCTCTCTCAGGAGCGCAGGGAAACCCCCTTAAAAGGCCCTCGTTCTCCTGGCCTTGGGTAGGGATGGGAGTTGAGAGCAAAATAACTTTTGATTCCGGCTCCTCTAGGAATCCTACGCCAACGTGAAGCAGTGGCTACAGGAAATTGACCGCTATGCCAGTGAGAACGTCAATAAGCTCCTGGTGGGCAACAAGAGCGACCTCACCACCAAGAAAGTGGTGGATAACACCACAGCCAAGGTGAGCGGGGCCTGGGTCAGGCCGCCCACCGTGGGCTGGTGTCTGCCGCCCCTCACCCCGCCTTCCCCTCCTTTTCTCTCTCCTCCCCTTGTCAGGAGTTTGCAGACTCTCTGGGCATCCCCTTCCTGGAGACAAGTGCCAAGAACGCTACCAATGTCGAGCAGGCATTCATGACCATGGCTGCTGAGATCAAAAAGCGGATGGGGCCTGGGGCAGCCTCGGGGGGTGAGCGGCCCAACCTCAAGATTGACAGCACCCCCGTGAAGCCGGCTGGCGGCGGCTGTTGCTAGGAGGGGCACGTGGGGTGGGACAGGAGGGGGCACCTTCTCCAGATGATGCCCCTGGAGGGGACAGGAGGTGCCTCCCTGTCCTGGGGCATTTGAGTCTGTGGCTTTGGGGTGTCCTGGGCTCCCCAATCTCCCTCTGGCCCATCTGCCTGCTGCCCTGAGCCCCGGTTTTGTCAAGGCCCCCAAGGGAGGACACCCAGGACCTTTGGCTGGGGTGGGGATGTGGGCTTGCTCTGCTGCTGCCTCTAGGTAACTTTAAAAAGTACCCCACCACACACCTTTCTTTGGATGAGGGCTCCTCTGTTTCCCTCCCTTGCCCCCCATGTATGCTGCAGTGGGTTTCTCACCTTACCCTTTTTTCCTTCTTTCCCCCCCACCCCCCCCTTCCCCAAGAGCTGAGAGCCTCCCTGGCCGCTGCAGTCCCTGGCTGCAGTCAGCGCCCAGGGCCAGGAATGGGACCAGGGGATCCGGGACCCAGGAACCAGGGCCCTGGGCTGGACCTCAGGAAGGGCATGGGGGCCACAGGGGCCCAGCAGCCCACCCTTTCCTCTCCTCGCCGCCTCCCCTCCCCACCCCTTCCACACTTCACAGCTCGAGCCGTCCAGCTGCGGTGGGGTCTGAGCACATCTAGAGCGGGTGGGCGGGCGGCCGTGCTGGGCCTGTGTCTTGAGCCCAGAGGGAGCCTGCTCCTGCCACCCCCTGCCCTGCCAGAGCCAGGCCCATGTGCTGCCTGCCCACCGTGCCCCTTTGTCCCCAAGGCAGGCGGAGGCGGAAGGCCCACCGTGCCAGAGGCCGGGCACCAGCCTTAACCCTCACTCTGCCAGCGCCTCCTCCCCGTCCCTGAGGCAGCACCTCTGGCTGATTCTCCCCCTTCTGTTCTTGGAAGCCTGTGAGGGCAGGTCCTTGTACCCTGTTGCTGCTTCTCCTCTGGGGAATGTGGGTGCAAACCCAGGGTTGAGGGCCTCTCCCCTCACCCCCTCCCACCCAGGATCCTAGCCCCCTGCCCTCCGGCACAGCTTCTCCCTGCGGAAAAACAAACCTTTGGTCTCTACCTGAGAAGCCATGTCCCTTGTGCTGTCTCTCGCCTGGCCCACCTGTGCCCTGCCCTCCAGCTTGTATTTAAGTCCCTGGGGTGCCCCCCACTCCCAGGTTCCCCTCTGGTGTCATGTCAGGCATTTTGCAAGGAAAAGCCACTTGGGGAAAGACAGAAAGGACAAAAAATAAATAAATTTCCACTGGCCCTCCGGTGAGCCGAGGGTTTTTGCAAGGAAGTTGTGGTGGTGGAGTGTGGTCTGTGGTGGGAGCTGTCTCGGGGTGGGGAGATGGAGCTGGGGCCCTGGGCTCGGCTGGCCGTAAGGGGGTCCTGGCTTGGGCTGCGTGTCCTAGGGTTGCTGTCGAAAGCCCTTGACCCACTTCCTGAAGCCAGGAGTGCTGCCTGGTTTTGCTTCTGTGGTGTGTCCCCAGGGGCCCAGCACGGTTCCGGCAGCGAGGGAGGCAGGCGGCCATGGGCGAGTACCTGGTGAGCCGCCGCCAACACCCACACAGGCGCGCGTCCGTCCGTGCTGGGAGCTTGGGCCGCAGATGTGCCCCATCATGCTGGCCCGCGTCCCCTTCACCCCCTCTCCCGGCTTTGCTCCGGATTCCAGCCAGGTGTCTCCCCCCGCACCGGACAGTGCCAAGTTCCTCCCACCTAAGACCTCTTAGCCTGCCCCCCGCACCCCCCACCCCCCCGCCCCGGCCGGTGTGCAGAACACAGTATGTGAGGGTAGGGGCGTGTGTGTGCGCGCGCGCTCGTCCAAGCGGACCGAGCCCCGTGTATGACGCGGGGGGCGGGGGCGGGCACCTGCCAGCGATGTACGTCCGTGCCTACGTGTCCCTGAGGTTGGGGCGGGGAGGTGGCGCCCGGGCCGGGCGGCGCGAGCGGAGGGGCGCGCGGAGACCCCGCCCCGCCCGAGGCCGCTGGCACGGCGGCCCCGCCCCCGGCTCCGCCCCGCCGGCTTCGCGGGCTGGAGAGCGAGGGAGCCGCGGGCGAGGGATCGCAGGATGAGCGATCGGGGCCCGGGCAGCCGGCAGCGGACGCGCCCCCAGAGCCCACCGGCCCGCGCCCCGCGCGCCCCACGGCCCCGCGGCCCCGGTCCCGGCCGCGCCGCCCGCGTCCCCCGAGGCCTGCGGGCCATGCCCGGCCGGCCCTAAACGCGGACCGGGGGGCGTCCCCTTGCGCCCGGGCCCCGCGCTGGCGCCCCCCGGGCCGCCGCCCGGCGCGGGGGCCATGGCGTTCACCTTCGCCGCGTTCTGCTACATGCTCACCCTGGTGCTGTGCGCCTCCCTCATCTTCTTTGTCATCTGGCACGTAAGGCCGGGCTGGGGCTGGGGGCGGGGTGGGGGGCCGGGGGCACACAGAGCGGGAGGGGGCCGGGCAAACTTGGAGCCTCCTCTCCTCTATCCCCCTTTGGTCGGCTTCTGTTCGCCCCCATGAACACCCCCTCCCGTCGTCGGCTTTCTTCCCGGGGGCCCCCTTCCTCCGCCGCCCCCGCCTGTCTGTGGGTATGTCAGTTGGCCCCTGACCCCCTTCCCCTGCCCAATGCCGTCTGGGGGAGAGGGGCGGAATTCTGGGATTCTTGCTCCCCTCTCTCCTGCCCCCGAATCCAGTCGCCCCCGTTTGTCTGTCGGGCAGTTTGTCTGTCTGCTTGCCCCCCCTTTGTGGGTTTTTCCAGCCAGGAGTGATGGAGCCGGTTGCCATGGCAACTGCATCTGTTTACAGGACCCACAGATCGCAGAGCCCGTTAACCCTTTCCCTCTCACTCACCTCCCTGACCCAGCTGCTCTTGGCTCTAAGCGGCCCCAGAGACCTAGTCCCCACCGCCAGTTCCCCTTGGGCTTCCCTACCCCCTCCTTTCCCGGCTTCCTCTCAGCTGGTTTCCTCCCCACTTCCCATTTTTCCCTCCTCTTCCTGCTCACTTTCCCCTTTGTCTAGTGTGCCCCCTTTGGTCTGTCACTCTGGCGTGAATTCACACCTACCTGGTCTTTCAGAATGTCCATTTCTCATCCTTTATCCTAATCACCTGCCCTTAGAGAGAGTCCCTCTCCCTCATTCTGTCTGGGGCCCTCTCCTCAGCAGCCCTCTCTGGCTGGCTCCCTTCCGCTCACCAAGAACTATCACTGTCTCCTGCTCCTGGTTTGGGGCCCTTGCCCCTCCCCCTTGGCCGCCCTCCCTCCTCCACTGGCCTCTGAGGTTTTGGCGCGCCCCCCCCCCCCATCCCCTCAGTGAGGACTGCCCGGCGGCGCTGGCTCATCTGTTTCAGCTTCCTCTGCTCCCGTGTCCAGGACACACCTTTCTGATCTTCATCCCCTCCAGGGGGGGTTCTCTTACCCTCTCCAGCTTCTCCCCCTGTACCCTCTTCTTTCCTTCCTATCACTTCCTCGTCATTGCCTCACCTGCTTCTTTCCTGGTCTCCCCACTTCCTCTCGCTTTTCCTGGGACCTGCTGCCTGGCCCATGATCCTCCCTGGCTCTTGACCAAGCTCCCTCCCCCTTCACAATCCCCCTTGCCCTGCAGCTGCCCGTCTCCTTGACATCAGGAGTCCCTGGACCCTGCACCCCTCCTGTGTGAGGAGTGAGGCCCTACAGGCACTTTACAACATGCAACCCCCCATCTCCAGCCTGATGTTGGCTTTGCGCCTCTCTCAGTCTCTCTCTCTCTCTCTCTCTCTCTCTCTCTCTCTCTCTGTCTCCATCTCTCTCTCTCGTTCTCTGTGGGTCTCTTAGTTGCTTTTTCTTATCTTCCTCTTTCTCTTTCTCTGCATCCATACCATTCCCCCTCTTAACACCTCGATCTCTCCTATCTCATCCCAGGACAGTGGACAATCCTGTGTGTGAGCCGGGGGTAGGCGAGGTGGGGTCCTAAAGATTGCAAGAAATTGAGGGTCACAGGCTGGGAACACAGAACCAACCAGCTCCTGGGAGCAAGTTTCCTGGAATTCAAGAAGCCCCTTTCCAGGCCTCTGCCCACCCAGAGGCCTCCCACAGCCCCTCTGGGGGTCCCTGTCCTTAGCGTCCACTCAGAGCACTCCCCCATCCAACACACCTGTGTCAATAGGAAGCATTGAGACAACCAGGCTCTAGGTAGCTGTGGGGGAGTCAAGGATGAATAAGACTCAGGCTTTGCCCTTATGGGGCTCCTAGGCAGGGGGAAAGGGCTCAACAAATATTTTTTGAGCACCTATTATGTGCCGAGCACTGTGTTCACTTAGCTATTTAGTTGGGTGATCTTAGCAAGTCACTCATGCTGAGTCTGTTTGTCTGTTTCCTTGTGGGTAAAGTGGGTTTGTTGTATATACATCAGAGTGCCCAGAACATGTCCTACTAAGGGGGAGTGGGGGTGGGCATAGGAGGTGCGGTCCTCAATCCAAATTGGTAAGAACCAGAACCTTCCAGGGCAGGACCCCAGATCCCACCCCAGACCCTAACCCAGTCCCCACTGGTTGCTAGGCATCCCTGGTGATGAGTGACGCGTGTCAGCTGTCATCGTGGGGGATGTTTGTTCCAGGGGGCTGAGTCAGCGCCAGGCAGCCTGGGGGGTGGGAGGCATGACACCCGCTGCCTGCTGGTGGTGCCAGCTCTGGGGCAGACAGACGGCACCCTTCCGCTCCCTGCTGGACCCTGTTGCTGTGTCTGGCAGGCAGGTGGCTGCCCAGAGTTCCTGGGGAGAGGGGTGCTGCTCCAGATGGCCCCAGCTCCCTCCAGGAAGCCCATGTTCTCTCCCTCCGAGCCGTCGGAGTTGCTTGGGGGTGGTGGGCCCTGTGCCTCATCCTAGGGTTGGTGCTGAGGGGAGGGGACCTCAGAAGGCTTTTCTTCCAGACCTCTTCCCATGCTGGCTCCACCCGCCCCGCTCCCAGGGTCTGTCCCATCATGCCCTCAAACACCTGTTCCTTCCAGCGGTTCCCCATCCCGATGAGGACACTGCCATCTACCACATGCCCCAACACCCAAAGGCAGCTTGGGCCCCTCTGCCCCCACTCTGCTGCCATCCAAGCCCTCTGGAGTCTGGCTTCTAAATAGCTCTGGAATCCATCCACACCTCTGCACCCTCACCGCCATTCTCCTCACTCAGATCACTGCCGACGTGCCCACCCCCTCCCACAGTTCCCTGGCCCGGCCTGCGTATCAAAAACCAGTTAAGAATTTTAACTCTGGAGTCTAACGGGGTTAGAATCCGGTCCTACCACTGACTAGCTGTGTGTAGCCTTGGACAAGTAACTTAACGTGTCTCAGTTTCTTTATCTGCCAAATGGATATACCAGTACCTACATCATCAGGCTATTGCAAGCATGAAATGAGTTAGCAAACACAAAGCCCGCTCGTGTAGAGTAAGCATCATGTATGTCTTGGCCGGGACTGTTAGCCAGTGTGTACCTCCTGCTTCATCTATCCCAAAACATTAGCCTGACGCCCTACTCTGCTGCTTTATACCCCTCAGCGGCTCCCCATTACTTTTGGGGTTAAAGTCCGAACATCCGGTCTGGGCTTACAGCATCTCCAGCCTGTCTTTCACATTCCCATCTTCCTTCCCACTTGTCACTCTGGCCCCGGGGAGCCTGCAGCTTCCTGAATGTTCCTTATTCTTTCAGCCTTCTGCCTTTGTACCTGCTATTCCTGATGCTTGGACTCCCTTCCCCCATTTGTTCACCAAACACCCACTCAGTCCAGCCTGACCCTCCCATCACTTCTAACGCTGGACCAGGCACCCCAATAGTCCTGATCACCCTGGAATATAGCTCACAGTCCTCCCAAGCCTGAGAGGTCTTCTCAGGCAAGGGCTGTGCCCCAGGCTTCCGGGGCCCCAGTGGTCAGCACAGGGCAGATAAAGACACCATCTCTTGGGATGTTTTCGGTGGAGGCATCGTGAACATGGCTTGACCTGGGCATTAGCACGCTAGGATTCTCTCCCAGACTGTTGTGTGACCTTGGGCCAGGCCCCGCCCCTCCCTCAAGCTCAATTTCTCCACCTGTGCAGCAAGCTCCACCTGGTCCAGTCCCCATGTATGAATTTCTATCCCACAGAAGGATGGGTGGGGGACTCCTAAGCCGTTGCCCCCGCCCTGACGGGCACACGCCCCTCCCCCAGATCATAGCCTTTGACGAGCTGCGGACCGACTTCAAGAACCCCATCGACCAGGGGAACCCAGCGCGGGCAGTAAGTGATACATGTGCTGTGCTGAGGTGTGTCCGTCCGTCTGTCTTTCCATCTGTCGCAGGCGAAGGGGGATGGGTGGGGGACGGGAAGAAGGGGCTGTGGTGGGGGGGACCGGCGGCTGTGCCCCTTCCTGTCTGTCCCCGCCCCCAGCAAACACCTGGCGCGGGCTCAGGGCTCGGGTTCCTCCTGGCGGGGCGGCCGTTGCCAGGCTCTGGGCAGTTGCCGTGGAGACGCGGGTGAAGGTCCCTCCATGGCGACGGTTGCCATGGGGACGGCGCGGCTGCTTCCCTGCCGCAGGCTGCTCTGGCGCCCCCTGGCGGCCACGTGCAGATCGGCCAGGGACATAGGGACGGCGGCGGGGTGCCCCTAACGCCCGCTCCTCCGCCTCCCCCATGGCGGCCTTTTCCTCCCCCTACAGCGCGAGCGTTTAAAAAACATCGAACGCATCTGCTGCCTCCTGAGGAAGGTCAGTGTCAGGGCTGGTAGCAGGAGGCTCCTGGCCCAGCTCAGCCCTCCTCTCTTGTGACCCGGAGCAGAGCCTTACCCCTGGGGGGGGGGGGGGGGGACTGCTTGATCACCTCTGCCACCGGGAGGGAGTGGGAGGCTAGAGTCCCCTTTAGTCCCCAGAGGTCAAGGTGGGGGATGCCTCCCGAATCCCAGCTCCCCTCTGTGCCCTTGAAGCTGGGGTCTGTCCTGGCGCCAGGCAGCTGACCTCTCACCCTCCCTCCCCAGCTGGTGGTCCCAGAATACTCCATCCACGGCCTCTTCTGTCTGATGTTTCTGTGTGCAGCAGAGTGGGTGACCCTGGGCCTCAACATCCCCCTCCTCTTCTACCACCTCTGGAGGTGAGAACCTCAACATCCCCCTCCTCCTCCTCTACCACTTCTGGAAGCCGCCCTGGGGGTGGGGGAGTGAGATGGAGAAGCAGGGGCAAGACGGTGGGCGCTCAGGCCCCTCCCCCACCCCAGGTACTTCCATCGTCCTGCGGATGGCTCTGAGGTCATGTATGATGCGGTCTCCATCATGAATGCTGACATCCTCAACTACTGCCAGAAGGAGTCCTGGTGCAAACTCGCCTTCTACCTGCTCTCCTTCTTCTATTACCTGTACAGGTGAGGAGGCCCTGCTCATGGCAGTCCGAAGTCAGGGAAGGGATGCTCCGGGTACCATGCCTCCAATCCTAGGAATGGTTGGGCCCCAAGTTCCTGCCTTTTTCCCTTGAGGACGGAGGGCAACCCAGGGCACGATAGGGTGGGTGGCCAGTAGCTGGGCCTACTCGGGACTTGGCTCATTGCCTCATCTTCCCACAGTATGGTTTATACGTTGGTGAGTTTCTAAGGGGGAAGCCGGCCAGGGAGCAAGCCCAGAATGGACCGGACGCCTGTGCACCCCCAGCCCTGCCCCTCGGCCGCAGAGGCCTCAGCCCTGGGGAGGGAGGGGGCACTGGTGCCCCCAGCCTCCTCTCCACCCCTCCCCCCAAACTGCTGCTGCGGGGACCTCCCGCCTTCAGAGCCCCCTCCCCTTGGACTAGGGCTGGGCAGAGCTCTAAATAGGGGCAGGGGCTCCTCTGCCAGCCTGTAGGCATGGCAGTCAGTCTTGGAAGGGGCGGAACCTCCAGCCTTGTCCACTTGGGGGGGGACATGGGCCCTGCCAAAGGGCAGGGCTTGACCCTGGAGGTTCTAGGCCGCCCCCCTCCACCCCCACCCTGAGGCTCCCCCTGCAGGTGGGGGGGTACCCACACCGGGAATGAGCAGGCTCAGCAGGGGGGCAGCCCCACCCCTAGTCTGCCCTCTCCCCTCCCCCAGGCTCTCTCTCCAGATCTCCCCCCCTTCCCCATCCCCACTTGCCCCAACCCCAGCCTGTCCTGTCTCTTGGACCTATTTTCTATGTTGCCTGGAGGAGTCCGGCACCCCCTCCCCGGCCATTTGTGACAAAATATGAATAAACTACTGCAAACATGTGGGCCCCAGTTCTGCTCCTGAAAGGCTTGAAGAGGACATTGGGGTGAAGGGACTTTATAGGGGGCAGCCCTGAGCTAAATCCTCAGGACAGCTAGGCTCAAACTACTGGCCCACAGAACCCTCCAGGGACCCCCTCAGATGGATCAGAGAGGCCTTCGAGGTCTCCTCAGCAGCTGCTCCCTTCTAGCCTCACTTTCCTGCCACAGCTAAACAGCTATTCCTGCGGAAACCTTTCCATCTGCCTTTCAAAGCAGTATCAAGATCAGCAACTCCAGGAAGCCCTCCCCTGGGTCCCCCGAGCCTGATAAACCCTGGGCAATGGAGATTCTCCCCCACCCCCACCTCAGGCCCCAGGAACAAGGGTCAAATACAATCAAGGAAATCAAATCTTCAATGTATGGAAAAATCAGTGCCAGTGGGGGCCAAAGGTCACCGGACCAGGTGGAAGGTCAGCCAGTATATGATGAGGGGCTGGAAGGCTGCAGCTCCCAGGGTCAGGTAGAGCTGGAGACGCTGCCGGGGAGCTGGGCCCCCCATACTGTCGGGGCCCAGGGCTGCTGTTCGCAAAGAGCGCACCTGGAAGAAAGGAGAGAGCTGAAGCTGGGCCAGATGGGGAGGCTCGTCCCCAGCTCCGACCCCAGGGGAAGAGGCGGGAGGGGCAGCCCCAGACTCACGATGAAGTACATGAGTGAAGATGAAGTCCAGGCCAGTGCCACATAGTAGCCATCGCTGCCAAAGAGCAGACCTGTGAGCACGCTGAGGATCATCCTGTAGGGGTGTGGGGTGCGAGGGGAGTGGGGGTGAAGGGGGAGAGGAAAAAGATGCTGGAGACCTTCCAAGCGTCCGGGCCTGAGACTGGCCCCACCACCCAGCCTAGACCCCAGCCACCACCACTGGGGCCCTTTATCTCCAATCTGTCCCCACAGGGTCCTAGACTCAAAATGAATCTGGCAGGCCTAGGACTCAGCCCTAGGGCCTGGATCTGAGACCCCCTTCATGACCCCAGCTCAAGGCCCTTCTCCCCTGTGTTCCCAGAGTGGCTCTCTGTACGTTCCTGACCTGAACAACCGTACATGGTTCCCGAGAAAGAGTGCAGAGAGTGCAGTGGTACTCACCCCACGTACTTGTAGCCGCTGTAGGCCAGCAGGTGGAAGGTGCTCAGGTCACTGCGCACGGTGGCCAGGTAGACGCCCAGGAGCAGGGCGAGCACCTCCATCACAACCCACACAAGCGCCGTGCTTGCACACAGGCCCAGCACCTCTGGGGAGAACCTGTGGCCATGTAGGGGTGAGGGGAGTTCAGAAACCAGCCGTCCTGCTTGGCAGGTGTAAGTCTGAGGACACGGGGTGGGCTTGGGACCTGCCACAGGTCCCCTAGTGACGTGAGGAGAGCAGTCAGGAGGGAGAGCTGGTGGGAATGGAGGGCCTTGGCACTGACCTTTTCTGAATGCCCAGTGCCATCCCAGCCAACAGCACGTAGGTGATGAAGGCCATTGCTGCCAAGAGCCAGAGAGATGCCATCAGCCTGGGTTCCTCGATCAGAACCCCCCTAACTAAGTATCTGAAGCCATATACACTGCCTACCTTCTCCCCATACTTCCTTCCCTGCACATCCCCACAGGCTCGGCCTCCGTAGCCAGCTTCCCAGTACCCCGCCTGCTCAGCCCTCTGTCCCTGTGTAAATACTACCTGACCCTTCTCTCGGGACCCCAAGCCATGTCCTTCCCTGTCCCTGTCCTAGACAATTTACCAGTTTCCTGCTGGGACTCTAACCAAATCACCCTGCCTAGATGAACAGGCAGGGGCCAAACTGATGTCACACAAGACCATAGGACCAAAATACAGGCTTGAAGACAACTCGGGCTGTCCCCGGAGTCCAGGCCGCGAGGATGACTTCTTATGTCTGGCCATTGGCACTGGCTATGGCTCCGGCCATCCCGCCAACACGGAGGGCTCCGGGTTTACCTCTGCTGTTTGCACCAAAGCTCAGAGCCAGTGGGAGCTGGGCTTTCAGGGCAGTCATAACTCCTCAGCCCCGTCCCCTGCCCCCCTGAAGCCCCAGCACTGACGTGCCCCCCAAAGGCACAGGGGCTGGTGTCAGAAGCCAGCTCTACCACCTAGAAGCGATGTGGCTTCAAAGAGATTCAAGTCTCTCGGATCCTTGGCTTCAACATGGAAAACAGAGATGGCGGTTCCTGCCTCACAAAGTGGCTCTGAGAGAAAATGGAAGGAAGGATGGAAGAACGTGTGGCCCTTCCAGAGCAACTGCGCTGGCTGCCCGCCCTCACGAGCACCGGCTGCCCTAGCGACCCCTCTGAGGGCTGACCCGGGCACACTCACCCCTACTCCAGGGTAGCCACCACGGGCTGCGCCTTGTACAGGCCCCGGGACAGAGAGGACTCAGATGCAGGGTCTGCCAGCTGCTATACAATGTGGGCGGCCTGACCCTGGGCCTTGTGGACGGGCAGTTACGGGAGCCCTGAAGGGAGTGATCACTCCTCAGAGGAGGGCATGTTGGAGCAGGACTTGGGGGGGTAAGTAATACCAATGGCAGTAATTATGTCATGTGCCTCCTGCTGAGTACACATCACCTCACTGAAGCTCCAAAATCCTTTGCGGGAGAGACTGTTGTTATTCCCAGTTTCCAGAAGCATAAAAGTAGCCAGCCTGAGGTCCCAGAGCTGGAAGTTGCAGGGCCAGGTCTAAACCCAGGGCTCCAGGCTGGGGAGGGACATGGTCCCAGTTAAGAGGCAGGAAGGTCTCAAAAGGGAATACCCTGAGGGCACTGAAGGCACAGCCAGGAAACTCCTCATTGGTCCCCCTGCTCTCGTCTACCTGGAGTCTAGCAACAGACACACCCAAAAGCACCAACAGCGGGTGCTGAATCAACGCACGAGCCTCTCTCTTCTCGTTGGTGCCTCAAGGCACACGTGCCCCCACACCCCCCAGCGCAGGTCAAAGACAGACTCACTGGGGATGTAGAGGTCAGGGGCGTTGAGATCTTGCCGTGGTGGTAGAGGCACATCGCGACTGTACTGCACTTCCCAGTTCTGGCGGTGGCGGCAGCGGCGGCAGCCAGGTCAGGAGGAAAAGATGAAAAGAGAAGAAAGAAGGGGATTGAGGTGTGGGGGGGCCAAACTCTGGGAAAGGATAAGGGCCCCGCCGGTTCACCTGGCAGGCAGCTCACCTGGTGTGTGTAGGGGAAGACCAGTAGCCCCAACTTCTTGGCCACATAGGCTGTGTCCACAGCAAAAAAATACTTGAGTTTGTTCACAGACACAAAACGGTGCAGCTGGGGGAGAGAGAGAGAGGAGGCTGTGGGCAAGCTGCATACCAAACCTCAGGGTGCTCCTCGGTGTGCTCCTTCCCTGAGGGCTGCTGTGACAGTTAGGTGGGATCCCGTGATGCCCCAGCCCTGGCCAAAAATCTTGCCACCCTTGCCCTGGGGGCGGGCCACACCTCCTTGTGCACCATGTCCTTCCCATGGGATGCGATGGAGCTGCCATAGGCCATAGCCACGTTAGCCATTGGGTCCCCAAGCAAGTGGTTGACATTGAAGGCCACGTCGGCTCCTGGGGCTGGGTATCCCCCTGGCTGGCTGGAGTAACCACCGCTTGTGTCATCGAAGAGGGGAGGGGGATCTGGAGCTGCCCGGGCCCTGTGCTTGGAGCCTGTGGGTTTGTAGGTACTAGAGTAGGTGACAGGAATACCAAACATGAGCCCAGACCACCACCCCTTTCCCAGACTGGGCAGCCCTGTATGGGTCCTGGGGGCACGAAGCAATCAGTTAGTGAAATACACGCAGGACGGGGATAGGTAACCCAGAAAGAACTCTGAAAGAGGGACCCTTTCCCAGAGTGCTAAATGGAGGCAAAGAAAGAGCTGAGGCAGCGCCTGGAAGTGACTGCCCGCCTGGGGGCTTCTGGGGGCCTTCTCAAGGGAAGTGATCTCTGAATTGAGCCTTGGGAGAATGCGTAGAAGTTTACTAGGTGGAGGAGCTCCCCCGGAGGGCATCCCGCTGGAACAAGGGTGGAAAAGAAGACAGCTGAGTACCCAAAGGCCCTGGGCAGTGGTGAGGGCCCCTACCAGGGTCATGACAGGTAAAGAAAGTTTTGGAGGCAGACCCCGTTTGTGCCCTGGTCTGGCACGGGCAGCCCAGCTGTGCTGTCACCGCCCGATCTCAAGATTGGGCCGAGAGGGCGAAGTCCGGGACGCGTTGCTGAGTCGCGCAGGGCGGAAACCCGAAAGACACCCGCCGCCCTGGGGAGCGGTCACGGCTGCCCCTCTCCTTCAGGGTGAGCGGGCCGCGTCGCCGACCCTCCTCCGGCCGGTCGGGCCGCGTCCCGCCCGCTCCGCGCCCCACGCACCGTGGGCTCCGTAGCCCGAGTGATAAGCCATGGCCGCGGTGCTGGCTCTCCCCAAGGGCCCGCTGCGCCGCCTCGTGGGTGCGAATACTAATAAGGCAGCAGCTCCGCTCCCTGGGCACCGACTGAGGTTATGGAGGAGCCCGACACGTCCGCCAGCTCTTCGACCACAGCCGCCATGTACGCAGCGTTATGCTCCGCCGCCTGCCATTGGCTCCGCGGCGGCGCTGATTCGCCCCTCCCCTCTCCCAATTGGCTGCTGGCGCGGCCTCGCTGAATTGGATTCGGCAGCAGTCAACTTCCGGAAGGGGGATAGGCGGAGCAATTCGAGAATCTCTCGGATTGGATGATGCGTTTGCTAGTTTGCGGCCAGAACAGCCAATAATTGGGCTGAGGCAGGAGGGTGTTGAGAATTATTTCCGCGCCTGCGCAACTGGGCACTTGACGCTCGCCGTGCCACGACTACACCAGGTGGAGACCTGGAGGAGGCGGGAGTCCGGGAACGAAGTTTCGGTTGCCGGATGTTCTCCTGGAGGGGATGGGTCGGTGAGGCTCTACCAAGTCCCACCCCTCGGGACTCCTGCCCCTCCCTCTCAATGCTCTCTTCCCTCTCCCGTCCGCCATACTCCTCCCAGTCCTGGAGCGGAACCCAGGGAGCCCGGGAGATGTTAGTAGGAGGCCGCGCCGGGTAGTGACAGCGCGGCCAAGCGAGCCCCGGAAGCTGACTCCTCCCCCCGCCTCCCACCCCTCCTTCCCTCGCGGGTGCTGTCCGTTGTCCGGTGCTGAAATGTCCTACAGCCGCTGACGGCTATGCTGCAGACCCCGGGACCCTGCTGCTCTTGAGGCCCACATACACACTACAAATACTGAAAATTCCAGAAGATCTGAAGCCCCAGAGATTGGGTGGTATCGTTGGAACAGGATCCTGCACCAGTCCTGGTCCGTCAACTCTCCGTGGTCCAGCCGATTTGGGGGTGGAGGTGTGCTGATCCACCTCCTTGAAGCTGCAGTTGATACTCCTGAGTCACTGCTGGCCCTGCCGCCCATCCTAAAGAGAAGTTGGGGTTTCCTTTCTCTCCGCCCAGTTTCTGACCACTCTCACCCTCCTCGGGGACAGTCTTCAGGGCCCTTCTCCCTCACACACCTTCACCAACCATTTCTAGAGAGCAAAACCAGGTCCTCTTCGATCTGCCTCTAGTTAGCTACCCAGTGTCCGGTTACACCAGGTGACTTTCCTACTCTCTGAACACAACCCACGTGGTCTAATCGCAGTGTCTTTGCTCGAAAGTCCCCTCCACCTGGGATGTCCTTCCTCCTCATATCCATTTGTCCAAAGCCTAGTTATCCTTTAAGAATTGGTTTGACTTGTGTTTCAGAGAGACAAGGGGAACCGAGGAATGACCTGGCTGAGGGTTGAAACTGGAGACCAGGTTCTAGGCTCCCTCTGGGAACACAGAGGAATTTACCCTGTATGTAAATTCCATTAGGACAGGGCCTGTGTCATTCTCCACTCCTACCCTTGTCTTCACAGTGCCAAGCACAGTACTTGAATACAGAAGATACCCAATAAACATCTGTTCCCAATAAATAAATAAAAAATAAACAGATGTAGCCCTGGGTCAGTCCTTTACTCTACCGTTTCAATTACCTCATCTTCAAATGGGTAGGGGTATTAAACTGAATGGACTTTGAGTTCCCTTTGGGGAGAACCCAACCTAGCATTGCAGCTTCCTATGTCCCACCAACTGATTGTCTACCTTGAGGGCTAGGGGCAGGTGTGAAGGGTTGAAGCCCCTGAGGGCCAGGGAACAGCACTGGCGCCACCATGTGGCACGAGGGTGTCCTCCCATGAAGGACAGACCCCACTCCCCTGTACGCCACGATGAATGCTTGTGCACCTTTCTATTCCCATTTCTCAGATGGGAAAACGGAGGTTGGGGTGGAGAGTGCAGGCCCAAGGTGACGAAGCCTGGGGCCCTGGGTGTCCTGGCCCCCAACCTGCCTGCTCTAAGTGGAGCCCAGCACCTCAGTTCAGCAAATGAGGACCTTTCTGGGTTGTAACCTCTTTCTCCCCTACAAGCAAGGCTTCCCGCGTGGGGTCCGGGTGGGCTTAGGCTTGGGCCTGCTCCTCAGAGACAGGACTGTGAGGGGCTATTACCCACCTTTGAGATTCCCTGTCTTCATTTTACAGCAGGGGAAACAGGCTCCGAGAGCAAGGACTCGGCCAAGGTCGCCAGCGCCAGCGCAGCGGGAGGGGAACCCAAGCTCGGGTCCGCCAGACTGGGGTTCTCGGGGGCGGGGGCAGCGCCCGCGGTGCCAGGCGCTGCCGGCGGCGCCGCGGGTGCCGCGGGGGCGGGGTCAGCGGAGGGCGGGGCGCCGGGCACCGCGGCCGCCAACGCTGCCGCCGCCACAGCGCTCGAGCTCGAGCTCCGCGCACTCCCTGCGCGGCCGCCGAGCCGAGCGGACGCCCTCGGGGCCGCGCCGCAGCCCTCTGCGCTCCCCCCTATCATGCCCGGGGCCCGGGCCCGGGCCGCCCAAGCAGCCAGGACACCATGCCCGAGGGCGGCGGAGGCGAGAGCGGGGAGGTGCCCGCGTTCATCCCGGACGGCGAGCCGCTGCGGGAGGAGGTACGAGCGCTGTGTGTTGGGGGGCCGGAGCCGGGGCTGGAACA
Source organism: Cryptoprocta ferox (assembly GCA_028646485.1). Classification (NCBI taxonomy): domain Eukaryota; kingdom Metazoa; phylum Chordata; class Mammalia; order Carnivora; family Eupleridae; genus Cryptoprocta; species Cryptoprocta ferox. Next base: position 5,751,899 of record CM053575.1, on the reverse strand, counting down.
GGGTTAGGGGGACAAGGGAGGGGGCAAACCCCGGGACAGGGGCTGAGGAGGGAAGTCCCCAAACCCCTGTTGCCAATGACGTCATTAGGGTAGCCGGCGCCCTGCCGGACTAGGGGCTCTCCAGTGGGGGGTCGGGGTGGGGCGGCTGGAAAGGGAGGAGGGGGCGATTCCAGCCCCGGGCGCCCCTTCTTCCCGCCCCCCCCTCCTGTGACGTCAGCACCCGGCTCCTGCGCGCCCTCATTCCGCAGCGCTGCCCCTCACCCCCAAGGCCCCGGGGTCAGGCCCCCAGCCCAGCCCAGAGGCTCACGAGGTGCCCGGGCGGCGCCTGCAATGCAGCAGCGGTGGCTGGGACTTGGGGGAGGGAGCGGAGGGAGGAGGGGAAAGAGGAAAGGAGGAGGCCTCTGGTACCCCTTTTCCCTCTTCCCGTGGTGAGGCCAGAGGGCCCATCCTGCTGTCTGGGACCCCCAGGGTGGCCCCTCCTCAGCCTTAGCCAGGAAGATGAGCCGCAGGGGTGAGGAGCCCTGTGTGGGGTGTTGGGGTGATAGGTGGTGAGTGGCTCTGTGTGTTTGGGGGGATGTGGTGTGCCTGCGGGCGCGGGAATGCTAGTCCGTGCCCCCTGCACCTTGGGTGAGCTCAAGTCAGCTGATGGCGGGTCCATCGCCTGAGTGATGGTGATGTGTGCGTTGTGTTCCGTGGTGGGCGGGCCTCTCCTAGAGTCTAGGGTGTGTGGGGTTGCAGCAGGGGTGGGGATGGGGGATGTGCACTATGGTCAGGTGAGGGTCTGGCGTGGACCTGGACATCAGTCAGTGTGTCATTGGTATATGCGTGTGTGACCTGTGGTGGGTGCGTCTGGGTGGGGCGTGTGCGTGTGTGCGTGGCTGAGTGCGTGCACCTGCGCACCATGTTCTGGTTTGAGGGCTTGTGCCCGGGGCGCTGGTGAGGGTCTGGTGTCTGGGATGAGCAGGCAGTGTGCGCATCTGTGGCAGGTGGGTCTGTGACAAACACGGTGGGGGTGTGGACGTGCGGGTGTGTGCATCTGACTGGCCCTCAGGTCATGGTGGTGATGTGCACCTGTGGTGGGTGACCCGGGGCGCAGGACAGGCCGCCCTGGGCTGGGCTGGGGGCATTTCCTCTCCTCTCGGGTCTCTGAGCTTGGAGAGGTGGCCCCTTAATTCCACCTCTGCTGTTTCCACCAGGCCACCTCTCCCTTCTTCTCTCTCCCCTTCTTTCCCCACTCCTCCCCCACTTCTCTCTCCATAGGCCCCCTGGAGGTGAGGTGGGGGGGGCCCTGCCTGGGAGGGTAGGCCTAACCCTCTGGGCCACGGAGTAGCCCCTGCTGCCCAGCAGCTGTGTTCCACCCCCTCCCTCACAGCGCAGATGGGGAGTGGAGGACGGCACTCCATCTGCTCCCCCCAGACTCACACCTCCTCCGTTCCCAGCGCTTCCTCTTTCTCACTTAAAAGCTTCTCCCGAGTCTACAAGTGGAACCAAAGGACCAGAGGGAGTCTCAGGGAAACAGTGATAATATTTATTCCCACGGCCGGACCCTGTGCTGAGATCGCCACATGTACGATCTCGTTGAATCCTCGCAAATGCCCCAGTTTACAGATGAGGAAACCGAGGTCCAGAGACAATGAGGGACGTGCCCAAGTCATACAGTAAGGGGTGGAGCCAGCACTGAATCCCGAGTGGTGGGGCTCTAAAGCCCATGAACCCCTGCCACCCTGGCCTCCTGTACCGGCAGGTCCAGGAATCAGGGCCCAGAGAGGGCAGGAATATGGCCAAGACCACACAGCCAGTTAGGGATAGAGCTGACGCCAGAGCGGTTTTCTCAATGGCCAGTCAGGGGGTCCTTTGTTCTCTTAGCAGAGATGGGTCTGTTTTGTCCTAGGTGCCCTTGACAGAGATGATGGGACACAGTAGAGGACAGGCTCAGGGCAGATGGGCCCGAGTTTGAATCCTGCAGCTGCTCTGTGAGTTAGAGCTGGATGGGTGAGGTCCGGAGCAAGATGCTCAGTCCCTTAGAGCCTCAGTTTCCTCCTCTGTAGAGTGGGGAGCATCGCACCATCTCCCTCGCAGGGCTTGGGCAGAGGGGCGAGCGCAACCGATGGCCCGTCCTGACCCACGCCTGTCCTCTCTCTGCCCGCCCTGCAGCAGCGGCCCTTGAAACAGTCCCTGGGAAGCTCCCTGTGCCGAGAGTCGCACTGGAAGTGTCTGCTCCTCACACTGCTCATCCATGCCTGTGGCGCTGTGGTGGCCTGGTGTCGCCTGGCCACCGTGCCACGCCTGGTCCTGGGGCCCGAGGCTGCTCTGGCCCGTGGGGCCGGGGGCCCGCCACCCACCTACCCAGCCAGCCCTTGCTCTGACGGCTACCTGTACATCCCGCTGGCTTTTGTCTCCCTCCTCTACCTCCTCTACCTGGCTGAGTGCTGGCATTGCCACGTGCGGTCATGCCAGGCGCCGCGCACCGACGCCAACACCGTGCTCGCCCTGATCCGCCGGCTGCAGCAGGCGCCACCCTGTGTCTGGTGGAAGGCCACCAGCTACCATTACGTGCGCCGCACCCGCCAGATCACCCGCTACCGGAACGGCGACGCCTACACCACCACGCAGGTCTACCACGAGAGGGCCGACAGTCGCACGGCTCGCGGCGAGTTCGACTACTCGGCGCACGGCGTCCGCGACGTCTCCAAGGAGCTCGTGGGCCTGGCTGACCACGCGGCCACGCGGCTGCGCTTCACCAAGTGCTTCAGCTTTGGCAGCGCCGAGGCCGAGGCCTCGTACCTCACCCAGAGGGCCCGCTTCTTCAGTGCCAACGAGGGCCTGGACGACTACCTGGAGGCCCGCGAGGGCATGCACCTGAAGGACGTGGACTTCCGCGAGTCCCTCATGGTCTTCGCGGACCCCCGCAGCCCACCCTGGTACGCCCGTGCCTGGGTCTTCTGGCTGGTGTCGGCCGCCACGCTGTCCTGGCCGCTGCGCGTCGTGGCAGCCTATGGCACGGCCCATGTGCACTACCAGGTGGAGAAGCTCTTTGGTGCCAGCTCGCCCCCCCCCGGGGCTGTGCCCAGCGGGCCCCCGCTCTCTCGCGTGGCCACGGTGGACTTCACCGAGCTGGAGTGGCACATCTGCTCCAACCGGCAGCTGGTGCCCAGCTACTCGGAGGCCGTGGTCATGGGCGCCGGCTCCGGTGCCTACCTCCGTGGCTGCCAGCGCTGCCGCCGCTCTCTCAGCAGCAACTCGCTGCCCCCCGCCCGGCCCAGCGGGCCCCGCCTGCCTTTCAGCCGCAGCCGCCTCTCCCTGGGAGCCGGGGGCCGGGCCACACCAGGGGTCTTCCGAAGCCTGAGCGGGGGGCCGCTGGGGCGCCGGGGAGAGGACACAGAGCCCCTGGAAAGCCCACCGTGTTACGAGGACGCCCTTTACTTCCCGGTGCTCATTGTGCATGGTGACAGCGGCTGCCAGGGGGATGGGCAGGGTGCGCTCTGAGACCCACGTGGTCCCCGGCGTGGCCTCCTCCCCACCGTCCCACCCTGGGCTTGGATGCCTGAGTAATTGTTGTCCAAGGCAGGAGGGAAATCAGACCAGCACACGAGGGGTGGGGGTGGGGGCGGGCCCTTAAACAGACCGAGAGACATGAATGGACACCACGGAAGTTGAGTCTTTGAACTGTCCTGGCATGGCTCCCCACTGCCACCGTTCTGCCCCCTGCAGCGTCCGGTGATCTGGCTTAGGGCCGCTCAGGCAGGGCAGGGGAGCAAGTTTCCAGAAAGCCTGAGATGGGGGAGGGGTCCTGGGGACAGCCGTTGCATGCTGCCGAGGGCTGCCTCTGGGCTCTGCCCTGCGTGGCTGAGGCCACACCGGGGGCCCTCGAGCAACCCAGAAGCACAAATTGGTGGCTTGGGGCCGCACCCAGCTGGGCCGGCCTCCGCGGAGCTGAGGACCTGGCTGTGGGGCAGCGCCAGAGCCCTGGCCCCGCTACTGGCCCAAAGCCCCCATCCTCCTCCCCTGACAAGCCCTTCCCTGCCTGCCCTCTGGCCTCTGCTGAGGGCCAGTCCCTGAGCAGACTCTGCAGCACAGCCCCTCTACTGGGAGCCCGGTTCTTGGAGCACAGCCTCGTCCCCCCTGGCCCCCAGTTGTTCCTTGGTACACCCTCCCCCCACATCCAGCTCCCCTATGACCCGGGGTTCCTTCTCAGGGCCGCGCCTTGAGCCCACATCCCCTGGTCTCTGCCCCTGTGCCCCACAAAGTTCACATCTGCCTCTGTCACCCACGCACACACACCCCGGGCTTTGCCCTCCCATTGCCCCCTCCCAGACTTCTCAGCTCTTCACCTTCCTGATGACGCACGGGGCCCCGGGCCACAGGGCATTCGAGGGACCTCGGCCTTGGCCACAGCCTCTTGGACGATGCACCTGCTCGGCCATGGAGACCCCTGCTTCTCCCATCAGTGGGGGCCCGGCCCGGGAGACACCATCCCTCCTCCAGGGAGGAGAGAGAAGTCCCTTCCCTTCCAAATGGGCTTTCCACCCCCTCTGAGGGGCCAGTGGGGGGAGGGGGGGAAGAGGCAGAGAAGATGCAGATAAAATAAAAGGTATGAAATGGAAGGTCTTCTCACGTGCATTCCTCAGTGGTGGGTCCAAGGCCACTACCAGCACAATGGGCCACCCTGGGTCAGCGATGCAGTGCTCCGTTATGGAAGGGGACACAGGGCCAGACTCCAGTGTTTCCAGGAGCAGGGCAATCCGAGAGGGAACCCCCCTGCCCAGCCTCCGGCCTGAGACTCAGTCTGAGTTGCTCTGAGCAGCTGACTCCAACCGACTGGCATCTGGGGCACTTCCGAGACAGCCCCGGGATGGGGGTGGGGAGGTCTTCATTCTGCCACTGGGCATGCCGGGGCCTAAGGGGCTGGTGACCGGTCCTCAAAGTGGAAGGAAAGAGCCATGGTCTGTGGTGCAAATTCAGTTCCCCTGATGGCTGTCGATATTTGAGTTTCGGGGGGACGGGCACCGAAGATGCTGGAGGACACAAGGTGGGAAACAGCCAGCCCCCAGTCAGCGCACGGGATCCGAAGACCCAGAGGAAGGGCAAAGCAAGGGCCTCAGTCACCCCTGGAAGTGGCATCTTCGCATGTATGCCTGTGCCGGGTGTTCACCGCGCCAGGGCACTGGGGCCGAGGGGCAGACGTGGGCGGAATCCACTGCGGGCCACTCCTCACGCCCTGACACGGAGCTGCGTCCGCCTGGAGAAAGGCACCCTTTTCTGATTTCTGCAAAGGCACCATAAGGGCTCGTGGTGACCCTAAAAGGGTGCTGACGGGTGGGATTCCCCTGGGCGGAGCCAGGGCAGGGTGTGGTCTGGGCTGTGGGAGCTGCATGCACAAAGGCATGGAGGCGGGGCGGGAAGCGACGGCCATGGGAGAGGTGGCTGAGGCCATCAGTACCAAACCCCAGGATTCATCTGAAAGCTGGAGCAAACTGGAGCCGCAAGGGGGGTTGAGCAGGTAAGTGACAAGGTCAGGCCCATGTGTTAGCATTTGAGGCCAAGTCCAGCTGCCTGCTGGCCATTGGGGAGGGGGAGAGGGTGGTGTTAGAGACCAAAGCTTGCCCTGGGCATCACTGCCTCACTTCTTTGGGCGTGGCTTCAGTTCTTTGTACAGAAACAACCTGAAAAAACTCCATGGTGCCCAAACATTTAAGGAAGCTGCACGGGCCGTGTGTGTTTGGGGGGTGGTAGGTCCCGGCTCCAGCTCCTTCCCATGGAGAAGATTTCCTTCTTCCATTGTCCTGCTCTAGCAGCACAGCCACCAGCTACCTGCCAGCCGCGATCCACTCCCCCTCCTCCTCAACAACAGAACCCCAGTTTTACTTGAGATGGCAGTGAGCCCAGCTAAAAGGCTGCATTTCCAGACTTCCTTGCACCTATAACTGTGATTGTGGGACTTCATTTTAGGACTTGAGATATAAGAAGGTATTGGAAACGATTTTTAAGAATGCTCCTTGAAATAGAAATAATATTGGTGAAGGCTAGTTCTGTCTCCTTGTTTCATGCTGCATTCAGCCTGGAATGCAGATGTGATGTTGGAACTCCAACAGCAATGTTGGATCAGGAGGTGACCTTGAGAATTATAGCCATGGGCTGAGGATACTAGAACAAGATAAAAGACCCTGGGCTTCTGATAACACCATAGGAGTTTCCTTGGGTTGTCTTCTTCCAGATTCTCAATAGAAGGGGAAAAAAGCTTCTAGTTTGTTTAAATAACTGGGTTTTTTTTTTTCCTTGTTTCTATTACTGGCATTCTATGTTAACCCATAACATGGTGGCTGGTTCCAAGGACAAGTATATCAAGAGGGTGAAAGCTGTATTGCCCTTTATGACCAAGCCTCAGAAATCACACACATCACTTCTACCCTTTCTATTGGCCAAGGTTATTAAAAAGATCCACCCAATTTCCGGGGAAAGAAGTATAAGACTCCACCTCTCAAAGGAAGCTTTTCAACATCACATTGTAAGATGGGCATGTGGGATAGTGACTGTCTTCAAAAATGTAATCAACCACTGAACCAAATATTCCTAACTGGTAGACATCTACAGAGTGGTCTGCAAAATGAACACCAACCTTTTTGTGATGCTGTTTGAGGGAAGAAGGTGGTGATATGGCAGATGTAGGACAACTCAGGGCAGAATGATCTGCTCAGGTCATTTATTGGGGCCCTCTTGCCCGTGATAGCTTAAATATGGTCATAAATTCTTCACAGCCTCTCCCTTCGAGAGGTGAAAGCCATTTCCCCACTCTTTAAATCTGGGCTGGCCTTGTGACTTACTTTGACCAATAGAATGTGGTGGGAGTGATGTTTGCACCCGGAGAGGGTGGGCCTTGAGAAGACTGGCAGCTTCCACCTACCGCGTCTTGTAGCCCTGAGACCACAATGCTGTGGGGAATAAACACGCAGCCTTGCCTCCTGGCAGATAGGACGTTGTGTGCAGGAGAACGAAGGCTCCTGGCCAAGAGCTAGCATCAATTTCCAGATTTGGGAACGGGGTCATCTTGGGTATGCCAGACCCAGTCGAATCACAGATGACCATAGTCACAGAAATGACCCTGGATGTAACAAGCAGGTGATTCACCAAGCTATTCCCGGCCCAAATTGCTGACCTACAGATTGATGAGACATAAGAAATCCTTGTTTTCTGACACCACGTTTTCAGGTGGTTTGTTACATGCAACGCATGTCTTTTGTTCATGTGTTCAGTCTCTGTTAGAGCCGACATTGAGCCAGGAGAATTCTTAAAAGGAAAATAGTGTCTGAGGAAAAGGCCAGAGCCTTGTTCCAAAAATCTCATAGTCCCTCTGCCTTTACCCTTCTGACGGAAACCTGACACAGCGTGGCCAAAGCAGAGCACCTGATTTCCAACCTGCGCCCCCAATCCTGCCCCTCTGTCTTTTCATCTCAGTAAATACTGCCACACCTTTCACCCAGTTGCTTAAGCCAGACACCTGCATGGCCATCCTCTCCTTCTCCTTCTTCTTTTTTATTATGTGAAATCTCAGACATCACAAAAGTAGAGAGAGTGGTGCACTTGGGCTCTCTGTACTCAGCAGCCAGCTCTGCGGCCATCACCTACCATGACCACTCCTACCTTGTCCACACACACACACACACACATACACACACACGCACACTGGGTTATTTTGAAGATCTATAGCATTTTGGGGCACCTGGGTGGCTCAGTTGGTTAAGCATCCGACTTCGGCTCAGGTCACAATCTCGAAGTTCATGGGTTTGGGCCCCGTGTCAGGCTCTGTGCTGACAGCTCAGAGCCTTGCGCCTGCTTCGGATTCTGGGTCTCCCTCTCTCTCTGATGCTCCCCTGCTCGCACTGTCTCTCTCTCTTATAAATAAATTTTTAAAAAACATTAAAAAAAACTTTAAAAAGTTTTTAAAAAATGAAGATCTGTAGCATTTCATCCACGAACACCTTCTTCACCCCTCACGTGAAGCATATCACCCAAGATTCTACCTACAATAGCGCTCTAAGCAGTCCCCGGGTCTTCTCCATCCCAAGCCACCACCTTGCTTCGGGCTCCCAGGGGCCCTCCCCCAGCGACTACCGCAGACTCCAACAGGCCTCCGCTTCCCCTCGTCCCTTCCAGCCCATGTAGCATCATCTTCCAATGTTAATCAGATCACATCTCCACCTCAGTCAAAATACACTGGTGCCTCCCACCAAACATCAGATAAAACCCAGGCTTCTGGCCCAGCCTTCAGACCCCCACAGACTCTGGCACATCCCTCAAGCTCACCTGGAGTCTGATCCCCTTTCCTTACAAAGCCTCAGCCACAGTGGCCTTGTACCTGATCCTAGAACAACCAAGCTCCTTCTTCCCTCGAGGTCTTGGCACACACTCTTCCACCTCCTAGAGCACTGTTCCTTCCCCTAGCTCTTCCCTTGCTCCACTCAACACTCAGGGCTTACTTAGCCTGGGTGTGAGTCCTGACTGTCTAAATCCATCTCCCACCAGCCCCACCACTATCCTTTACCTTGGCTCCCTGTGTACAAGTTTATTATTTGTTTCTTCTGTTAGAGCTAAGGCTATTGGGGGGGTGGTGGTGGTGGCAAGGGGCTCCTGAGTGGCTCAATCGGTTAAGCATCCGAGTCTTGGTTTAGGCTCAGGTCATGATCTCACAGTTCGTAGGTTCAAGCCCCGTGTTGGGTTCTGCACTGACAGTGTGGAGCCTGCTTGGAATCTTCTCTCTCTCCCTCCCTCTCTCTCTCCCTCCCCCAACTCATGTTCTCTGGCTCTCTCTCAAAATACATATATAAGTAAGTAAATAGATAAATAAATAAATGGAGATCCCCCCCCCAAAAAAAGCAATGGGAGGCAAATGGCCACAGATGCAGATCTTTGAGTCAGACAAAGTCCCAATTCTGTCACTATGACCTAAGTCATACCACGCTTAAACCAGGGTTCAAATAGAAGCGCCCGGGTGGCTCAGTCGGTTAAGCCTCTGACTTCCGCTCAGGTCACGATCTTGCGGTCTGTGAGTTCAAGCCCCGTATGGGTCTCTGTGGGGACAGCTCAGAGCCTGGAGCCTGTTTCAGATTCTGTGTGTCCCTCTCCTGCTTATACTCTGTCTCTTTTGCTCTCAAAAAAAAAAATAATTAAAAAAAATTAAAAAAACAGGGCTCAAATATAGCAAATGCTCAATAAATTTAGCGATCATGGTCACTAGTACTATTATGATTAATTATGAATAGACACTCCAGATCGTACAGGCAGTCAGCACGCACAGTAGACGTCCAGTGAGTTTGTGCTAAGTGAATGATTCCTGGGCTCCTAATGACAGCTCTAACCTCCCAGGGCTCCTGTGTCCTGAGGACGAAGCAGTGGAGCCACTTATCCAGCGACGTGGCCAAACAAGCTTTGCCTCACTTGAGGTGGAGCTTTACGATCCCAAGAAGGTGAATGGGCCCAAGAAGGGGACCCAGGGAAATGTATGCCGCGTCCCCCGTCCAGAGCAAACCACGAAGCTTTGTGTCTCCTCCTTGGATGCAGGTCCAGGACGCCTGGCCCCTTAAAGCCCCTCCCCCCCAGGTGGCTGATCCCCTGCATCTTTCACGAGTTTCACCTTCCCTCTTATGTATGTCACCCACGCTGCCGCCTGTTCTCCAGGGCTCGTGAGTAGGAAGCCATCGCCTAGGTGGCCCAGATGTATCTGGAAAGGGCAATGGGCATCAGGTGACCAGCCAAAAATTAGACACACCCCTCGGTCAGGGCTGGCGATGAGTGCTGTCGCCCTGCTGGGTGAAGGCAAAAAGCTTCTAGAAGTCCGATTCAAGAGAAAGAAAGAAAAACAGACCGACCAAATTGATAAACGCACACCAAGGGCCGGAGGCTGTACTACATCCGCTCCAAAGAGGAGTTTCTATCCACAGGCGCCTGGACGGTGCATCGGTTGAGCATCTGACCTCAGCTCAGGTCATGATCACGATCTCACGGTTCGGGTTCGTGGGTTTGTGGGTTTGAGCCCCACTTCGGGCTCACTCTGCTCTTAGCGCAGAGCCTGCTTCCGATCCTCTGTCCCCTTCTCTCTCTCTGCCCCTCCGCCGCTCACGGTCTCTCAAAAATAAGTAAACATTTAAAAAAAACAGAGGAGTTTCGGTCCAGAATGTCAGCTGAGACCAAAATCAGCTGGTTTTCAGTCACCCATGGGCAGACTCCCAAAGATAGGTGTGTTTTTCTTCTCTCTGACTGCTCTTTTACAAACTTGTAACATGAAAGTGACCAAAATAAAACTACTGAATTCTTTCAGTAGAAGAATTTCACTGTATGTGTTATAAAAGCACAATATGGGGGCGCCTGGGTGGCTCAGTCGGTAGAGGATCAGGTCATGATCTCGCAGTCTGTGGGTTCGAGCCCTGCGTCAGGTTCTGTGCTGACAGCTCAGAGCCCGGAGCCTGTTTCAGATTCTGTGTCTCCCCCTCTCTCTGCCCCTCCCATGCTCATGCTCTGTCTCTCTGTGTTTCTCAATAATAAATAAATGTTAAATAAAAATTAAAAAAATAAAAATAAAGCACAATATGTTATGAAAAACTACAATAGTATAAAGACTAACATTTTAATAAACCTTCAAAAAACCTAAAAAATGAATATATGATCCTTTTAAAGGATTAAAGGACTTTTAAAATTCAAGCACTGTGGACATTTATGAAGTTAGGGTTGGAGTTGCCCTCCCGAACTGCTCGCGTGACCCAGTCGGCTTCCGGAGTCAAACCGGGACGGCAGCGTGTAGTGGGCGCTAGTACTCACCAGGCGAAGGAGGCGTGGCTGGTAGTTTCTGTGATGCCTCCAGCCGTGGGGTAAATGGAAACTCAAATCTCTGTCTTCAGCCTGGACCTCTGTTTTGAGCTCTGGATTCCGGCATCCAGTTGCCTTCTTGAGCCGTCCACTCGGGTGGCCTTCCAAGCCCTAGAGATGCAAACTGAAAACTGACTGTGTCATTTATCTCCCCAGAATGGCTTCTTCGTCATCTGTCTTCTTCTTCCCCTCCTCCTTCTCCTCCTCCTCCTCCTCCTTCTTCTCCACCTCCTCCTTCTTCTCCTTCTCCTTCTCCTACTTCTCCTTCTCCTTCTCCTCCTTCTCCTTCTCCTTCTCCTCCTCCTTCTCCTTCTCCTCCTCCTCCTCCTCCTCCTCCTTTCTTCTTCTTCTTCTTCTTCTTCTTCTTCTTCTTCTTCTTCTTCTTAATGTTTATTTTTTATTTTTGAGAGAGAGAGCGTGAGTGGGGAAGGGAGAGGATCCAAAGCAGGCTCCATGATGACAGCAGTGAGCCCGATGTAGGTTTTAACCGAAATCATGACCTGAGCCAAAGTCAGACGCTCTACCAACTGAGCTGCCCGGGCACCCCTGGCTTCTTCTCCTGTGTCCCTACCTCCATGGTAACACCATCCAGGAGCCAAAACCCTTCAGCCATCATTCTTCTCCTTCACAGTCAGCCAGTCACTGAGTCCCATTTATACCTGCTCGCCAGCCACCTCCCAGTTTTGCTGTCTCCTCCTGTCCCAACTCTGCCTCTGCCTAGGTTCGAATCCCCACCCCCTTCTGCCTGGCCGGTGCCCTGAGTGGTCCACCATATGTATTCTTGCTGTTCTCCTGTGTGGTTACTCTTGTATCCCCGATCCCTTGTGGACTCTCTGATGCATAGTAGGGTTCTCAATAAATATTGGAAAAAAGAGTGAATGGTTTATTATTTTAGTGGTCAGGGTGTCCCAGTGACATTCACCTGACACTTCCCTCTGTAATAACTTATTCCCACGGGGATATGGGACTTTGTATGTGCCCAGACTTCCCAAGTTACACACACAGGAACCAGTAGTCTGGGTGAGTACTCTGTGAGACTGTCCCGCAGTGGAGAACCTACTAGGGCAGAAAATAAAATCTATCTATGTATATATATATATTTTTTTTTAAATTATTTGTTCATTAGTGAAAGAAACTGTTACTTAAAAGCTGCCTGCTTGGGGCGCCTGGGTGTCTCGGTCGGTCAAGTGTCCAACTCTTGGTCTCAAGTCATGATCTCACAGTCTTGTGGGTTCGAGCTCTGCACTGGGCTCTGTGCTGGCAGTGCGGAGACTGCTCAGAACTCTCTCTCACCCTCTCTCTCTCTTCCCCTCTCAAAAATAAATAAATAAACTTAAAAAAAAGTTGCCTGCCACTTTAAACCCAACTGATAGGTCTGTCATTGGTAGCCTTCTCCTCCTCTTCAACCAACAAAATTGGAGGCACATCACCCAAGAAAGACCCAGTGGATGATCTTTCCTCTGAACGTAAATTTTTCACAGTCTTAAAGGTTCTGAGAATGGTGGGGGACAAGCAGTGGCCTGATTGAGCTGCTCGAAAGTTCCTGCTCCAGACCCCAAGCCACCCCAGCTTCTGCTCTTTCCAGGTCTGTCTTGCAGCCCATGTTAGTGCCACAGTGCCCAATACCCTCCCAAAGATTTCTTTTTTAAATTTTGCTTGCCAACAAAGAACCCTGACTGGGGGTGGGGGGTGAGGCTCAAGGTGCCCCTCGGAGAAGAACATTTGAGACCTTCTCTCCTTTGGGGGTTTAATGTGCTTAAATAGCGCCCAGATGGCTGGAGATAGACCTGAATCAAGATCAGATATCAGGAAAGAAGCAGCAAGAGAGAGGGATGGCCTTGGCATGGGGTGGGTGGTCTAGATGGTTCCTGAATGAAAGGCACTCCAGTGACTAGGACAGCTGTGGCAGCACACTGTCCCCCTCTGGCCACACAGCCACATGACCAGGAATGGCTGTCAGTGTCAGCAGCAGCAACAGCACAGCTGCATGGGAGTTCTCAAAGCTTTCTGGACTGCAGCTTAAGGTGCCTGGCAACTTTCGGGGCGCCTGGGGGGGCTCAGTCGGTTAAGTGTCCAACTTCAGCTCAGGTCATGATCTCACAGTTTGTGGGTTCTAGCCCCACATCAGGCTCTGTGCTGACAGCTCGGAGCCTGGAGCCTGCTTCAGATTCTGTCTCTCTCTCTCTCTCCCCTTCCCTCTCTCTCACTCTGTATTTCTCTCTCTCTCAAAAATAAATCAACATTAAAAAAAAGTGGCTGGCAACTTCAAGTGGGAGCGTCTCTCACAAATAAACAAACCAACAATAAAAAGTGGATTTTCTCTCCCGTCGTGCTTACCGGATGCTCCACTATAGGACCTGCTCCCTGTGGCTCGTGGCATCTCACACCAACCTAGACTTCTTTTCCTGGTCCCTGAGTGTGGTGGGCAGAATGATGGCCGCAAATAAATATGTCCACTCTCTAGTCTCTGGCACCTGTGAACATGTTACCTTACACGGCAGAAGGGACTTCGCAGATGTGATTAAAGTTAAGTGGGGAGGAAGTTATTGTGAGATATCCAGGTGGAGACATATTTCAACCAGTCTTCAGGGACCTCTTTGATCACCTATTTTCAGTGGCCACAGAGAGCGGAGAATCCTTGGAGCCTAGTGGAGCATCAGTCTGTGGATCGGGCAGCTAATGGGTGGGATGGACTGATTTTCCCATTCCTTTCTCCGGAAGTCTTGTAATTCTTTCCTCTGCAGTGTTCCAAGGGAAGTGTGACCTTTCTAGTGTGTGCCAGGTCTAGGCAGGAGTGAGCCCTCTGGAAAAAGCTGCTGCCAGATGTCTGTGTTAGAGCAAGAAAATCCACCTTCCCCTAAGATCCCCTACCCCCCGCAAGACAATCCGCGTGTCAAGATCTGAGTATTCACTTTCTGCTGCCTGGTAGTGCACTCCCCCCCAAATTCCAGGTTTGTGTGTTTCTCACAGGCCTCCATCAGTCATCCTGGATGAGACATCGTCTTCCCAATCTGACTTTGCAAGGCACCCACAGGTCCCTATCCACCCCGTCATCAGCCCCCACGGGGGCAAAGCTGGCAGCAGAGTGGAGAAAAGGGGGAGGGGAGGGGCTGTAGACATCCCCCATCCCAAACTTCTTCCCAGTTCTCTAAGTGTCCTCCATCAGGATCCCGCTGTCTTAGCAAGGCCCTTCCTTTGATGTAGGGCCTGCCATACTGCAGCAAACGCACAGAAAGGCCCAGAATATTATAAAACTTTGAAAGAAACACAGAGATACCAGACATCTGTCAGACAACTGGCAAACTGCTAGCTGGATGCTGTTCACAGTTTCAACATTGGATTGCATTGCGTTCCTTCGATGACATAATATCTTTGTGAATCTGGGTTTTTGGCGGCCGCCACGGGTAGAAGCAAGTGCTATTGGGAAAGTCAATGCATAACAGGAAATGAAGGTGGCGATGTCCAATCTGATTCCAAGTTTTGAGAAGCTGCAAAGTGCCCAACAGGTACATCTTTCACTAGCAGATAACTGTGATTACTTAAGAATAAAAAGATCCTTGTATCTTTCAAAAATTTGTTTAATGTTTATTTATTTTTGAGAGAGAGAGAGAGAGAGAGAGAGAGACACAGAGTGTGAGCGGGGGAAGGGCAGAGAGAGAGAGAGAGAGAGAGACCCAGAATCCGAAGCAGGCTCCAGGCTCTGAGCTGTCAGCACAGAGCCCGACGAGGGGTTCGAACTCACAAACCACAAGATCATGACCTGAGCTGAAGTTGGATGCTTAACTGACTGAGCCATTCAGGTGGCCTGATTCTTGTATCTTTCAATGTATGCATATTATTTTTTTAAATGACTACTGAGTTATTAAAACACAACTACCTCTTATATTGTTTGGACCTAACCATTTATTAAATGAAACTGTTAGGCATTTTTTAAAAATTTTATTGTAAGTATGTTCCACACCCAACTTGGGACTTGAACTCACCACCCTGAGATCAAGAATCGCATGCTCCACCAACTGAACCAGCCAGGTGCTCCTGTTAGACTTTTTTTTTTTTTTTTTTGGCTCAGGGTGCCATGAAAAGCCCACTGAGGTACTCAGGATATGGAGGATACCATGAACCAAGGGAGTTTAAGAATCTCTGCCATAAGGATGTGATGGGTTGGGGACTTCAGTGTTTGGCGATTCATCTGTCCCCTGGTCAGTTTCTGGACCCTGTCTTTAGGGCTCTCTAGTGCCAGCTGAGGCTCACAGCATTTCTTGTAGCAGGTTCGTGCAACCACCCTGAAATCCTCATTGCCTTCCAGCAGGAAACCTTGATACTCCTCATACAGAGTCCTTTTTCTCTCTGACAGATTTCTGGGGCCCCAGGTGGCACTTTAGTATGCCCATTTTTCAAATGAGAAGCCAAACATCGAGCCACCAGAGAACCTGCCTAAGGTTCCCCAGCCCTCGAGTAGCGGAGCTGGAATCAAAGCAAGGCTGTCTGGTGCAGGGTGCCTGCTCTTAGCTAGCTGACTCCCGGGAAGAAATCCCTGAACTCACCCAAACCATGCTAAAGCATGGCCACCGCCAGATGCCCTAAAACTGCACCACAACCTGACCCCGCCCCCCTTGTCCGCATCCCACAAGGTCACAGACCTCAGAATCCTCTGCCCAAATCACAGCTGACCCCTCCTGCGTTAGGAAGACTTCACAAATCCCACCCCCCACCTCGCACTACTGCCCCAAATCACAGCACAATCAGCCCAAGAGGGTACACCTTGCAGCTTCTAGCTAAAAGCAAGTTCTCTCTGTCGAGGTCAATCCCAATGGGGCTTCTTCTGTAGACCTGCCTCGTTGGGAACACGTCAGAGAGTATATGTGTGGTTTTCTTTATTCACAGAACTAGACATTCGATCTGTGGGAAAGAGCTACAAGACATCTATCTGCTAAAACTATGTGAGAGACCTAACGGTCAAATATTTTAAATCTTAGGTATTGGCGTATCCCAACAATCTGTACAGTTCTAGGGTGTGATCGTTCAGGGCTGAATATGATTTGAACTTATTCATGTCTAGAGGGTGTCTGAAATTGAGAATCATGCAGATCCATCTCCTCTGACCCTAAACGTGGCCCTAAAGTGAAGATATCGGATCCCAAGGATTACAGGTGGGGAATTTCTGAAGTATGTCCATATTCAAGGGGAGATCAAAGAAGCCCACCCCCCAAAATTGTGGACTGATAGTGAACTGTGGATTGAACAAAAGTTCTTAAAAGGGCTATTTTGAAGATTTTGATTCTGACTTTGGAGGAACTAAGATGATTGACAGTGCAAGGAACCATGTAAAATTCCTTAAATAAAAATGTATTGACTTGAAAGAAAAAAGCAAGTCCTCTGAGAGGTGGGAATTTTCTAATCAGAGACATGGCTGTCATTGTAGACCGGCTCTACTCTAGGGGTGAAGATCACAGAATCTATCTGGGTTCAAACCTCCACTTACTAACTTGGTCAAATAGGGCGATGGCTTAATGCAAGGCACACAGTCTGAAGCGCCCGCAGCCTCCTCACCTGTAAATCATGATAAGACTGATACTCACTGCATGGGGGTTGTTATGGACTTCTGATGGGTGAAGACATGTAAAGCCCTTAGAATAGGACTAGGCATATAATAGCTGCTGCAAGCATTTATTATTTTCATTATGATTTGGCACCAAACCCTACTCTCTCCCATTCATAGTGGCCAGGGCGCCTGAGTTGGAATTTCATCTGGAAAGCATCTTATTCTACAGGCTTTGAGATGGCTGGGGGGTGGCTCCACCAAATGCCTAAACGCACCAAACGCCTAACACACCAAACGCCTAACGCAGGGTGTCTAGCTGGGTGCCGGTACCTACTGGAACTCAGTAGGTGTTAGTTCTGTCCCTCTTAAACTTTAGCTCCCCAGTCTGTCCCAATAACCTTTGAAAAACATTGCATTGAGCCACTGGCACTGACTCCTGGAGCCCCAGGGGAGTGAGCAGGGGATTATTTTCAAATGTAGTGTGAGCGCTGAGATCAATCCAGCTCCAAAAACTGTGACTCTCAGCTTCTACATGAGGGTCTCTGAGCCCAAACCCACTCCCTCCTGCCAAATGGACACCCCCAAGGAAAGTGTCCACATTTGGGGTGCTCGTTGGGGGAGGGGAGGACCCAACACTAACAATTTAGGTGACAGTCTGTGCTTTCGCGCCTGAAACAAGATTCGCGGGTGAAGAACAGCTAAAGTCCCACCAGCCACTGTAAAGACTGGCAGGGGCCACCTCGGCTCACAGAGGTCTCCTTGGGATCTTCCAAATATAATGGAGGACACATGTGAGCGGATCTGCTATTTTGCCGGTCTCGAGGCAAATATTTGCCTAGGCGGCCAATATTTGAATAACACAAAAATGTCATAAATGCTTTAAGCAAGTATTTATTGAACGCTAGTATGCTTTGGGAGAGGGGCCGGGCTTCCGGGTGGCTGCAAGCCCTGGAGCTGAAGGAAGGTGGCGCCAAAGGCCCATTCATCGACGCCATCCGCCGCGCTCTCGACTTCGTCTAGGAGCTCCCCCCAGAGAACCTGCAATCTAGACGACCGCAAGCCGTGAGTAGGGAAGGAGAGGATGCTAGGGCTGGGTTCAAGGGCATCCTGGTCAGGGACAAGGAGTTCGGATCCACTAGTCTCAGCATACTCAGAAGTCGAGTCCTGGGCCCCGGAGTCCCGAAAAGGTGGAACCTGTTGGTGGGCGTGGCTATGCATTCACAGTAGGTGGAACCTGAGAGAAGTTGGGGATACGCTGTGTGGGCGGTAATTGTGCTCAGAGGCCCCAGCAGGGGGCGCTCTAGGTGGGCGTGACTTATGGGATCTTCAAGGGTGGGGCTTGCGAGTATTCATAGTGGGCGGACCCGAGGACTCTGTAGGTGGGCCATTATCTCAGTGCGAAGGAATAGTGTTAGCCGTACGTGGGCGGAGCTTTCTCCAGTAAGCTGGGCCTGGGGCCCCGCCCCGTCATTTAAACTCTGTGAGGGGGCGGGGCTTATGGTTGGGGGCGGAGCCTAAGGAGGCTTAAGGGCAACGCGTATCCTCCGGAAGGCGGAATTTGCACGTCTCCTGGACGTGGGGAAAGTGTCTGCGGGATTCTCTGCACTACTGAACTGGGTCCCTGGCTCCGAGGAGGGGCGGAGCTTGTGGTTCAGTCGGGTTGGGCACGCTACGCGGCGTGAGGAGAAAGTGTAAACTCTTGGTGGAGTTTATACTTCCTGGAAGCGGGAACTAATAACTACTGCCAGTCTGCCCGAGCCACCCTGAGGAGGTGGGGCTTATGGTCCTGGTGGGCGGGGCCATCGTTACTGCCTCGGCCGGGGCGGAGCTGATAGAGCAGAGGGGCGGGGCAATAGTTCCGCGAGACTCTCCGAGCGGGCAGGGGGCGAGGCTTGTGGCTTTGATGGGTGGGGCCTCTGAAAGGCTTCCAGCCGTGAGGGTGCTGTGACAGCATGGGTGGGCGTGGCTCGTAACTAGGAGGGACCGATCTGATAGTGCCGGCGTCGGTATGCTGGCGAGTTTCGCGCCTGATTGAGGCGGGGTCTGAGAGCCAATGGGCGGAGTCTACGACACAGCTCCGGGTCTGGGCGGAGCCCGAGTTCGGCGCAGGCGGGGGTTCTGCCCTGGGAGGCAGTCTGTTTAGGCCCGCACGCAGCTCCGCATCTGTTGCTCATTACGGGATGACAAAGAGCCGGCTCTGGGCCCCCTTCCCCACTCCCATCTCCTCCCTCCGACGGCAGTGCATTTAACTCCTTCCTGCCTTTGGGGCGCTCTGGACCCCCTGCCCAGGGTCACAGGAGGGAGCTCCAGTCTGTCCCATCCTGGCAGCTTTGCCACCCCCTAGAATGCGCCCACATCTTCTCAGACTCAAGCCTCTGGACCACCCTGCGACCACACTCTCATGCATCGAATCTCTCCAGCGGCGTCTCGGAGGTTAAAAACTCGGGCAGGATCTGGCGGGGGCGTCTGGTTTGAGTTAGGGGAACTTGAGAACGGGGACCGGGGGCGGTGCATAGCGTTCCCTCCACCTCCTCCACGGCCCCCGGTTCGTCCCCAGTTATGGCCCTCCTCTACCGGTCCCCTGGGGCCCAACCCAAGCCCAGGCCCAGACCTGGGGCCAGAGGGTGGCATAGGGCACCCTTCCTCAAGTCTGGGTGGTCGTGGTGGTTCTGCTCCGTCCTAATTAGAGGCCCCTTAGAGACTGCAACTGAAAAATTACAGAGGCAGTGGGAACTGGCGCCTCCCTGGCCCAGGTCCCGCCTCTCCCGGTCCCCAAGGCAGTGAGCCCAGGATGATGGAGTTTGCCAGGTTCCCCCAGGCTTTGACTATCTGGTTCTGGATTCATGGGACACCTCAGCGTTGAGCAACTTGCACAAGCTCTGGTCTCCTGGGTTCTCTCTGTCCCAGCACCACCCACAAGGAGAAGGGCAAAATGTGACCCAAGACTGGAAGGTCTTGCTCAGAAGCCTGCCAAGGGAGCTGGATATGGGATATCTCTCCCAGGTTCTGTGCTCTCCCCATCTCAGCCTGCTAGGCAATGACTCCCGCCTTCTCCCCAGAGCAGGGAAGAGGAGCACCTTCAGAACACCTCTAAACCAAGGGAATGGCAGCACCCTTGAGTGACCCTGGGCCCCAGCTGCCAACTTCTGGGCAGCCTGTGGGCGTGGAATAGGAGGTACCAGAAGACAAGCTCGCCCACTAGATTCCCTTCACTCCCCAGAATATCACCACACCCAGAGTTTACCTTTGACTCCTAAATCCCAGTTTGGCTCCAGTTCAGCAGAAGCCTTCATTCTAGAATTCTCCCCCATATTCAGCCTCACTTTTTTGGAGTTTGGTTAAAAAAAAAAAAAAAAACAGGAACAAATGTGAACCTCTCTCCATGCCAAACCTCCCACTCCTGGGCTCGCTGTGTGACCTTGGGCAAGGTTCTGCCCTTTCTGGGCTCCTGTTTACCTGAGAATCTCTGAAGCGTACTCTCCCTTAAGGGGTCTTACCTTATTTCCTTGGGCCCAGACAAGCTGAAGGAAGGTCCCCTCTTTTTGCTGAGTCCTCCCAGACCCTCCCTCAGACATCAATGGGGGTCAGGAACTTTGGGTGAGGTTGGCACCCCATTTATTGGAGAAGACCCCAGCACCCACCCCCTGAGGTCCTGGGGGCCTCAGTGTCTCCTCAGTCATGAGTGCTGGGCTGGGGAGCAGAGTTCCCAAGAGCCAAGTCTGGTAGTTGACTGACAGAGGAGCCTGGCTGGGCCCGAGGTGGGGGCAGGAAGCCCTCTGTCCAGCTGGCTAGCCCCCATGGGTCCCTGGTGCAGCCTGGGCCATGTGTCCAATGCACACCCTTTCCCCCCACCCCACAGAGGGGGGGCTGCACCCCATCACACGCTGGTTCTGCAGGTCTGCACCCCCGTGAGGCTGCCCCGGTGGGGCATTGGTTCTGTTGGGCCCTTGCTCCCGGCGTGGGTGACCCAGCGATAGCAGTCGGTAACTCGCTTGTTGGGTGCGTGGGGGCCGCAGCGGGTGCAGTACACGATGCCCAGTGCGAGTAGAACCACCAAGAAGACGCATGTTGGAACAAGGAGGGCCACCAGCAGCCAACGGTCATCCCTCCGGCTGTGGCCTGCCAGACTGGCCTCCCCCAGGGCTGTTGGGGCTGCTGTGGGGGCTGCTGAGGGCAGCCATGGGGCCAGCTTGGGGTCATAGGCACCTTCCCTTGGGACCTGTGGGGGTTTGGAATGGGAGTGTGTAGGGCCGGTGAGTGAGGTCTGGTTAGGGGGATTCTGAGGGGGCGCTGAGCTGAGGGTAGTGCGGGGGGCGGGAGGATGGGTGGCAGCAGATACAGGAACTTGATGGGCAGGGGGCACAGGGGATCTGGAGGTAGTGGTCAGAGGGGGCTGGACAGTCGAGGTAATGGGAAGGTGGGTGGCCTGGACTTTAAGGACTGGGACATCTGGGGTGACAAGGGATTGACGGGCATTGGAAGTAGTGACCAGAGGGGTGTGGTTAGCAAGGATTTGAGGCACAGGAGTGGTGGTCCGAGTGTCAGTGACGTGGGTGTCTGCAAACACAGGCAACTGGTGGGCAGGGGACAGTTTAGGATATCTGGATGAGATAATGGGGGGCTGGCGGGCAGGGGCCTGTGCTGGGTGAGTGGCAGAGATAATGGGGGGCTGGCGGTCAGGGGGCCGTGCTGGGTTAGTGGCAGAGATAATGGGGGGTTGGTAGGCAGAGGGCAGATCTGGATGGCTGGCTGAGATCATGGGGAACCGGTGCTCAGGAGGCAAAGCTGGGTGCCTGGCAGGGATCATGGGGGGCTGAGGGGCAAGGGGTGGGCGTGTGGCAGAGATGACAGAGGGTTGGTGGGCAGAAGGCAGTGTAGGGCGTGTGGCAGAGACCACCACAGGCCGGGTGACAGAGAGCACTGAGGAGTGGTAGGGGACTCTGGGGGCACTAAGTGGGGGTGGCCAGGTCGGGTCCAGGTAGGGCATCCGATGCTCTCCCTCCTCTGGGAAACTAGGTCTATAGGCCAGGCCAAAGTCAGGTGGCTGCGTGGCCTCCATCCATGGGATCCCAGGCACCTCTGTCCAGCCACCATCAAAGGTCTCCCAGTCCTCGTGTTCATCCTCTTCATCCTCCCCGTCATCCAGCAACTCGTCCCCTAGGTCCTGGGAAGCCCGAGCACCCGTGGCCCCCGCAGGGCTGCAGCTGATGCCGTCAGCCTCAAGCTCGTGGCCCTCACTGCAGTAGCACTCGAAGCCACCAACATAGTTGACGCACATCTGCTGGCACACGCCGGCGATCTGGCACTCGTCTGTGTCCACGCAGCGGTGCGGCTCATCCTCGGCTGGCCGGAAACCCAGGCGGCAGTGGCAGCTGTAGCCCTGTGGCCCACCGGGCTCACACTGCTGTTCACATGGCGCGTGGGCGCAGGGGTCCTCGCAGCTTCGCCCGTCGGCTGCCAGCCGGAAGCCCTCGGTGCAGCGACAGGACACTCGACCATCCGCCTCCTCCACACACTCGTGTTCGCAGCCCCCATTGTCCGGGCCGCAGCCGGTACCTGGGCACAAGGGTCCGGCCCGAGACCACCCCACGCCACCCTCAGGCTGCTTCACGCAGAGCAGGGAGGCCTCTCTGCCAGCCTGGCAGGGCACGGCAGCTACGGAGCCGAAGGGCAGCCACTCAAAGTCGGTGGAGACCAGGTGGAAGGGCGTGGTGTAGACCGCAGGGCCCGCCTGACCCGCCTCATCCGGCAACGCTGGGCAGGAGCCCTCGAAGCCAAACTGGCACAGGTAGCCATCGACGGCCAGCGTGCACGAGCCCTCGAGCCAGCGATGCTCTCCACTTGCCTCCAGGGCCGCGCAGCGCTGCGCCGGGCAGGGCCCCCCCGTGGCTGGCTGGGCCCAGTTGGTGAAGGCCGTGTCCTGGTCTCCCGTGGTCCACGTGAAGCCGCGCAGCGGGCGCTGTGGTTGGCACTGCCGGGCCTGCCGCTGCAGGCCGATCCACAGCAGGCGGCTGGCCGGGCCGGGCCCCACCAGGCTGTCCACACGCTGGGCCTCCTCGGGGGTCCGCGGGGTGGCCAGGTCGCCCCCCAACTCGCGGCAGGCCCTCCAGGCCTCCAGGAAGGTGCGGCGCCTCGGGAAGAGCGCGTAGCAGCTGCCCGGGCCGCAGATGGCCCGGGGCTCGGCAGCCCAGGGGGCCTGGCCCAGCGTGGGCACCGCCGCCGCCCAGGCCAGCAGCAGGCGCAGCAGCATCGCGATGCCCCCCGACTGGCCCGAGCCCCGGCTCGCGGACGCTCTTGACAGGGGGTGGGACCAGGGCCTCTGGCGGGCGGGCCGGGGGCGGTCCTGGGCCGAGCTCAGGCCTTGTAAGGAGTGGGCTGGGGCCGCTGCCAGCTCCCTGCTCCCGCTCCCTGGGGGCCGCCCGAGCAGGAAGCGGTCGGGCGGGGGGCAGAGGTGGGGGGTGCTGGAGGGTGAGGGCGGGGGGAGGTGCAGCTGGCGCACAGGGAGTCGAGGAGAGGAGAGGGGGAAATGCCTGCCCAGCCGGCTGGAAGACCCTCAGAAAACCCCAGCGCAGACTGGGGCTCTTGCTGGTGGGGTGAGGTCCCTTCCCAGACCCAGTGTGGACACACCGACCTCATCACACTTGTGAACTGTCTCTGGGTGCAGCTGCTCATCATACATGTGGAAACGTGCCCTGACTCATGCCCTGCACATCACACACGTGTGTGTGCTCCTCTCCCCACACAGGAGCCCTCTCTTGACACTGTCCCTTCATCCCAGCTTTGCACATGCGAACCCCCTTAGATGCACATACTTAAGTGGCGTGGCATTCCACATGTCCTCACACATGACGTCCCTCACTTTCATGTGCAGACCCTGAATGGAAACCACCTTGATCACGGAGGCATGGGCACCATCAAACCCTCATTTATACGCTAAACTCCTGCCTCAACCTCCCCCCACCCCCCAGCTTCCTGGCTCCAGCTGGACCGGGGGTGGGGGGCTGCCCTCCCTTCACCTCTGCTCAGCCTGGGGCCCTGGGAACCTGGGCTTAGAGGGGGAGGAGGCAGCCCCCAAACAGGAAATGCTTCTCTGGGCTTCTGCTGCAAGAGGGCAGGGTGCGTGGGGGAGGGGGCCAGGCAGGGGCTAGGCTGCGCTCAGGGTGAGCAGGGCTGGAAGGCGGACTGGTGAGAGGCCATGTATGGGCGTGAGGTTCACGATGACACATATATGTGTATGTGACACAGGCGTCACATGTGTGGAGCCCTTCCTGCCCCCGGAGTCTGCTGCGTGGGCCTGGCCAGGGTCCTCTTCCCGCCCCTCTTGGAGGCCTCTGGAGGCATGTGCACTGAACCCATCATCCAGGCCTGTCCCTGGGGAACTGGTTGTCAGATTAACCCGTGAACACCCACTGCACTCTTAGCAGAAGTTGGAGCTGGGGGACAGGATGTGGAGGAGCTGTTCTGGCCCTCGGTGCTCTGCCACCGATGTGCTGTGTGACTGCTGGGAACTCACTGGCCCTCTCTGGGTCTCCGTTTTTCTTATCTGACAAAATGGGGTAATGTGTCAGGGCCTTTCAGCTCAGCAGGGCTATTGTATCATAGCACTCAGTGTTTGCAAATGTGCTTCGTCAGCTGCAAAGCATGAGGCAAATGTTCCTTAGTCTTCTGAGCACATCATCTGGGTCGGGGGTGGGGAAGAGGGCAGCGTTACTAACCACCTTACAGTGCCAGGGCTGGCCCTGCAGACATGGCCAGTTCCCCTGAGAACCCGGGCTTTTGAGGCGCTTGCTATATGCCTGGAAGGTCATTCTTTCAGGGTCCACGTGTGCGAAGTGCATGGAATTATCCCCCTTCTCAGGAAAGGAAAGTCAATATGGGGCTGTTCATCCTTCCCTTGGCTCAGGCCCAAAGCCTTGAGATCATCCTTGACTCCTCTTTCTCCCACACCCCACGTCCAGTCTCTCAGCAAATCCTGTTGGCTTCACCTTCAAAACAGAGCCACAACCTGACTGCTTCTCACCACCTTCTGTGCCACCCTCCTCTGGCCTGCGCAACTGTCACCTTCCACCTAGATTCTTGCGATAGCCTCTCCTCTGGTCTCTGTCTTGCCTTCTCCATTCCACCACCAGAGGGATTTCTTTAAAACCTAAGACGGATCTAGTTACTCCCCTGCTCAGAACTCCTTGGACCCCCCTCTCACTCACAGGACAGGCCAAAGGTCTTGGCCATAGCCTCCAGGCTGATGTGGTCTGCCCCCAAACTTCTTACCTCTCTTCCCCCACTCGCTCTTCTGCTCCAGCTATCTGGCCTCATCTCGTGGCTGTATCTGAAACTCACCGGGTACATGTCTGCCTCTTGAGGGGCTGCGTGGTATGCATCGTAAGATGTTTAGCAGCGTCCCCGGCTTCTACCGAGATGCCAGTAGCATCCTTGCAGTTGGGACAATCACAAATATCTCCAGATATTGCCAAATATTATGTCTCCCGGGGACTACATCACCCCCAGTGAAGAACTCTTGCCCTAGGAGACTGCGAACTCTTTGAGGGCAGCATCATGGTCTTGTTCTCTAGTGTATCCCCTGAGCCTGGAAGGCTCCTGGCCCATAGATGCTGCTCAGCAGGGTTTGGCAAATTAATGGATGAATGAGGCTCAGAGAAGGCCCTGGGCCGTGCTGCGGGGATCAGTGATGTTGTCTGGAGTGAAAGCCCACTTGCTCTCCACACTCGCCCAGCCTTTCCCAGAAGTCAGACCATTTTAGAACTGGGAGATCCCTGGAAATCAGTAAACCCTTTTTGCAGGTAGGGACACTGAGGCTCAGGGAGTCTCAGAGCAAGTCTGTGGCAAGGCTGGGACTAGAACCAAGGCCTCCTGACTCTTATTCCGGTTCTCTATTTGCTGAAGTGCTCCGAGGAGCCCTCAAGCCGGGTCTGAGAGCTGGGCATGGCATCAAGAAGTGAGAATGGGGGGAGGCATCCTACACAAAGTGCTGAGGTCAAGATGCCTTCGGAGAATGCAAAGGACTCCACTGAGCCTGGAGTGAGGGAGGGTAGTGAAGAGAGAAGGTCAGGAAGGGGGCAGAGGCCTGGCTTGGATGGCAGTAAGCTACCCCTGAAAGGCTGGCCTCCATCATGGGGGCCATGGCGAAGAGGTATGCTGGGAGTTCCCTGTGGCTGGTGTGCGGTGGGTGGAGGGGGGACTGGAGGCCAGGGACCAGTTAAGAAGTTGTTGCAATAGTCTGGGAGAGGGGAGGGAGCTGGCTCGAGAGCCGGGCAGCAGGGCGGGCCGGGCTGGGGGAGGCTGGCCGAAGCAGGATCCAAGGGTGTGGCGGGCCCAGTCATGATTCGGGCAGTGGCCCCTGCAGCTGGGGCGTCTGAGGGGAGGCTGTAAGCCGTCTGGCGAGTAGACAGGTCAGATCAGAGGTCAGGACTCCAGCTTCAGTTGGGGTGAAGGGTTGGGGGGCAGGCAGGAGAAGCAGGAGGCAGAGGGTCAAAGGCCAAATTCCAGATGGTGTGGCTGGGCCACTTGCAAGTTGAGGGCCTGCTGCGCCGTGAGGAGGGGGTGGGGATAGGGAGGAGCTGGGGCACCTCTGACCCCCACAAAGCTAAGGGTTTGGTGGGTTGAGAATGAGGCTTAGAGGCACACCTAGATGCCTAGTTCAGGTGGGCGCCCAGCATTGCCCTGCTCCCATCCTTAGAACTTCGGGAAGGGGACTGCAGTAGGCACAGCATCAGGGACCTGGGTGGGGGGAGGGGACCAAGAGGGGCTGGTTGCCATCTTACTCTTTCTGGCAGTTCCTTTGAGCCCGACTTGCCCCACAGCACAGGGAAGATGCCCATCGATGCCATAAACGCTTGGATGATGAGGGGGTGGATATATCGGTGGGTGCCTGCTTGGGGGAACGCATGAGTGCGCACACGGGCGGAACGGTGTTTGGGTAGGAGAATGGGGTAGATGCACGGGTGGGTGGACAGATGCCTCCTGGATGGATGTGGGAAGGAGTAAGTGAATGGATGCATAGACGGCTCAGGGTGTGGGTGTGCGGATGAGACATTGAGATGCATGGCTGGAGACGGATTCAGACAGCAGTGCCAATTCACCAGGAGCCATGACAGACGGCACGCTCAGAACTCGACTCTGGATCTGCAGGAGTGCAGTCCAGGAGGCCAGGGGAGCTTGGACTATACCACTGGCAGGAATCATGTGTGATGCTTCTCTGTCACCACAATCTCTTCTCTCTGTTGGGGCCTGAGGCCACCGTGTCCAGCTCAGGACACCAGGCTCCGCTCACAGTGTGGGTTAGGAGGCTGGAGTTCTCTGCTCTGATCGTGGCCCATACGGGGATGGGCATGAAAGCAGAAGCCCACTTCCCCAGCAGGACAAGCTTCTGGGACAAGCCAGACAGCGGTTTTGGATGCGATGTGTGGGCCCGTGGCGGTGGGGGTGCAGGCGGCCTGCGGAGGGGTTGGCCTAAAGGGAGCCCAGTGGAACAGCCAGGGTGGGGGGGTTGCGTACGATTGGGGGGCGCCCCCTGGGCAGGCGTCCTAGAACCTTGGCACAGCCTGCTGCTGAGCCAGCACATTGCTTTGTATACAAATCACCTCCTTTCCTCCTTTTTCTTTTGTTCCCATCCCCCCACCTCTCTCCATTTCTAAATTCTTCCCAAACCACCCGAGCCTTCCGGCTGTCAGGCGGAAGGGCCAACTGGTGGGCCAGGAGGCGCCTGGTCTTGGGTGGGAGCCACGGGAGGGAAGGTGGGGGAGGTCCCAGGGCAGAAGTGGGGAGGGAGGGGAGTCTGGGGGGAGGGCAAGAATTTTGGCCTCCTTCCCCTCCCCACGTTCTGGTGCCCCACCCTGGGTGCTTCTGGATGGGAGAGACCACAGGAAGGGGGTGGGAGAGAAAGGCTTGGAGAAGGTGGGGCCCAGGAAGAAGGGGACTCGTCCAGCCTGGCCCCTGGGGGTAAGGGATTCTGACAGCTGGCGGGAGGCCAGAGGGATGGAGCCCACCATGGAGAGAGCCTGGGTGTGCTGGTGGGTGCGCCTGGGTGCCTCTATGTGACCGTGTGCATGTGAGTGCGTGTGCTGGCGTGGGGTTGGCGTTGCTGAGGGTATCTGCAGCCGGGTGACGCGCGCGTGTCCCCCCAGGCCCACACCTGTGAGGGGAGAAACATGTGGCTGTCCCTGGATCGCCCAGCCTGGGCACAGCGAGGGCCCCAGTCCCCTTCCTGGGAGATGCCTGACCTGAACATCTGGCCACATCTGCCCACAAGGAAGGGAGTCCTAGAGCCCACCTCAGGGCTAGAAGGGCCCGGCTGTTCTGCTCAGTGTACTCACAGCTCAGAGAGGGACAAGGCTTGCTCCAGGTCACAGGGCGGAGGCAGAGCAGGGACTGTACCCAAGTCTGGGGACCCCAGGAGAGGAGGCTGCTCTCCTGGCCCTCGCTGTTCCTGTCCTTTCTCTGTTGTGGCCCCTTGGCCGCGAGGCTCCGTGGAGATCCTGGCCCCGGCCTGGCTGCGGCTTCCTCCTCCACGGGAGGGGAAACTGGGTGAGGATTCTGTGGCCCCCGAGGCATCTGGCAGAGGCCTGTTCCCTAGAGTGACCAATGAGTCCCAGGTTTGCTGAGGACTCTCCTGGTGCCACACTGCAAGTCCTAGATGCTGGGACCCCCCCTTAGCCCCGGGCCAGCGAGGATGGCTGGTCACTCTGTCACCAGAGATGTTTCTTTTTCCACCATGTCCTTCCCACTGCTACCCCAGTGTCAACCTCCCCATCTCCACCCTCACCCTGGAACTTTCCTTTGTCTTCCTGCCCCCTCACTGCCCCAGGGATCGATCTTTTGAGTCTCACTGTCCCTCCCACTCATCTTTTGAGTCTCACTGTCCCTCCCACTCGTTCTGTTCCTCTCCCTTTCCTCTCTGTGTCAGGCATCTCCAGCAGCTGCTGTCACTCTCTGGGGTCTCTCTGTCTCTTCTCCTGTCCCCAGGTGGTCACCTTGTTGGTCTCTGGGATCTGTCTCTCTGTTCTCTGCCCACTTCCCTATCTTCCCTCTCCGTCTCTGGTGTCTCGCCCCGTCTCCCCGCTCCTGTTCCAGCGTCTCTGGCTCGCCACCTTCCCTGGGTGGTCCGGGCCCCCCTCCTTTCCCCCGGCACGCACCCCCAGGGCTGGCTGGGGTGGAAGCCAGGTCTGGGGGCTGTGACCAGGCCGGGAAGGGGAACCCAAGCAGACATGATATTTATGTTAGGACTTCAAAGTGGAGCAGAGCCTGAGGCAGGCTTGGTGGGGGCTGGCTGGGGGTAGGAGAGGGGAGGAGGGGAGTGAGCAAATGCCAGATTAAGGTCAGCTCAGGCCCCTCCCTGGCGAGGGTCTCCTTGGTGACGCATATCTCCCCCCCGTGGGACACTGAGACCCAGAGTAGGGACGGAACAGGCTATTTTGGTGCAGACTTCCAAGAAAGGCACTTCCTGTACCCCTGTCCTGCCTCCAGCCCCATCCGTTCTTCCTGTCACCCTGCGGGAGCAGCTGGGTCCCCTGAGCATTGGCCCAGCCAGGGAGGCAGGGCACTCAGGAGGTGGCAGGAGCGGAGAGCTCCGTCTCAGCATGAAGATGTCCCTGGCGCTGGGACAGCCGGGTGTTCTCCACTCTCTGGCAGAGGCCTGGCCTGGCAGGGCAGCGAGGGTCTGTAACCCTGTCAGCCCAGACTACGCCAATCAGGTCCGTCCCTTCAGGGCCTCTGGGGTCCACACTGGCTGCCTGCCTGAGGGCCCCAGGGGCCAAGATGGCTGTGAAGGTCACCCCACCCCTGCCCCCCACCCTTGGCCTAACCCCTGCTAAAGACACCCAGCTGCTGGGGCTGGGAAGCGCTGGGGTCAGGGGCCCCGGCCCCCGGGTGGGGAGGCCGGGAGGGGCCGATTGTCTCATCCTGCGACTCAGCTCTGTGTCCTAAGCCCCTCCCAGGGGCCAGACCCAACAGACACCCCTTCAGGCTGGGCCACCCCTCAGGAAGCCCCCTCTCAGACTAGAGGCTTGCTCTGGACCCAAGACCTTTTAGTCTGAAGCCCACCCAGGCCCCCAGAACCCCAGCCCCTGGGTCATTACCCCCACCCTCTCTGATCCTCCCCAGGCTTCCCGTGAATCACTCAGGCTGGAATCTGATGAGCTCAGGCCTCCCCGCCCAGTACTGCCGGCCGCTGCCTCCTGCCTGGCCAGTGGGGTTGCCACGCCCCCCAAGGGGGTCTTCTCAGCATCTCACAGCCCCCACCAGGGTCCACCATGGGCTGGAATGGCTGAGTGGTAGCAGAGATAGGCCAGGGTTGGAGTGAGATTGGTCAGGGTAAGGGCTTGGACTTCTGCATGACCATAAGTATAAAAGTGTGTGTGTGTGTGTGTGTGTGTGTGCATGCGTGCGTGTGTGTGTGTGTGTGTGTGTACTCGTCCTATGCCTGTGCCGTGTCGAAGCAGGGGACTGGGCTGTGGCAGCAGCGGTGCTACATGGGTAGGTGTGTGTCGTGTCATAGAGTCCCTGCATACCGCTCATCACATGTCTCTGTGTCAGCCTGTCCCCGTGTATGTGTGTCACGGAGTCACAATCTGAACCCGAGAGGGAGGGTGTTGAAGGAATGTCTCTGAGTTTGCAGATCTAGAGATGTCTGTGTCAGGGTGTGGCTCAGAGGAGGGGCCTGTGTGTGTCGCTGTGTCTCATCCCGCAGGGAACAAATGCCTAACAGTCTCCAGGTGTTCCTAACACTCAGCGTGTTCCTGTTAAGGCTGGGGGTGCTCGGGTGTTACATGACTGTGGCACGCAGGGAGCCACACATTCTATGTGGTGCAGACGTGAGTCACCATGTTTCTGTGTGTCAGACTGGAGGCGGGGGTGGACACGGGTCACAAGACCATAGCAGGTGTTAAATCCTCTGTGTTGAAGGTAAGTGAGGTGGTGGCGTGGGTCTCCATGATTGCCTTTCTCCCCACCCCTCCCAGGGTCCCCACTCCACAGGCCCTTGATCCTGGCTCCCCTCCCACCAACCTCTGTTGGCAGGACGTCCGTTCGCAGGACGGTGCCAGGGCCCCACTGTGGGGATGCTTTCCCCCATGGCACCTCGCAGGGTGCAGGCCCTCTGAGTGTAGCGGGTCCCTGGGTGGCCTCCCGCCAGAAGAGAGCCAGGCGTGTGCCTGGGAACGGGCCTGATCGCCCCCTGGTGGCAGCGATGGAGAATGCGCCGCCCCAACCCCAGGAACTCTGACCAACTGTTTAGGCTGAGCCTTCCCGAATCAATCATTCTACATATATCCACTAAGTGCCACTTCCGGGCCAGGCATTGTTCTAGGCCTCCGAGATTTAGAGGGGAACAAGGCCGACCTGGCTCTGGCCTAGTGAGGAAGACAGACAATAAACTCACACACAGCGCTGCAGTGACTCTAGGGATGATAAGAGCAACATTTCCAAGTGAGGAAATGACTTGGCTGCTCCTTAGGAGCTGAGTGTCAGGCTTCTAGCCCTGCTCTGCAGCAGTGGGTGCTGGGCAAGGTGTGGCACCTCTCAGGTGACTTCCTCTTCCCGAAGGCCAAAGCCGGGAGGCAGGGGTGAGGGAGGGGCAAGACTGAATCCCGGAGCACAGCGTGCTGTTATTGCCAGATCACACTTGTTTCCCTCTGGCTGGGGCTGGGGGTGCTTGGTGCTTGGTCCATTGAGACGCAATAGATTATTGCTGAGGGGATGAGTAAATGAGTCCTGTTTGGAGGATGGCAGAATCTGAAGCTCCACAGAACCAGCTCTCGGCCCTGTAATAAGCCACTTTCCCTGAGTGAATCTGTTTCCTCATCTGTAAAATGGGAATAAGGATATCAGCCTTAGACTGATCTACCCTGTCCTGTCCTGCTGGGAGTCCCAACCCCTGCATTCTGACCCTTGATCACATTGATTTACCTGGCCTGGGCCCATGACCAATCAGAATGTCTTGAGAAGATAAACTGAAAGCTCGAGAGCAGGCAGGGCGTGGCAGTGCTTTGATGAGGGGTGTGCTGAGTTCCCAGAGCCAGGAATTGAGATTGAGCACAGAAGGGGTTAGGAGGGGCTTGCAGGGGCTCAGAAGCCTCTGCCGGTCCTAGTTCCCGTGAGACGAGCTCCACATCCTGCCCTGGGGTTCTCTGAGCACCCCTGGCAACCATTCTAGATCTTCCTCTGGAACTGAACTTGAGACATCCTGTGTTTGGTTCCCAGAACCCAGCCTTCCCTTAACCTCCCAGCTTCCCACCTCACTGCCCTTCACTCTTATTTATCAAACGCCAATCAGGGGACAACATTTATTGGAAGGCTCTGGGGTGCCCGGGTTCGAGGCACTGGGGTGGGCTTGGAATAGGGAGAGAGGGCGTACAAAAGGAAAGAGGGGAGACTTCCTACCAGCAAGAAGCCTGGGGTGGGGGGTAGAAGTGGAGAGGGGAGGGTGGCTGGTGGCCTAGTGAGAAACTTCAGAGCCCTGAACCCAGATTTGGTGGTATCTATATCTGGATTGTCTGAAATCCCAATATCCAGGATTCCTACCTCCGGCTGTCGTGACTACCTGACACGTGGTGGTCTGATGTCCCTTCGCGCTCAGCACCTGAGGGAGTGCCCCAGAGACTGGCTGGGGTCCTCCTTCCACCAGGGGACAGTGCCTTCCCAGGGAGTGATCCCTATGAAGTTTGTCTCACCCAGAGCCCAGACTCCAAGGGAGCCTGCACTGATGGCCCCTGCACTGACCCCAGGTTGCCCCTGAGACGCTCTCACCCCTCTGAATTACTCCTTCTGCCACTTCCTGGGCCACCCACACCCCCTTGTGGTCATTACTGGCATTGTCTTTGCTCAGATTTGCTCCCTGCTCTGGGACCCCCTTGGGGTCCCTTAGGGTACTCCCTAAAGGGTCCTTGGGTAACCTTTAGGGTTAATTTATTGGTGTTTTACAATAGAGGGCGTAGTTGGAGCCTGACACCCTGGTTTGGCCGCCGTGTGATATCTCAGGAGTCATTTTCTCAAGCCTCCGTGTGTGGTAAGCCATGCCCAGCCTCCCGGGAAATCTGTGAGGTCCAAAACAGTTAAGTGCGGAGAAAATGGTTTCCGGGCACCACCCCTCCATTTCGGAAGCCCATCTCCCCTGTCCAATCCCCATGGGATGCAAGAGTGCCTGGCAGGATTTCTCATCTTGAGGAAAGACTGGGGCCTGGGTGCTCCCTGGGCAGAGCCTGATCTCCAGGATCTCCCCCAGGCTAACGAGAACCTTCAGTGAATGCACACAACAGACCCTTGGGAGGCGGGTACTGCTAACATCCCACCTCCTTTGCTACCCTTCCTTCCAGGCTGAGCTCTGCTTTGGAGCAAAACCGTCCACGTGCCCCCTGGAGGACTTCTGCGAGAAGGCAGGGCAGCAGTGGCACCTCCACTTTATGGGTGAGGACACTGAAGTTGGGAACTGCCAGCCCCCCAGGTAGGCTAGGGTGGGCCTGGGCTCCCAGGAGTAGGTGAAGTCTTTCAGGGCCTTGAAGACCCCAGCCTGGAAGGGCTGCCTGCATAGTGCCCCATTCCTTTGCCAGAGGTCGGGCACGCTCACCACTAAAGGCTGGCTGACCTCCAGCTGGGAGAAAAAGGCCCCTCAACCCCCCTCAGCTTTATTCCAGTGCTCTGGACGCAGCCTGTCCAGGGACCACCCCAGCAGGTGTGACCACAGGGACAAATATCAGAGCTGGCGGCGGACACAGGAGCAGCCTGGGGTGGGGAAGGCTGAGAGGGGTGGGGCTGATGGCCGGCCGGCTCTGAAAGGCCTTCCCAGCAAGCTCAAGGTTTTCTGTCCCAAATGACCCTTCTGGCCGCCCCCGGCTACTCCTCTGCTGCTCTGCTTCCCTTGGCCTCTGGGCCCCCCGGCTGGGCAGGGCCCCCCCTGGCCTGGCCCACACTTCCCTGCACCCTCTTGGCAGTTGTCTCAGACTCTCCCCTGCTGTCCCCAGGACTGGCTTTGACCTCGATGATCCCATCTCCCCGGCCCCCTGCCTCCAGCTCCCCACTGCCCTTCTCTGTTGTAGCCCCGGGGGCGGTCCCGTGGATCTCAGGCCGCTCTGCCTTGCGATAGACCAGGTAGCCGGTTGTGGGAAGCCTGTGGGCCAGGGCTCCAGGCGGCAAGCGGTGGTAGCCCTGCTCCTTGTACAGGAAGAGGCCAAACGTGTCAGGCTGGGTCACTCGGAACTTCGTGGCACAGAGCTGGTGCAGGGTGGCAACCGAGGCCCCTGGGGGCACAGCCAGGGTCTTGGAGGTACAGCCACTGCCGGGGTCCTGATAGGCTACTCGGAGGAGGTGCTGTGCAGGAGGAGAAGTGAAAACGAGAGCTCAATCCTGCCTGGTATATATCTGGCCACTGAGCTTGAGGCCCTGGTGCAGACTCTGCAGGGACAGGGTAGGTGGTAAAAATCCAGTGGTAAAACCAAAGGACAGAAGCTTTTGGGACAAGGGGAGCCTCAAGCAGGCACGCCCCGGGAGCCTAACAACCGTATTACCCTGTGTGCTCGGCACGTGTCCTGCATTAACTCGTTTAAGCCTGACATCCACCCCACGAGGTAAGTACTATTACCTCATTTTGTAGATAGAGAAATCGAGGCACAAAGGGGTGACAGACCTTGCCCACGCTCCTGCAAACAGAAAGTAGCAGAGCCCGCCTGGACTTGAACCCAGGATCTGGCTACAACGTCTAAACTCTTAACCAAGGCTAGGAGGGATCCCTTGACTGGATGGAGAGGAAGGTGAGGGGAGCATGGGCTGGGAGCCTGACTCCAGGGGAGGGCAGAGCCCCAGTTGGGGGCTGGAAGCCAGGATTTGGGGCTTGAGCTTGACACCCATGTTCCTTTCCCTCCCCATGTCTTGTCTGCTTCCTCATCTGTAAAATGGGGATAATAATGGTCCTACTTCGGAGTTTCTATGAAGATGCGAGGCTGAGCCCCTAGAGCGCGGAGCACATGGAACACACCCTGTCTAGAAAGGCGAGGCTTTGACATTGGCTCCACACAGGGTGCTGTTTCTGCGGCAGGGTGATGTAGGACCAGCCTTTCCCCTGCTGGGTCTCACTGGGAAAAGGAGGGGACTGTGCAGGAAGGTGCCAGAACCACCCCCACCCCCACACGCCCTGGGCTGGGGGCGGGTAGTGGGCGATGTGGAGGCCCTGTTACCTGGAAGCTATGGGTGGCAGGCAGGCGGCGCTGCTCCCAGAGGCTGAGGGAGCGCTGCAGCTCCTGCGAGGGGCTCAGGGGCAGCGTGTGGGCCTGGTCCAGGCCACTCAGCAGGGCCAGGCTGGCCGAGAGGCTGGTCAGGTAGTAACCGCCTGGGACATGGTGGGGGGAAAGAATGTAGCTCAGGCTGAGGGCAGGTGACCCTTCTCCGCCCCCACCACTTGCTCGGGGCCATGTGGCCCCTACGGCACCCCGGCCCGCACAGACAAGGAGGCGGCCTGTGGAGGAGCTCCCTCACCCTCTCCGGTGAGCAGGGTGGGCTCCAGCAGCTCCGACATGTACTCAGCCTCCAGCAGCAGCTCGGGAAGGTCACACTGGGCCAGGACAAGGCTCAGCAGTGGGAGGAACTCATCCGCCCCTGCACTCTCCCCTGCCGGGTGGTAGAGGAGGGAGCTTTCAGACTCCTCTGGGGTCCCAGGGTCGGTATCCACTCCTTGTCTCAGACAGTGACCCTCCCCATCACCCGCTGGGCCTTGGGTGATGTGGTCTCTATGGCAACCACAGATGGGGGACTGTGGAGAGGATGCTCTACTCTCTGGGCCTCAGTTGCATCATCTGTGAGATGGGAGTGTTGGATCTGTCCCCCAACCTGTGCTGTTCTGGAATCTCTGCCCCCCCAGCCCCCCCACCGCCCGTTCTGACCCGGCAGGGGGCTGGCGGGGAGTGGTAAGAGGGGGCCTACCGGCCTGGGTCCTCAGGGCTGTGTAGAGCAGTTTGCAAGCCTGCAGGAGCCGCTTGACCTGGGCACTGGGTGAGTAGGCACGGAGCAGCTGCAGCAGCTTCTGACGCACCTGCTCCATCTCTCCCGGGGAGGGCAGGCTCAGGTGGGACCCGAAGGCTCCAGGGCCCTGGGACCGAGCCAGGCGGAGGCCCTCAGCCAGGCGGCCCAGGGAGCCATTGGCAGAAAGCCGGCGCTGCAGGCGGGCCGCCAGGATGGGCCTGAGAGGCTTGAGCACGGAGCGATGCAGAGACTTCTCCAAGATGTGTTCTGCGGAGGAGAGGCAGGCCAGGGTCAGGGGAACCAGGGCAAGAGTGGGAGCCAGAGTCCCAGGGAGGGGGGGTATAGTCAGGGAGGGAGAGAGATGAAAGGGAGGGGGAGTCTTGGGGAGATGGGGGAAGAGCAGGAGAGAGGCGGGGAATGGGCAGAGCTGGAATTAATGGAGACATGGGCCGAGCCTGTGAAGCCTGGGCCGGGGTCTCACCCAGTCTCTCGGGTGGCAGCAGCTTCTCAGGGCCCAGCTCCGCGCTTAGCATGGCTCGAGCCCGGCTCAGTGCCTCCCGGACACCTTGCAGCTCCCGGGGCTCAGGGCCGGCCCGCACCTGGGTCAGTAGGTCCTGCACCAGCTGGCCAACAGCCGTGTGACGGTCCTGCACCAGCGCCGTGACGGCCCGGCCCACCTGCCGCTCTGGCGCCAGCAGGGAGCAGAAGGCAGCGCTCATGGACCGAAGCAGGGGCCGCCGGCGGTGGCGGCCCAGGTGGGGTGAGGTGACTGGGCTTCCCCGGGACCCTGGGGCCCCCTCTTCTTCTGAGCTGCTGGGGGAGCCACAGTCTATCTCCTGGAGGGAGGGCAGGGGTGGGAGGCTGGGGCTGGCACTCCCTGGCACACGGTACCCCACGGAGCTCTCCCTCCGCAGAAGCTGGTGGGGGGGTGACCTTTCTGTCTGGTTGGGGGCTGCCCCCGGCGGCACGGGGACTGGGGGAGGTGGCACGGCAGGTGGAGACAGAGGGCTGGAGGTCTCCGTGGACACACGCACTTTGAAGCTCCTCTTGAATTTCTCCCGCTTGGTGGGGCCCAGGTCCCCTGGGAACAGGGGATTGAAGAAGCACAGGGCAGCTCCTGTGCCCTGGTCCAGCTCCTGCGGGGACCGGGGCTTCAGCCTGGGCAGCAGCGGACCTTCAAGAGGGCCCGGCTGAGCCTTGGCATTGAGGGAGGAGCTCCAGAACTCTAGGGAAGAAAAAGCAGTTGGGGCCTCGGGGAGGTTTGGGGAGGGTGCCCAACCGAGGGAAAGGCACAGGCTCAGGCTGTGTGCCCATGTGCCTTCTCTTTCCCCAGTGGCCTCAGCTTGTCCATCTGTGCAATGGGTAGCAGAGAACCCCTTACCAATGCCCAGATGGGAGATGGCTTCCAGTTCCTTGTGGGTGGCTGCCTGGCAGATGGCTCTGGGGAGCTGGAGTGGGAGCAGAAGGATGTCCCTGAGGCCAGAGAGGGAAACAGAAAGCCAGAGGTGAGGGATGCTCAGGGCTCTGGGGGCCAGCAGGACCTGGAGGGGCTGGGAGGACAGGGTGTCCCAGGGAGCCGGGACCAACGGACACCAGGCGCCCTGCGGCCAGGCTCACCGGGTATGGCAGTAGGCGCAGATGAGCTGGACCAGGTCTGGGAACATGAGCTCTGAGCCCTCCAAGGAGACGCCTGAGAGATGGGAAGCGCGGTTGTTCTCTGGGGAACACCCCTGTGCCCGGCCCTGCCTGCTTCCAGCCCCTACCCCCCAGGCCAGTCCCGCTCACCCCCAGGGCTCTCCTGGATGTAGTGGCTAGAGACAAAGGAGGGGCCGCTGGCCTCGGGCAGCCTCACGCACAGGGCTTGGCACCCACGAGTGTTAGATTTCCGCACCAGGAACGTCTGTAAGGGACACGGGTCGGGGGCTCGGGACCTCCGTGTCCAGCCTCTCTCCCCGCCACCCTCCTCTGGCCAGTCCTGGGGTCGGGCCAGACTCACCCCCGGGGGCTCGGTCCTCAGCACATGCAGCGCAGCCGCCGCGTTGGCCCGCAGCTGCAGCCACACCGGCCGTGTGAGCAGCAAGCGCTCCCGCAGGCTCACCGTGCGCCCGGGTCGCTGGGGTCCGCCCGCCGGCCCCCCGCTGGCCCCAGGCACGTCGTAGGGCGGGTCCCAGGCTGGCCTAGGGGTGGTCACCAGATTTGAGCAGGGGTGGGGGGGCGGGACCCTTGCCCAACCCTTTCCCCCTCCTCTGCCCTGGGGCACACTGCCGTCCCTCCCTGCCCCACCAGGCTGCCCTTCCAACTTCACTAACTTTTCTCTCTCCGGGTGCCCAGGTGCGAAGTTGGACGGGCTGGGGGCTCCGAGAGGGCCTGCTTCTGGCTCCCCAGGGGTCTCCATGGCTGGGAGCTGCTTCGGTTTCTCCCAGATTCTCCCAGGACTCAGGAAGAGAATCCAGCCCCCAAGGCAAGAGCGCGCTCACATTCCCGGTGGTGAGTAACACTTCCTGAGGGCGGATCGCCCTGTCACGCCCTGCCAGTTAACTCTTGTATGTCCACTCAGCCTGGGCAGTGCCCACTTCCTCTCTGTTCTGGGCCCAGCGTCGGGGGACAGGGATCCCCTCCATACAAG
Organism: Cryptoprocta ferox; assembly: GCA_028646485.1. Classification (NCBI taxonomy): domain Eukaryota; kingdom Metazoa; phylum Chordata; class Mammalia; order Carnivora; family Eupleridae; genus Cryptoprocta; species Cryptoprocta ferox. The sequence continues at coordinate 5,713,914 of CM053575.1, read as the reverse complement.
TGCCACTCCGAGAGCCCCAGCGGCGGGCTGCCACCTCCGCACAGTGCATCCTGAAGCCTTGCCAGAATCCTCAAACCACACAGGCGGGCGGGAAGGGGTTAAGCTAGGCCCTTCTGGGTCCCCACGGGCCCAGGTCTTGCCCTTGGGGCACCTTTAAGTCTGTGGCCAATTGCTCATCTGTGCATGGTCTTGGGGGTCAGCCCTGTGGGAGAGCACCCCCTACCGGTCACAGATGACTCATTCCTGGAGCCTAACTTGGGTTTCGGAATTTCAGGTTGCCATGGAGAAAGGATGCTGTGTCTCCATGGAAACTAACCCCTTTGCTTAACTGAGGTTCTGGGGGTGGTTCTAGCACTCGGCGCTAAACAGGGGGGAGTTGGGCTGTGAGGTCGTCAGCACACGGTGCTGCTGCCGGCTGCCTCCTACGCACACAGGCCCTGGCAGCCTGCCTTACCAATCTGCCAAGTGACTGGGGCAGGTGCAGACATGACCCAGGCTCCAAGCACAGAGCACACAGCCCCCTTCCCCACCCAGGACACGTGGTCTGCCCATGCCACATGTTGCTTTGGGCTTTGCTCACGAGCCCTTGGTCATTCAGGGCCCAGTCCCCCACCTCTGGGGGGTATGGTGGGAGAGTCCCCCCTTACCCTCTCTATACCCCGACTCAGAGTAGGTAGGCTCCTGCTGTAGTGAGGGAAGGTACCAGGGACCTCGGAAGAGACTGACCGACTCAGACACCGCACCTCCCCCTCCCCGCCATGGGAGCCCTGATTCCCTTGCAAAGTAAATCAGACACGCATAGGTCATGCCAGAGTCCCAGGAAAGGCTTTAATTCCAGTCCCTGAAATCTGGGAGACAGATACCAAGAACCTCCTTGAGAAGACTCAGGGAGCCTGCCTTTTCACCTCCAGCAACAGCCAGGAGAGATGGGCCCCCAAAATAGAATTTCTGGCTCAGAGTTCCCGAGAAGTGGGCCCAGATCACTGGCTCAGTGACTGGTCCGAAGTCAGCAGGGAGGATGTTGCTTTGGCTTTAGATGAGCCACATGTTCTTTGCCTGGGAGGGCTCAGAGGAGGCTGGCCTTCGGGAGGGGGAGGTGGTGGGCTCACTGGGGACGGAGGAGACAGTGTTGCCTGGCTAGGGCAGCTCTGGACCACAGCTGTGCAGGCCTCCAGAAGGGCGGAGGAGTCCAGACCAGTGGTGGCTGGAAGGTAAGGCCCAGCAGCAGCACTGGGGAGCTGGCTGGCTAAGCCCCTGAGGGGTTTGTAAGTCCGCCTTCCCACAGCAGGAAAATACAAATCCTGGGGTTGCTGCCAGCTGCTCTGAGGGGCCCCTTGGCTCTGAACAACAGGGTCACGGTCCTGAGGGAATGCGGGAGGGGCAAAAGTGCTGCAGGTGAGAAGGTGAACCAGGAAGAGAGGAGCACTCCCCCACTGCCTGTGGGGGGCTGGGAGGAGCAGCCTGGGTCTGTCCCACGGCAGCTCTACAGCCCCAGGCCCACCAGGGCCACCCCCCACTGCTGGGGCCAAGCATCCCAGCCCTCCCTGACCAGTCCTGGTTGGGGGGGGCAGGGAGGCTCCATCCCCTAGCCCCATCGACCAAGAGGGTCCCCACCCCCACCCTGGCTCCTGCTCCCCAAACTCCCAAAGTGCCCTCGGACCCAGACTGTTCTAACTGAGGCCACAGATCAGACACAGCAGGGCCTCCTTCTGGGCTCATTTTCTAAGAGGCTGGGGTGGGGAGGAGGGGCGGCAGGAGGCAGAGCAGCTCCTGTGGTTCTTACCATCTGCTTTTCTCTTCTGAGGGGACACAGCTGCCCTAGCCTGGGTGGGTGAGAAGAAAAGCCCCCCTTGAGAGCCTGCCTCCAGCTTGGCAAGGGTCCTCCTCTACATCAGCCTCTCTGGGGTGGGGGGGCTACTGGGTCAGTGCTGCATCGACATGGGTGGGGAGCATAAGACCCTTTCTAGGCAAGGCTGTGACGTGGTCTCCTGTCAGAGGCCAGGCCTGGCCAGCCCGGCTGCCTTCCCTCCCTCCCTCCCGTCCCATCAAAGCCTGCCCTGGAAGGAGGAAGGGGCCGACACAGACTAAAAGGTCCCTCTTGCAGGGAAGCCTCGGGCAACGGGGGGCCTGTGAGCTGACAGCAATGCCAGGGGACCTGGGCTGAAGGCAGGAGGTGCGGAGGGGCGTGCAGAGCTCCCAGGCCCTCAGGGAGCCCCTGTGCGGTGAGCCTTCGAGACCAAAGCAGGTGTCAGGGAAGCACGGGTGGAAGCAGGTGGTGCTGGCCCCACCTTTTTGATAGCCGTCCAGTCCTCCAGGATGTCGATCTCCTGCAGCATGTACACGATGTAAGGACCTGCAGCAGGGGTCAAGGAAAGCAGGAAGCCCAGTGGAGGGGGTAGGTGACAGGCCTGTCCCTGGGAGCTCCAACACTTGGGGGAGGGGCCCAGGATCAGGGTTAGAAAGGAGGCTCCGCCTCCTACCTCTCGGTTCCCAGGTTCTTGGGGTGGGGCCTATGGGGGCATGGAGCCGCACCCCTACACACCCTTGCTCCCCAGCACCTCCTCTCTCCAGTTTAAAGGTCAGCAGGCCAACACCCATCGCACCCACTCAGGGGCCTTGCTCCTTCTATTCCGTCCCCTCATCCGGCTCCTTCTACGCATACATTCCAGTCTCTTGCATCGTGGAGATGATCCTCCCTTGGTGTCATGCTCCCCTCTGGGGACCATCTGCTCTGTCCTCTGTACCTGACATCTGCACACCCTCACCTCCATTCATCCGTCAAGGCCTTGCAGCCCTGTCTCTTCCCTCCCTGTCATCACCGGGCAGCCAGCGCCCAGAGAACCCGAGGCCCCAGGAACACCCACCAGGCATGGGGAGGAGGGCATGAGAATTCAAGTCCATGCTGGACTACACCAGGACGGTTAAAGGCCCAGCAGAGCTCATGCCTAGGCTGACAGGCAACTATTCCTATATGGGATGTGGGTGTCCCCAGTTCAGGCCACAGGGATGCAGACGGGAGAGAAGCCATAGCCCCTGAAGAGAAACCAGGAGAGGCTTCACAGAGGAGGCAACACGTGAGACAAGCACTGAATGGGCAGAGATAGGCAGCAAGGCATTCTGAGGGCAGACAGTGGGGGTAGGTAGGGTGGCGGGAAAGTCTGGGACACGTCTGGGAGGCTGTGGGAAATCCAAGGGTGGAAAGTGAGAGAAGATGGGGGCGGGGCGGGGTGGTGGGAAGTCTGGGACCTGTACAGGACAGGACGTTGTGGGAAAGCCAGAAGGGCCTCAAAGGAGACGCCACTCAGGAAGTTATGGGGAGTCACTGAAGGGATGCTTCTGTTTCTCGATGGTCCACAAAGCCCAGGAGAGACCCAGGCCTCACAAAAACTCCTTGACGGTTGGATTTGCCTAGACAGAGCCACGCGAGGCCAAACGACCCTAAATGCGTCTACTCTGGACTCTGTCTGCCGTGTCCCTCTACCCCCTCCCCAGGTCTGGAGCTACCCCTGACGTCCTGCCCAGTTTGGGCGCCCGTGGGCAGAAGGATACCAGAAACAAGAGGCGCCTTCTTCCTCTTGCTGGGCGGCAGAGAGTCCCAAGCCTTTGCGCTGCTTCCGGCGTGCAGTCTGTCGTCCCACCACTCTGTGCCCCCAGACCCGGAGTTAGGGACGAGGCGCTGGCGCCCCCGGGGCACCCTACCCTTGGAGCCTGGGCCCCTTGCGCGAGCCAGGCCAGCCTTGACTCCTCCTCTGCCTCCCGGGGTGTTGGGGAGCACCCTGGGAGCACTCCGGCCTGGAAGCCAAGCTCAGGTCCAGAGGGCACAGCTGTGCAGGCTGAGGAGAGCGGTCGCTGCACTTTGGTCAGCCTGGTTTCTTCATCGGTTTAGGGGACAGTGGGACGATGACAGTTCTGGCCTCTTTAGGCCCCCATGCAAACACAGGCGCCGTGGACACAGAAGGGACTGTGGCTATTGTACAGGTGGGTGCGTCAGAATGACACCTCCTGTTCCAGACAGAGAGCAGGGACCGAGGAGGGTACAGGGACCGTTCTTTGTGAGCCTCCACTGTCCACCAGGGACCGGGCCGGGTCCTTTCTACGCCTGGTTCCACTTAGTCCCCACAGTGACCCCAAGAAGCAGGTCCTCCTCCATGCCCCTCGTGCAGGCAGGGCGGCAGAGGCCCCGCCGGGGGTGGGGGGCACGGGCAGAGCAGGGCCCAGGGCAGCCTCACCAGAGCTGATGTCCAGGCTCTGGCGGTCCTCCTCCAGCCGCTGGATCCGCTCCTGCAGCTCCCCCTGCAGCGTGTCGTAGAGCAGCAGCTTCTCACTCTGGAAGGGGTGGGGCCGCTCAGCAGGGCAGCAGGGCCCAGCCACTTCCAATTGCCTCCCCCAACCCCACTAGCGCCCAGCCCCCTTCACCTCCAGGTGCTGCTTGGCTCCCTGCAGCTCACACTCGTATTTATTCCGGATCACATCCAGGCAGAAGCCCTTGTAGATCCCTGCGTGGGGGAGGGAGATGGGAGGCCCTACTTGGCCAGCGCCCCCGCCCCCCCCATCCAAAAGGGGGAGCCAGGAGCAGGGCCAGGCAGGGCAGGGATGAGAAGAGAAGGGAACAGGGAGCCATGGGCTCTGGCAGAGCAAGAAGAAGAGGGTCCAGAGCACAGGACAGCCTGCAGACCTGCCACCTGAATGCGGATCTTGAGGCTCCGCTGCAGCCCCCCCAAAGGCTCTGTGTACTCAGGGGCTCTCTCAGCCCCCACTTCCTCCAGCCGCACCCTCAGCTGACTCAGCCGTTCCCTGAACAACCTGGGAGGTAAAAGACAACATGTGTTTGTCCATCAGACACGGGGCCGAGCGCCTGCTCCGTGGCAGGCCCCGAGTGTGAGGCCCTCGGCCACCCCTGCCCAGCACCAGGCCCATCGCCTCCTCACCCCAGGAGCCCAAAGACCCAGCCCTAGACGCCCCCTGCTCACTTCTCCTTTAGCTCCGAGAACTGCTTCTCCAGGTCCAGCATCTCGTTGACGCACTCGCTGCGACGCCGCTCGTAGTCCTCGTCGTCCATCTCTGGGACAAGAGGCCAGTCAGGGCTGGCTGAACGGAGCGGGCGGGCACGGGGGTGTCCGCGCGTGTGGGGGGGCTCACCTGAGCTCTCCTCCTCTGACTCAGTCTGGCTGCCGCTCCGTTCCTCCTCGCTCTCTTCCTCCTCCCCATTCATCTCAGCGGCTGAATCACCCTCTGCTTCCATCTCTTCTGTGTCTTTGTTTGGAGGCTGGACGGGCATCTGGGCTCTGGGAGGAGGAGGAGGAGGGGAGCCATCACTTGCCACTGCCCTTAGCTCCCAGCAGGGGAGGGGCCCTGCAGGGAGGCAAACCAAGCCCTGCCTGCACATCTCCCAGAAGCCCAGGAGCCATGGAAACGCATCCTTGGACATTGTTGGTGACCTCAGTCTGCGGCATGCCGGCCAAAGGGCTGGTCCAGAAAATGGGAAACACCAAGAATGGGCTCCCCACTGCCTCTGGGACAGGGCCCAAACTTGTGGCTGTACTGGTCCATCTCCCTCCCCCCACCATCTAATGGTCAGTCGTGAAACACACCATTCCTTCCTCCTCTCCACACCTTCCTGCGGACGCCTCTGCCTGGAATGACCTCACTTTTCTTTTGGAGAACATTCTGCAATCCTCTTGTCCTCTCACCGTGCTCTGGGTCAAAGCCCACGTCCTTCTGCTTCCTCTGGAGCCTCAGGCTAACAGCGTCCCCATCTCCACTGCTTCTCCAGCTCTCCCTCCTGATAGCTGCTTCCCATGAAACTGCGGACGTGCTCAGGTGCTACCCCCCACTCAGAAACAGCAGAAACCCAAGACCCTGCCCCATTCTCTTTAACCGCTCCCCATCTCCCACCTCACAGCTACGCTTCTCAAGGCTCTGGCTGTTCCGACTCTCTCGTCCCCCAGGGTGTCCCATTCCATTTCTCTATCGTCGGCCTCGGCTGAGGCGAATCATGTGGCCTTAAGCGACCACCTCCTTGCCCAATGCCAGTATCTTTTAGTGCTTATCTTAGTTGACTTCTCAGCAACAATGAACGCTATTAACCATTCCTTCTTTTATAAACTCATCTAATATTTATTAAAGGTCTAACACATGCCAGGTACCGTCAGACAGTACGGCATATGCTGTGCAAAACGGGGCAAGTAAACAACTTGAGATAGACCTCAAGTTCAGTGGTTTCTGGGAGAGAGAGACAGAAGTGGACTGTACTGTGGTGTGAGAAGAAGTAAGACAGGGGAGGAGGGGGCATATGGGAGAGACATCGAACTGGAGCCTGGAGCTTGCTCCAACAGTGAGGGCGTGCAGACAGATGAGCTGGGATGGCTGGAGAGGGGGGGGACTTGCCAAGCAGAGTGAATGGCATGGACAAAGACCCCCAAAACGAGAGAAAGGGCAGGGTTGGGGGCCCAGGAGTCTAAGCCTCAGAGAGAAGTCTGGGCTGCAGAGATCTGATGGTCATCAGCATAAAGTGAGTTCTTCAGGCCTTGGGAGAGGGTGCAACCAGCAGGGTGGAATGTGTGGAGAAGAGGTCCATGATGGAACTCCCAGGGTCACCAAAGGGGCAGATGATGAAACCCCTGCAAAGGAGAAGGAAATTAGCAAGAGGTGGAGGAGGAAAAACTCAGTCATGAGGAGAAAGATTTGCAGGAGGAAGAAGCGGTGACAGTGCCACGTGCTGCCAAGAGGTCACTTAAGAGGAAGACTAAACAGTCCTCTTAACAGATAGTCTCTCTGCCTACTGGAGGCTTCTATTTCACAGTGATGTTCTTCCACCTTCTCTGGGCAGGGCTCTGTAGCCCTTTAGAGGCATGCAGACACCACTCCCTACAGGAAGCCCTATTTGTTTACATGTCCCCTCTGTCCATTTCCATGTCTGCCCAACCAGGATGTAAGCCTCACCGGGACAGGGATGCGCGTATACCTTATTCATCTGGCACAGTACTTACTCACTTCACGGCTAGTGGACGTGCAAATACAAATTAAACAAAACACACTCTTGGGGCGCCTGGGCGGCTAGGTCAGTTGAGCGTCGGACTTCGGCTCAGGTCATGATCTCACGGTTTGTGAGTTTGAGCCCCTCCTTGGGCTCTATGCTGACAGCTCAGAGCCTGGAGCCTGCTTCGGATTCTGTGTCTCCCTCTCTCTCTGCCCCTCCCCTGCTCATGCGCTCGCTCGCGCTCTCTCTCTCTCTCAAAAATAAACAAACATTAAAAAAATTAAAGCACACTCTCTCAGGGCAGGCATTTATTTCTTGGTTGCCCCAGGGTCCCATCGTGGTAGTAAACCCGCCAAGTATTGTTAACTTTCCTTGACACCAATTCTAGTTGTGTAAAATTACTGGCTCACAGGACAGTTTAGTCACATTCCTCAAGGATGTCACAAATGATCGGAAGCTGACCCGAACACCCGCACTTCTCCAAACCAGCCTCGTCTTTCCCATTGTCAAGCCCCAGTTCCTGCACTTCCCGAATTTTGCAGTCCCTCTTCATTGTTCAACGTATATATTTACTTTGCCTCCAGCCGTCTCGGACTCTAACGAGTGAGCTAGGTTAAATCACAACCTCCCCTCCTTACCCCGGGGGCAAAAAGAGGATGACCATTGCTATAAGAGTGTTGTAAAGACTGCACGGAATAAGGGATGGAAAAGAAAACTGTAAGGCGCTGCGCACGCTTAATTTATATTTTTTAGAAAGTCAGCAAGCATTTCGAGGGCAGACCTCCACGGAAAGCCCATTCCTCTCCCTCGGGGAGGCCAACCCAGTCCCCGCGCGGCGCGGCGCGCCAGGACCCTCCAGCCCGGTTCCATCCCCATCTGCGCCGGCGCCGCGGGCGGGGCAATCACTGGCTCTACGGCGGCCCCGCGGCGCCGCACGCGTCCGGCCGGTTAAGCCTCCGCTTCCGCCCTGACTGGGCCAGCTCCGACCCACTGGCCAGAGAGGCCGAACCAGGGGCCATGAGCAGCGTTACGCACCGCGGGAAGTGGGGCCTCCGGGTTGACGCCTGAAACTCCCTAAGAGGTGCCCACTGCTGCCGGGCTCCCGGAAGCGTCGCGCCCGTCCCTCTTCTCCGAGAGGCGGGGCCCGCCGCACTTCCGTATGCGTAATCAGAAGGCGCCCGTCGCGGAGCTCGCAATTGGGCAGCTGGGGGCTAGGCACGCTGGGATACCGCGGGGCCGGTCTCCATGGCAACCGGCCGAAATTCGCGCAGGCTTTCGGCAGGCGGAGAAGGCCCTTGTGGTTTTCGTCATCTGCTGTCCGCGCGCCTTGGTCCGCCGCTACCTCCTTCCCCCGTCCCCCCGCCCCTCGCGTGAAAGGGAAGAACCCGCGACCCCACCCCCTGCACGCCAGGTTCAGGAGAGGAATGGAGCCAGCTGTAGGTGTGAACACTCATTTATTTACATATGGTCATCGGTAGGCAAATAACCCAGCCCAGCCTATTCGAGGGTACAGATCTGGCAAAGAACCTGCAGACCCTGCCTTCCTCCAGAGCTCCTGAAGGCGGAGGCCTGGAAGAACCAGGAAGTTTAGGCTTCTGCCCAAAAGCTAAGAAGTAAATTCAACGCCTCCATCTGATTTCTTTCCAAAAAGTCCATTTCGCTAAGTACTCAGACTTCCCAGTTCTGCCCCATTCATACTTTTTGCTCTCCTACTGCCCACCCACCCAAGATTGTTAATAATAATAATAACAACAATAATACTGTAATAATATTAATACTTCACATTTGTACGAAGCTTACAGAATGTTTTCACATGTAGCATCTCATCTGAGCCTCCCAACAGTTCTGTGAGGTATTTTCCACCTCCCTTTTTACAGATGGAATAACTGAGGCTCAGAGAGGAAATGGGATTTGCTCAAGGCCACACAGCTAGTTAGTGGTAAAGCTAGGACTTGATCCCAGCACCCCATATTCAAGTCCAGTGTTCCAACACCACAGCTACCACTGTAAAGTGGCGTGACATTTCTTACCCATGTCAGGCCTGAGGGACGGCCTAAGGAGGGAAGAGGCTGAGACTTCTCGGACTAGGGGAGGGAAGGGCTCAGCAGTGACGAGGGGAGTCGGGGTACTTGGCCTTCAACTCCTGTTTGAACTGGCGGTAAAGGATCTTATTGTGCTGATTTTCGGCCTCCTTTTGGGGATGGAACTTCAAAGCTTCCTTGAAGCCCTTATGAACCAGGAAACCTTCGTTCAGCACCTCGAAATCAAATCCTGCCACGTGCAGCTCACAGGCCTGTTGGGGGAGAGACAGGTCAGCGCAGTTGGATGACATTTCTAGGGCCAAGACTGACATCCCTAAAGCCCCTCTCCAGCGTCCCCACTCCTCTGGAGGCATCCTGGATCTTCCGTACCATCCAGCCACCTCCTGAACTACGACTGTCCTTCCTCACTGGCCAGGACTACTCATAGCTACCAGAGCCCGCCATTCCTCCTGCCCCGTTTCCCCTGCCCTCTCCCTTATGGGCACCTGGCTGATGCGATTGAAGCCGTACTGCCGAAAGCGCTCGTCGAAAGTGGGCACCTTGCCTCCGGCCACGTAGAATGGTTCCCAGGGGTCCTGCCAGGGAACCACATAGGCGGGCCTCAGCAAGGTCTCTTCTGGCAGGTTGACCCAGCGGGAGTAGTTGGTGGGCGCCTGGCAGGGCGTGCACAGCCCATAATAGAAGGGCCGCACCTCGCCTACTTGATAGAGCTGCAACAGCTCGTTCTTGTTCGTGGGCATGCGGCGTGCTCGGCGGATCTCAAAGGCAGGCACCACCAGCGCTGTGCCCGCCCACTGCTTGCTCTGATCCAGCATTTCCCTCAGGCCTCTCCACAGCCCCTCGCTGGGCACCATGTCCACGTCGATTACCAGGGCATAGTTGGCCCCCTCGCGAGCCAGATTCCTCAGCAGATTATTGGGGTAGGAGACATTGGTGCCCAGCGCATAATTGATCCCGGGCTGGGCCACCCTGGCTAGCTTGTCGAAGACCTCCTGGCAGGACCGCAGCAGGGCAAACTCCCCCGGTTCCCGGGGATCGGGCACAGCGGCCTCGTAGCGCGAGGGGCACACAAGGTGCATGGCGACCCTGGCGCGCATATCAGGGCAGTGGCTGCTCAGCGCGTAGGTCAGCACCGTGGCTAGCTGCGCCTCCTCCTTGGTGGCCGCGAACACCGACACGGATAGCGGGCCCTCCCAGCGCTCCAACAGGCCCGACAGGTGCAGCAGGTTGTCTACGCTGGCGTGCGTGGCCAGGATCACATCATTGGGGTCCATGGTGGTCTTCAGGAGGCCCCTGTAGACTCGGTAGTCGCCACTGGCGTCCAGGACGCCTCCAGAGGCCAGAGCGGTACGGAGCTGCGCCTTGACCTGGTCCACGGACCGCGGGGACGGGGGAAAGAACTCGAAGTACTGGTCTTGCTCCTCCTGCCCGTGCAGCCCGGACAGCAGAGACAGGTAGAGCAGCTGCAGCATCGCCACCAGCATTAGCGCGGCCAGAAGCAGCTGGTAGAAGGCACACCGGATGGCGTAGGACATCTGCATGGCTCTCGGGGCTCCGAGCGCGCAGCGGGGACCACCGGGCCGCAGCCTTCGCCAGCCGCCGCAAGCCCGGATTTACCGCAGCCTGCCGAGCGCAGCCGAAGCGAGCCGAGGCGAGCCGAGCCCAGCGCAGCGTCCCCGCCCGAGAGGGGCTCGGCGTGCGCCAGCTCGCCCCCTGCGCGCGAGGAGGAGCCACTGCATCCGCCGCCGCGCCGCGCGTTGCGAACCCTGAAAGTGCCCGCGGCCGCGCCTGCCGGGTTCCCAGGGATACGCACCCCTCCCTCCGGATCGGTGCGCGACCCCCAGGACCAGGCGCGTTCTGACACCCCGGCGCGCTCGCCCCCGCCTTAGGGAGGGGAAACCGTGGCAGAGCTCGGTTGCAACTTGGTGAAGGATGGCGCGGGTTCGCGGCTGCGGCGGGCGGGAAGGAACACAAAAAGCCCCTTTCCTTTCGCCGTCTCTCCCTCCGCCAGCACCTACGAAATCCACACTGAAGAACGGATGCTGAGGGCTCGGAAGGTGCGGAAGAGATGAGAGATAAGGGTATGTGGAAGAGGCAGCTCCATATGGGACGAGGTGGCCGAGTGGTTAAGGCGATGGACTGCTAATCCATTGTGCTTTGCACGCGTGGGTTCGAATCCCATCCTCGTCGGTCGCGTTTTACACGAGGTGAGGGGTGTACTTTTCTGCCTTCCGATAGGAAGCGGGCAGAGGTTCAGGGGCACCTAGAAGAGACCCGACTTGGAATTCTGGCTAATGCCAGATTGGGAACCAGTACATTATCTGCAGTAATTAGAGAAGCCCCTCGGGAGGTGCCGCCCTAGGGTCTGAAGTAGTGGAAATGGGCAGTGGTGTGTTTGATCACTTACATTATTACTCTTTTCAGCCCCCACTGATTCCCCTCCCGCTAGCAGTTCTCCCAGAGCCGACACCTGTGCCCGCACACCTCTCCCCACTCCCCAACATACACATTTGGGCAGGGGGCCTGGAATACTCAAACACTAGTCAACGTATACAGAAGGCGCTTAATACGTGTTTGTGAAATAATTGATCCACGGGCTGTTTAGAAGAGGAACGTCTGTGGGGGGAGGGCAGGTACTTCGACTGCTAAATCAATTATGCGAAATAACTATTTGACCTCTGTGAATCTTGGGAAGGTGCTTTGGGGCAGACTAGGAAGGGCCTCCAAGGCCAGAACAAGGTTTGCCCCTTCTCTCCACAGGCAGGGGGAAGCCAAGGTTGTTGAACTGAAGAGTGACCAGGGGACCTATATTCTGGAACCCCAGCAATAACACCTAGTGAGCACCTGCTCCACACCAGGGGCTGTGTTAGGCGCCCAGCAGGACACTGACAGGTACTGTCTTTGAAGGTTTTCACCGGTGACCTGTACTGGGAGAGAGGAGAAATGAATGTGCAGATCCTTTTAGTACAAGCCTTGCAAACCGAAGCTCAGATGTCAGATTTGGTGCTATTAGGGTGCTCGATGTTGAGAATAGTGCTATTAGGCTATTGGTGCTATTAGGCTGCTCCGTGTTGAAAATAACCATTTGAATCACATTAGTTGTTAACTTTGGTGAATCAGAAGATTTCACGCAAAATCCCCATTTCCAACTTCTGTGTTAAATTCCGAAAGATCTGGCAGTTCCAGGCCTGCATTTACACAGGGTGACAATCAGCCAGAAGATAAGAGTAGTTCACCCTTTGCAGTTTTCTCTCTGCCAGAGTCTCAGCCCTGCCCCTTCACTGCTCACCCATGGCCCTCGGAGCATTTGACTTTCATCTGCAGCGCTCACACAATGCCACCTGCACTGAACATCTGCCCAGGCATCTGCTTACAGTCCCTTCCACCTCCCCCGCGCTACAATGCTAGTAGCAGGCAGCAATCCATGTTTGTTGAATGAGTGAATAAGAAGCTTTGAAGTGTCTCCCAGTAGCCTTAGCGTAAGGGGAGACCGAAAAGTAGTGACTGGGCCTCACTGAGGTGTCAAGATCAAGGAAAACCACATAGAAAGCCCAGAGGAAGGCCTACAGACTGCTCTTGTGGGCGGAAAGTCCTGGCTGGGGAGAGACACTGTCTGTGACGGAGTGGGGCACGAGAGATTCAAAGACCATATTTGAAAACCATTAATAAGGGGTCTGCTTTTCACACACGTTACTTTCTGTATCTCTTCCATCTGGCCATTCCTGATTTATATAACCTTTTATAATAAGCCTGTAAACCAGCGAGTAAAATGTTTCTCTGAACGCTGTGATTTGCTCTACCAAATAAATCAAATCCACTGAAGGGGCTGCTAGAACTTCTGATTTATAGCCAGTTAGTCAAAAGCACAGGTCATAACCTGGACTTCCAATTGGCATCTGAAGGGCAGGCGGTGTGGTGGGACTGAGCCAGTAAGCATGGGATCTGATGCTTTCTCCAGGTAGATGGTGTCAGAATTGAGTTCCATTGTAGGACATTCAGCAGGTGTCAGAGAATTGCTTGGTGTGGGGGGAAAACCCACAGAATTGGTGTCAGAATTGTACGTATAGAAATACAACTGAATTTTGTGTGTTGATCTTGAATCCTCCAATTTTGCTGAATTATTTTTTTAATGTTTATTTTTGAGAGAGAGAAAGAGAGAGACAGAGACAGAGCACAAGCAGGGGAGCGGCAGAGAGAGAGGGAGACACAGAATCTGAAGCAGGCTTCAGGCTCTGAGCTGTCAGCACACCTGAGGCACCCAGATGCCCCTGAATTTATTTATTAGCTGTAAGTGTGTGTGTGTGTGTGTGTGTGTGTGTGTGTTGTGTATTCTTCAGGGTTTGTTTTCTGTATACGTGTGTATTATATCATCTAATTTGGATGCCTTTCTAATTTCTAATTTGGATGCCTTTTACTTCTCTTTCTTGCCAAATTGCTGTAGCTAGAGTTTCCAGTACAAAGTTGAATAGATGGAATGATACAAGCGGGCTTTTTCCTGATCTTCAGGAGAGGATTTCAGTCTTTCAGCGTTGAATATGACGTTACTTGTGGATTTTTCATAAATGTTCTTCATCAGGTTGAGGAAGTTCCCATCTATTCCTTGTTTGTTGAGGGCTTTTATCTTGAAAGGGTGTTGGGTTTTGTCACATGTTTTTTTTTTTTCCTCTATCAGTTGAGATGATCTTGTGGTTTTCCCCCTTCATTCTATTAATGTGGTGTACTACATTAATTGTTTTTTTATGTTGAACCACTTTGCATTCCGGAGTGGATCATGCTTGGTCATGGCATATAATCCCTTTAATGAGCTACGGGTTCCCTTTGCTAGCATTTTGTTGAGATTTTTACATCTATATTCATAAGGGATATTGGTTATTAAGTTTTCTTATGATGTCTTTTTCTGGCTTTGGCATCAGGGTAGTGCTGGTCTCATAGAATGAGTTAAGAAATGTTTCCCCGCTCTTGTATTTTTTGGAAGGCTTTGAGAGGATTGGTGTCTGTTCATTGTTTACACGATTGGTAGAATTAGCCTGTGAAGTAATCTGGTCCTGGAATTTTCTTTGTTGGGACATTTCTGATTACTGATTCTATCTTGTTACTTGTTATAAGTATGTTCAGACTTGCTATTTCTTCTTTAATCAGTTTTGGTAGTTTGTGTGTTTCTGGGATTTGTTAATTTCATCTAGGTTTCTTGTTTGTTGTTCTTGTGTACAACACAGTATTCTCTTATAATCCTTTTTATTTCTGTATAATCAATAGTAGTGGTCCCACTTTCATTTCTGATTTCAGTAATTTTAAGGTCCTTTCTCTCTTTTTCGTAGTCAGTCTAGTCAAAACATTGTCAATTTTGTTGATTGTTTCAAAGAACCAACTTTGTTTCATTGATTTCCTCTGTTGTTTTTCTATCCTCCGCCCTAATATTTATCATCTCCTTCTTTCTGTTAGCTTTGGGCTTAATTTGCTGTTCTTTTTCTAGAGGTGTAAAGTGATTTGAGATCCTTTTTTTTTTTTGGGACCCCGATATGAAGAACCTCATGCTCCATCGGCTGAGCCAGCCAGGTGCCCCCTACTTCCATTTTAATTCAGGCATTTACAGCTACAGATTTCTTCTCAGCATTCCTCCTGCCGTATCCCATAAACTTCAGCATGTTGTGTTTTTCTTTTGTTTTGTCTCAAAGCATTTTCTAGTTTCTCTTTTGATTTCTCCTTTCCTTCCTTCCTTCCTTCCTTCCTTCCCTTTGAGGGGGGATTTTAAAGATAGTTCTTTCATTTTTTACAGCAGAATAATTGCAAATTAATCATAGAACATAGTATACATCGTGTAGATTCTTTTTTTCAAAGTATTGAAGTATAGTTGAAATACAATGTAACGTTAGTTTCAGATGTACAACACAGCGAACCCACAGTTCCACGTATTACTCAGTGCTCACCACATCGCCATCTGTCACCACACAATGTTGTAACAATATTATTGACTGTATTCCCTATGCGATACTTTTCATCTCCGTGGTGTCTTTATTTTATAACTGGAAGTTTGTACCTGTTCATCCCCTTTACCTGTTTCACCCATCCTCCCAGCCCCTTCTCCTCTGACAACCACCAGTTTGTTTTCTGTATTTATAGGTCTGTTTCTGGGGCACCTGGGTGGCTCGGTCAGCTAAACATCCAGCTTCGGCTCACGTCATGATCTCATGTTTGTGGGTTCGAGCCCCGCGTTGGGCTCTGTGCTGACAGCTAGCTCAGAGCCTGGAGCCTGCTTCGGATTCTGTGTCTCCCTCTCTCTCTGACTCTCCCCTGTTTGCACTGTCTCTCTCTCTCTCTCTTTCAAAAATAAATAATCTGTTTCTGTTTTTTGTTTGTTTCGTTTTCCAGATTCCACATATGAGTGAAATCATATGGTATTTGTTTTTCTGTCTGACTTATTTCACTTAGCACAATGCCTTCTAGGTCCTTCGATGTCATTGCAGATGGCAAGATCTCGTTCTTTTTTATGGCTGAGTAATATTCCACTGTGTGTGTGTGACATCTTTTTTTTTTTAATGTTTATTTATTTTTGAGAGAGAGACAGAGCAGGAGTTGGGGAGGGACAGAGAGAGAGGGAGACCCAGAATCCGAAGTAGGCTTCAGGCTCTGAGCTGTCAGCAGAGAGCCCAATGCAGGACTCGAACTCATGGACCATGAGATCATGACCTGAGTTGAAGTCCACGCTTAACCGACTGAGCCACCCAGGCACCCCTCACATCTTTTTTATCCATTCATCCATCGATGGACACTTGGGCTGCTTCCATATCTTTTGACTTCTTTTTTTAACCCATTAGTTCAGAGTATCTTGTGTAATTTGCACACATTTGTTACGTGTCCACTTTTTGTTATTGATTTCTAGTTTCATTCCATTGTGATTGGAAAAGATACTTTGTAGGATTTCAATCTTTTAAAATGTATTGCAGTTTTGTTTGGTGACCTAATTTATGATCTATCCTGGGAGAAGGAGGTCCATTCTGGTGTTTGTAGGTGAGTGTTCTATGTGTGTCTGTTTGGCCTTGCTGGTGTACGGTGCGCTAGGGTCCTGTGTCCTTGTCGATCTCCTGTCTGGTTGTTTTGTGCTTCATTGAAAGTGCGGCATTGACATCTCCAACTATTCTTGTAGAAGTGTGTATTTCACCTTCAAATTTGTCCACTTTTGTTTCATATTCTTTTAGGATTGTGTTGTTCAGTTTGTATATGTTTATAATTATTGTATCTTCTTGATGGATTTACCCTTTTATGAATATATAAAACCTTCCTTTGTGTCTTAAATAATTCTTGATGTAAAGTTTACTTTGTCTGATATTAGTATATTCACCCTTGCTGTCTTTTGATTACTATTTGCATGGAATACCTTTCCATTTTCAGCCTATTTGTGCTTTTTGCTCTAAAGTGAGTTTCTGGTAGACGGCATACGGTTAAATTATTTTTTAATGTTTGTTTATTTTTGAGAGAGAGAGGGAGCGGGGGGAGGGACAGAGAGAGACACAGAATCTGAAGCAGGTCCCAGGTTCTGAGCTGTCAGCACAGAGCCTGATGCAGGGCTTGAACTCATGAACCACGAGATCATGACCTGAGCTGAAGTCGGACACTTAGCTGACTGAGCAACCCAGGCGCCCCTGGTTAAATCATTTTTAATCCATCTGACAGCGTCTGCCCTTTAATTGGAAAGTTGAATGAGTTCACAAACCAGGAGGCCTCTTGCTCATGAAAGGGTGAGAAACGAGATGGTAAGGACGGATTTCTCAAATGTTTGTGTCTCTCCACCAAACCTATCTCGGTGCTTGCCACATCGACCCCCTATAAGTGTTTGCTGATGGCACCTGCCCAGCTGGACACAGGTCTGCCAGCAGGCGGCAGTGCCAGGAGGATTGGGCATCAGGAGAGGAAGGGGCAGGTGCAGCCCATCAGCCCCAGTATTTGTTTCCAGCATCGAAAGCCAACTACAGACCAATCTAATGGGCAGCTTGGGCTGGATCTACCAGGAAGGAGGATGGGAAGGACGAATTCCAGGTTGTGACATCATAAGGACCTCTGCAGGGTGAGCGTCCTCTTTCTGGGCCTATCCTTCACTGCTCAGCCCAACGTGGGCTTGCTCCAGATGACCGTGGACCGGCACCAGTGGGTTCCCTGGGAATGTTGCCTGGGAGGGTGGGTCTGGAAGGTCTAGGGAGCCTTGGATTCAACAGACAACAGTCTGTGAAGGTGGAGAAGGAGAAGGGGGTCCAGGAAGTGTGTGGGCCTGTCCTCATGTTTCCCAGTACAAGGGTATGGCTAGGCCTGGTGGTCTGTGCCGGTACAACCACTGTTCGGTAGATTCAGTCTGTACTCAGCCCCGGCCTCTCCCTAGGACTCCATACCCACGTCCCGATGCTCATTGCTTACAAACGGAAGGGCCAGACTGTGACCCCAGAATCCTAGATCACTCACACGCATTTAACCACTGAGTTAAATGACCTCTGAAGAGGCCACCGCCCTCTTCTCTCCTGGATCTCCTCCTCTGTCTAACCTCCTGTTTGGGTCTCATCACTAAGGCCCTTCATCATTTGTCCCCAGTCCTCTGCTGCAGCCTGATCCTCTCCCCCTCCCCCTCTCTCACATCCTAGGGGCTCCCCCACCCCCCATCAGAAGTCCCCACTGTCCCCTGAGTGTTCTGTGTCCCTGCCTTCCACCCTCCTTGGTGCCTCTGCCTGGGATGCCCCTCCCCCACCTCAGCCCAGGAAACTCATTTTTCTTCTCTTGAGGCCCAGCAGTGTCGGGGTGGGGGGACACCTCCACAGGGCTGCCACCCTGACTTCCGAGAGGAGTCCAGGAACCCTTTTTTGGAATCTTACATTACGTACTTCTGCAGGGCCCTCACAGACCCCATCACCTGCTACATTCTGCTTCCTTGGCCTCGGGAGCAGGGACCGTGTCTCCTTTGTTGCAGGGTCACCAGACCAGCCAGGGCCTGGCACGGTGAATAGTGGTCACTTGGGGTCTCCCCTGTGGCTTTATTTCAGCTACCAAGGTCATCTTCCCTCTGAGCAGGGGCCCTGTGCTGGCTCAGCGTCTGGTATAATAAATCGTTGCTCAGGGAACGTTCTCGGAAGGCAGGAGGGCAAGTGGACAGAAAGGCCGGTGTCTCTAGAAGCAAAAACCTTTGCTGTTCTCTGGGCTGGGCAGGGTGGTACAGGTGTGTGGTGGAGCAGGCCTTTCCTCCATGCCTCCAGGAAATGGGCTGACCGCCTCTCTGAGGCTCCATTTTTGAGGGGGGGCGGTTCTGGGGAGGCAGAGGACAGCAGTGGAGGGGGAGAGCAATAGCTGTCCCTGCAGCCAGGTGCTCTGTCCAGGGGCACAGGCCATCATGTGGTCAAGAGGGCCCAGCAGAGGGATGTCCACGAATCCCTGCCCCTCTCAGGGCCTCAGTCATGCCATCTGTCCAATGGGTACCATTATCCCTACCCTACCCAGCTTATCAAAGCTGATAGAGCTCAGAGCACTTTGGAAATAAAGACTCAGTGAATTGATTATACAAATGAAGAAGGTTGTTATTAGATCCAGGAGCAGGTTTGGAAGGAAAACGGCAAAAATACGGAGCAAGTGCTTAGGACTCCTGCCTCGAGCCTCGTGAGGGAAGGGGAAGCAGGTAGTGGGCAGGAAGAACAGCACCTACAGGGAGGAGGGAGGTGGGGGCTGGGTCCCGGCTCGGCCACGGACCAGGTCATTTCCCCCTGAGACTCGGTTTCCTCGCCTGTACAAAGGGACAGCACAGTCCCTGCCTGGCTTCCCTCAAGTGTCTTCAGTGAGAGAACGGGTGTGGAAGAGCTTTGCAAATTGTCAAGTGTGGTGCACGCATGTAGGCCACCCGCAGCTCCGGGACCCAGGCCCAGCTGGGCTCTGGGGAGCGGGGACAGCGTGCAAACACTGTTTGAGGTCCGGAGGGTCCTTTGAGTACCTTCAGATCCCTAATGCCTGTTCCTTCTCCTTGCTGCCTTCAGCCTCCCAGGCATCCTCTGCCCTGGGGTCTGAGACATCTGATCGTGGAGTTGCTGAGGCTGGGGAGGGGAGGAGCTCCTGCCCTGGGCTGGCCCCTGACTCCCTCTCTGAACCCGAGGCTGGGCCACACCAGCCACACCTGTGGCAAGACCCCCCGCTGGTGGCCTCCAGTCCCCGAGGATTAGCAAATGCGTCTCTTGAGATTAACAAATGTACTCTTGATGGGGAGGAAGGGCTATAGTCCTCTCTTGGGCCTCTCTTCCCTGATCGGCACCTGTACAGGGAGGTCCGTGGGCCTCTGAAGAGTCTGTGTGATTCAGCTCCGTTGTTGGGCGGGGGTTAGAATGGCCACTGGTGAATTCTTCCTTGCAGCCCCCAGATGGACACCGGGAAGGAGAGCAGCGCCCGCCTCCACCTGGCACTTCCAGACCAAGGGGCACCAGCCCAGCAGAGGCTTGGGCCCGGCTCGCCGTTCCTCCTGCACGGGGGTCTCAGCTCCGAAGGGGTCGTGAAGAGAGAGCTGTGGGCGAGCCCCGGACAGAGCACTTCAGAGCAACGCTTTGAAGAGGAAGGAGAGGGCGGCTCCACAGGAGAGCCCCAGGGCCAGGAAAAAGGTCATCAGGGTGCCGGCCACCTCCCTTTCGTGCGGCAGCACCTGCCTAGAACACACAGGAGTTAGAAAATATCAGGCCGAACCTGGACCCAGCCCCCCAGTACCCCGTGCCAACAGGACACCTCACTTCAGTTTCCTGAATGAGCCCCCTGACAGGGACATCTCTCAGGCCCTCCGAGTCCAGTATTACAGGGTTCTAGACTTCACTGCCTTCCCTCTCGACAAAACGTCCCCAGCCTGGTCGTCCCTGTCACCTTTCCTCTCTCTGGATTCTCAACTCCATTCTCCCCTATTGAAAATAGTCCATGAACCCCACCCCCCCACTTTTGATCAAAACCTTAGCTCCCCTTCAACTGAGGACTTGGGGGAAGTAGCTGGGCCCTACGGAAGGATGGTTGAACCCATTTGTTTCACCGGTGGGGAAACAGGCCCAGAGACGAGGCTGTAGAATCACTTGATGGGCAGGAACCTCCCCCGCTGGGGCTTCCTCTCCCTTCCTGCCCCCGGGGCCGCTCGGCAAGTCAGGCCTGACCTGACAGGGTGGCTGGCCCCTCGAGACAGCCGGGGCCGGGCTGGCGGGAAGCAGAGTGGACCCTGGCCTGTAGGCTGTCCCCCTCGAAGAGCTGGCCCACCTCCCCACGCCCACGTCCGCCCTCTCGCCCCTCCAGACCTGGGCGCCAGGCACATGGTAAGGGACATCAGGTAACCGTTGGAAACCGCGAAGAGCAGCATGAAAGTGATGAAGTAGGCGTCCTGGGGGAAGAGGACGGGCAGCCGGGACCTCTCCGGCACGTGGCACAGCATGAAGAGCGGCACGAACAGGACGCGCAGGCACACGAGCAGGGGCAGCAGCCGGCTGTCTTCATCGGGCTGTGGCAGAGGCCGGCATGAGGGAGGCCCCTGGGAGCCTGCCCTGACCAGACTCCGTCACTCCCCCTGACCTAGGACTACACGAGCTGGTGAGGACCCGGCCCTCAGGCCTCTGGGCCCAGCCATTAAGGACTGGCCTGGGGCTCGCCCCTGCCCCTCTGAGCTCCAGCCTGGGCTCTCTCCATGGCAGAATTGGAAGAGACCTTAGACGGCATCTTTGGTTTTCAAACTGGGTTCCTCCAAGTACCCTTGGGGGTTCCACAGACCCCTTGGGGGCAGAGGGGGTTGCTAAATGGGATTGGAAGCTGGGGATCCAGGCCCCATCCTAGCTTGGATCAGAGCAGCTCCTCTTCGATCTCCTTTATTTATTGTGTCTCCGCAGAAGATTTCATTTAAAGAAGCAGCACCTTGGCTAAAAGCAGTCCAAACCCTAGAATCTTGTCCAACCTCTCCTAGGGTACAGGAACCCCCATGTAACAGTCTCTGAGCACCGAGGGCCGGGTTCTGGGCTGGATGCTGGGGACACAGGCAATTGGGACGTGGCTTCTGCTTTCAAGGTGCTCACAGTCCAAGCCCTGGCTTGCATACCTCCAGGGGCCAGGTGCTCACTACCACTTGGCCAGCTGTTCTGCTGCCAGACCTAGAGCAGTCAGACTTTTGCGAAGTCACCTTTCTGTGCTCTTTTGCACCCTCTGATTTCCAACTGCTTCCTGAAACCGTCGGATCCCCCCCTCCCAAGTATGCTCACCCATAGGAAATAAGAGGTCAGACTCCGTCCCACCCAGTCCATGATGTTAAAGAGCAGGAAGCAGCAGATAGGGTTGAAGAACTGACCTGGGAGAGAAAGAGGGCTCATCCTGGTCCCTCCCTCCTCTTCCCTCCTTCTCCCTCCTCCCTCCCTCTCCCCTGCCCTGCCCTGCCCTGCTCTGCTTCCCAACACTCACTCCACTTCCCGGGACTGGTGGAGCTGGTCACCATGGCTGTGATAGCAGGGAAGACGGACAGGGTGACTGTGAAGACCAACACAAGGCACAGCGCCGTCAGCCAGATCTGGGAGCCAGAGGCACGGGTGTAAGCAGGCGGGGCAAACAAGGGCCCAACGCGCAGCCCCAACCCCCAAGCACTGGCCAGGGCGCAGGACACCTGGGGCCTGGCCTCACTGTGTTCCTGGCCCACTATGGCCCTGGTACCTTGAATCGGACGTGAGTCTTCAGGCCCCATTCCATTCTAAGGGTCTTTAGAGAGGGTTGGAGAGAGAAGCTCTCTCTTCCCCCGGGATGGTGGTTGGGGACCATATCCAAGCCAAACCTTTTGGAAGACAATGAAAACTGAAGGTTTTCCCGGCTTCTGGATCTCCTCTGGCTCCAGCTCTGGCTCCTTCTCGGCGTCAAGGTCCAGTGTCAGGGCTACCTTCTGGGGGCTGTTGGGAATGCTGTTCTTCTCATCTGGGGCAAGAGGGGAGGGCAGGGTCATGCCTGTGACAGCCAGGCTTGATGCAGGACAATTCCCAGCAGTTGAAACAACTGACCCTCTTCCAGCCCGGGATGTACGCAAAGAGAATTAACTGTGGTAAGATGCTAAGCTACTGTTATGAAGCACACGCATGTGCCAAGCATAGTTAAGCACCTTAGATGGATTATTTCACTGCCACTCCTTTGCAGATAAACAGACTGAGGCTCAGAGGGGTTAAGTGACTTGCCTAAGGGCACGCAGCTTAGATGTTGTGAGACCAGGGTTCAAACAGATGCATTTCGATCCAGAACGAGCATGCTGGAGCTCTACTGTCTCCCCATTTTATAGAGGAGAAAACCGATGCCCAAAAGGCAACAGGGATGACTTTACTCCCACTGAACTCCCTTCATGATCTTCCGTGTCTGCTCACACAAGGCTACTAGGGGGAGGACTCTAGATGGGGACAGAGGGAGGATGCTTCCCTGTGGAGGTAGCTTTCGCCTCCCCTGGGTCTCCCACCTCCCCAGCAGGGCCCCCAGCTCACCAGACTGGAGGAGCTCAGCTTTGGTCTCCAGCTCCTGACCTTGTGCCTGCAGTGGTTTCTTGGCTAGGTAGTAGCGTGCAAACTCCTGCAGAAGGAAAGCGTTGGCCCCGCCTGGCTTGGCTGAGGTGTCCGGATCCCTCTCCACCCTGTCGACTTAGAGGCTGGAGTCCCCCAGTGGCTGAGTCCTTTGGGGATCAGGTCCCCTCCTCCTCCCCTGGCCTCTCTCAGGGCCTCAGACTCAGAGCTGTGTCTGAGAGGCTCTGAAGTGGGGCCTTGAGCCCAACACCAGGCTCACCAGGTGAGGCAGGCTCAGGTAACACACGATGGACATGAAGATGCCCACGCAGGGTGTGACGAAGTACCCCAGGGCGGAGGTCTGGGCATCCACGCCACCTGTGCAGAAACCTCAGCTGCAGGGTGGAGGGGGCTGGTCCCACCGGCTCCCATGGTGGCTGATGCCTCCTGTCCCATTTCCCATCATGCACTTCTCAGATTCGCCTCCCGGCCTCTTCCCCTCCGCTCACTGACAAACTCAGGAACCTGTGCGGGGCCCCAGCCCAGCCCCTCCCTTTGCTTCTCTCGCTCCTCCCTACTTGTCATTTTTGTTGAGCACCTATTACGTGCTCATTATTATTGCATACACCTGACAATCTGAGGACAGAGCTGTAAGAATCATTTAGATGGGAAAACTGACAGAAGTGACATGCCTTGTCCAATGCCCCTGGCTGGGGAGCCGTGGAACTAGGATTTGGACCAAGTTTATCTGAATCTCAAACTTGTCCGTCCCCACTTCCCTCAACCCCAGACTGCTGCCACCTACCAGTGTCAGCCTCAGAAATCCTATCCCTGGCCCCATGTTAACCCATTCCTCACCTGGTCCTTCTCTCATTGTAGAGAGTCCTACTCTCTGTCCCCAAACCCAACCCCCAGCTTCCCATCACCTCCATCTCTACCAGAACCTAAGGCATCTCGGTCCTAGCACACGCTCTCTGCTCCCAGAATCCCAGAGGCCACCCCTACCCTCCAGCCACCCAGTTCCACTCACTGGCCATGGACATGAGCATGGCAAGAGCAGCGAAGATCCCAGCCAGGCCCTGGCCGCTGAGAAAGAGGGTGCTGTAGGTAGAAGGCATGGTGCCCAGCTGCCCGAAGAGGCTGCCCTGCAGAACTGCACAGAAGGCTGTGGAGGGATAGGAGTGGGGGGCGCAGCTCAACTAGGCAGGTCTTGGAGGCTCCCTGGAGGAGGTGTTGGCAGACTCTGGACTAGGTTGGGCAGGCATGAGACTCTGGGCACTCTGGTGTATCAGCCCCCATTCTTTGCTCTGCTCCGGTGTAGCCATAGGGCCAGGAGGCCTCATCTTAGGTCACTGTGGGTTTGGGACAAGTGACTTTTCTTCTCCCTCTGGGCCTTGGTTTCTCATCAGGGATAGGAGTGCTGCCATCTTCCCTTCTTGGATATGTGGGGCCCTTTCACTTACAAAGAAGAGGCTGGGCTAAAGCCCTGGGTGGCCTGGGTGGGGAGGTGGGGAGGGGCAGAGGTGCTCACAGTTGATGAACCAGACAGAAGCCATGGTGATGGAGAAGAAGGGCCCAGGGCTCATGTCCACCTTGACCAACGCCGCCGTCAGGGCAAAGAGCAGCAGGATGACCAGCAGGCTCCCCAGAATCCGCACCGTCTCGGGGATGCTGCTCACAAGGAGGGGCAGAGAGGGCATCAGCTGGGCCCAGGCCAGGCAGGGGGGAGGTAGGCAAGAGATTCAGGCCAGGGCTGGACAGGGAGAACTGGAGGGGACGTGCAGGGGGAGTGGAGGAAGGATGGGAGTTCTGTCCTGGGCCCAGATGGAGCTTTCTTAGCTGGGGTGGGGGGAGGAGGGGCGGGAGGGACCATAGAGGGTGGCCTGTGGGGAGCCCGAGGGGCGGGGTCTCTCACCACTGGTACAGGAAGGAGTTGAGGAGTGTGAAGAGCAGCAGGGGCAGCTGGGACAGCAGTGTCACCCAGTTGTTGAAGTTGAAAGTGTCTGCAGGGCCTGTGTGGTTGGTGCCCAGGGTCCCGGTGGTGTTGTTGGCCCCTGCCAGCCGTCCCTGGAAGTACTGACAGGATGCCAGAGAAGGGGGTACAGGGTCACCCTCCAGCCTACCCTGAGGACCCCCCCCCCCCCCGCCTTGCCCCTCTGCCTCCTCCCATGTTTGGGATTGCTCAGTTAACATCTGTGGGAACTGTCTGTTTGTCCTTGTACCGATCCCAGCACCTGGCACACAGTGGGAGCTCGATGAATGTGCACTGAATTGAACACCAGAAGTCTGGGACAGAGCCCAAGCCCTAAGAACCCCCAACCTGGGCCTTGCTCCATCTTTGAATCTTCAGTGCTCAGGTTCCAGCTTCCATCCCCCACTCCTGCAGCAGCTTCTAGATTCCTGAGGATTCATTGAGTGCCTACTGCAAGCCAGGCCCTGGCCTAGGTGCTGACCAAGTGCATTCTCTCTAGAACACGCATTCGTCCAGCCTCTGCTTAACCTCCCCCTCCCCCCTGCCCATGGCTCCTTGTTGACGGCGGGGCAAAACCTCAAGGTTTTAGAACGGCATTTGGGGCCCTTCAGGACCAGACCCCAGCCTGCCTTTTGTGCTGCATCTGTGCTCCGCTGCTAAGCTTTAGGTACCCCCAGGCTCTGGCCCTTTCTGTGGCCCTTTGCAAGGCTGTCATTCCCACCTAGAATGCCTTCTCCCTTTCTGCCCACTCCCCACTATCACCCGGCCAAACAGCAATGCTTTGCCTACCCTTCTCTCAACTTACAAATCACCTCTTCTGTGAAGCAGAAGGAATCTCTTTCTCCCCCCAGGGACCTACTGGCTTTTGCTCCAAGCCTGGGATGCTAAGTGTCATACTACATTATTAATAGCTCTTTGCACCCAGCTCCCTCTCAAGACCGGGGGTCAATTAATCTTCGGGTCTCCGGGGCCCAGCACGGAGCCAGGCACTGAAGAGGCATCTGGAAAGCTGTTGAACTGAATGTGTATGAATAACCCGGTCCTAAAAAGAACACAAACCCCATACTTCTGCCTTCCCTCGAGAGAGTGTAAGCTCCATGAGGATGCAGGCTCCCTCTGTTATGTTTCTTCCTGTAGCCCCAGTGCCAAGAACAGGGCCTACTTCCCAGCAGATACACACTACTGACTGGTGGGTGAATGAATGTATGCCGTGCTTGGATAACCCACTTTTGGAGTGGGTTAGCCCAGGAATGACTTAAACAGGGAATAACCACAAACAGGGGTGGTGGGTGGGTGGCTCTTTGCTAGTTCCACAGGTCCTTCCCCCTGAGCTGGTAGCCTTGCCCCTGTAGGATCTGGGCATCTCTGAAAGGTTGGCCTTTCCCATCCGGGAAAGGGGCACTTCCCCTCTCTGAGGCTCTGTGCTTCAGCGGACAAACGTGCAAACGGGCATAATGAGGAGTCAAAGGTGGCATGGTGTGCAAAGCGCCTGGCACGCCTCCGGTCCAAGGCGATGGTGGTTGTGGCCACGGGGCTGGCACTCCTGCCGCAGGTCTCACCGGGATGGCCGTAATGAAGAAGTTCCAGGGAAGGAGGGTGCCCAGCCCCAGGATAAAGAAGCTGATCCCGACCAGGTGGTAGCTGTGGGGATCAGTCAGAAGGTCACCCTGAGGACGCAACGCCTCGGCTGCTCCCCCCCCCCCGCGCCCGCCTCCCAGGGCGCCCCCTCCGGAGAGCGGACTACAACCCCCATCCCTCCGGCTCAGGCAGCCGAGGGAGACGGCTGATGGGAATTGTAGTTCCATCCAATCTGCTTTGCGCCTTGGAGCGCCCGAAGGGAGCGGGTCTGCGCTGCCCACCGCCACCCGGATGCTCGTCCGCACCCCACCCAGTTCCCAACTCGCCTGTCCTGTGGGGTGTCTCCTCGCGCCATGGCCGCCCAGCGGGATGCGCCGGGGTGCTGCACCTGCACCTACGCCGGGGCCCGAGGGCCAGAGGACCGGGGAGGCTGGCTCTTAAGGGCGGTAGACAGAAGAGGGGTGGGGGGTGGGGGGTTGGCGAGTCTCCTCGAAAGGGGCGGGGACGAAGCGGGAGCTGGGGAGGAAAGCCTGGAACGGCTTCTGCGGGTGTCAAGCGCCGCAGGATCGAACCTCGCTCCGCCCCTGGGGCGGGGACAGAGGGTCGCACCACTCCTCCCCACCTCCCCCCTGCCCGGACTCCAGAGTCCAGCGTTGGACCCTGCCCGACCTCGCGGTCCCGGGACGCACGACTACCCTGGCCATCCCGTGTGGCTTAGAGGAGGCTGACCCGAGAAGGTCCCCTGCTGCCTCCTGTCTCCGCGGGCGCCCGTCTCGGACCTCCGCGGTTTGAATATGCAAATATGTACCCCTTCTGCGGTAGGGGAGGCACCTCGACCGGAGCTCTGGAGCCGACCTGGTGCGGCTTCTCCCCCTCCTCCCACCCGGAGCTGGTGCCAGAGCGGTGCCGCGCAGGGTAACGCCGGGGCCCTCCGAGGAGCCGGCTGGCCCGGGGGTAACCCGAGCGTCTGTCGCCAACGGTCCTGGAGGGCTGCGCCCAGCTGGGTGCTTCGGGAGGCCTAGGAGAGGGCCAGGAGTCCCCAGGCGGGTCTGGAAGACAGAAAGACAGACAGACAGACAGGCTGCCTCTCCTTCACCAAACAGGTGCTGGGGGAAGCTCCGTCTCTTTGGGGGCGCACTGCGGCGGCGTGGGCCCAGCGGGGCTCCAGGCGGGCTTCCCGGTGACAGCTGAGCTGCGTTCGGAGCAGCAAGGGGTTAAGCAAAGGTTCGGGAGGAAAGGGTGACCCGGAGGTGCCCTCCGCTAAACAAACAAACAAACAAAAAACTTTCGGGCGGTCCCGGGTCTCATCACAGCAAACCTATTAAGACGCACCTCCCTCCTCCCCCCTTTTTTTTTCTGAGCAAAACTTTGAAAAGATTATACATAGACCATTGCGATTTTGAAATTAATTTGCTCTAACTCATGGAATTTACAAGTGGGTTTGTTTGCTCTGCAGTCACGGTGCAATATAGAGGATGCTGGTCTAAATCACAAGTTATTGTTATAAGGAATGAAATTTTATCATCATTTCCAGATTACGCGTATGTGTTTTAGCCGACTGTGAGTCTACCGGCCAAGACTGGGTTTGTCTGGTTCAGTGTTTTACTATTGCAAACATCTAATGCTACAGCCTGGTTCATAGTAGGTGCTTGATAAATAGTTGGTGAATAAATGGACTGTAATAATATACAAGTGATTTTAGGGAGAGCAGAGACAGCATTAAATTACACTGAAGGAGAAAGTTACTCTCTTTTCAATTTGCTGTCAAGCTGCCAGAATATGTCAAGGGGAATGTCTCAACTTGGCGCTAACATGTTTCTAAGGCCTGTTGGTTTCTCTCCTTCTTTCTCTAACAAAGAGCTGGCGTCAGGGTTTCTGCTGACGGTTTTATATAAATAGAGGTTAATAACCTTTATGTTCCTTCTCTCTATTTTTATTGTTGCTTTATTTTTTGGGCTAAGGATGGTAACTTCCTATAATAATGATGTACACTTTTCTTTGAAAAATCAAATTATGTATAACTTAATAAATAAATGTTTGTAATTTTATTAGAAGTGAATAAAAATATAAATTAAAATATAAGCTTGTTAAAATAATGAAATATTAAAATTTTATAATTTATTTAAAAATAAATTTGTTTACTGTACACCTGAAACTAATGTAACATTGTGTGTCAACTATGCCTTAATAAAAAAGTATAGAAGACAAAAGATAAATTTGCTTATAATTTAATATAAATTCAAAATTAATTTATGAAAAATGAGTCATTTAAAGGAAAGTAAGTAGGGGCACCTGGCTGGCTCAGTGGATGGATGGACCTAGCGACTCTTGATCTCCAGCTTGTGAGTTCAAGCCCCACACTGGGTGTAGGGATTACCTAAAAATAAAGTCTTGGTGGGGGGCACATGAGTGGCTCAGTTGGTTAAGCTTCTGACTTAGGCTCAGGTCATGATCTTGCAGTCCATGAGTTCGATTCCTGCACCCGGCTCTGTGCTGACAGCTCAGAGCCTGGAGCCTGTTTCAGATCCTGTTACAGATTCTGTGTCTCCCTCTCTCTCTCTGCCCCTCCCCCACTCTCTGTCTCTCTCTCTCTCTCTCTCTCTCTCTCTTCCTCTCCCTCTCTCTCAAAAATAAATAAACATTAAAAAATTAACATTAAGAATAAATAAACATTAAAAATTTTTAATAATAAAATCTCGGGACACCTGCGTGGCTCAGTCGGTTGAACGTCTGACTGGATTTCTGCTCAGGTCATGAGCTCACGGTTTGTGTGTTTGAGCCTCGAGTTGGGCTCCGTGCTGACAATAAGGAGCTTGCTTGGGATTCTCTCTCTCTCTCTCTCTCTCTGCCCCTCCCCCCTCAAAATAAATAAATAAAACTTAAAAAATAAAGAAAATCTTTAAAAAATAAAGAAAATTCAGTGAAAGGGACGGCAGGTAGGGCACAGCTATGGCACAAATTGCAATGGAAGGACATGACCAAGTCGCGTGTATCCAAGTCACAAGCCTCGTTGGGCCCTGTACTGACAGCTCAGAGCCTGGAGCTGCTTGGGATTCTGTGTCTCATTCTCTCTCTGCCCCTCCCCCACTCATGCTCTGTTTCTCTCCGTATCAATAATAAATAAGCATTTAAAAAAGTTAAAAAAGATTTTAATGTTTATTTTTGAGAGAGAGAGCATGAACAGAAGAGGGGCAGAGAGAGAGAGAGGGAGACAAAGCATCTGAAGCAGGCTCCAGGCTCCCAGCTGTCAGCACAGGGCCCAGCATGGGGCTGGAACTCAAGAAACTGTGAGATCGTGACCCTGGGCCGAAGTTGGACACTTAATCCACTGAGCCACTCAGGCGCCCCAAGTTATAACTATTTTAAAATATGACTCTATTAATATGAAATACTTTTAAAAGCAACCTTAAAAAGCAATGAGATCCCTGTGTTTCATTTATCGCCACTAATTAATAACATTTTGTTCTAAGTCTGTTAAAAGGAGGTCCCCTCAGATGTCTTCTGACACATTTGTACTTTGGTTTTGCTGCTTTTGCAGTAGTCACACTGCAGCAATGAGGATCTCTGAAGTAAATATGTTGTTGGAAATGCTGCTACACATTACCTAGTTCTTTCCGAAGAAGTGACGATGAGTCAGAACTGCGTCCAAAAACCTTTCCGAAAGAGAATGATTAAGTCATGTTTGGGGCTCAAAGGTAGCTTTAAGTTTAACCCGACCGTCCCTGTCAATGTTGGTTGACATTCCACACCTGCTTCAGATGGAGTTAATATCCAAACCGGTCCTGTAAGTCCAAACCGGTCCTTATATCTGGTCATCCTGCCAATTCAGTCTCCAAAATAGAGAGTCGTAAGGCCTGTTCCTTTCGAAAGGCTACAAAAATAAAAACTGGAAATTCCTTAAAAGAAAGTTTATTCTGAAATCCGGTGACAATTCTCTTCATTTTAGCCGGATTGCTCTTCTTTTCCAGTAGGTAAACTTTTCAACCATGTCTCAAGTTATAGTACATCATTTTGCAATATCTCAGTTTAATATTTCATTGATTGAATTAACTAATTCCCCAATGATACCAAAGAATGGAGAAAATATTATTAAAGAATTTTCCTTTGGAGAGCCATTTTACTACTAAGGCTAAGACAAACCTGTTCGGACTCCTCTTCATTGTGACTGTAACGTTTAGGAAATAACCTATAATTTGAGGAATCATCCTTTATTTTACTCTTAAGTTGAACTATGTGAAAACGCCAGTAATGGATAATTACCCACAAAAATGTCAGTTTTACACAGTTGAGCCTAATAACATGGAAAAGCATTAATTGTTATGTAGAATCTTTCATGAAGATTCTTGGTGGCCAAGTGTTGATGAACGGATTGCAGTTACCTTTTTCTTAGGTTGGTCACAAAATCTCATTGGCTCCCAACTCGTGTGAGGACAGACTTGTTGGGAATTCTTACAAGTACCCCCCTCCCCTTTTTCTTTTGGAAGTAAGCTCCACACCTGAGGCGGGACCTGCACTTATAACCCTGAGATCAGGAGTAGCTGATCTACCAACCTAGCCAGCCAGGGGGCCGGTTATGGGACCTCTTTTAAAAACAATGATTGTAGGGGCACCTGGGTGGCTCAGTCAGTTAAGTGGCCAACTCTTGGTTTCAGCTCAGGTCATGATCTCATGGATCGCGGTTTCAGGTCCCATGTCCCGCTTTGTGCTGAGGCATGGAGCCTGCTTTGGATTCTCTCTCTCCCTCTCTCCTTGCCCCTCGTCTGCTCACTCTCTCTCCCTCTCTCTCAAAAATAAATAAACGTTAAAAATTTTTAATTAAAAAAAATAAAAAATGCTTGTAATTGAGTGAAATACATGGACTCTATAAAAACCCACAAGTCCACGGTGAAACCAAAAAGAAATACAAACAAAACTAAACCCTGCCATCTTGGCCACTACTGGAGGTGGCTGATAAGAGTTAGCTCTTAACTCTGAATATTGGTGATTAAAAGGGAAAAAAAAAGGAAACAATTCAGCACGTATGGGAAATAACTAGGGTTGAAATATCATGACACCTAGCATATAAAAATTATTTATCATATATTTATATTATATTATCTTTTTATATAGATGAAAAATGTGGCAAAATATTAACAATGGTTGCACCTAGGTGGTGGATGCCCGGATGTTCCTTGTCTATCTTTTTTGTAGGTTTGAAGCTTTTTATCACAAAAAGTTTTTTTAATTTTTTTTAATGTTTATTTAATTTTGAGAGAGAGAGAGAGAGACAGAGAGTGAACAGGGGAGGGGCAGAGAAAGAGGGAGACACAGAATCCGAAGCAGGCTCCAGACTCTGAGCTGTGAGTACAGAGCCTGATGCAGGGCTTGAACTCACCAACTGCAAGATCATGACCTGAGCCGACGTCGGATGCTTAACCGACTGAGCCACGCAGGTGCCCCTAACCCATAAAATTTTAAACTAATTCTCCTATTGGTGGACGCATAAAGCTGACTATCACAAGATCCAACCTAATTATTTTCCAGTGGGGTTCCCAGCACTATTTAGTGAATCATTCAACCTTGCCTTACTGGTGTGAAATCTCCCTTTTCTCATATATTAAATTTCCATCCATATCTGGGTTATGTTTTGGGCTTTCTGGTCTGTCCGTTGATCTGTATGTCTAGTTGTGTGCCAGCACCACTGTGTTCTGATTATTATAACTTTAGCATGTCTCTTCTGGGGATTCGGGTGGGAAAAAGAAGTTTTTTCATCTTCAGACAGGCGTGGAGCCTGAATTAGCCCACTGGGTGGTAAACTCAAGCTGAGAAATTATTATTACTATTTAAAAAAGTTTTTTAATGTTTATTCACTTTTGAGAGACAGAGAGAGACAGAGAGAGAGACCAGGGAAGGGTCAGAGAGAAAGGGAGACACAGAATTTGAAGCAGGTTCCAGGCTCTTAGCTGTCAGCACAGAGCCTGATACAGGGCTTGAACCCACGAACTATGAGATCATGATCGGAGCCGAAGTCAGATGCCTAACCAACTGAGCCGCCTAGGTGCCCCTCAAGCTGAGAAATTATTTAAGAAATTAACCCCAGTCTGTTTGTATGTCTGGGGTGCCCAGCAGTAGCAGTCACAGGACCACTTTAGTGGCACACAAGCCCTTCTGAAGGTACTCCCAGCCGAACGAAGAAACAATTTCCCGCAAACAAGGATAAGGAGCATTACCTACCTCAGGAGCTAACTCATGTCTCTGGTTAGGAAGACTTACTCTTATCACAAAGATGCCCATTTTCTACAATTTAACATGTTATTTCAATATTATCTTAATTAAAATCTTAACGGTTGTTTTATAGCATTTGAAAACTGATTTTGAAAAAAAAACCCAGGGGCACTTAGGTGGCTCAGTTGGTTAAGCATCTGACTTCCACTCAGGTCATGATCTTGTGGTTCATGACTTCGAGCCCTGTGTAGGGCTGTGTGCTGACAGCTCAGAGCTGGAGCTTGCTTCAGATTCTGCGTCTCCCTCTCTCTCTATTCCTCCCCCACTCACGCTCTGTCTCTCTCTCTCAAAAATAAATAAACTTAAAAAAAATAAAAGGAAAGGGGCGCCTGGGTGGCTCAGTCTGTTGGTTGTCCGACTTTGGCTCAGGTCGTGATCTCGCCGTTTGTGGGTTTGGGCCCTGTGTCGGGCTGTGTGCTGACAGCTCGGAGGCTAGAGTCTGCTTCAGATTCTGTGTCTCCCTCTCTCTCTGACCCTCCACTGCTCACATTCTGTCTCTCTCTCTCTCTCTCTCTCTCAAAAATAAATAAACATTGGGATTCCTGGGTGGCTCAGTCAGTTAAGCATCTGACTTCGGCTCAGGTCATAATCTCACAGTTCATGGGTTCAAGCCCTGCACTGGGCTCTGTGCTGACAGCTAGCTCAGAGCCTGGAGCCTGTCTTCGGATTCTGTGTCTCCCTCTTTCTCTGACCCTCCCCTGCTCATGCTGTCTCTCTCCTTCTCAAAAATAAATAAAACATTAAAAAATAATAAATAAATGTTAAAAAATTTAAATTAAAAAAATTTTTTTTTAATGTTTTTATTTATTTTTGAGAGAGGGTTCGCGAATGGGAGAAGGGCAGGGGGAGAGAGAGAGACAGAATTGGAAGGAGGCTCCAGACTCTGAGCTGTCAGCACAGAGCCTGATGTAGGGCTCGAACTCACGAGCTATGAAATCATGACCTGAGCCGAAGTCGGACGCTTAACCAACTGAGCCACCCAGGTGCTCCCCCCAAATTTTTAATTAAAAAAAAAGAAAAAGTAAAAACATGATTTTGAAATTCATAGTGGAGAAAAAATGATGGGGAATAATTAACGACAGTTTGGAAAAGAATCAGGAAGTCAGACTTGCCCTGAAGAATATCAATGGATGTTATAACATTATTATATCAGTTAGAGTCCAGTCGGGAGAAATGATCCACACAGTAATTTGAATCAGGGAAATTTAATATAAGAAATTATTTCCAGGGGATTGGAAGAATGGGGAATTTTCTAGTAAGGGTTACAAAGAACTCTAGAGAACAAAAGGATAGTAACTATAGAGAGTAGTCCCCACCCCGAGGGCTGAGATAGTGTGCCTGAGGAAGGGCACACACACACCTAGGCTGGGGGCCACACCTCACTCGAAAGGGCAATGAGAAGTCACTGTAGTATGTTTCTGGCAACACTGTAAAGCTGCCAGAGGATCTACTAGGGGCATCTGCTGGCGGCTGGCTGCTCCCAAACTGGGAGCTAGGGAAGCCGACCTCAGCCAGAGCTGGTCCCTGGAAAAACCATTCTGCATGAGGCAGATAGTCAAGGAAGCTGTGTCCATGAAGAACCTCATGTGGGAAAACCGCCAGCCCAAGAGCAGAGCCCTAGATGGGCAGAAGACATGAACAGACACTTCTCCAAAGAAGACATCTAGATGGCCAACAGACACATGAAAAGATGCTCAACATCACTCATCATCAGGGAAATGCAAATCAAAACCACAATGAGATACTTCCTCACATCTGCCAGAATGGCTAAAAGAGCTGCTGACGCAGGGCAGCATCATTCTGGTGCTGCTGGAGAGTGAGCAGTTCCTGGTGGAGTTGACCAGACTCTTCCAGAAGTGCTGGGTGTCGGGCCGCATGTTCATCGCCCTGAAGAAGTATGACAGTCGAACTAAACCCATTCCAAGGAGGGCTTCTGTGGAGGGCTTTGAGCCGTCAGACAACACGTGTCTGTTAAGAGCTACTGATGGGAAAAAGAAGATCAGCACTGTGGTGAGCTCCAAGGAGTGAACAGGTTTTAGATGGCTTACTCAAACCAAAGAGAGCTAACATGGATGGGCTGAAGAAGAGGGACAAAAAGAGCAAGAATAAGAAGAGCTAAGCAGTACAGGGAAGGGCACCAGATTTCCTGCTCTCACCAACTAACCACCGAATTACTGTTTTTCCTTCGATTCTTCCTTTTGGCCACAAAGCTAGGTTTCTGGTTCCCCTATAATAACTTGTCATGTGAGATTAGGGTCATTTTGAATGGAAGAAAGGCTTCAGTGTTTACAGGGTAATAGTAAGAAGCCCAGTCTACTTTAGAATTGGCTACTTGGTCTATGTGTCATGGTTGTACGTGCTGGGATTATAAAGTCTCTGGAGCTATCTGTGTGAAGGACAATGGATCATCAAACCTATATTTATCTTCAAAAGAAAAAAAAAGAATGGCTGAAATAAAAACTCAGGAAACAACAAGTGTTGGTGAAGATGTGGAGAAAAAAGAACTCTCATGCACTATTGGTGGGAATGCAAACTGGTGGGGCCACTGTGGAAGACAGAATGGAGTTTCCTCAAAAAATTCAAAATAGATCTACCCTATGATTCAAGAATGACACTACATATTCAAAGAATATGAAAACACTAATTTGAAGGGATATATGCACCCTGTGTTTATTGCAGGATTATATACGATAACCAAGTTATGGAAGCAGCCTACGTGTCCATCGATAGATAAATGGATAAAGAAGATGTGGTATATATCCACAATGGAATATTATTCGGCCATAAAAAAAGAATGAGATCTTGTTAATCGCAACAACATGGATGGATCTAGACAGTATAATGCTAAGTGAAATAAGCCAGTCAGCCATACTATCTGATGTCACTCATATGTGGAATTTAAGGAACGAAATAAATGAACAAAGGAAAAAAAGAGACAAACCAAAAAAACAGGCTCTTATCTATGGAGAACAAACTGGTGGTTACCAGAGGGGACGTGGGGGAGGGCGAATGGGTGATATCGGTGAAGGGATTAAGAGCACACTTCTCTTGATGAGCACTGACTAATATATGGAACCATTGAATCACTACCTTGGACACCTGAAATTAACTAATATAACGCTGTATGTTAACTACACTGGTAAAAAAAAAAAAAAAAAAAAAAAAGAGCTCAGC
Source organism: Cryptoprocta ferox (assembly GCA_028646485.1). Lineage (NCBI taxonomy): Eukaryota > Metazoa > Chordata > Mammalia > Carnivora > Eupleridae > Cryptoprocta > Cryptoprocta ferox. Next base: position 5,678,412 of record CM053575.1, on the reverse strand, counting down.
ACTAGAGGAAAGGGCAGAGGAGACAGACACACCAGAAAGAACCAGGAGAACCCTTTCTTCCTTTAGTGACTCTTCAGCGCCCTCTATTGATAAGGACAGGAATTTCAGCAAGATGGGCTAATAAAACTGGAGATAGTAGATAGGAGGACTGTGTAGTACCGGTCAGATCCCGCAGCCAAAGAGGGAAGACCCACCAATGGACTGGAACCCGCAAGTAAGCTGCTCCTTGGTTTTACAACTCTAGGCTTCAAAGATTGTAGAAGAAATAAAGTTACATTTTTTTAAAATTTTTTTTTAATGTATATTTATTTTGGAGAGAGAGAGACAGAGTATGAGCAGGGGAGGGGCAGAGAGAGGAAGACACAGAATCCAAAGTAGGGTCCAGGCTCTGAGCACAGAGCCCGATGCGGGGCTTGAACTCATGAATCGTGAGATCATGACCTGAGCTGAAGTCAGACGCTTAACCACCTGAGCCACCCAAGTGCCCCTAAAGTTACATTTTAAGGTTACCTTTTGAAGTATTGGTCTTTCAGTGCAAAATGTTTCAGTATTTGATGACTTAAAATCTGTTGAAATGACACTGATCTCTTTTGTCTATGGAGATAAAAGTGCAGGCATTTGCGAAGGACACCAGAGTTACAGTAAGAAAACACTGGGTGATTGGCTGGACCTGCTTACAGGTGGAGATCATGCCAAGATGATTTTTCAGCTAAAGCAGTTGAAAAACACCCCAACGCCCTTCAGATGAACTCAAGGTTGATGATTCACTGGGAGACGTTAGCATCTCTGTTCTAGATTTTATGTCAAAGACATCATATATGTCTTTCTTTGCTATTGCCACATTCACTTCCCTGGGGAGAGTGAAGAAGAAGCTGGACCATGATGCCTGATGTGAAGAACAAAGGCAAAATAACTTTACTTACAGCATATTGACAAGTCATTGAGACAGGCAGAGTGAACTTACTCTAGGAACTCAGTTGTCTTTATGTTAATACTTTGCTAAGGGTAAAAGACAATCTTAGCTTAACATTAGCCAGACCTCCATGATCCTGTAAGTCTCCTTTAACATATAAAAATTCCTTCAGAAACTACCTTTATGTCTACCCCCCAAGATATATGTTAGCAATCGTCCTCCAAGCATATGGGCCACTGCTTACATCTGAAGCGTCTCATGGTAAGGTTTTTTTAGACAGTAATAAATGACCTTTTTCTAACAACAGCTCAAGGTCCTGGAAACCGTGCTTCCAAATTCCTTGGAGACTTCTGCTATCCCTATCTTCCTCCCAACTTGAAAGTATATAATCAGTCACTCCTCACAACCCCAGTGCAGCTCTTTCTGCCCACGGGTCCTGTCTGGGTACTTTAATAAAACCACCTTTTTGTGCTGAAGACATCTCAAGAATTCTTTCTTGACCGTTCATTCCTGGACCCCAACATTTCTCATCAATGACCATTTGAAATTAGATTTAAAAACACACAACTAAACCCTCACAGCAGCTTTAGGAAGTGTAGACATAAGGAGGAAGCCCTGGACTTGTCTTACAACTTTAGTTTTCTTTTTAACGCTTCTGAAAGACATCAGCACCACTGGAAAGCCCTCTCATTTTAGTCCTGGGGAGCAACAAGATGTAGTTCTTTTGTCTCCAGAACCTGCATCCTCTGAGTTACCTTCTACAGGTACGAAGTCTATGTCTTGATACGAAGATTTTCATTTTATTGTCTTTGGAATAAGAGAACGCAGCTATGGGAAGACGGTAAAGTTATGGCCACAACATGCCCACGGTATACTGCTTACAGCATTTTTGTATGTGGACTAATGAATCTTGACTTATGGAAGTAATATGTGAATGGGGAGCTAACCCAGATTTCTCGCAGGGATGAATAACAATGTATACAAGAGTGACTTTCACTTTCTACCCTCTGGGCTTTTGCTGCTTTTGTACAGTTTATTCTCCTGTGTCATTTGTGTAATTAAAACTAAATAAAAATCAGGGGCGGCTGGGTGGCTCAGTCAGAAGGTTGTGAGTTTGAGCCCCATGTTGCGTATAGAGATTACTAAAAAAATAAACAGATGAACTTAAAAATATAAACAAAAATCAAATCAAGAACATTTTCTTTTTTAAACAATTTTTAAATGTTTATTTTTGAGAGAGAGAGAGAGAGAGAGAGGCAGAGAGAAAAAGTGACACAGAATCTGAAACAGGCTCCAGGCTCTGAACTGTCAGCACAGAGCCCAGCTCAAGGCTCGAACTCATGAACCGTGAGATCATGACCTGAGCTGAAGTCCTACACTTAACAGAATGAGCGACCCAGGCGCCTCAATATTTTCTTTTTTAAAATAATAAAAATAATGTTTTTATATTGTAATTAAAACCCTGTGCATGTTACTGATACAAAACCTTATCTAGACTGCAGACTGCTGTAATCAAAACTATGGAGTGTAGAACAGCTAACTTAAGTAAAAGTGTTTAAACTGTAAACATTCTAAAAAGGAAACAGGAAATAATTTTGATCTTAGGGATCATTATCGTTTTGCAAATTATTACTGAAGTATAATTGACATATGTGACATTAGTTTTTGGTTGGGACAATTTTCTTAGATATGACACCAAAAACACAATCTATAAAAGAAAACAATGATAAATTGGACTTCATCGAAATTCAAATGTAAAAGGTGCATAATCTTTGATCCAGAAATGCCTGGGGCCAACGATATCTTTTCACACCAGATAGCAAACAGCTATCAAAGACTGCTAAGGTCATGCTCAAAAGATCTCAGATGCCACTGTGACTGTGGAGAGGAGTAATTGAGCTTTTTGGTTTTGGTTTTTGTTTTTAAGTAGGCTCCACACCCAGCATGGAGCCCCAAGAGGGCGTGAACTCCTGACCCTGACTGAGATGATCTGAGCTGAGATCAAGAGTCAGATATTCAACCAACTGAGCCACCCAGGTGCCCCTGGGGCAATTGAGTGTCAATAAGAATAACAATTGTGGGGCCCTGGCTGGCTCAGTCAGTAGAGTTCAAGCTACACGTTGGGGGTAGAGTTTACTTTAAAAAGAAAAAGAAAAAGAAAAGAAAGAATAACATTTGCAATGGATTAAAGCCCATCGAATGTGTTTAAAACCACGACATCGTAATAACATTTAAAAAATAACTGGCCAGGGGTGCCTGGGTGGTTCAGTCAGTTAAGCGACCAACTCTTGATTTTGGCTCAGGTCATGTCTCACAGCTGGAGCCCTGAGTAGGGTTCTGGGCTGACTGCAGAGCTTGCTTGGGATTCTTTCTCTCCTTCTCTCTCTGCTCCTCCCTGTGTGCACGCTCTCTCTCTCTCTCTCTCTCTCTCTCTCTCAAAAAAAAGTGGCTGGCCACATTTGCATGCTGACAAGATGCCAGTTCTTTATCATAAAAACTGGTAAATAAAAGATTTAAACATTGGGGCGCCTGGGTGGCTTGGTTGGTTAAACATCTGACTCTTGACTTTGGCTCAGGTCACGATCTCATGGTTCATGAGTTCGAGCCCTGCATTGGGCTCTGTACTGACAGTGCAGAGCCTGCTTAGGATTCTCTCCCCCTCTCTCTCTGCTCCTCCCTCTCTCATGCTTTCTCTCTCCCAAAATAAATAAATAAACTTTAAAAAAAGATTTAAGCATTTATTTTGCCTTGCTTATATAATATGAATATGTACCACTGGGTAACCAAAAAGCTTGGCCTTAAGGTTTTCTTCTGCATCAGAATTTGTCCTTATTCCTCTGAGGCATCTTGGAACATGGTTTTAGATTAGGTCTGAAGTCAGTGAGCAAAGGTTGGGATCAGATGTGAAAAGAATGAGCATTCCCTTGCTAGGGCAGTACCTGCCTCAGTGGACATGAGATAGGAGGGTTCAGGACACTTGGCATTCTCTGATTTCTTTAAAATATTGTCATTTGAATTCTTGAGATTCCCAAGTTTTCCCAAGCAATGCCCTAAATTACACACAAAAGATCTGGATATAGTATGAATTCAATTTATTTGTTGATTATGATTATTCAGCTGCACTAATCCTGGGCTACTGGGGTAAAAAATTCTTTTAGGCTAGGCATGGAAACTACTTGGTGCTTTGTGGTTTGAGCCAAGAATTTAATACCCTGAACTTTTCATTTTCTTTTTTTTTAAGTTTTTTAGTTTATTTATTTTTGAGAGAGAGAGAGACAGAGTGCTAGCAGGGGAGGGGCAGAGAGAGAGAAGGAGAGAAAGACACAGAAACTGAAGCAGGCTCCAGGCTCTGAGCTGTCAGCACAGAGCCTGACGTGGGGCTCGAACTCACGAACTGTGAGATCATTACCTGAGCCGAAGTCAAACACAACCAACTGAACCACCCAGGTGCCCCAATGAACTTTTCATTTTCTTTAAGCTCTCCAATATGGTCAAAAGCATTTGGCTCTTTCCAAGATATTTATTTATTTTTTATTTTTTAAAAGGTATTTATTAATTACACAAAAAATAGTAACTTACAGTGGAGAAACCCAACGGACCCTGTTTTACCTAAGCAGCCAAGGTTTGATTCACCAATAATAAAACATATTCACATCAATTACTCAAATTGCTGGAACTCAAAATCCCCCACCAGAAATAAAGAGGCATAAACCTTGATGGACCTTTTTTAATTTTAAAGGTAACATATGCAATATGAGTGTGATGCTCTGAATTATTTATCAGATGTGGTAGGCAAAACCATGCCTCCCCACAAGTTATCTATATCCCAATCCCCAGAGCCTGTGAATATGTTGCCTTACATGGCAAAAGGGATTTTGCAGCTGTGATGAAATATAGGATCTTTAAATGGGGAGACTATCCTGGATTCTCTGGGTGGACCTAATGTAATCACAAGGGTCCTTATAAATGATACAGGGAGGCAGTAGTGTGGGTCAGAGAGAGATATAGCGATGCTATCCTGCTAGTTTTGAAGATGGAGGAAGAGGCCACAAGCCAAACCTCCGTCACCTCCTCCCCTATCTTTGTTCTTGCTAATGAGTCTGTTTCCTATTTTCTCGACAAAATTGAAGTAATCAGAATTTCCACCCACTTGATTACCACATATGCCCCCCAGCACCTGCTCCTCTTGTTCTCTGAACCGTCTAAGCTCCTGTCCAAAGCCAATCCCCTACTTGTCCTCCATGTTCGATCTGCTCTCACCTCCTCAAGGACTCTGCTCTCGCAAGTCCCTCCTCTCTCCCCTCTAGCGATGTTTGCTCCCTACTGGATCTTTTCTATCAGTATACAGACACGTAGTTAATTCCTCCCATCTTAAAAGCATATAAACATTATCTTGATCTTACTTCTCTTGCCCCTACCACTCATACTTTTGCTCTTTTCTGCAGAAAAAAAGCCTGTTGATACTTCTTATCTCCAATTTTCCCCCTTCAATTCCCTCCTAAACCCATCCCAACCTGTCTCTCAGCATGGCCATCCATGGAAAAAAGTCATCCATGACATCCAAGTCCTAAATTCTTAATTCTCATCTATTGACCTCAACTATTCTTATTTCAAAATCGACCTGACAGACTACTCTCTCCTTGTGGAAATCCTTTTTGCACTTGATCTTCTAGGACACATTCCTTGGCTCTTCCTCCTATCTCAGTGGTCTCTCTCAGTCTCCCTCTCCTCCCTCATCTCTTCAGGCTCCTGGCTTTGGACCCCTTTCTTTTCTAACATACTCACTCCAGATTTGTGGCGCTAAGCACCATTTATATACCAAAGTCTCCCTCCAAATTTATATCCAATTCAGACCTCCTTCTTGAACCCCATATCTAGCTTCCAGCGTCCCCCTCAACATCCCCCTTTGTTGTTATAAGCAGTGAATAATTGAGGATATTGGTTGCCACAATTTAACACGGACCCACCATTAGGATTCCTAACCTGTCAACAAGTCCTCTCTATCATTCTATTTAAAATTACAACTCTGATTTTCCCAGTCCCATAAACTTGCTCTACATTTTTTCCCATAAACATAACATCTTCTAATTTTCTTATTCATGATGTTAGTTGTTAGGTCTCTGTCCCCACTAGACTGTAAGCTCCATGAAGGCAGAGACCATTAGTCTGTACACTAATGTATCCCAAATGTCTTGAGCAGGATCTAGCACAAATGTTTGTTGAATGAATGAATTATGTTTTTCTACTTGTACATATGACAAGTTTTTTCCCCCCATGAATGTCAGTGGGAATCTCTCTGTATCCATATTCGGGCTGATGCTGTGCTCTATTTATGCTATTCCTCCCTTCCTCCAGGACATGCATGCTTTTTCAACCTATGAGTTTTTATATATAAATAAAAGCTAATCCTTATTTCAGAAATTGTGATACTGTATCTTTTAATATTTTTCCTATTGCATTTTTTCTAATCTGGTCATTGGGAATACCAATTACCTTATGTTAGGTTTCATTTATGAATCTTCTATCTCGAGTGATTTTTCTATAACCATTTTACAGTCATTCCATCCTATTATGTTTTGGTTCAGAAATAGGCAACTTAATTCAAGCCAATCTGTCAGACTCCTGAGGTGGAAGCACGTGGCACACTCAAACTGGGAAAACAAGGGTGTGGGTGTAGAGATACAGGGGTTAGACTAGCAGTATCAGTGGTCCATCGCCACACCTCAGCCTAAACCTAGGGAGGGAGGCTGTATGGAGAGTGGTGTCTGACAAGGGCTTCAGTCTTTGATGAAGAAATGCCATCAGCCCATGGTCACCCAGCAGAGATGGAGCTCAGAAGTTTAAATACCTCAACTTAGCTCTCCTCCACCCTTCTATTCTCTTGTCAGTGATTCCTGTTGGCCACATCACCTGGCAACAAATGGGCAAAGGAGCCCATTGATACCATCATAGAGCCCACCCTCCCAGGGAATGGAGCAAGCTGGAGAAGATGGCAGGTGGATCTGGAGGTGCAAAAGGAAAACATCTAGTATTAGATATTGTGGGGCAGGAGCAGTTCCCTCTCTTCTAAGAAAGAGATCCAGGAATAGAAGGACCTCTTCTCTCTTTCTCCTCTGGATGTTGTTATATCTGGATACATTGCTTGGAACCTCTAAAGTCAACTTCTTCCTTTCAAAGGATGCGTCAACTGGCCTTCCTCTGGATTTCCCAGTTTGTAAGATATTATATTTAATTATTTTAAACCACTTTTTGAGTTTGTTCTCTTTTACTTGCAGCTTATTGCATGCTAAATGGATGATGGTGAGCTGGCCTGGAGTGGCATTCTAGCTGCTAATGAATAAAGATTTTGGATTCAAATTTTTCTATTTATGAATGGTGCCTGTGAAGCCTAATAATAAAAATTCAGCTGGGGTGCCTGGGTGGCCCAGTCGGTGGGTGTCCAACTTTGGCTCAGGTCACAGTCTTGCGGTTTGTGGGTTCGAGCCCCACGTCAGGCTCTGTGGTGACAACTCAGAGACACCTGACAGCAGGTGGAGCCTGCTTCAGATTCTGTGTCTCCCTCTCTATCTGCCCATCCCCACTTGTGCTCTGCTCTTTCTCTTTATCTCTCTCTCTCTCAAAAAGCAAATGAACATTAAAAAGAAAAATTAATGGAGGGCCTGGGTGGTTCAGTCGGTTAAGCGTCCGACTTCGGCCGACTTCGGCTCAGGTCATGATCTCACAGTTCATGGGTTTGAGCCCCGTGTCAGGCTCTGTGCTGATAGCTCAGAGCCTGGAGCCTGCTTCAGATTCTGTGTCTCCCTCTCTCTGCCCCTCCCCTGCTCATGATCTGTCTCCTCTGTCTCTCAAAAATAAATAAACGTTAAAAAATTTTTAAAAAGGAAAAGAAAAATTTAAAAAATTCAGAGCCTGTTTAAAATATATTGGTAAACACTAATGCTAGGAATGTAATATAGAATAATGATCCTACTATAAATCAAAATTTAAGCAGGCATAATTCACTGTCACCATAATTGGCTGTCATAAGGAAGCTCATGGAGCCTGTAGAAAGTAACTGCATTCATGTCTCCAGTTATTGACTTCTCTGTATCCACCATTTTCCCTGTAACTTTGTAGTCTCCTCCCACTCTGACTCTGGGTTGAACTTGTGACCGACTTGGCCAAATAGAATGTGGAGTGCCATGCTCCATGCCTTGACCTCAAAAGGCTTTGTATTCAACCTCCCTCTAGGGACCCTGCCACCTCCATGTGGGCAAGCCCTGGCTAGGTTGCTGGAGGAGGAGAGACTGTGTAGAGGAGAGCCCAATGGTCCTACCTGACATTATGCTAGACCAACCTACAGCCAGCTGATCCCAAAGTATATGAGAGATCCTATACAAGATCAACAGAGTGAACTAAATACATCCAAAACCGGAACTGCCCAGCTGATCAACAGACTTGTGTGCAATAATAAATGTGCAGTGTTTTAAGCTACTGTGTTTTGGGGTTGTTTGTTATAAAACAATAGCTAACTCACAAATCCGAATGGGTACCATGCCACAAAAATTGGCCCTACTGACTGTAGGAAAAATGGGGAAAGAGTTTTCTTCAACCAGTGGTCTTATCTGTACCATGCGGAGTATGCTTGGTTTATAAGAATTTACTAGATATGGCTCCAACTGAAAATCCTCATGAGAGGAGCGCCTGGATGGCTCAGTCGGTTGAGTGCCTGACTCTTGATTTCAGTTCAGGTCATGATCTCACGGTTGGTGGGTTTGAGCCCCATGTTGGGCTCTTGCGCCGAGAGCACAGAGCCTCCTTGGGATTCTCTCTCTCTCCCTCTCTCCCTGCTCCTCTCCTGTGCTCTCTCTCTCTCTCTCTCTCTCTCTCTCTCAAAATAAATAAATAACCAAAAAAAAAAAAAAAAGAAAGAAAGAAAATGCTCATGAGACAGTTCTTGGCTCTGCCTGGTAGAAGTCAGAACTGAATAGTTACAGAAAACCAACTGAGAGGCCACATTCCTGTGTCCATCCCCACCCTCACTGCTATGACACTAAAATATAGGGCATGGAGCACACCCATGGGAGCCACTCGGGGGCAGATATGTGATGGGTGAGAAATTAAACATGGATGGCTATAACCCAGTGGTGGAATAGTGAGTGCAGAGGGAGTTTACCAACTGTCCCAAATTGTCCCAACCCTGTGGACTTCCTGGAGTTACTGGCTATTCCAGAGGACATTCATGTCAGGAGGCAGAGTGGGTCTATGTAGGCAACTGTAAACACACCTTGGAAGAAAAACTTTGGGGTCAGAAAGAGGGAACACCCCCAATATCATCCAGCATTTCCAACTGGAGGAAGCCGTAGGAAAGCATTTAGGAGAAGCTATTTAGGTACACATCTGAGTAAATCGAGATAAAAATTTACTTTATCTAGAGTAAATAAATGGATGGATTTCTCCGGCCTTTTCAGGACTGCCAAAATGGCAGCAGATCCTGTTAACAAGCTCGTGGGAAAACAACAGAAGCATCCAGGATGAAGGAAAGATGTTGACTGAATTGGTGCCTCTTGAATGGGGACCGGAAAGCCATTAATGGGCCTTAGAAGTCCAGGATCCAGTAAGTGAGGTGAGCGTCGATCATATGGGGACAATGTGCCCATTGCTGATGGTGCACTGTAAATTCCTGAAAAATCTAAGCCACACTGGCAGCAGTGTCTTTAAACTGGAGCTTTAGAAAGTGTGACTACCAGCCTCTTGGATTCCCTTTAATGGTTTACACTCAAACCCTTGGCATCTCCAAGTGGGCTAGCTAAGAATAACAGTGAAGGCGGCAGCAGTGGAGGCACAGATTTTGAATCTCCACTTAAAACAGAGCAACTATATAATAAAATCAAATCACAGGGTCAAGAGTTTTGCAACAAAACCAGAAAACAAGGTATATCCGTGAGGTCCAAAATACAAGCCAGTTAAAACAAACTAACAGCTTTCCCCAGAGACTGGCATGGAGTCAGCATCTCTGCAGGAAAATCAAGAAAGCAATAGACCTGAGAACAGTTATTCGCTGGAAAATGGAGCAGGTCAATTTAAGAGCAGCAAGCTGAGACCAGGAAGCCTTTTCCTAGCCCAATACTAGATAAATGCAAAGGGTCCTGCCTTAGTAGGAAGACTATCTTAGAAGGTGACACTAATGGGGCCGCCTGAGTGGCTCAGTGGGGTAAGCATGCGACTCTGGATTGAGGCTCAGGTCATGATCTTAGGATTGGTGAGATCGTTGGTGAGATGGAGCCCCGCGTGTGGCTCTGTGCCGAGAGCATGGAGCCTGCTTGGGATTCTCTCTCTCTCTCTGCCCCTTCCCTTTTCTCTCTCTCACTCTCTCTCTCAAAAATAAATAAACTTAAAAAAAGACAACACTAAAATTTGATGGGTAGTATACATTTTTATATATGCAGAGATGGACAATCATCTAGTTCCTATGAACTCTCAAACTCTTGGGAGGCGGGGGAGAGTCCCTGCTCCTCTGCTGACCTTGGGCATTTGCTAATGGAGGAGTAGCCCAGGGTGAGCTATCTCCTCCATCTCTCTTACTAAGGGTCTCACAGGGGTGTGCTGAATTCCCCGTTATTCAACTGCCTAAAAATCCCTGGATCAGGGGCCTGGAGACCCGGGTTCTATCCATGGCTGCTGAAACTTCAGGCAAAACATTTCACTTCTTTGAGTCTCAGTCTCTTTACCTGTAAAATGGGAATAATTTTAGTAAGTGCCGTCCGGCCTATATCAAGAGACTAAGGGGTGGATCAACAGAGACCACTGATTTGGAAGTGAGAAGGTCACAGTTGCTTTTCACAGTCATGAGTTCAGGTGGCAGTTCTGCCCTACAGTTGTAGGATCTTAGGCAAGCAGCCATTTCCCTCAGCCTGTTCTCACCCGTATAATCGAAATCATCATCATCATCATCATCATCATCATCATTGTCTGAATTGCTGTGAGAATAAAATGAAGCGCTTATCAACTTAGACACATCGAAAGCACTCACTAAACTTTATCTACTAATGTCTCAATGATGCTTTTGTTTATAGAGTCCTTAGGCGAAGACTGGAGATCTTTTGTGTTCTTCCCACTAGCAAGCGCCAGAGGGCGACAGAGGCAGCGAGACCGCAGCTACCAGCACGCCTAACGCAGCGCCACCATTGGCCACGTGGTGGCGCTAGGCCACATGTCTGGTTTTTCCCCAAAGTTTGGGGAACAGAAAGAGCTGACAGAATGACAGGGGATAGGGGGTAAAGGGGAGCTCTGAGGCTGGAGGAGCCCTGAACCGAAGGATCAGGGGTCCTTGGACCATGTAGCTTCCGGATTTCCGGGACACAAAAGGATCATTTGGGAATGAATGGGTTTTGGAGTGGTTTTGACTAAGAGGGCGCCCCCTTCCTTCCAGCGCCGGGCGTGCATCCCCTTCCCCGGGGCAGCCTGGGTGCTGGAAGTGCGAGCGTTCGTCTCTGCGCGCTCCTCCTCTCCTAGCTCTAGCTCATTCATCCGCGGCCGCGGTACGCCGTTGCCATGGAGACGTGATGCAGGCGGGGGTGGGAGGGAGGCCCCCGGTGACGTCTGCGCTGCTCGCAGCTTGTCTCCCGCGGCCTCCCAGTTCTTGCCTATTTTGGAAGAGAGCCGCAGCCCTTCTGCTGATGCGCGCGCGCTGGCGCCCTTTAAAGGCAACCGGCGGAGTGGCGGCTCCGCTAGAGCCCGGGAGCTGCCCCCGCCCCCGAGCCGCGAGCCCCGCGTGGAGGCTGGGCCCGGGAATCCCCCCGCGCCATATACCCCACGCCCACTTTAGCGCCCTCCACTCACTTTAGGGAAATTTCAGCCATGGAGAAAGGAGGTCCTGCCCTTGCCCCTCGTCCCCCTCCTCCTCCCTCCAGCAGGGGAGATCCTTCTTCCATTGGAGCCTTGGAAGGAAACAAGATGCCAGGCCTAGCGCGTTTGGGGATCCTCTCGGGACAAGGCCACAGAGTGAAAACATCAGGTGAGAACTTCACCGCCCGCTGGGCTGCCCCGGGTCTCTGGAGACCCGTGCCCCCTCTAGCTTCCTGCCTTAGCCTTTTTCTCCCGGGCTTAGCCTGGGGTTGGTTTAAGATGTTAGCTGGAAGGCCCTGACCAGTTTCTCCAGACCACTCATTAAACTGAAAGGGAAACTGAGGTCCAGAGAAGGGTAGTGACTTGACCAGGGTCACATGGCATGTTCCTGGAGAGCGATGAGCCAGAGCCCAGCGATGGAGACTTCCTAGCCAGAGGTCTATCCTGTGTTCCTCAACCTTGAGAATAGCTGGCACAGTGTGTCAGCCTCTGGCCCTTGCCCTGTACCCAGCAGCGGAGCCAGACAGCTCCTCTTCCGGCATGGCATCTGCTTCTTCTTCCCCAGGACAGTCCAGACCTAGATGGGCTTTCCGGATTGTTAATCACCCTAGACAAGCTTCTGGACCCCGTGGACTCTATGGCCACCCAACTAGGTTGCTACTTGCAAATGTCTGCTTCCATCGAAGGCTTCCTACAGGTCACAGCTCCCTGGAATTTTTCTGGGACCAAACCTTTTCCAGACTACTTACAAGCACCGGCTAGTTTCTGGATGGACGTATGGCTTGCAGGTTCTGGCGGGGCTCCCCAGACCCATGTGGACCCAGCTCTTTGGACTCCCCTGCCCAATCCTAATGATGCCTGCACTCTCCCTGTAACAACCACAAGGGTGTTTGACCAGAGCTCACTGGAGACTGCTGTCAAGTATTTGACCATGCCCAAGGTGCTGTACAGATTCCAGACATCTCTGGGCCCCTACTCTGGACCAGGGCTGGGGACCCAAAGGTGGATGCAACCCAGTCTGGCTGTGAGCACCAAGTCTGGCAAAGGAGAGAGGTTCCTGCTCTGGAGAAGTTAGCCCTGGAATCTTGAATAACTCTTCCTAGGGCTGTCCACTGCCAGAGCCAAGCTTTTAACACACAAGGGGAAACTGAGGCATCCCTCCAAGAGACATCATTTGCCAAGGTCACACAGCAAGTCAGTGCATTGTCGAGATTAGTTCCCAGAGCACTGCCTCCTGGCCTGGGCTCTTTCTCTGCATCTTGGTCCCAGAGGCCAGCTTTTATGAGGCACACAAAGGTCACTGCACTGTGAGCCAGAACCTGATTCAGGGTCCACTTCTACTGAATGATGGCTGTGTCACTTGGATCACTTGCTTCTCTGTACTAGGCCTCAGTCACCCAAGGCGGATGACTAAGGGCCCCTCCCCCCAACTCCAACTGTGAGTCTGGGATTCTCTGAAATGTGGTATTTTTCCAGGCTGTGGAGTCCCTCTACGGTAGTCTGTGGGACACTGCTGGGGTGTTTTCCTCCAGACTGAAGCTAAGGAGTACTATAGACAGTACTTGCTTCAGCCACGGGCTGTGCAGACCTGTCTGAGGATGACCTGGGGGTCTGTTTTACACACCTTGGAGCCCCTTGGAGCCCTCCAATGGTAAGTCCCCTCATGAACTTGGCACAGAACTGTGAGAATGGCCTCTGATGGTACTTGCTTCCCTCCATGTCTACACAGACCAGGTTTCCAAGGCCCAAGGTGGCCCTGCTTGTCCAGGGCTAAGGACTTCATCCTCTGGGAGACTTCAGGCCCACCCAGACCCTCATACTAGGCACATGGGCTCTTCCCACCTCACACTGGGCTTCAGAGCAGCAGCATTCAACCTCCAAAGCCTGAGAGGCACTGGCCAGCTGGGCCCTGGACCCAGAGATGCTCAAAATGCCAGAGATGGGAGGTCCCTTCCAGGCCAAGTGGTCCAACCTACTACCACTGCCATTTTGCAAACAGGAAAACTGAGCCCAGAGAATGGAAGGAGCTTGCATAACACCCAAGTAGGCTGGTGGCAGGGGTACAAACAGAATCTCTGTCTCTTGCCCAGGGCTCTCCCCTGCATCAAACACACTCCACTGAGATCTAGGCTGAGCCCACCTCCAGTCCTCCAGAACCTTGATAATCCTTGACAGAGGCTCTTCCAGCTCATCCCTTGTCTATTCTAGGTGATTCAAGAGATTTCCCTTCAGCTGAATGGTCCTTTCTCCTAAAGCTTCCTGGTGTTCCCTCCCCTTCTGCTCAGGGTTCATCTTTTCCTGCTACCAGAATCTGCTCCATCAACAGGCCATAACTGCTGCTACCACTTTCTTGCCATGGTTCAACCAACTCCCTGCCGCTCCAGCATTTCCAGGGATGGGTCATCTCTGGCTGCTCCTATGGTTTCCCTTCTGTCACTGGCCAGTCCCAAGTCTACTACTTTCCCATGACCACCCCAGCCTTGAACCCCATCAGTCTCTCCTGGGATGCTGTGGACCATTCCTTACAGACTTCCTCTCTGCTGGGCCCAAGGCCAGTGGGAATAATAAGAGCCTGCATGTGGGGTTGTCATGAGGTTTTAGTGAGTTAATGCATGCTTTAGGTTTGTAAGTTGCAGGAAAATGCTGCATCTATGAACTCTTATGTTTCAAGGTGTGTTCAGGTGATTACAAGAAGATCCTTGAAGCTAGTGCTTATGGTGGTCTAGGCACCTGGGGACAGAAGAGGAAGGTGGCTGGGAGGAATTTGGGGTAATTGGGAGTGATAGAAACCAGGAGTGTTTTAAGTTGGGGAAGAACTTTGTTAGGTTGGCTTCTAGAAAAATGGCAAGGGGACTCAGTTGCTGAGCACTGAAAGGGCTCATCGGGCTTCCATCCCTGGACTGAGTACTGAGTACTGTGTACTGTGGGAGCCAGTGGTACCCAGGAAGGATCACACTGGGACCTGGGCCGGAGCCCTCAGGATGATTTTGTGTGCATCCCTCAACCTTCCCAGCCCCCCACTGTCTGTCATCTTGTCCTCTTCTTTGGAACTGCTGTAGCCCCTAGCCCAGCCCGGCCCATCTGGTGCTCTTGGACCAAGCTGGGCCAAGGCCACAAAAAGCCAGTGGGTGCCCAGGTCTTGTTGTTCCACTTACAGTGACAGGGCATGCACTGTCTCCCAAAGCAGCCCATGCCATCTCTTCAGAGCCTTGTTCAACATTATATTTTTCATAAAGGTGAAGTAATGATGGCTGACATTCTGTCATTCAGTGTTTTTTGTGCCCCTTTTGTGTGGCAGACATTGTTCCAAGTGCTTTAATGATTTAACTCATTTAAATTTTGCATCAAGCCTTTGATGTAGGAGCTATCATTCTCCTCACATCCCTATTTAACAGATGGGTAACCTGAAGCATGAGAGGTTAAGCCATGTGCCCAATGTGAAGGAGCCAGGACTCCACATGGAAGTCTCACCCCAGAGCCCCTTGCTGGACGCCCACCCTCTCCTGCCTCTCTGAGCCCCAGAATCCCTCCCACTCCCCTGCATTCCCACCAAGAACTTACTGGCTCTTTTCCCCCAAAGACCCGCCCGCTCTCCCCCATACACATTCCTCTTGGTCCTGCCCGTAGTGCAGGAGCTGAGCCTCCTGGTCAAGGTGGGGGCTCCACTGCCCTTAGCAGAGGCTGCCCCCTCTTCATCCTCACTCTGCACACCTGTTAACACAGCCTCAGGCTGTGACGGCTGCTTTTGTGGCTACCCATCCCTGTAAGGGGTCTCATTTCTCCACTCCTCTGTCTATCCCACCCCACACGGCACGGCACAGCTTGACCGGCCAGTCACTAGACATCCAGCAACTCAGCTTAGTTACACCTCCTTAGGGAGACCACCCTGGACTCCCTGCCTCAGTCAGTCCCATTTGGCTCTTCCCACATGCCCTGCCTCGCTTCCTCACAGGAATCATTTCACGTCTGTGGCTTAAATGGCTTGATGGTGTTTCTCACTTTATCACCAGCCTGGATGGTCCATGAAGTTAACGCCAGGCCTGTGTTTCCACACATTGCATCACCAGTGCCTAGCACAGAGCCTGGCACAAACTCAGTGCTCAGATGTGTGTGCATGAGTGAAATACATACCTGAGGCCCTGATCTGGGCTGGGTCCTATGCTAGACGCCGAGAATATGGAGACCAGACAGAGATGCTGGTGAGGAGACAGCCAAGTAAACAAGCAATGACAACACAGGATAAGAAATGCCTCTGATGAGGAAATGCAAGAGGCTGTGGGGGCACTGAGAAAGGGTCCCAGACCCAACCAGAAGAACAGTAGGGCCAGGAGGAATTCACCACTGATGGGGGGGAGTAGGGGTGGGGGTGGTGGAGGATTCTGAAACTGGGCTGAACTAGTAAATGAAAGGTGGAGGGTCTGTCTCTTCTTCCAGACCTCCCTGCCTCAAGGGCAAGGCCAGTGTCCTGAACTCCTGTCTACCACTTGGGGCTTACAGGAGTGTTGGATCCCTGCTCTGCATTCATAGAGCATTTTAGGTGATTGATTTTCCTCCCCTCTTTGGAACATGGCTGGTCTGACATGCCCTTCATTGTATTAGTTGTGCCCTCTTCTCTCAGCCTTGCCTCCAGGTCCTTGCCCAGAGCAGCTTCATCTTTTCCCACCCCTTCCATCTTTTCCCACCCCTACACTCTCCCCTTCCCACCCACTCCACAGCTCCGTGTCCCTCACCTTCTCTGCTCAACCCACTCACCCAGCTCTGACCGTCTCAATGTGTGGGTGCCAGCATGTACCCTCTTCACATGAGATTTGTTGATTTCATAACCATAAATAGATAAAATGTTCTGAGTATCTCCCTGTGCAAGTAGATTGGGGGAGTGATCACATAATGAAAAGGCCTTGGGAGAAAGAAAACAGGCTGCTAGGATGCAGCTGAAGACTAGACAGCCACTGCACAGACCAGCTCTGTATAGCGATTATACTTTCACTCCACAGGCTAGTAATGAACCCTAGGCTTGGGACTGGGGTAATACTTGGAAATCTGTTAGAAGACTTTTGTGTGGTTTCAAGCTCATGGATTCAAAAGAACAATCTCGTAAAAAAATAAAATAAAATGGAAGGAAGTTGAAATCAGGGAACCTGGTTTCTGAGTCTGGAATTATTTCATTCTAGCTGTGTGACTCTCGACAACTTAATAAACCTCTCTGAGAAGGTGCATAGAGATTCTTCCCCATGGTTAGACTGGAGGCTCCAGGAGGCCTGAGTCCCCATAATACCACAATTCTCTTCCCATCAGGGCTTTCTGTCTTCCTGAAAATACCTTAATCACCAAATATGGGACACACCCCTTCCCAAAATGCAGTCCTGAGTCTGGGGTTGAGGTAAGGATGGAATGGAGTACCATGATTTTTTATGGCCAACTCCAACTTTGTCGCCATGGGAGCAAGATATGGAGCATCACTCCTACATGGGGAGGCCCCATCTACATAGCTACAAAGCTAGTAAGGAGCCTAGCCCACGGGGTTTCCCAATCTCTCCTCCCTAATAGTGCAGAGACACTACTGCTTCCTGGCATTTGGAAGAATAAAGGGAGATAAACTGACAGCTTGGTATGCCCTGGGCCCAGAGAGCTCTGGCTGAGAAAGAGAGAGACAAGTGGAGTTATTTGTTGTATGAATTCATCTTACTCTAAAAGATGGAAAGCTTTCTCTGCAGAGGGTCAGTCTGTAAATATATTAGCCTTTTCAAGCCATTTTGTCTCTGTTGCGACTGCTCAACTCTGCCAATGTAGGGTGAAAACAGCCATAGACAAGACATAAACAAATAGATGTGGCTGTGTGCCAGTAAAACTTTATTTATAAAAACATTCAGTGGGCCAGATTTGGAATGCTGGCCAGAGTTTGCAGACCCCTGCTGTATCCCATAGTGCAAGAGAAAGAGTCTGGGCTGGAGGCAGGAACTAGGCTTAAGGCCCAACCTCACCAATGACTTGCTGTGTGCCTTTGAGTAAGTCAGTGTCTGTCTCTGATCCTCAGTTTCACCTTCTATCAAATGACTATAACGGTATTGGTCAGATTTGCCATAAGAATAGGTCTAACAGGTCAGAGCAATCTCAAATCTCAAGCCTTTCCAACACTTTAAGTAAAGCTAACTCCCCTCCCAAGGCCATACCCTTGCCTGCTAAGGTTGGCAGCAGCCCACTGGAAGGAAGAGGCATTTCTCTCTAGAGTCAGATTCTTAGTCTGGCTTTCCAACCTCCAGCCTCAAGTGACCCCATTTCTGTAGCAAGCCAAGCGCAGGAGGAAACAAGGAATCCCTTCTCTTCCACCATCCAGTCATTTGGCAGGAGACTACAGTTCACTTGAGAAAGTGATGTGGCTGCAGTGGCTGGTGGCCAGGCTGTAGAGGAGACCTTTGAGAATCAAGAGTTGGGAAAGGTGAGATTCAGTGCTCTCCAGATCATTTACCTATGTACCAGGGAAGCTGGGGTGCACGTCAAGTAGTCACAGCTGTGACCTGGTGGGGACTCGCAGCACCATCAGCTGCATTAATGGTGGTTTCTTGAGCCATCTTGTCCACCTGTCTGATCTGACCATCACTGAGATCTTGCATCCTTTGGCATCTTGTCGTATGCTCTGAAGACTCATAAAGTGGCTCTCTACCCCCCACTCTCTCCTTCTCTCACTCCCTCCCCTCCTCCCTTTCCTCTTTCTTTCTCCTTCTCGTATCATAAACACATTTGTCCAGGGCAAGACAGAATACACTTCAACAGCCCTCTGTCAAGAAAGATCCTTGCCCCAAATATCCAGAAAAGCAGCCTTAACCAGGAGTCTCCATACTGTTCTAAAGAAGCAGACACCCTCCTCCCCATCACCTTCCATTTCCCTCTCAGGAAGCCATCCTCCCCAAAATGTCTGGAAAAGATACACCTTCTCTTTGGGAGTGGTTGAGGGGTGATGTCTCTCCAGGTCCTCAATAAAGCTAGCAAGACAGGAGCAAGGGATCTCACGGCCTGTTCTTGCTATAAAAAGATCTTTTTCAGAAAAAAATAATAAAGAAAGAAATCAGCCAATCCGTCTTCAATGCCATCACCTCTTCTTGGTGATTTTTCGGGGAAGGAGTGGGCGGGTTGCCATGGCAACAGATGCAAAGAGCTTGTCTCAGTAAAGAAGGGACCTTGATATTTTTTTCTCTTCTCATTCTCTCTCTCAGTTGTGTGTGTATGTGTGTGTGCGCGCGCTGCGCATGCCTGTGCCCACACCAGGAATTTTTTTTAGAACTAAAGAAAGCCCTTCTCTTCCCTCAGCGCCCCAAATATGGAGCGATGGAAAACCACTTACTCCTGCAGGCCAGGGAAGATTCAGGATAATTCAAGAGTAAAGGGAGAGGTCATATGGGGCTCCGTTCCTCCATCTTTTTACTAGAGATTGCATGCAACACACACTTTCACAAATGGTTGGGGGCCAAGTGTTGGAAAGAAAAGAAGATGCTGGGTGGAGAGAAGTAAGGGATAGGTGGTGCAAGAACCCCAACAAGTGATATCAGAGGGGGCAACAGAAGGTGCATTGAGGCCAGGGATGCATGCAAATTCACATTCTCCATGGGATGCTGAGAAAAAAAGGCAGAAAACAGACTGGCATTATGGACACAAACACACACAGAGACAAGGAGGCACAGAAAGCTGTGAACATATGAACACATACAGACACAAACATGGAACTACACATAACACAGGAAATGGTAGACTTTTTTTTTCCACAAAGGCAGACATAGATGCAGGCAAATGCATAAATACACAAGGATACAAACACAAAGATACAAAGATACATGCAGACAGACACAGACATACAAATATAGTCACAGTCAAATGGACAGACAGACACAAGCACACCCTCAGTCTGGCTCCCTCCCTTCAATTGCCCATGCATCCCTAAACAGCAGTGCATAGCTGGGAATACTGCAGGCTCACCCAGTGGGTTTAGCTGGGTGGCTCCTGTTCCCCCCCCCATTCCTTCTACACATTCACCCCAAAGCCCCTCTTGAATCAATTCACTTCTTGCCCACTTTGCCATAGACGATGGGCTCTGATACCTCCCCCATCTCAAGCTTCCAATTCTTAGCCTGTTCTGTTCTGCTGCTGCTGCCTGCCGTTTCGGGGGGAGAGTGGGGTGACTCAGCCAGGCCAGGATGACTCACACTGCCAGTATTTTTAGCAGCGGCCAGGAGCTCTCTAGCGTGCCAGCCGCCCCCCTCCTCCTGCTTGCTATTTTAGAACCGTCACTGGTGATATAAATAGCTCCTCTCCCACGGCCTGAAGCTGCTGCCAAGCTATTTTTGGTTCTGCACAGTTAAAAATAGCTTCACGGAGGTGGGAGGCAAGGGGAGTGGGAGCTGGCCTAGGGAGAGGAGACATTGGGGCATATAGAGCTTCTCAACTTGAATTAGAGTGGGTGAACTAGGATAAGCCCTTATCTTCCCCCTCCCTTGTCCCTTTCTAGACCCTTCTTTCTTTCCAGAAGGCCTTCCCCGCAGCCCATTCTGGAAAAATGCAAGGATTCTTCCCTTGGCTAGTTCTCTTTGCATGCTTATTTTACTCCTCTAGCTCAGCCACCTTGGGCCCCTAAAGCCCCCCCCACCCCATTCATCTTCAGAGAAAGGGACAGCTAACGGGGGCCTCACTCTGAGGCCTGTGTGGGCTCAAGCTCTATTTTGATGTCCAGGCAGACCATGGCCAAATGACTTCAGGGATGATTTTTTTCAGAACCATAGACAGTGGTCAATGCCTCGTTGTGTTCCGCTTACCAGGAGACTGGCTGGATCCAACCAACTATTAGTTCTTATCATAGAGAAGGACACTAAGATTGTCACCAAGCCAAGGCTAAAGCATCAATGGGTGAAAAAAACTGGAATACTTCCCTGGATTTTCATACAAGAATGGGGTCCAAAGATCAAGGGCTTGAGATCAAGGAGTCCAAAGATCAGAAGCTAGAGGGAAGGGTGGGTGGATACATCAGGGGTCAAATGGAGATGAAAGAGGAACAGAGACATGCTTCCTGAAGGAACCATGTCTCTGTAATCCAGATAAATAGGGTTAGAGAGAGTGGCAGACAGAAAGACAGTCAGACAGACATGCCCCCGCCCACCTCTTCCCTTCATCTCAGTTGTGCCACTAAACACAGGATAGTTGATGGAGATGGCCCAACCTCTGCCAAATGGCACAAGAGGTCAGGATCGGATGCCCAGACACCCTTCTCGGCTGTCTCCTGCTCCCACTCTGCCTCTCTTGCCACCACCCTTTCCCATGGGAATGAGGGGTTCTTTGATCCCAAATTTTGCTTCTTGGTGTCAAAGTTTATCCCACCCTTCCTATGTGACTTTCTACAACCAGGCCAGTCCCTCTTCCCCAATTTTTAAGTGGTCTTATTTCCAGCACCTCAAGTGCTTTCACCCAGATCCCTACTGCGCCAAATAAGATTTCACATAAAATGTCCCCTAGCCCACTTCCTTCTCCTTTTATGGGATGCTGGGGGAAACATAGGCACTCCTCAGCCCCTGTAGAGAGCAATCATCTGTGCTGAGAAGAGAAAAAAGAAGGAAGGAGAGAGGACAAAGGTGACATGATATGGAGGCAAAACTGATGGAGAATGGAAGAGTCTCGGGAGAGCAGAAGGGGAACGTGTTTTGCGGTGGGGGGAGGGGGGAGAGGGCGCACAAAGCTAAGACAGACCACCAAGCAGGCAATGAGATCAGAAACTAGTCGGGACTGAGGGAGGAGGAAGTGGAGAGTTGAAGGTTGAGAGACAGAATGAGGAGTCCCAGCGCCGAGGATGGGGAGGGGGTTGGAGGGGGGTACGGAGGACACCCTGACGGAGTCAAGGGGTCCCTAGCAGATGCGGGAATCTCGGAGGGTTCCGTACGGCCCCCTCTCTTCTATGCTGCTTCCTCATCTTCCCCGCCGGAGACGGGGGGAGCCCTCCGGAGCGGTGCGGAGGCAGCCAGGCCCCGCCCGCCGCCGCCGCGGCAGCCGCCGGAGGATTCCTGTCCTAATATGGAGCTGGGATTCCCCCGGCCCCGCCCCCGCCCCCGGCCCGCCGGGAGACCGAGGCTTTCAGTCGGGCGGGGGGAACCGCTCGCTTTGGGGGCTGGCGACGGGGTGGGGGAAGGGATACCTAGATGCAGACCCAGATCCTCACGGTGCCCTGGGACCATGCCTCAGTTTCCCCCGTTAGTGGCTGCAGTTAATTAGTTGACAGGGGAACGGAGAATCACTGCAGACTACAGCGTTGGTGTTGGTGTTCCTATTCTTGGCTGTGGGAAAATGGAAACAAGGACAGATTCAGCTGGCCCCTCTCCCTCAGGAACCCTTTTCCACCCCACCCTAGAGACTTAGACTTCCATATAATGCCCCTTGCTAAATGCCAAACCCGGGTTTGGAAAGCGGGGGGCGGGGGAGGGGGAGGAGATTTGTTCTTTGAAAGTGACTAAGGGAATCCCAGATTGAGTAATCCCTAGAGAGAAACCCCAGCTGCGACCTATCCCTCAGAGGCCAAGGAGGGTCTTTCTTCCCACCCCACCCCCCATGTGAACATGACCTTTGCCTGACAAATAGCAAGGAACAATTTGTAGACAACCCTCCCCCTCCCCCATTTCCTTATCTCTTTAGAAAAATCGATATTGGAACCAACCCCTCCCTCCGCTCTACAGACTCTCCTGCCAGGGGCTTCAGACCGCCTTAACCCTTGCCCTGTCCTTTCCCTCAGATGAACACGTTCGGACCCCTGGGTCCCTGCACCCTCTTTCGGGCCTTCCTAAAGCAGCGCCCGCTTCTTGGCTCAGCTGCCGCCAGCCGCGGCCCCCTCCGCAGCCTGAGTTCTCCCCCTCCCCCCGTCCCCCCTCCCGCTCTCATTCTACGTCATGGGATGACGTCGGGAGCCCGGGAGGGAGGAGGAGCGCTCCCCCCTCCCCAGCCAGTGGCTCCCGCTGCAGCTTGCTTAGCCCAGCCTCCTGCTTTCCCGCCCCCCCTTTCTCTAAAGCGAGCCCCCCACGCCTAGCAGGAGCTATATAAGGCGGAACGAGGCAGTCGAGGGGGGCAGCGCAGCCGAGCGGAGCCCAGGAGTGGAGAGAGAGAGAGAGAGCCTGAGCGAGAGACTGGGAAGCAAGGAGGAAGAAGCCACCGGTGCGTCGGGACTGGAACGCAGGTGTTCGGAGCACCGGAGCTGGAGCCCTGCAGCCGCTAGTCATGTACCGCTCCACCAAGGGCGCCTCCAAGGCGCGCCGCGACCAGATCAACGCTGAGATCCGGAACCTCAAGGAGCTCCTGCCTCTGGCTGAAGCGGACAAGGTCCGGCTGTCCTACCTGCACATTATGAGTCTCGCCTGCATCTACACTCGCAAAGGCGTCTTCTTCGCTGGAGGTGAGCAAACTGGGGCTGCCAGAGACTGGAGCTGGCAGGCACCGGGGACAGTGGAGCTGAGGGAACCCGCGGGGACTGATGCATGTCTAGGGCAGCGTGGCGGTAAGCTGGGGAGAGAAGGGACCTGGAGAACTCAGGTCTTCCTACTTTTCCTCCTGAGCGCTGTTCAGACTTCACCTTAGTTCTGGATAAGGGTAAGAGCCTGCATAGTGTCCCTGGTGCCAGATTTATGGGAAGAAGAGAGCCAGGACAGAATGGCCCCAGTTTCTACAGCGTAGAGGCACTCCAGGAACCCGGGGAGGGAAGCCCGGGAAGTTGCAGGGATGGAGTCACCCAAACCCGGGCAACCGTGGCCACTGTTCTCTATGTTGAAAGGGCTCTTCAGCAGCCCTTGAAGCGCTGTCCGCGGTGCTGACAGCACCACCGGGTTGAGAGGCGCTGCCCGCGGTGCTGAACTGCCCGTTGGCTTTTGAGCGCTGTCCGAGGGTCTGAAATTCAGGGCCAACAGTCCCGACTTAGAAGTCAAAGGGCTCGCTGGCTGGGGAAATCCAGCAACAGGTTCCCTGGGCAAGAGCTGTGGGCGGTGGGTCAACAGGTGTGTGCAGAGGCAGGTTCGCGAGAAATTCCTCCGGATTTTCTGAAACTCAGTCCGTGCCTTCCTTACTTATGCTTTGCTTCCCAGTTTTACTCCTGACCCACCATATCTTCTTACTCTGCAGGCACTCCTCTGGCGGGCCCCACAGGGCTTCTCTCATCTCAAGAGCTTGAAGACATAGTGGCGGCACTACCTGGATTTCTACTTGTGTTCACAGCTGAGGGGAAGCTACTATATCTGTCTGAGAGTGTGAGCGAACACCTGGGACACTCCATGGTGAGTGCTGAGGGTCCTCTTAGCTTGGGCTAGGGCACACAATGGGACACAATGAGCTTTTCACTTTTGAGAATCTGAGAATTACTGAGGCTTGAGAGGTTATACACTGCCAGATGCTATGTGCTAAGGATTTACTCTTGCTGCCTTCACTAAATGTCATTTCATCTCTTCTTCACCTTTCTCCAGGTGGACCTGGTTGCCCAGGGTGACAGTATCTACGACATCATTGACCCAGCTGACCACCTAACTGTGCGCCAGCAACTCACCCTGCCCTCTGCCTTGGACACCGGTAAGAACTCCTTTCTGCCTCCCTCAATCAAACCTCCTTCCTGCTTCCCTGCTCCTCCCCACCTGCTATCTCTCTCAAAAATCCACCCTCTTATCAGCTTTTCTCTTCATTTACCTAGATCGCCTCTTCCGCTGTCGCTTCAACACTTCCAAATCCCTCAGGCGCCAGAGTGCAGGCAACAAACTGGTGCTTATTCGAGGCCGATTCCATGCTCATCCACCTGGAGCCTACTGGGCAGGAAACCCTGTTTTCACGGCTTTCTGTGCTCCACTGGAGCCAAGACCTCGCCCTGGCCCTGGCCCTGGCCCTGCCTCACTCTTCCTGGCCATGTTCCAGAGCCGTCATGCTAAGGACCTGGCCCTGCTGGACATCTCTGAGAGGTAAGTCCGGAGCATTCAGATTCCAGGAGGAAAGCAAGCCAGTGATGAGGGGACCCTAGATTCTGGAGTCAGGAGCAGGGAGGATGGGGTGTAAGGGGGCAGAGGATCTGGGAGGGAGTGAGATGCCTGGGCATAAATCAGGGAAAACAGAAAGCTGACCACACCCTTTCCACCTTCCCAGTGTCCTAATCTACCTGGGCTTTGAGCGCAGTGAACTGCTCTGTAAATCATGGTATGGACTGCTGCACCCCGAGGACCTGGCCCACGCTTCTGCTCAACACTACCGCCTGTGTGAGTGTCCAGAGAGGCTGGGGATAAGACAGGGCTCTGGGAAAGGTCATGGGAGACCCAACCAAGAAGGCCTGTGGTCAAGACTGATGCTGGGGAGATAACAGAGGCCAACAATTTTGGATATTATAGAGTGAACATTAGGGTGAGGAGTCAAAGTGAGAATAGAATCAGGACTGGGGGACTCCAAGTGGTGAGGTCAATGTGGGGAGCTGAGTGGTGCAGGTGAGGGTAGTCAGAATGGAGATGTCAAAGATACCCCAATTCAGTGGAAAGGTCAATAAGAGAGGAGTTTAGGTGGTGTTGCCTGATGGACATCCTAACTCTGCATCTCTTCTTTTCCTTCAGTGGCTGAGAGTGGAGATATTCAGGCAGAGATGGTGGTGAGACTGCAGGCCAAGCCTGGAGGCTGGGCATGGATTTATTGCCTGTTATACTCAGAAGGTCCAGAGGGCCCCATTACTGCGAATAACTACCCAATCAGGTGAGTTACAAGTCAGGGGCTGGGAAGGCAACTGAGGTGGGCATGGAGGAGTTAAAAATAAGAAACTTCTCTGGGAAAGACCACCATACCCTTACCATCTGCCTCTTCTCTCCTCTCCAGTGACACAGAAGCCTGGAGCCTCCGCCAGCAGCTGAACTCTGAAAACACCCAGGCAGCCTATGTTCTGGGCACCCCAACCATGCTGCCCTCATTCCCTGAGAACATCCTTTCTCAAGAGCAGTGCTCCAGCCCCAACCCACTCTTCCCCCCAGCCTTGGGAGCTCCCAGAAGCACCAATTTCCCTAGTGCACCAGAGCTGAGTGCTGCCTCAACATCAGAAGAGCTTCCTCAATCTCAAAAAGAGTTGGGCTTTAGTTACCTGGCATTCCCATCTGGCCCCGAGCCTTCTCTTCAAGCAGACCTGAGCAAGGATCTTGTGTGCACTCCACCCTACACACCCCACCAGCCAGGAGGCTGTGCCTTCCTCTTCAGCCTCCATGAGCCCTTCCAGACCCACTTGTCCACTCCATCCAGCTCTCTCCAAGAACAGCTGACTCCAAGCACTGCCACCTTTTCTGATCAACTGACGCCAAGCAGTGCAACCTTCCCAGATCCACTGATGAGCCCACTTCAAGGCCGGCTGACCGAAAGCTCAGCCAGAAGCTATGAAGATCAACTGACTCCTTGCACTTCTGCCTTCCCAGACCAGCTGCTTCCCAGCACTGCTACCTTCCCAGAGCCTCTGGGCAGTCCTGCCCATGAACAACTGACTCCTCCCAGCACGGCTTTCCAAGCACACCTCAATAGCCCCAGCCAAACCTTCCCAGAGCAACTGAGCCCCAATCCCACCAAGACTTACTTCACCCAGGAGGGATGCAGTTTTCTCTATGAGAAGTTGCCTCCAAGTCCTAGCAGCCCTGGTAATGGGGACTGCACGCTCCTGGCCCTAGCCCAGCTGCGGGGCCCTCTCTCTGTGGATGTCCCTCTGGTGCCCGAAGGCCTGCTTACACCTGAGGCCTCTCCAGTCAAGCAGAGTTTCTTCCACTACTCTGAGAAGGAGCAGAATGAGATAGACCGCCTCATCCAGCAGATTAGCCAGTTGGCTCAGGGCATGGACAGGCCCTTCTCAGCTGAGGCTGGCACAGGCGGGCTGGAGCCACTTGGAGGTCTGGAGCCCCTGGACTCCAACCTGTCCCTGCCGGGGGCTGGTCCCCCTGTGCTCAGCCTGGACCTGAAACCCTGGAAATGCCAGGAACTGGATTTCCTGGCTGACCCTGATAACATATTCCTGGAAGAGACGCCCGTGGAAGACATATTCATGGATCTCTCTACCCCAGACCCCAATGGGGAATGGAGTTCAGGGGATCCTGAGGCAGCGGTCCCAGGAGGGGCCTCATCGCCTTGCAACAACCTGTCCCCAGAAGACCACAGCTTCCTGGAGGACCTGGCCACATATGAAACCGCCTTTGAGACAGGTGTCTCAGCATTCCCCTACGATGGGTTTACTGATGAGTTGCATCAACTCCAGAGCCAAGTTCAAGACAGCTTCCATGAAGGTAAGTCCAACAAAAATGTTCAGAAACTCAAGTCCCTGTCCTGCCAGTGAGATGCAGGTGGAATTATATGAGTAAATTCCCCTTTCTGTGCCTGAATTTTATTAATAGGATAACAATACCTGCTGCCCAGGGTAGCAGTGAGGATAAGAACTAGTGAAAAACTTAGCATAGATGTTCTGGACAAGTGGGCCTAAAGGGCCGGGGTCAGGGGTGCAGTATACAATGCAAGAGAATCCTTGGTAATGGTTTGTCCTTCTTAATTCTGTGAGGAACCTAGATCAGCTATCACCACCCATTTTACAGATGAAGAAAACCAAGGTCCCAGACTTAAAGAAAGAAACTTGCCTAAGGTCACATAACAAACTGATGGAAGAGGGGTTAGAGTTCATTCTCAGCATTCTTACACGTTAAAGAGAATACAGAGCAAGGGTTTGTAGAAGTTTGGGAGAGGAAGAAAGTGAAACTTAGTCCCTGGCCCAGTGGAGGCTCCTTGCTCATGGCTCCAACCTTTCCAAAACTACAGTTGTAGTTTCACTCCATCCACCCAAATTGCTCCCTTATCTTGCTGAGCCTCTGGTGATCACTCAGTCATTGGACCAACATATTTGAAGCCCATACTATGTGCCAACAGTGCACCACATCCTCAACCTATCTTTCCTAATGGCCTTACTGACTGTCATCTCTCTCTCTCTCTCTCTCTCTCTCTCTCTCTCTCTCTCTGCAGATGGAAGTGGAGGGGAACCAACGTTTTGAATAAGTCTGTGACTTAACGTCGTCAAGTATGGCATATTGTCATCAAGACGTGGAGCCGCTCTCCACCCCCCCGGGACAGTTGGGGGGATTCTGGGGGCCAGAGGGGGATATATCTGATTCCCTAGGCCCTGCAGGATTTGGGGGGGGGGGAGGTGGGAGGGCAAGGGAGGGGAGCTTCTTTTTAAAATTTAGAGACTTCAAGCAATCTCAGTTTCCATTTCAATCTGTATTCACTCGTAGTGAGTTTCCTTGAATGGGATTTTCAAGCGGAGAATGGGGGAGTCTCACTTCCCCACTCCCCACACTACCCCATGGGCCTGGGCCAGTTCTCCACTCCGGGGGCCAAGCCACCCCTGGGCCTTGGTGGGGGAAAGGCAGCGCCCACCTGGGCCAGCCTGTGCCCCGAGGGGCTCTTGACACCCACGTAGAATTCTCTACACACCAGTAACGGGATTTCAATTCCGATGGACTCTGCCGCCCTGGCGGCCCTTCTTGTGACTTTTGCGCCCCGCGCCTGGGGTGGGGGGCGCGAAGAGACGCTACGTTCCTTTCCGATGGAGGAAGGCAGACCTGCCGCTGTCACACGTGTGCTTGCACGAGTGCGTGTACCTGGTGCGGGACTCACCCGGCTGCCAGACTGCCTGGGTCTGCCCAGGTGGCCACTTCGTGGTGCTGCGGTGACTTTGTAGCCAACTTTATAATAAAGTCCAGTTTGCCTTTTTGGTACCGCTGGTGTCATGTACTGCTGTGGAAAGGGAAGGGTGGGGCTCTGAGAAGGTTGGGAGGCCCAGATGGGAGTCTGGGGGTCAGGAGATAAAGTGTGGATCTGCTGACAGCCCTGGTGTTTCTTCATTCACTTATGTGCTCATTCATTCCTTCACTCAACATGGGCACATAGTATGTGGCCCACTCTGTGCTAGAAGCTGAAGAGTTTGGAGCTGAAACACTTGCCTTTGAGATGCTTTGGCATAAAACAGTAGAGGGTATTGGAGTCTCCCTGCTCTAGGCTTGCAGCGCTCACAATGTGCGAGGGAGCAGAAGAGCCTGGGGATGGGTAGGGGATTCAGCTTGGTATTTTCCTGGACATGGGTTTGAAATTTCAGACATGAGTCTATTCCTTCAGCCTGGTTCTTCAGGGAAGCAACTTCCCTTTGGGGCCCTGGATCTTCTAATTGGAAATGATGACCATCTGCATAAATCTCTGCATGGGGCTTTCAGCGGACACTTTTAAATCCCCTATTCACTACAATAAAGGCTCCAGATAGGCATATTAGCACCATTTCACAGATGAAGAAACTGATGATCTCAGGTAAAAAGTGATTTGCCCCTACAGTTAGTTGGTGGGAGGTATGGGTGGGCAACATACCCACATCATCTACATCTGAGTTCTGGGCTATTCCCTCTGTTCCCAAAGCCAGTGAATCACCATTTCAAATTGTCCCATCCCAGATGACCTGAGAAAGTCAGGCTTGGGCTGGAGCAGGTGCCTCTTCTCCTCCTCCAGGTCTGCATGCTAGAGCAGACCCCCAACTTCTGAGCAGAATAAAACTGACTGAGTCAATAGAAGAACTTGGTGGGAGGCAGGAGAATGAAAATTAGGAGACAGAAAGACCTATATTCAAATCCCATGTCCAACCACTATTTGCTGTGTCAGACCTGAGCTTCTGTCAAGCTTCTTCACAGGTAAAATAGGACTGAAAAAAAGGGCACTAACCTCTCAAAGATGCTGCTAGACTTTGATTGGGTCTTTCTAAGCTGAGGAGCACACAACAGTCTTAAGTTATTAAAGTGAATTAGAAGGCCCTCTGAGACCACCAAGTCTCAGAGAAGTTTCTTTCTCAAGGAAAGGAAGGAAACTGCGATCTTCTCCCAGTGAAATATGGGACTGGACTCCAGTAGCTGAGATCATGACACTGAGAATCGCCTAAATTCGTCTCATTCCAAATCCTCCAGCTGCAGGGTCATGCCCTTGAAAGGGTCCCACAAGAAGGAAGACATTCCAGGGACCTGTTACCCCTTTTCCACCATAGATGGATCCTTGGATGAAACAGGGATAAAGCCTTGCCCTCTGCCTTCCTGTCCATCTGCTCTCCAACTTGGACAGAAGAAGTGAGCCGTAAGCCCTGGCTACTCCCCTGCTGGCACGGCACGTGGGGCTGAGCGCATAGCAGACACACCAGAAATATTTGATTGAGAGGGAGCATATCTGAAGATCAGCCCAAGGATCTGCGTAGAAAGTCACCAATGCCTACCACAAAAACTTGTTCCTGAGTTCCCCAGAAGGCAAAAGGTTGTAGATCTCAGCTTCGAATCTTAAGTGAACATATAAGCTCAAGACACACCGGTGCCCATCTAAAAACCTCCCTGGTGGTCATCAAAAAGGAAAGAAAAGTCTGAGAAGCTGTAAACAGGAAAAAGGAGCCTAAGAAAAATGACAATGAAATACGCGGTGATAGTCTAGATAGGGTCCTGGAACAGAAAAAGGACAGAGGTTTATGAAAAGAGAAATCTGAATAAATTATGGACCTTAGTTAATAATAATGTATCCGTGTAGCCTCATTAATTGTGACAAGTGTTCCAGGAAGTGTAAGATGTTAATAACAGGGGAAATAATAGGCATGGAGTATATTTAACATTTCTATAAACCTAAATCTATTCTGAAATTAAAATTTTCTTAAAAAGTTAAACCCAATAAGTGAGACTGTAAAAAATTAAAATGTGTGACAGAAAAGAAGCACTTCACAAGTGGTTTCTGGTGGTGGTGGATGATAGTAGGCTGTGCATTTTGATAAGGAGGCATCAGAGATCACTCAGAACTGTAGATTGAAACGGGCACGTCCAGCGCAGAGGGAAAAAAATTAGGAAAGCGAATTGCCCCACCTGCTGGACAGAGAAGGATCTGCTTCTGTTTCTCTACACGGCAAGGTCCCTGTGGCTCAGAGGGTCATAGCTAAGAATAAATGGATAAACTGAGGCTGGGAGAGAGGAAAGAAGTTGTCCAATCATACTCCCAGAGTCACTGCAGAAGCCGGCTCTACTCTCGGTCAGTTCCCTTCCCACCAATACTAACTCTTCCCTGGGAGCAGGATGTAGGAAAAGGGGCTCAAGTTTTGGGGTCATAAAGACTGCATTCAAGTGCTTCATTTTTCCATGTGATAAATATTTACAATACCTGCACGTGCCAGAAGCTGTTCCGTGTGCTGCGGATGCAGGAGCGCACAAGACAGACAAGGTCCCTGGGCTCACAGGGCTCACATTCTAGTTGCAGGGAGACGTAAGGAAAAGTAAATAAGCAGCCTCAAAAGGGTATACAGTATGTACAGTAAGGGAAAGAACCAGGATACCATGACAAAGAGCCACACCTTTAGTTTAGAGTCTTCTAACTTTGAGTGGGGTGTCAGAAAAAACTTTATACAGGGGCGCCCGGGTGGCTCAGTTTGTTAAGCATCTGGCTTTGGCCATGATCTCACTGTTGGTGGGTTCAGGCCCCACGTTGCGGGCTTCATGCTAACAGCTCGGAGCCTGGAGCCTGCTTCAGATTCTGTGTCTCCCTCTCTCTCTGCTCCTCCCTCACTCATGCTCTGTCTCTGCCTCTCAAAAATAAACATTAAAAATTAAAAAAAAAAACTTCATACGGAGATAATATTGGAGCACCTGGCTGGTTCAGTCCATGGAGCACCCAATTCTTGATCTCGAGGTTGTGAGTTCAAGCCCCACATTGAGTGTAGAGATTGCTTGAAATAATTTTTTTTTTTTTTTTAGGAATAGCAAGGAAATCAGTGTGACTGGATCAAGGTCAACAAAATGAGGGAAAAGATTACTCAGGGCCTTTCAACCATATTAAGAAACTTAGACTTGATTCCATGTGCATTAGGAGTCCATTGAGTAGACTTGAGCAGGGGAAGGACATGACATGATTCCATGTTTAAGCCATCCTTCTGGCAGTTGTGTGGAGAACATAGAAACAACAAGAAGTAGATGAACTAAAATTTCAGATAGAAAAGAGCCCTTCGTGTGTGGGCTGATGAGCACGTCATCTTCTTCCCTGGAAAAATTTTCCTGTTCTGGGTGCAGGCTGATTGGCTTAGTCCAGTCAGAGGGAATCCATGGGTAGTCAGTTTTTGGGGTGGCCATGAGGGGCTGGTGAAATGGATTAGAAGTTGTATATGCCCCCAAATGGCCCTTTCCCCCGATGGAGTTACATCTCAGTTACTAGACTGAGATGAAAGCTAAAAGGCAAAGAGAATACTCCATAGTCTCATGGTTCTAAAGGGGAAAGACCCTCATGATGTCAACCCATCAAGGCACAGATTGCAAACCTGCATGGAGAGGAATGCTAAGCTCAAATCCTCTGAGGGGCAGAATGGAATTCCCCCAGTCTTTCAGGGTTGAAGAAAAATAGGGCTTTTAAATTGCAAAAGCAATTCAGTGGAGGAAGAATAATCTTTTCAACAAACGGTACAAATTCGTTTTGTACCTATCCTTGGGGGTGGGGAGAGGGGAGATGAAGAACCCCAAGCAAAGCCTCCCATCTTATACAAAAATTAACTCGGAATGGGTCACAGACTTAAAGTGTGAAACAGAACTATACTCTGGATATGGTTTAAGAGGACATGGCCATAGTAAATAAAGCTTTTATGGTGTGGACAGAGAGCTAAACAAAATGAAACAAAACAATATAAATACAACACATAAAATATAAATCTTGTAGAAGAAAACATAAAAGAAAATCTTAGGTACCAGGGGCCTGGTGGAGTTTTTAGTCGTGACACCAAAAATATGGTCCATAAGAGAAAAAAATGTTAAATTGAACTTTGTTGAAATGAAAAGAGTTTGCTCTGTGAAGGATGTTGTTCAGAGGATAAAAAGACAAGCTACCCAGTGGGAGGGAATATTTGTAAACCACATGTCTGATAAAGGACTCTTATCTAAAACTCTTGAGCCATACAGTCAAAAACCAAACAATCCATTAGAAAAAAAATGACATGAAGAGACATTTTACCATAGAACATATATGTATAGTAACTAAGACATGAAAAGATATTAAAAATACTAACCATTAGGAAAACATAAATTAAGACCACAGTGAGATATCACTAACCACTTGTCAGAACAACTAAATAAGAACAATAATGATGGTAATATCAAGTGCTGGTAAGAATTCAGAGAAACTAGATCACTCACATATTGCTGGTTGGAATGTAAAAGGATACAGTTACTCTGGAAAGAAATGTTGCGGTTTCTTTTTTCTTATTCTTCCTCCCTCCCTCCCTTCCTTCTGAGAGAAAGAGCCTGTGCAAGTGGGGGAGGGGCAGAAAGAGAGGGAGAGAGATTCTCAAGCAGGATCCAGGCTGATGCAGGGGTCACCCTCGCCACCATGAGATCATGACCCGAGCTGAAATCAAGAGTCGGATGCTCCACCAACTGAGCCACCCACGCAGGTCCCCAAATTTTGCAATTTCTCACAAAACTAAACATACGATACCATCTAGCGATTGCACTCTTGGTCATTTGTTCAAAGGAATGAAAATTACGTCTTTCAGGAATGATCATAACAGTTTTGTTTGTGATAGCAAAAATGTGGAAACAACAAAACACCCTTAACAGGTGAATGATTAACAGACTGGTACATCCACACCTTGGGACACTACTCAGCAATAAAAAAGAATGAACTACTTGGACACACAGCAACTTGGATGAATCTCAAAGGTATTATGCTGAGTGACAAAAAAAAAAAAAAAAAACAATCTGAAAAGGACACATACTGCATGAATCCACTTACATAACATTCTAGAAATGAGAACAAAGACCTCCCGCTTACAGAGGTGGAGAACAGATTAGTGGTTGCAAGGATCAGGGATAGCAGGGGAGGAGGAGGGGATGGCGATGAGAAAAAGCATCCAAGATGGGAGATGCAGGGTCTTTTATAACTGAATCTTGGAAGTGACATAACATCACTTCTGCCATAGTCTATTGGTGACACAGGCCAACCCTGGGACAATGTGGGTGGGGGTTAATTACTAAGAGGTGGGAATCTTTGGAGACAGTTTTGGAAGGTGGCTACAACACCAACTAGTGCTGTTACAAGAACATCTAAAACATAAAGATAGAAAAAGGTTGAAACAATGGAAAAAAGAGTAGTCATACCAACGTTAACCAAAAGAGAGATTGATGTTGGCATATTTAATAACAGCCACAGGAGGCTTAACTCTATAAGACTTAAAGAGCGAGTGGAAGATGAAGTATAGACACTACTTTTGGATAATTCTTATAGGATTTACAGTGAAAGAAAACAGAGAAATGGGGCAGTGGCTAAAGGGAGATGTGAAGCCAGAGAAGTAGCTTGTTTTTTTTTGTTTTTGTTTTTTTTAAATAATACTGGAGTATGCATGTTTGCTCCAGAAAACAATCTGGGAATAATAACAGCTACCATTTATTGAAGACTTGCAATATGCTAGTTATTGTTCTGAATGCTTTATGTGCATTAATTCATTTAATCTTTACAACAATCCGTTCCCTGTCTTATAGATGGCTCTAAGGTACAGAGTAGTTAAGTAACTTGCCCAAGACCACACAGCTAAGGAGCATGGAGCTCCTAAGCAGCCTGAACCATTCTACCTTCCTGCATCTGGGAGAAACTAGCAACAGAGAGGGTGGTGGTATAGGAAGTGAAAGAGAGGGCCATCGGCAGAGGTGAGGGGATTTGTCTCTGACGGAACAAAAAGATTCCATTCTTACAGACAGGAAGAAGTGAAGGACAGTAGGTTTGTAGATTTGGTCAAAGTTGTGGGAGTTTTCCGTCTGATGGTTTTTATTTCCTCAAATGAAGTAAGGGGCCATGTGTGATCCCGGGCAAGCATTTGACACCCAAGCTTCATTTTCTTCATCTACAAAATGGAGATAAAGGCACTTATATCATACAATTCCTAAAGAAATTAAAAATGAAGAACAAGTCAACCACCCCGCTTCTAAGACTTTACCCTAAGGGAAATAACCAGAAATGGGTCACACAGGGTTTCATTCCATTTTTCCAACATCACAAACTTATCTCTAAATCGTCAGGATGGGCTAAGTCTTGCTGCTGTAACAAAGCCCAAATACCAGATTTAAATTAACAAGGTCCATTTCTTGCTCGCATGAAGACTGCTGTGGGTACAGGCAAAGCTTCAGTGCAGCTTCCCCGGGGTGTCTCAGCCTGTATCTCCACATCCACATGGGCTTCTGCTTGCTGCAGAGGGGAAAACAGCACTGCAGAGGCTCACAGTCTCCTAAATAATTCTGTCCACATCACTTCTGCTCACATTTCACTGGTGAAAGCAAGTCAAATAGCCTCATTTAATTTCAAAAGGCAGTTTAGTGCAATGCCCAAGGTGAGAGGAAGGAAGAGCAGAAATATTAAGAGCATCACTCTGACCACAGTCCCACTGTGCACATGCTGTTGGCTCTTGTGGCAGACAGACCCTAAGGTGGCCCACGATCCCCACCTCCTGGTATTCACATCTTTGTATAACTCCTTCTCCTTGAGTATAGGCAGGACCTGTGACTTGCTTCTAACCAACAGAATATGACAAAGGTGACAGGATGCACATGATGATGTGGTTGTAACTATGTTACATAAGACTAATGCTCCGCCTGTTAGGGGACACTCTCCCTCCCTGGCTTTTAGGAAGTGAGTGGCCTTGGTGGGAAGGTCCACATAGGAAGGAACTGAGAGTGCCCTCTCACTGACAACAGAGGCCCTCAGTCCTACTGCCCAGAAAGAACGAAATACTGCCAACAACCATATGACTTCAGAAGTGGATCCCTCCCCAGCTGGCCCTCAGATGAGACCACAGCCCTAGCCAGCCCTTCAATTGCAGCTTTGTGAGACCCTGAAGCAGAGAACCCAGCTAAGCCATGCCCAGACTCCTGATGTACAGAGATTGAGACAAAACAGTGTTTTAAGGCACTAGGTGTGTGAAAATATTGTTATGCAGTGATAGATAATAGATACAGCTCTGCCTGAGATCCCGTGTTGAACTCACCCCCAGCTGTCCCAGTCATCCTTCAGGTCTTGCCTTCAACCCCTTCGGTTTAATATTTATTTATTTTTGAGAGAGAGAGACAGAGAGAGTGCGAGCGAGGAAGGGAAGGCAGAGGGAGAGAGAGGGAGACAAAGAATCTGAAACAGGCTCCAAGCTCTGCGCTGTTAGCACACAGCCAGACGCAGGGCTTGAACTCACGAACTGCAAGATCATGACCTGAACTGAAGTTGGAGCCTCAACCGACTGAACCACCCAGGTGCCCCAACCCCTTCGGTTTAAAATCACTTTCCCTGATCATGATCTCACGGTTTGTGGGTTCGAGCCCCGCATCAGGCTCTGTGCTGACAGCTCAGAGCCTGGAGCCTGCTTCAGATTCTGTGTCTCCCTCTCTCTCTGCTCCGACCCTGTTCATGCTCTGTCTCTCTCGCTCAAAATTAAATAAACATTAAAAAAATTAAAAAAAAAAAACAACCAGTGCCTGATACATAAGCCACTTAAAACTGTTATCCAAGTGATGGTCATCACAGGCTGCTATTAGCACAGAGCCTGATCTTGGGCTTGATATCACAAACCACAAGATCATGACCTGAGCCGAAATCAAGAGTTGGACACTTAACCAACTGAGCCACCCAGGAGCCCCTCCAATTTGTTTTCTTAAAGTCTTATATATAAATACACACACAAAGAAACAGTAGGAAAGAATAAACACCAAAATACTGACAGGAGTCTCATCTGGGTGGTGGGATTACGTGAGGTTTTTAGTTCTTATAGGTATTTTCCTATGCTTTCCAAATCTCCGGGTAAAAAGAAGTGCCCAACACCTAACATGCTCCGTAAGTGTGAATCCCATTTCTGCCCTGACTCCTCCTCTCGTTGAGAGGACAAGAATCCATGATGTTCTGGATAGTGAGGAAAACACAAGGCCAGCGGCTTCCCAAAGACCTCCCCCAACTTGGGCAGGTACCTACTGAAGCTTTGCTTCTTCTGTAGGTCTGCAGCCCTCAACTCAAGAGTTCACTTTCCACTAACACCTGACCCAGGACAGGGGTCAGCTCAGGAGAGGGGCCTGAAGTAGCGCCTGGGACCCGGGGTGCTGTGTGCAGTAACTCCCCACAGCAGGCTGCTTCTGTTGAGGTGGAAAGTCTCCAAGGTGAGAAGAGATATTTCTGGTGGAGGCACAAGCTACCCCTTCTTCTTCTGTACACCTAAGCCTCAGCACCCACAGCCTCTGCCTGTTCTTTCACCCCTGGGGGGAGGAAAACACAGATTTCTAAACACAAGGCTGGACTTTGCCACCAATTCAAAACCTGGGCAAGGCGCTCTGCTCGGCTGAATGAGCACTGGATTCCACAGCCTGGGGAGCCGTATGAACACCTTCCTTCCTTAGCGCCGGTGAGGTCTGTCTGCGGTGGCGACCGTCAGTATTGGTCCCTTTCTCCTGGGGTCCCAAGACAGAAACTGAGAGTGGGTGACAAAAGATGTTTATTTAGGCTTGATCCCTTGATACTGTCATACGTATAAAAAATATGTAATTTAAAGTCAGGGAAATAACAATCAGATGGGTGTCACCTCCCTTCCTCCCCTTTGGCACAGCTTTTTCAACTGGCCTCCAGTCCAGCTGTTCCCTTCAAAAGCCTGGAGGGCAGGGGACAGGGGTCACTTCTTGGCGGCTTCCGCCTGGGCTGCCAAATCTGCCTCTTTCTGGGCAGCCAGGAATGCAGCTCGCTCCTTCTGGAAAGCTGCTAGCTCTTCTGAACTGAGGCTGCGGGTGCGGAAAAACAGACGGTGAGTGAGTGGCCAGTCACCACTGGGGAGCTTATCAGGGCCCATGTCACTGTCTCCGAACACTTCTCCCTTCCTGGACTCCCCAACCTCCATACCTTTGCCACCCCACTCCCACCCCCGCCTTATATTCCCTTCTTAAAGCCCCACTGGTCCTTTGAGGTCTCAGCTATCCCCCAGTCCAGATTAACTGCCCCTTCTTCTGTGCCCCCGAACTCTTTGTAAGAAAAAGTCATCAGGCTGTGCACATGTGCCTCCACGAAGCAGGTCAGATCGACTCATCTCTATACTCCTAATACAAGTAATGATTTGAGAAAAGTCAAGTCCATCCCTGTCCCATGCTTCACCTCACTTCTCTTGGGAAACAACCATCAGCCTCAGCATGGGACACAAGTCAGCAAGAGGCCCATAAAGGACTCAGAGCTGCCCCTGCTGTTGTCCAAGCCAGATGCCCTCTCTTTCAACATCTCACTCAAAGAAACAATTCCTGAGGTCATCCCAAGCTCTAGGAGGGGGCGCCCTGTTGGCCTCCGGATGAGTCTGAACTAGAGACAGTTGTAAACAGCCTTTGGGCTTCCCAACTGGTCCGTTGGCCTCGCCGCTCTTACTATTCCCCACTTTGCTTCTAGCACCATATACCAGATCACACTGCACTTCTTTACTTCACTTTTTCTACTTCACTTTTTCACCTTCTCTTCTTCACGGGGATCTTTCCACTTCTTGGGATGCTTGCCCCAGTCCTTGACCTCTGTTTCCAAGTCTCTGCTTACATGTCACTTCCTCTATGAAGTCGTTATTGACCCTCCAGGCAAAATCAGGAGCTCTACTCTCTGTTCTCAAGACACCTGTAGTTACTTTTGTCAACAATAACGACCATCGGACAGCCTAACGTTCCATTTATGCTTCTGCCTCCAGCTCTGAACTATGAGCTCTTTAGGAGCGGGGCCAAGCACAGCTGTCTCGTTCCTAGCTGTACGCAATGTCCAGGATGATGTCTAACACATAACAGGTATTTACTATTCATATTCCAAATGGATGAATAAAGCTCCCCACTCCTATGAAGTCTAAGGTCCTTGACTTAGAAGCTGACTCTCCCACTGTAATGGGCCCTCTCAGCTTTGCCCCAGAGTCCAGAATTTTCCAAGCCCTCCCCTCACATTGCACCCTCTCAGGACACGCACTCCTTCACCACACGAATGCCCAGAGAACGGGCAGAGCCAATGATGGAGCGAACAACAGAGGACAGGGGCACATCCTGCAGGGCGAAGGCGTCATCCTGAGCTTTAACTCGGGCGATCTCATACACATGCTTCAAGGTCACCAGGCCTGCCACCTCCTTCCCTGGGGGAAGAAACCAATAGACCTTCAGGTGTCCCTGCTTCCTTCCAGAGCCCCCAGACTCCCAGGAGCCCACACTGACCCTTACCTGTCTGCCGGGCCCCCTTCTCAATCCCAGCAGCTGCTTTCAGGAAGTAGGAAACAGTGGGTTGTCCAATCTTGATCTCAAATGTCCTGTCAGGCTTAATGGCAGAACATATATATGAGACTATCTCTCCTGCCTCCCCTAACCCCTGCTGCCCTGGTCCAGAGAACTTCTAACTTCTGTCCCCCGCCTCCCTTGATTCACCTTCTGATGGTGTCAATCTAACAGACCACAAAACCACAGGGAAAATAAATCTCTAGCAAACAGCTTTGTCACTTCTAGTCCAGGCCCAACTCTGCTCTAGAAGCCCCAGTGAAATGGAGAGGAAAAGGGAGGGACTGCCATAGGTAGGATACGCTCAGAAAAGATATGGTCTAGTCTCCTCTGTGTATATGGGGAAAGTGGGACTCAGACAGGAAGCGACTCGCCCAAAGTTAGGAGCAGAGTAAGAACCCCAAGTGACCAGCCCCAGGAACTAGGGAGAATAGGGGGGAAGAAAAACAAACAGGGCCAAGAGGTGATGGGGAGTAAGGCCAGCACTGGTCGCAACAAACACCAGGTGATGTAGGGAGTTGTTCAATCACTATATTGTACACCCGAAACTAACGTAACACTGTATGTTGACTAACTGGAATCAAAATATAAACTTAAAACCAAACAGGATCAGAGTCCCGGCTGTGCACCTTCACATAAATCTTGGTGGGCAAAGGAATGCCTTCTTTGATGTCCTTTGTCTTCTCGTTGAACTCTTTGCAGAACTGGTTGATGGAAACGCCTCTCTGGGAGGGAGGCATAGGCGTTAGCGTGGGGAGAAGGGGCGGCTTCCTACCACCCAGGGGGTCCTGTCCGTTTCCTCCCTCGTCTTCACTTCGTTACGTTCCCATCCCCTTTTTGCTGCCCAGATTCAACTAACGCTTTACACGCCAGATGGTTTGGATGCATCACCCCTCTATCCTCACAAGCCGGCGAGGAAGGACGGAGGAATCGAAGAGCCCATGTAACGAACGCAAAGCTATAACGCGTGTGGGTGGCAGAGCCGCGCTTTGCACCGAGGCCTCCCTGGCTCCAGAGCCCGCACCCTCCGCCCGGGTACCAGCTCCCACCCCACGGCGCCTCCCGCTCCGCGTTCCAGCCACCTCTGCACCTGACCCAGGATGGGGCCTAGTGGGGGCCCGGACATGGCCTGGCCTGCCCGCACGATGGTCCGGATCACGCCACCGGCCTCGGGCTTCCTGAGGGCCCGAGTGGCCCGGTTCAGCTTCGACATGACGCGGGATTCCCGGCCTTAGTTACACCTTAGGGCAACAGCAAGAGAGACGGCTTTGGGCGCCGCCATTCTGGGTCAGAGGTCAAGGGTCCTCGCGTCAGGTGAAGCCAACAAAAAGCCTCATTGTTTTGGCCCTTCTACTCTCCAACTAGTAAAGCAAGGAGAGTAATAGGAAGGAAAAAACCTTTTAACTCGCCATCTGAAGATAGGGAAGGACTGAATGGTTCAGATACACACATTCCGCCTGCAGAGCACATAGGCAGTACCTCGGACAGCTAAACTGGAGGAGGAGGAGGACCTTAATGCCGCACAGCATTGTGGGCATGGTGGTTTTGACCGCTTATGCCAATCTCTCACATTGCTATGCTCTGAGGCGCCATCTGCTGGACACAATTATAATCCGTGGGTTTGAAAGGAAAGGAGAGCTTCTCAGGCGTGGGAATCTCTTTACTGTCTGAACCCGTTTCCTCACCAGTTGTTGAAAGGCACCATGGTTAAGACTACAGACCCTGGAAGCATACTGCCCTGTTGCTCCCCATGCTGGCCGTGAACTTGTTCGAGTGACTTATGTTCAGTTTCCTCTCCCTGTACAATGGGGGTTATAATATGTAGACACAGTTCTAGGGATTGTTGTGAGGATTGAGTTAGGGAGTATGTTAGAACAATGCCTGGCACCTGGTGAGCATGCGCTGTTAGCAGTACAGTGAGGACAAAACCTTCCAAGAGCTGTTGTGAGGCTTAACATGTTTGATACATCATCTGTGCCCAATAAAATAAAATAAGCCAGCATCTTATTACATCATTTAATTTTGTTTTTTGAGCTCTTGCTACATTCCAGGCACGGTGCTAAGCACTTTAAGGGCAATATTATCTCATTTAATCCTCACAATGGCATGCGGCACATTATTTTATTATACCCCTTTTACAAATGAGAACACTGAGGCACAAAAAGGAGGTCAAGAACACCCACTCTGAATGTGACAAGGCTGGGAAATGAATATTGGTATCACCTGACTCTAGACCTTGTGCCATTTACCATGACTATATTGCCTCATCTAGTAAAAGGAAATAATTTGGTTAAACCACATTGTAAATTGTGAGATTTTATTATTATGAATTCTTTTTGGACTTCCACTAATTAAATGTGATTATTCTTGCCTCTGAAATCTAGCAAGTTCTTTATTAGCACT
This sequence comes from Cryptoprocta ferox, assembly GCA_028646485.1. Lineage (NCBI taxonomy): Eukaryota > Metazoa > Chordata > Mammalia > Carnivora > Eupleridae > Cryptoprocta > Cryptoprocta ferox. The sequence continues at coordinate 5,636,952 of CM053575.1, read as the reverse complement.
CAACCTCATTAGCCTTAGCAAGACTCTGGAATCAAGCTGGCTCTTGTTTTGTTTTGTTTGTTTTATTTATTTTTGAGATAGAGAGTGCCAGCAGAGGAGGAGCAGAGAAGGGGGGATGGCGGACAGAGGATTCAAGGCAGGCTCTGCGCTGACAGCAGTGAGCCTGATGAGGAGCTTGAACTCACCAACCATGAGATCATGACCTGAGCTGAAGTCAGACGTTCAGCCACCCAAGTGCCCTAGGCTGGCTCTTTGATTTATTAGTTGTTAATACCTTGGGCAAAATAATTTACTTGCTAGTAACATGGGACTAATACCAACCTCACAGGAAATCAGTTAATTTAGTTAAAGTACTTAGAAGAGAGCCTGGCCCAGAACAAGCCAGGGTAGGTATGATTTATCTTTGGGTGCCCCACACTGCCCAGCCTTTATTTTCAAATTTATTTACAAATAAAGGTATGAATCCTTTCTAAATGAAGGAATCAGAAAACAGTTGGGCACGGCAGGTACCCAGGGAGCCAAGAATGTAGCCTGGCATAAACTGGGCTTCATTGTCAGTTTCTACTTCTTGTCAATGAAAGGGTAGTTTTAATTATTCCAGCTGTTACAGATTATAAAGAAGCAATTCCCTAGTTTTAGAAATGTGCGAGGTCAGAGAGTTCAGCGGTGAAAATGAGGTGCGACAGGTGAGTGAATGGGGGTCGGATCACACAAGCCTTGTCAATCCTGTTAAGGTGTGTGGCTATGCAGTAGAAGTCATTGAAGAGTGTTAAGTGGTTGCATTTTGAAAGGTGACCTTGGCTTGGGTATGTAGAGAGATTGCAGGAGGGCAAGGGTGGATGCAGGAAGACCCATTAGGCTAGGGCAGGAAGACAGTGGAAAGACATCGGTGGCTTGAGACCAATTCGAGAGATACTTAGAAGACAGAAATCTAGTTTAGTCAATAAAGACTTGTGCAGTATGTACTGTGTCCATCTTTATGAATAGTAACTCATGTAAACTTCATTACAATCCTGTGAGGTAAAGGTGCTATTATCATCCCCACTTTACAGATTAGGAAACTGAAACCCAGACAGGTTAAGTCACTTGTACAAACTTACGCTACTAGAAAGTGGCAGAGTCAGAATTTGAATCCAGATCTTTGGCTCTAGTATCTCTGCACTTGACCGCTCCCTAGGCTGCCTTGCCAATTAACAGAACTTTGCGCCTGATGGGTAATTTGTCAGGGGAGAGGGAGAGAGGCATCCAGGGTGATACTCAAGATTCTGGCATGGAAAGTTTGGGTAAATGAATGATAAGATCTTTCACTCTTTGTGTTGGAACACAGATGCTGTAGGTGCAGATGGAAGACTGTGAGTTGGGTTAGGGGGTGTAGTATAAGCCCTGGCAGCTGGTTTCTCTTTTTTGTAATGTCAGTGCCTGACTTAAGCTTTGATTCCAGAGGTATCCACTTCAAGGATACATCCATTTCAAAGATGCCTATCTAAACACATTGCCAGCCACATGTCTAGATAAAAAGATCCAGGTCAAGGCCCCATCTCCTCCTGAGGCTCCTCTGTTTTAGAGATCAGATCTTGGTAGCTGGGCATTTGGGCTGTTTGATTTTACTCTTTGGGTGCTTTCTATTCCAGCTCTTCCATTTTATTTATTTTTTTAATTTTTTTAAATCTTTATTTATTTTTGAGAGTGAGACAGAGAGAGACAGAGCATGAGGGGAAGGGAGAGGCAGACACAGAATCGGAAGCAGGCTCCAGGCTCTGAGCTGTCAGCACAGAGCCTGACACGGGGCTCAAACTCACAAACTGTGAGATCATGACCTGAGCTGAAGTCAGACATTTAACCGACTGAGCCACCCAGGCGCCCCCAGCTCTTCCATTTTAAATTCACCAATAAATAGTGAGCCTGTGACACTCTAGGCCCCACCCTGGACTCCAATAAAAGCAGAACCCAAGGTGCTCCCCTCTTCTCTCTCTCTCTCCCTCTGCTATGTGGCCCCAAGTGTGGCATGTAATTTCCAGGACTTGTGAGTAATAAACCTTTCCTCCCCTCAAAGTTCCCTGATGGTTATTGCTGAGGGCATCTTGCATTCATAATAGAAACCACAAGGGCCAGTCCAGCCACAGCATTGGTTGTCAGTAGCTAAGACCAGCACACAGCAGGGGTGCCTGTGGGCCATCCAGCTATAGAGCCTGGTCTGGGAGGGAAGCCTGAGCACAGAGACTGATAGTCCTTGGGGCCAGGGCCAGGAGTAATATCACCCAAGGAGGAGAGAAGAGAAGTCAGCATTTAAAGAGGGGAAAGAAGAGAAGAGAGAGTGAGCAAAGGAAACCAAGAAGGAGCAGCCACAAGTTAGGAGAAGGCCAGGAGATAAGGCATCTGAAGCTGCAGGAGAAAAGTTTGAGAAAAAGAAGTGAAGAAGTGGAAGCCAAGCTCAAACTGAGCCTGTGCCCAGCAGAAAATGAAAAAGCCTGGACAATATGTTACAAGTAGGGGGCTTTATCCTGTGACCCCCAGTGTACATGTTATAGAAAGATTCACTGGGCTGCAAGGAGGAGGAGAACAGAGGGATGTGGGATGACATGGAGAGAGACTTAGGAGGTCCCAGCTACAAAGCCTGTAGCCAACTTTCCAGGTGAGTAATGGGCCATGGAAAAGCAGTTAAGGCCAGGGGTTAGTGGGTGGTTAATCCCTTTTCCCAAGGAGGCAGCAAGACCTTAGAGAGGGCACAGCTGTTTAGTGACCAAGGCATGCTTGGCAGAAATGCCTGTGCCCTTGGTCAGCAAAAAGCCTCCTGTGCCTTCAAGTGTGAAGGGGAGAGAGCAGAGAAGCCACCAGCCCTAGAGGGAAAGGCTGACCAGGCCTTTTTAGGGTGGAGGTCCAGTTGGGCCATCTCATAGGGGACCCCTGTGAAAAGACAGCATTGGGTGCCAGTTGTGCCCTGCTGGGATATAGGGAAGGAACTCTGAACTTCCACCAGTAGAAAGAGGGATGAAGTTGAATCGGAGAAAAGTAAAGTTCTGTATCTTACATGCCGGAAATATGAACAGGGATCTGTACCTGTCACACAAACAATGCTCAGGCCTGTTCCTGGCATCCTGGGAGGCCCCTGGAGCAGCTGAGAAGGGCAGGCAGAGAAGGAGGAGGCAGAGGGAGAAGAAGTAAGCTGAGCTCCCTTCAGCTTTTGATTACAAATATAGGGAGTTAGGGATCTAGAACTGCCCACATATAGCTCACCCCTCTCCCTTAGCCCCCACGTTCAATCTGTCCCTAATCCCGCCCACTTATGTCCCCACAACTCCCACCAATCCTGCCGTCTCCTCGGTGACTGCCAGAGAGCAGGGCTGACATCCAGGTTCTGCCTCTCCCAACACACACTTCTCCCTGACTGTGTGACTTGAGGCAAGTCTCTTCACCTGTCTGGGCCTCAGTCTTCTTCACTGTGGAATAAGAATAATAAAGGTATCTACCACACAGGACTGTTGAGATAATTTAACATGATTACCTGGCAGGGTACTTAGCTCAGGCCTGGCTCAAGGGATATGGTAAGCACTCTATGAAAGCCTACTATTAGTATTGTCAGTTCAGACGTCATTTTTTCTTGGCTGGACACTCAAGGCAGCCCCCACTATGGCCTCTCTGCCTCCATTCTTGCCCCTCTAGTCAATCGTCTCCAACTCAGCCAGTGTCAGGTCCCTGTCTAAAATTTTTCAATGGTACCTACAGCTTCTTTTCACAGAGTGTGGGTCTTGGTCCATCTGAGACACTCCTTAAAGTTCAACTTTCTGGGATCTCTCTCCAGTATCTCAGGAGATCTTGCTAAGACTCATCACTCTACAAACCAAAGCTTGGTATGGGATCCAAGGCCCTGGAGCTATCCCCTGCCACCTTCTCTAACCTGATACTCCTTACCTCACCCTCTGACCAACCACAGAGTGTACAGTTCCCTGATGCCCTGAATTTGCCTGTCCCTCCCCATTTGTAGATGTGCAGGCTTGGACACTCCTTCTCCCTTCTCCTCCTGACTCCTTCTACCTCCCTATCCCTCAGGAAGGCATGCCTGTTATGTGCTAAATGACCTTCCTTCCAAAGTAATATCTTGAAGATCTAACCTCCAGTACCTCAGAATGTGACTGTGTTTGGAGATAAGGCCTTAAAAGAGGTAAGTAAGTTAAAATGAGGCTTTTAGGGTGGGCTTTCACCCAATCTGACTGATGTCCTTATAAGATGAGATCAGGACACAGACATGCACAGAGGAAAGACCATGTGAGGACATTGCAAGAAGGTGGCCATCTGGAAGCCAAGAAGGTTTCTCAAGAGAAACCAGAGCTGCTGACATCTTGATCTTAGACAAGCCTTTTTAAAAGCTAGCATTGCGGCCTATCAGTGGGTTCCTAAATTGATTTCGTGAGTTCAACCAACATTTTTAATGAAATAGAATAGAGGAAAAAAAATAGCCGAGTATATGGCATGCAGTAACGATACATATTGTCTCATAACGCTTGTGTTTCCCTTGTGTGCTTGTGTGTGTATGTTGGGCCACATTAAAAAAATATTTCTTATTAATGTCCATCAAGAAAGAAAGAAGGAAAGAAAGGAAGGAAGGAAGGAAGGAAGGAAGGAAGGAAGAGAAGAGAAGAGAAGAGAAGAGAAGAGAAGAGAAGAGAAGAGAAGAAAGCCACTATAGTTTTAGCTGGAACGAGTCCCTGCCGGTTCAAATTGCAGACTGTGAGGGTTTGGTTGAACCAGCTCATCTTATTTTAAACATTTTCATTATAAAATATCATAAACAAACAAATATCCTATACAACATAAATATAGTTTACCAAACTATTATAAAACAAGTACCCAGGTGATTTCACTCAGTCAAGAAACTGAACAGCACCCTGGACAGCACCCTAATACTTCCCCATGTTCTCCTGCCCAATTATGATCACCTTTCTGATTTTTCTGATTTTTGTGCTATTGACTTCCTTGACTTTTTTTTTTTTAATTTCTAACATTTCCTTTCTCTTGATATACACCTAGGAGTGGAATTGCTGGCTCATGTGGTAACTATGTTTAACTGCTTGAGGCACTGCTGGACTGTTCCTAAGCAGCTGCACCATTTTACATTCCCGCAAGCAGTGTGTCAAGGTGGCAGATTCCCCACATCGGGATAACGCCTGCCTGCTTTTGTCCCAGTCTATGGGTCATCTTTTCCTGTTTCTTTGCATGAATTGTATTTTTTTGTTGTTGGAAACTGAAGATTTTAATTAATATATTGTAGCAACTCAGTACTAGTCCACCCCCTCCAGGGCTTGTTATTGTTATATGTCTGTTTAGTGACTGGCTGGATTATTTTAGTGAAGTCTATCCCCTCCTTCCCACAGTCTAAATATAAAGCCCCTGTCATTGGTCCTCAGGAAGTGCAGCCTTGGGTATTGCTACAGTCACCCCGGGATGACAGTGGTTTGGGCAGGGCTCTCTTTGACTGAGTCTTCCCCTGGCTACACCCAGCTGTTAATGCCAGCTGAGTCCTCTGTTGTTTTCAACAATGAATGTCCTGGGACCTGAACTGCCCCATTAACTGATCCAGTCAAATTTGGACTCTTTGAAAGAATAGAGTTTGGACCCCTGAATCTACCCGATTCAGGTTCAATCTTTTCTCAGCCCCCATTCCCACTTACAACAGGGCCTCAAAGGCAGAGCTCCTTCCCCTCTCCAAATCTCTCAGCCCAGAGAGTTCCTTGTTGTTGCTGTTGTTGTTTTCAGCATCTTTTCTGTTTTGATACACTAATATTCTTCCAAACCGCTTATGCCAGTCCCTTGTCTTCAGACAGCTGAACCCAAGAATTGAAGAAATAAAGATTGTATCTTGTTCTTTTCTTTGTTACTTTTTTTTCCCAATAGGGTCAAGATCTAGGCTGAAGAGAGAAGGGAGGGGTTGATTTCAGAAAAATACTGCAAATTTTTATCCCACCATAGGTAAGTGCTATTATTGTTCTCATTTTATAAATAAAGAAGATGAGATCTAGGGAGATTGGGAAGCTGGAGTTCTTGAGACAGAGCCAGAAGTCAAGGCTGGAAGTTGGGTACTTGTGTCTGTTGGCAGTGTCTCAACTCTCCCTTCCTCTCCCCCACCTGGGCGATGCTGGGGCCAAGCCCACACCAGGCTTCCAGAGGTCCCTTGTGGTCTGGCTGTGCTCACCATGCAGCTCTGGCGCCAGCGGACTAAACCACAGGAGAAATCTCTGCGTCCTGCAGTACCCTGCAATCTCTCTCAGTCCTTCCTGCCTGCAGTCTGGTGTCAGATGGTAGCACTGGGGCTCTGATCAATCCTCAGCTATGTACTTGCCTGGCTGTGTGACCTGCGGTGAGTATCTCTTCTCCCATCCCCTGAGCTTTAGATTCCTCATCTGTGACCTGGGGATTCTAGTGGTTATTGAACATGTGTTCATTGAGGATCTGCTCTGGCAGACAATGTGCTGGAAGCTGGGAATGCAAAGGGGAGTGAGACTGTCCCAGTGTCCCCGTGTCCCACGGTGGGTGTGCTGGGTGTGCGTACCTGGCATGGGGGTGGGCATATTGCAGGCATTCGGGGAAGGGAGCTCTCCTGTGGTGCAGGATTTGCATGATTTGCTGCTGACAGCCCGGCAGTCCAGCCTCCTCTGTGGTGGCCTCTCAGGGAGCCTCTCTTTGATTAATGAGTGCCTTTGTCCCTAAAGGACGTGCTGCTGGCTGCCTTCATGTTTCATCCGGCTGCTAGGGCCCCCAAACAGTTGGCAAAGCAGTTGGTATCATGGACTATTTTTAGGTGGGGGAGTTAGTGGGGTGTGTGGATGTGGTGGGGCCCAGGGGGAGTCCAGGAGACAGGGAGCTTCACAAGCAACAAGATGAGGGGAGAGCAGGAAGGATGCTCTCTCTGAGGAATGTGTGCGCAAACTTTCACATCTCCTTCATGACTGGGGTCAAAGACCACCTCCTCTGTACAGCCTTCCTTGATTTCCTCAAATGCACCAAAGACTCAGGTTAAGGGTCTACCCTCTGGTCTTCCCCCAGCTCTTGGTTATGGTTCCACACATACTGAGAAATAATGCGCTGTAGGGATCTTATCTGAGGCATCTCTGGGTCTCTCCTGCTCTGCATCTCTGAGTCCCATCCTGCCATTCCTCATCATAACAACAAGGTATAGAATAGAAGTTAGGAGTCCAGATGTTGGAGTCACACAGTTGAGATCTATTCTTGGCCCCCTTCTAGCAAGATAACCACGACCAAGTTAGGTTTGCACAACTGTTTCCTCATCTGTAAAATGGGTGATTATCGTGCCTGCCTCCTAGAAACTAAAGGGCTTATCTTGCTCAAAGCACAGAGCATAATACCTGGCATAGACTGACAAATCTCTTGCAAGCCCAGGCCGGGAAGGAACTGCACCCTCCAAAGCCCCCCTTGTGGCTTCTCCGGTATGGTGTGCGTGCTAGCGGGAAAGAGGGAGGTGTTCCCCAACACCCCGGGGCCTAGAGCCGGCCAGAGGCAACCCAGCGAGAGAGTGGGGAGAGTGGAGGAGAGGGGCTGAAGACAGGTCTGCGAGTCTAGTCAATTGTAGCATTTTCCCTCAGTCTCCCTGCGAACGCACACCCCCTCCTCCGACTCCGCTAGTATTTTCCTTCTCTCCTTCCCGCCTCCGCTGCTCTCTAATTCTGCGGCTACCCCAGATGGGAAGCGGGGTCTCGGGGGGACGGGGCGGGGGGGCGGACAGCAGGTGAATAGTCCCCCGCTCAAGGTGGGGAAAGGGGCCTCCCGCGCAGTACAAAGTCTCCGGCTTGCGGTGGGGGAGGGGGCGCCCGTGTCTCTGGGAGAACCCGGAAGTCCCCAGAAATGAGGGCGGGGCCTGGGGGAGCCTGAACTGGGGGGGGGAGTGGGTCTCACAGATACAGGGGAGTCCCCGAACCAGTGAAGATGGGGTAGGGAGTTCCTGAGACGGAGTGTGGGCGGAGCTTCCCAGTGTGTGGGGGCGTGGCTACTGAGGGGGCGTGGTCTCCCAAGAGGGGGCGGAGCTCTGTTGACGGGCTCAGCTTCGCCGCAAGGGGCGGAGTCTAGGGTAGGGCGGGGCTCTAGGGGCGGGGCCTCGGGGCAAGGGGCGGAGCGTAGCGGTTCGCGCTCGCCCCCTCCCCCGGCCCCGGGTGTCCCCGTGACGAGGCAGCGCGGAGCCGCCGCGGGCCGGGCCCATCCCGCCGCAGCGGCCCCGGGGCCGAGCAGGGGCGAGGCGCGGAGGGAGCGGCGCCCAGCGGGGCCGGGAGCGCGGCCAGGTGAGACCGCCGGGGCGGAGGGGGCGGGGGCTGCGCCGGGCGGGCCCCAGCGGGCGCGGGGGGCGTGTTTGCGTGTCGGAGGGTGGCAGGGGGAGTGTGTCCGAGGGCTGGCGCAGGGGGCTGTTTGCGCGCTCGCGGGTCCCGGTGGGCTCTGCGTCCGTCCCGGCACTGCCCGCGGGGCTCGGGGTGTGCGGGACTGTGTGCGCGCGCGCGTTTGTGGCCGGGGGCCGCCGGGGGTGTATCTGCGTATGCGCTGGGCCGTCATTGTGCCTGCCCCGGCGCAGTCCCTCCTGCGCGGGGATGTTTTCCGAACAGGCTTCCTGCGGAGACTGGCTCTGCTGCAGCCCCAGCCGGAGGGGGGAGCGCCGCCCCCACAGGCCTCCGGAGACCCGGGCGGCCCTGGGACTGCAGACAGACACCTGAGGGAGGGAGGAGGCGCGCACCCGGGAGGGGTCCGGAGGCCCGCCCGCCGGGCGAAGCCAAGATGGGGAGACTGAGGCAGATGCACGGGGAGGGGAAGGTGGCCAGACAGGCGGACGTGAGGAGGAGGGTGGAAAGAGAGACGGCGAAAAGGACAGACCCGGGAGGACAGAGAGTCATTGAGGAAAAGACGGACAGAGGCCTAGACCTGCAAGGGGGCTGAATGATTAAGATAAATAGATTCCAAGAACCCGACGGAAGGGTTACTCTGAGGCCCCGGGGCCAAGAGCCAGGCCCAGGAACTGAGTCTAAGATGAGGAATAAGGGTCCTCTAACTCTTGAGGTGTCTCTCTTCCAAGCACATCCCAGACTCTGGGGTCCTAGCCAGAAAGAAGCCTCTGGCCCCCCCAGGTTGGTCCACTCCTCTGGCCCCACCACATATCCTGACCCTCTGATTGTGGGGCCCTTCCCTCTTGATTCCATCCCACCCATTTCCCTTCCCCGGTATCCCAGCAACCCCGGGGCAGTTTAAAGGAGGCAGAGGTGGAGTGGTTGCCATAGCAACAGAGGTGGTGAAAGGTCACTCTGGCCTTTGCCTAGGTGGCCCTGGCCGCAGGCCTGAGCTGGCATTGAGGGGGTTGGGATGAGAGGTTGCAAAATTCTTTTTCTCCTCTCCCACTCTGCCCAGAATGGTGCTAGAAGGAAACCCTGAAGTGGGGTCTCCCCGAACCTCAGACCTCGGGCACCCAGGGACCCAGGGCTCTTGTGGCCTCTCTTCTCCTGGTGAAGATGCGCAGCCAGGCGAGGAGCCCATCAAGTATGGCGAACTCATCGTCCTGGGGTGAGCGACCCCGGCCCGGGTGGGGCAGGGCACCAGGCATCCCCCAGGGCAAGCAGACCAAGGGCCCCAGCTCTCCCCGCATATGACCTTCTGCTGTTTGTCCCTCCTCACCTTCCCAGCTGAGAGACAGGGCTGACCAAACCCACCTCAATTCCTGTTATTTTATCTTCCCATTTTTAAAATAAATTACTGAGAAAACTCTTAACTGCCCACCTAAGTTTCTGATCAGAAAAAAAAGCAGCACCCTCTGCCTTTCATAAAGCACCTGGTATATGTAGTCTGGGGTGAAGACCTCTGCAAAAATGCTTGGTTCAAATCCTGCCTCTGCAAGTAGCTTAACTTCCCTGTGCCTCCATTTTCCCATCTTACAAACAGGGATAGTAATGATACCTCAGAGGTTTTCAGAGGAAGGAATGAGGTGATTTCTGTAAAGCACGTAGAACAGTGCCTGGCACAGATCAAGTGTTCTGGGAGGCAGGCTTGTGCCAAGCCCTTTCATGGACATTATTTCATTTCAATCTTCACAAAGATGCTGTGAGGAAGGAGGTGAGGAAACCGAGGCTCAGAGAGGGGAAGTGACTGGTCCAAGGGCACACAGCTGGTAAGTGGCAGGGCTGGGATTTGGACCCAGGTCTTTCTTACTCCAGGTCTAGTGCACTTTCACTAAGCCACAGCTGACCCTCAAGCTACAGATGAGAAAACCGAGGCCAGGAGAGAGGAAGCAATGTGAGTTGGTGGTGGCTGGGTAGACCTCATCCCTTCCTGGTCTCCGCCTGACCAGGATTCCAGCACCAGCCACTTAGCTCTGCCCCCAGGCACAGATCCCTCTTCTTCCTTCCCCATCCACACCTCCTTGTGGCCTCTCTCTCTGCCATCTGCCCTGAAGAAAATATTTGATAAGCTACGCTGTTATTGTGATTATTTGGAAATAATAGTGGCTACTGTTTGCTGACATGTACACACCATGTGCTTTTTTCCTAATAATAATAGTGAACATCTATCAAGGGCTTGATGTATATCCGTCGCACTTTGTGCCAGGCATTTTTTAAATGCTTTATCTCATTTAGTTCTCGCAATGAACCTTCGAGGTAGGTCCTGGTTAATTAGCACCATTTTACAGAGGTCATGTGATAAGTGGAAGAGTCAGAATTTAAGCCAGGCCCATCTGAGCCCCGAGCCCGTGTCCTAAACTGCCCCACACCCCAGAGGTGGGAAGAATTTGCAGGGCAAAAGTGATGCCTCTCTCAGGGATGCTTGCATGATAAGAGCAGCTGCTTGGTGTCCCAGAGGAAGGGAGGCTTTCCAGTTAAGGGTGAGGTCACTGATGGGGGGGAGTGCAGACCTAAGGGTATAGGCCCTCTTGACAGCTGTTTATTCTCTGTAGAGCAGTGAAGCCCCACATAGATTACAGAGCCACCTGGAGAGCATATTGAAATATTCATTGACAGGCCTGTCCGAAACCTACAGAATCAGAATCTCCATGGGTACAGCCAGGGAATCTGTATTTTAATAAGCTCATGAAAAGACTCTGATTCAAGTAGTCTTTATCTGTATTTGGCAACTCTTCATCCTGGGACTGTCTGCTCCAAATCCCTCCATAGCCCCCTAGTCTTCCAGAATAAAGTCCAGGCTCTTAAGCTTGGTGTTCAGGGCCCTTCCACCAGCTTCATCTTCCTCTTCTGCAGCTTACCACCCAAATCACCACTCCCTGATCTCACGAAACCCTGCCAGCCTCATGGCCTTTGCTTGGGGCGAGTCTTCCCTCGGGAAGGGCTTCTGCAAGAAAGGCCGGAGTCAGACGACCCGAGTTCAGATCTCTGACTTTTTCACTTACTAGCGTGGGACCTCAGGCAGGTCATTTTACCTCCCTGAGCCTCAATTTTTCTCATTTGTAAAATGGGAAGAAAGGTACTTGCCTGGCAGGACATTGCACAGATTCCATTAGGTAATTAATAACGTGAAGCACCAGGAACACGGGAGGCTCCAGTACATGGCAGTAATCAAGGCTGTGACTCACCCCATCTTTGCCTTCCACAATCACTCCCTCTGGAAAAGAGCTGCAAGGAAGGTAGAAATTTGACATGTATGGATATATGGAGGTGGTGGCATTGTGGGTCTATTTTTTCTTTCTTTTTTCTTTCTTTCTTTTTTTCTTCCTTCCTTCCTTCCTTCCTTCCTTCCTTCCTTCCTTCCTTCCTTCCTTTCTTTCTTCTTTCCTTAAAGTTTGTTTATTTATTTTGAGAGAGCAAGAGAGAGTGAGCATGAGCAGGAGAGGGGAAGAGAGAAAAGGAGAGAGACAGAGAAAGACAGAGAGAATCCCAAGCAGGCTCTGCACTGTCAGCGCAGAGCCCAACGCAGGGCTCGAACTCATGAACTGTGAGATCATGACCTGAGCCGAAACCAAGAGTCAGATGCTTAACCAACCAAGCCACCCAGGTGCCTCTCTGTTTTTTCTTTCGTTCTGGTTTCCAGTTATACGTGTGGTGTAATAAATGACAGTTTGCTATAAAGGTGAATCCTTTCCAGTTCTTCAAGGCCCCATAAAGGTGCTCCCTCTTCCAAAAACCCGATCTGAGGCCAGAATTCCCTTCTCCTGACTCTGGGCCTATGGTGCAGTTGTGCCCAGGTTCCTTGAAAAGCTCAGGACCCCCACTCCCCTGTCACTGAGGGCACGGAACTGACCTGTGGTGTGCCTCCGACACCACCCCCACCCTCCAGCATCTGGCCACGCATGGCTCAGGCATCCAGGAAACACTGGTTAATTGAATGAAAGGTCTTTTGTAGCTACTCTGCTCCTCACCCTACTTCCCAAAGGCGCTGATTTGATATAGTAGGGAGGGTCCTCTAGTTTCAGATGGTTCTAGTGTTTGTTACAGTAGAATCTGCCCAGAAGCTAGTAGTTCCTCCAAATCTCTCGGGGGCTCACTTTCTATTTCTCTCTCTCTCTCTCTCTCTCTCTCCCTCCCTCCCTCCCTCCCTGCAATTCCTTCTTTTTAACCCTCCACATCCACAGCTACAATGGGTGTCTGGCAAGTGGGGACAAGGGCCGCCGGAGGAGCCGCCTGGCACTGAGCCGCCGGCCCCATGCCAACGGAGTGAAGCCAGACGTCATGCACCACATCTCCACACCACTCGTCTCCAAGGCAAGCAGCCTGTCCCAGTAGACCTGGACAAAAGTGTTGTGCTCCCTGCCCAAATCCCAGGTCCTCAGCCCTCCCAGTCCTGTTTGCCCACAGGCCTGCTGGAGCGGGGGAGCCCACTGTGTCTTCACTCTCTGCCTTGGGCTACCAGGGAAGTGGTGCTGAGGGGATCCCCTGCAGTGCACAGCGCTCTACAGTTTGCAGAATGTTTCTTTGATGACCAGACCAGCCATTGGATAGAAATGATCAGCATAATTTAGAAGCAGCCAAAGCTCAGAGAAGGGATGTGACAGTCACACAGCAATGGCAAAGGAAAAGCCTTTGGCTTCAGAGTATTTGGGTTAAGACACACGCTGTCCTGTTTCCAACTGTGTGACTTTTGGCCAGTCTCTTCTCCTCCCTGAGCTGTGGTTCCCTCAGCGGTGCGACAGTCATACTGCCTGGGTCAGATCCCAGCTCCATCACTTACTAGCTGGACGACTTTGGGCAATAAAATGGGAATAATAATGAGGCCTCCCTCTTGGGGTGGCTGTAGGGGTCAGAGAAGACAACCCAAGTATAGTGCCAGCTGCACAGGACATTCTCTGCAAGGACAGAGCTGCCCCTTTGCTGGGATTGGCCAGTGGGCTTTGGATTCCGACTCCTGGCTCAGAGGCTCACACTTCTCCTGGCCACATACCTTGGGAAGTGACTTTTCCTTTCTCCCCACCAGGCATTGAGTAACCGTGGCCAGCACAGCATCTCGTACACACTGTCCCGGAGCCACTCGGTCATAGTTGAGTACACACACGACAGTGACACAGACATGTTCCAGGTATGCTCAGGCCCGTCTGCAAGCTTCTTGGCCGCTGAGCCACCAGGCTTCAGCGTGCAGCACTGCAGGCCCTCCAGGGGGACCCTGGAGGACTGAAGGCCATGGTGAGGGTGTTTTGGGCAGGGGGGGGAATCAGTTTTCAGATGAGGAAGCAGGATGTCCTATGAGAGGGCTGTTGACTTCCTGGAGTCACACAGCAAACCAGGGGCCATATCAAAATTTAAAACCCAAGACCAGACTTCCAGGCCCCAGGAGGCCATACAGCTTAAGAGTTCAGAGTGTGGTGCGACAGTCATACTGCCTGGGTCAGATCCCAGCTCCATCACTTACTAGCTGGACGACTTTGGGCAAGAGTCACTTAGTCTCTCTGGGCCTCAGTTTCCTCATCTGTACAGTGGGGCCCACAATATACCCACTCCATGTCATTATTGGGAAGATTAGCTGAGAAATTGCCCATGAAGTGCTTAGCATGGTATCTAGTAAATTCAAAAAATTCGCTATTTGCTGCTAATGTTTGAGCACTCCCAGACCGTGGCTATTACCTTTTCACTGGTCTATCAAAAAAAAAAAAAAACCAACTCATTTTTATTGAGTGGGGGAGACAGAGAAGCCCCAGATCCTAGCAACTGGATCTGGAGACCCCAACTGAGAGCCCAGAGTGCTTGGGGGATTGGGATGCTACTGCCCCCTCCTCGCCGTTTGGTGACCTCGCGTGCAGAGCAGCTCCTGGGAACCCTGGGGTACAAGCCTGTGGGATTGAGCTGTGCACAGCAGCCCTGTGCTCACCCTCCTCTTCCTCACAGATCGGCCGCTCCACTGAGAACATGATCGACTTTGTGGTAACAGACACATCACCTGGAGGAGGGGCTGCCGAGGGCCCCTCTGCCCAGAGCACCATCTCCCGCTATGCCTGCCGCATCCTCTGTGACCGCCGGCCGCCCTATACCGCCCGCATCTATGCTGCTGGCTTCGATGCCTCCAGCAACATCTTCCTTGGAGTGAGTGAGCCCCCCAGGCAGGGACCGGCACTCTATCTGAGAGTGAGCAGAGGAGTAGGGTGGGGAGGGGCAGTGTCCGGGGGTGATGGACCAGCCGGCAGTCATCATAACCGTGACCTATGCTGGCATTAGCAACGCCACTTAAAACCTGAGCACAGCGAGACTCCAGGAGTTCAGGTGATGCCCATGGCCATGCAGCACCCATTCCAGTCCTCTCTGGGCTACCTCTAACTGTGAGGGTATTAGGGCAGCATCCCAGGCTCGTGGCCTGCTGGGGGCCACTCGGGGATATGATCTGATCCCACGTGTGGTCCCAGGAGCGGGCAGCCAAGTGGCGGACCCCCGACGGCCTGATGGACGGCTTAACCACCAATGGGGTCCTCGTGATGCACCCAGCAGGCGGCTTCTCTGAGGACTCGGCCCCGGGTGTCTGGAGGGAGATTTCTGTCTGTGGGAATGTGTACACTCTGAGGGACAGCCGCTCAGCACAGCAGCGAGGGAAGCTGGTAGGTGGCCTGCCCCATCCCCACACCACCCCCCCACCATCCTTCCCAGCCCCTTCCCCCGATCTCCAGCCCTCCTACACAAGGGAGCTCCTCCAACAGGCTCCATCTGGGGGTCACGCCCCACAGAGAGGACCAGACCAGGGGCTCCAAAATGTAGCCCAGGTCCCCGGGGTGAGGCGCGATACATGCACATAAACGCACTGTGCAGTAGCAGGTGGCTGTAGGGATGCCGGCAGCTTAAAAAATCCCAGCCTCTTATGAGGATGACACTTGGCCCATGTGTGAGCAGTTTATAGCCGAAAGTGTTGGCAGTTTGTAACGTGTCTCTCACATTTGGACGGATTTAGCTTTATTGTCCTCTACTAGCAGGAAGGGGCCCCTGGAGTAGTTCTGATAGAGGTGACAGTGGATGTTCCACGTGGCACAGATTAGAGAACTCATGTTAGGAGCCTGGACAGAGTCCTAGAGAGAAGGTAGGGGTCTGCCCAAGGGCATTGGGCCTCGCAGACCCTTTCTGGAGCCTGAGCACGCCCGGCAAGCAGATGGCAAAATCTCTGGGAAGAGCGTGGCTTCTCTTTCCAGAGCACCGATTCTACGGGGAGATTTGGAGAAACGTTCTCTTTAAAAACGATGGTTGTGAATATTTCACACGCTTGTTGAGTACCTACTAGGTTCCAGGCACTGTTCCAGATGTTTGCATTGGTTGATTCACAAGAACCACTTGACATAATGAGATGCAGACTCCATCTCAAGGATAAGGAAATTAAGACACAGAGAGGTTGAGTTACTTGACCAGGGACGCAAAGTTAGTAAACAGCGAAGCCAGGAGTCACACCCAGGCAGGCTAGCTCTAGAATCATGCCTTTTAACCGCAGCCAGTAGGACAGCTGCCTTGGGCTAAGCCCCCTGGTGTTTCTCAGATAGAAGAGTTTCCCACTTCTGCCCTCAGGGGCGAGCCTGGGGAAAACCTTGTTTTGGTCCAACTCTCCTGATCTGACAGATAAAGTGACCAAGGCCCACGTCCCACTGTGAGGGACAGTGCATGCCTGGGAGCACTGACTTGCCCTCCCACATGGGTTCTCAGGCCTCCTGGGTCCTCTGCCCCAGCCCAGCCCGCCCCATCGGTCCAGGGTGTTCTCTCCAGGGAGGTTCAGTGGGATGGACAGGTGGCTTGACTGGGGTGTCAGGTGGCTTGGCTGGGGTGACAGCTGCCCAACGGCCAGGAGTTCGAGGGCCTCTTGAGGAGTAAGGCCCTTCTGCTTTCTCTGGCAGGTGGAAAACGAGTCTAATGTGCTGCAGGACGGCTCCCTCATTGACCTGTGTGGGGCCACACTGCTGTGGCGCACGCCAGCCGGGCTGATGAGGGCACCCACGCTGAAGCAGCTGGAGGCCCAGCGGCAGGAGGCGAATGCAGCACGGCCCCAGTGCCCTGTGGGCCTCAGTACCCTGGCCTTCCCCAGTCCGGCCCGTGGCCGCACAGCGCCTGACAAGCAGCAGCCCTGGGTCTACGTCCGTTGTGGCCACGTCCACGGCTACCACGGCTGGGGCTGCAGGAGAGAGCGGGGCCCCCAGGAACGCGAGTGTCCTCTCTGTCGCCTTGTGGGACCCTATGTCCCCCTGTGGCTTGGCCAGGAGGCCGGCCTCTGTCTGGACCCTGGACCACCCAGCCATGCCTTTGCACCCTGCGGCCATGTCTGCTCTGAGAAGACTGCCCGCTACTGGGCCCAGACACCACTGCCCCATGGCACCCACGCTTTCCATGCTGCCTGCCCCTTTTGTGGGGCCTGGCTCACCGGCGAGCATGGCTGTGTCCGCCTCATCTTCCAGGGGCCACTGGACTAGGCTCTCCAGGGGCCCTGGCTGCCACGTCCACCTGCCCACCCAGGTCCCCCACCTTCTGCAGCCCAGAGGGAGCTCTGCATGTGGGACTCTACTTGCTGGCACATAGCCACACCGGATGGACACGTTGGATGGGCTGTGCTCCTCCCCTCTTAACTCTGGTCCCCAGAACCCCTACCCCAGTCAGAATGATGGGGCCCTCAGCACCAGCTCTGTCCGGGCTTTCCTGGGGTGTCCCACATCATGCCGCCTACACTGTGTCCCTGGGGGAGTGAAGGGGCCGTGGGCCCCTGACCCCCAGCTTAGGCTGGCTGTGCCCCGAGCCTGCCGACCCAGCTCCAGATATACTCACCCTGCTGCCGCCCTGGGTTCCTCTATAAACCTTGCTGCTCAGCTGCCCTCACAAATCCCGCGTGTCCAGCATGAGTGCAGTGCCGCCAGCCCCTGCATGGGTGACGGGTGGGCAGCAGGCTGGGATTGGCATCTGCTGATACTCACTGTGGGCTGGACTCTATGCCAAGTGGGCTCTGGGGACACAGAGACAATCAGACTTGGTTCCCTGCCCGGTAGAATTCACAGTCTAGTGGACGACAGACCAAATTACTGAATGACAGCACAGTTTCCTGTGTGCCAGGATCAGAGAATGGTCAAAGGCTGTGGAGCAGGTCTCACTAGAAGGCGGGAGGGTGAGGGAGGCTCGCGTGGGAACTCCCCACAGGAAGGGGAGTGTGCTGTGGGCAGGAGGGAGGCTGAGCCCAGGCTTGGAGGAGGAAGCAGGGAACTGGATGGCGGGGTTGAGCGGCTGGAGCAGTGGCTACAGGGAGGCAGAAGGGAGACTGGAGCAAGAGGTTGGGGCTGCGTGGATGGGGAAGATGCTGGATGGAGGCTTTAGAACCTCATTGTGGACAGTCAGGAGCAGAGGGAAGAGGGGGAGGGGACTCTCACAGAGCGCTGGCTGTGATAGAAGAGCTGCTACTACCAAGTGCCCACCATGCCCCTTGCTATGCTGCTGCTGCTAATAACTGTGTCAATGGAGCACTAACCAGGAGGTTTTGCTATTTAATCCTCACAATAACCCAGGGAGGAAGGTGTTACCATTTCTGTCTAAGATTCTGAGATTAAGGCACATGCGCCAAGTCATAGGGCTAGAAAGGATTCAAATCCTGGCCTCAGCCTGTCCCCCTCTCCATCACGCTGTGCTGCTTTCCTTGGACAGGGGTGGGAGAAGTCGGGAGGTAACAGGAACAGCATATGCAAAGGTGTGGCAGGGAAAATGCTTGATAACAGAGGAGCCGGGTCTAGAGGGGCAGAAATGAGGAATGAGGGGTGTGGATGTTGGGCTGGGGCCTGGTGGCCTTCGGTTGCCATGGAGACCAAGTCTGAACTGGACCCCCACTCATCTTGGCCAAGTGTCACTTCTCCCTGAGAGCCAAGGCAGCCTCAGTGTGCTGCTGGGGTTGCTTCCAGACCATTCCTGGGGGCAGCAAGCTTGAGAGACAGGTGAAGGTTCTGGAGATACAAAAATCTGTAAAAGGGGCTCTAAGTACAGGCCTGACCCGGGCATCATCCCCAGTTGAAGACAGCTGTTAGAGCCTTAGGGAGTACAGATTCCAAGGGGAGGGATCGGCCCTGGGCCACACAGCTGGTGGGGGCCACAGAGACCAGACCTAGGGCTCTTGAGAAGACAGAGGGCCCCTGTGGGTGGTGAAAAGGGGATGTGATGAGATTCGTGGGCATCAGACTGCCACAATGCGGGGGCCCAGATGGGGATGGGATGCTCAGGTGGATATGGGAGTACTGCAACACACACACCCACACACACCACTAGGAATCCAGCTCTTCCCAGTTGTTCTTTCTTCTGACCCTGTTGGGAACCAGGCAGGGGGATCCAGTGGGGAACCTTAGACTCTGAGAGAAGAGACAAGCAAAGAGTACAGTACCATCCCAGGGAGAACTCGGAGGTAGTGGTGGAGGATAATGCAGCCCTGAACTTGGCCCGGCTCTTGGAGCCTCAGTCCCCTCACCTGTCAAATGGAATAGCAGTTACTACGTCACCAGGTGGTTGTGACTGTATAGAGAGCACCTGTAACACAATAGGTACTTAATGTTACCTTCTCACATACCCCTCCTGCATTTCCGTGGGGAGGGCACGGCTGGGGATGGTCATGACTCCAGTGAGTGAATTGTTCCGTATGATCCTGTGTGTGTGTGTGTGTGTGTGTGTGTGTGTGTGTTGGGGCAAGTGGAGGGGACAGTGTGGTGGAAGGTATCAGTAAGGCTAGACTCTTGTTCAAGGACACCTGAGGATAGGCTGGGTGGCCTTAGGGAAGTCAGTGAACCTATTAGCCTCAGTTTCCCCATCTCCGGCAATGGGTAAGATGATATCCTATTGGGTTTTTGCAAGAATGAAATATCCTCCATGTCAAGCTACTAACACAGGACTTCATGTGCTCCTATTAACTGTGATCATAAAATCACAGCTTGGGTAAGGGTACCAGGAGTACTGGGATCTTTTGCTAGCCTGAGCTGCCCACTGGTGGCTGGAGAACACTACCTCCTTTACTGGTGCACATTTCAAATTCGCTCAAATCAAGGAAGTGTACCCATTTTACAGACAAATCTGAGACACAGGGAAGAAGAGGAATGACTTTCCGAAGGACATAGACCAATTTATTGAGCTCCTCCTTGTAATGATAATCATCAGAGCCAATAGTAAGTAGCACTGTTGTGGTCAAGCAGGGCCTTGGGCATTTTCATAAATGAGAAACTGGTGCCAATGGTGGGCAGACGCTGCCGTGGGCCTAGACACAGGTGTGGCAAAGGTGTGGCAGGGAGAGTATGTGGATTTCAGGTTCTCCCTTTCCCCAGTCCCTCTGGGCACAACACTAGGGGGCAGACTGCCGGCTCATCACTTCAGTCAGGGTTACAACATTCCTCGGAGTGGGATAAGTGTTAGCCCAGCCTGGTTTTCTGGCTGAGGAAGCCAAGTTCGGAGAGGTAAAGGGTCCCACCCCCCAAGGCCACACAGCCAGTAGGCAATGGAGGCCTGATTCGACCTCGGATGGCCTGGCCCCGCCCACACTGACTCTGGACCTTCACAGTGCTCCCCATTTAACCCAGGCCTGTCCCCAGCACTTCCCTGTCATGCCCCACCCAGGATATCCTCTTGTGAGTCCGTCTAGACGTGCAAAAGTGGACCTCAGGCCCAGCTTTGCTTTTCGGGGTCACAGGCAGCTTTCCGTTCCATCGAGGTATCCGGAAAGCATACCAGGCTTCTCGCCCCTTTGTGCCCAGGAAACAAAGGCTCAGAGATGTTTAGCAGTTGCCTCCCAGGCCCCTAGCGAGTCAATGGCGGGGCAGTGAAGCACTTGAGGGCGTTTCTCCGTGTCCCCGCAAGGGTGTGATCACCTTGGCCCAAGCCCAGCAGCTTGCCCTGTAGGGTCGCAGTCTCCTAAGCGTCTCCACCCCGACCCTCGATTCCAGTGAGGAAGAGGGAGCCACAAGACTTCCACTGTGCAGGTTCCCATGTGCAAAACTGAGGTGGGGGACCCAAAGCAAACCCGGTTGGGACCCGGGAGGGGGTGGGGAGTCCCTGTGCTCCGTACATGACACCCATGCCACCCTGTCCGGCTTCGGAGGGACCTTGACAGCCCAGTCTGCCGGGACTAGGCCGCGGCCAGGCCATCCACTCAAGTTCTAGGCGCCCGCGCGAGCACCCTCCCTGACAAAGGCCAAGGCAGCAGGGGCCGCCCCCGCGCGACCCTGTAGGGCCCGGGGGCGGGGAGAGGCGGGCCGGCGACTGCGCGGAGGCGCGCCTATTGGCTGGAGCTGACGCCCATCCGGGCCCCGAAGCCCGACAATTGGCCGCGGGGGGCGGAGTTCGCGGAGCCCCAATGAATGGGGGAGCCGGAAGCAGGAAGTGAGTTTGCGATCCGAGCAGCTGCTGCAGGTGAGGCGAGGTGCCCGGGTTTTGGGGTCACAATGCGTCATCCTCGGGGGACAGGGCGAGTCTGGACCGAACACAAAATCATTCTTTTTCTGCCTTCCATCCTGTACTCCTTCCGCATTCATTGTGGCCCCTATGCCAAGGAACCCTCCGGGCAGCAAAGAGTTAACCCGGGGAGAGGTCGGGGGGCGGGGGGGGGGGGAGTTAGTGCCATTGGAGCGGAGCGTCCGGAGGGGTGGGGAAGGGAGGGCGGTGTGGAAAATGCCCTGGATTGGGAGATCCCGGGTCCGAACGGGGCTGTGAGAGTTCGGTAAGTTTCGTGGCCTCTCTAAGCCTCAGCCTCTGCGTCTGTAAAATGAGTTTTCTTCCAGCTCCGAACTTCTGCGGCTCTGTGGCGCCCCTGGCCGAGCGCAGGGAGGAGGGTAGGAGGGTGGAGGGCCAAGGAAAAGACAGAAGAGTGAGAATGAGACAGATTGCACACCGTCCTGGTGAGGTTGGCGTTATTATCACCCTCATTTTACAGAGGTGGAAACGGAGGCACGGAAAAGTGAAAACTGACTTGAATTTAGAAGTCTAGAGCTAAGCCAGGTTTGGAACCTGTGTCTTCCAACTGGTAGCATGGAACTCCGTCCTTGTGAACACAGTGGTGGGTGAAATTGAAGAATTCAGAATTCAGGAGAATTCTGAAGAGGAGGCTAGGAAGTCAGAGAAGGAGGAGGGGAGGCCGAGGGGCCCCCCGCTGGGAGTCTAGAGATGCAGGTCTCAGCTTCTGATCTCTCCTTTGTTATTACTCAAAGCTCCTAGCCTCTCTGGGCCTCGGTTTCCCCATCTGTAATACTGGTGATTGAATTCATTCTTTAAGGTTTAGGGGCCCCAGGCCAAATGTGACCCACCAATGTATTTTGTAATATCCTCGGGTGAATCACCTAATCTCTGAGCCTGTTAGCGTATCTGGTGAATGGGTTTGGGGGAGGATTAAATGAGACCATGAGAGTGCAGAGCTAGGTGTGTGGTAAAAGATGGCTGTGATGATGGTGATGGTTCTCAGCAGGGCCCATGGCGGACGCCCAGTACATCCTGCCCAATGACATCGGTGTGTCTAGCCTGGACTGCCGCGAGGCCTTCCGCCTGCTGTCACCCACAGAGCGCCTGTATGCCCACCATCTGTCACGGGCCGCCTGGTACGGAGGCCTGGCTGTGCTGCTGCAGACCTCCCCTGAAGCCCCCTACATCTATGCCCTGCTCAGCCGCCTCTTCCGTGCCCAGGACCCAGACCAGCTGCGCCAGCATGCCCTGGCTGAGGGCCTTACCGAGGAGGAGTATCAGGTCAGTTCTTTTAGGTCATCCTGCATTTCCTGAGGGGCTTCTGGGTGCCAGGGACCACGAGCAGGGCTACAAACGTCTTTCTCTTTAGATTAGACCAAAGGTTGCAACTACGGGAACCTCCGCTCCTAGAGCCTCAGTTTTATCTGTAAAACATGCATGAGGGTAGTCTGTACCTCCTAGGGTTGCAGTGACCTGACTCCAAGGATAAATAGTGGCTGCTGTGATTATAACAGGGGCTATGAGTAAAGGCAACAGCTGTGGAGATTCAGAGGCAGTAGAGGAATGAGTCCAGGGTAGGAATCAGGAGGGCTGAGTTCTGGACCAGCTCTTCCTCTACCATGTTGTGTGTCCCTGCCTGTCCCCTGGTTTTGTTTGTTTGTGGGTCTGTTGGCCAAATAATATGTAAATGCATTGTAGTGCATTGCTGCAATGCAGAAAGACACAAAACACAAAGATCACTCATCGGATGGTGTGGTGTGAGCCTTTACATTCCTATGTCTGTGTGTTGCATACCTACACATGCACACATGTCCCAAGTTCCTCATTTTGTCCTTTACATAAATGAAAGCATGCTCTCCGTGTTCTTATGAGTCCTGCCTTTTTTTTTTTTTTAATTGAATGCCATATCATGGAGAACTTCCATGGGGTTCCTATAAATCCACCTCATCCTTTTGGTTGACTGTGAAGTATTCCACCACAGTGTACACCATAAGCAATTTAATCTTTTCCTTATTGTTGGACATTTCGACCGTTCCTGATTCTTCTTAGAAATAGCACCACAATGAGCATACTCGTGCACATGTGTGACTAGGATCTATTTCTAGAGGTAGCATTGCTGGGTCAAAGGCTCTGTATGTTTACA
The DNA here is from genome assembly GCA_028646485.1 of Cryptoprocta ferox. Taxonomy (NCBI): domain Eukaryota; kingdom Metazoa; phylum Chordata; class Mammalia; order Carnivora; family Eupleridae; genus Cryptoprocta; species Cryptoprocta ferox. Next base: position 5,613,975 of record CM053575.1, on the reverse strand, counting down.
GTCGATTGATGTTGTTAAATCATCTTCTGCAAAAGTTTCACCCAGAATGTATGAGAATGTGGCCTGTTTCTCTATATGTAAAATAAAGGGATTGGATTGCTTTTCTCTGAGCTGAGGCCCAGGCTGTTTCTTCTACCTTTTTTTTTTTTTTTTTTTAACTTTTAGTAATCAGCATCCCATCTCTAGGCCTTGATTTACTCATGAAAAGAGTTAACAGTGAGAAAAGGGCTTGGACATAGAAAAACCACTGTAAGCGCTACTGTTTTCAGTGGGATATTTTTGTTTGCAAATAGCAGAGACCCACCTCAAATTGACTTCAGTGAACACGAAGTTCATGACTTCCAGTTTCCAGTCCAATGTGTAAGGAACTTACAAGTCACCAGTGGGTCCTAACAACAAGTAAAAGGCAGGACAAACCAGAAAATCAACAGCTCTCATGTCCTTAACAGAAGTGAGGCCATAGGGCTAACTGCTGCTCCCAAATAGGAGAGACAGCCAGGTGGGTACGGAGAATCACAACTTAAAACAGAGCAAACATTCTTGAGCAGAAGCCTCCCCCACAACTGGCACTAGGGTAGGAAAACCTAAACCGTAATTGACAAATTGCTGGAGTCTCCAGAGTGGACAGCTCTGAGAGTTAAAAACTCAAGGGGGACCCAGTCTCGGGAGAGGCCCCCACACTTTTGGGAATTTTACCTCCAGGATCTTGACTTGGTCCTCACAATGAATTTCAGAGAAAAAGGCCCTTGTGCTTCCGGCAGGGGTAAGGGAAAAGGGAACTGCTTTTGAAAAATGCCAGAACATTCTGTTCTTAACAGTTTGCTCTCAGGAGAAACTATTTCACCAGAACCTAACCTGCTAGGGTTTTATCGGAGCCTACCTGAGCTGGGCAGAGGAAAATATCCCACTCTAGACAGTTCTAGGTCATCCTGTCCCACCTAAGGGTGGGTAGGGACAGAGGACCGAGAAGCTTATGTGGAGTTCACAGTACAGATATAAAGGCTCACTAACAGACTAATGAGACCTAATCATGAGACTGTAGAATACTTTCTGTACTCCCACACCTTGCTATCACATTACGAAAGGCCTATTTACAGTTCTTTTTACGTAGTACATCATGTCTGGCTGTCAGGAAGAAATAACAGAACATAATAAAAAAGCAAAAAACACAGTGTGAAAAGACAGAAAGCATCAGAACCAGATTCAGATGTGGCAGGTGTGTTGGACTGATCAGCAATTAAAACAGCTATGATGAATGTGCCAAGGGCCTTAATGGATAAAGTAGACCACATGCAAAAACAGATGGGCAGAGAGATGGAAATCCTAACAAAGAACCAAAAATGCTAGAAGTTTAGAAATACTAACAGAAACGAAGAATGTCTTTGCTGGGCTCATTAGTAGACTTGACACAGCTCAGGAAGGATTCTCTGAGCTTGAGAATATCCCAATAGAAACCTTCAAAACTGACAAAGAGAAAAAAAAGACTGGAAAAAAAAAAAAAAAACCCCAACAGAACAGAGTATCCGAGAACTGTAGAGCAATTATAGGAGATGTAACATATATGTAATGGGAATACCAGAAGAGGAGGAAAGAAGAAATATCTGAAACAATTATGACCAAGAATTTCCCTACATTGTCAGGTACTAAACCACAGATCCACAAAGCTCAGTGAACACTAAGCAGAATATTAAATGTCATAAAAAACTACACTTAGGCATATTTTCAAAGTACAGAAAAATCAAAGAAAAAGTCCTGGAAGAAGCTGGAGGAAAAATAGAGCTTACCTTTAGAGGAGCAAAGATAAGAATTGCATCCAACTTCTCAGAAACCACACGGGCAAGAAGAAAGTGGATGGGATTATATGAAGCATTGAGAGAAAAAGCCACCAACCTACAATCTGTACCTTGTGAAATTATCCTTCAGTAATGAAAGAAGGGGCGCCTGGGTGGCTCAGTTGGTTGAATGTCTGACTCTTGATTTTGGCCCAGGTCCTGATCTCGTATCATAGTTTGTGAGATTGGGCCCCACGTTGGGTTCTGTGTGCTAACAGCACGGAACATGCTTGGGATTCTCTCTCTCCTTCTCTCTCTGCCCCTCCTTCTCTTGTGCTCTCCTCTCTCTTTCTCAAAATAAATAAACTTCAAAAAAAAAATGAAGGAAAAACAGAGTTTCTCAAACAAAAATCGAGGCAATATATTGCTGGTAGACCTGCTTTGCAAGAAATGTTTAAAGTTCTTCAGGGAAGAGAAAAAAGATATAGGTCCAAAACTCAAATCTGCATTAAGAAAGTGAGTGTATTGGAGAAGGAATAAGTGAAGGTAAAATAAAACATTTAAAAATTTTTTAAAAAATATTTATTTAAATATTCTCTACACCCAACATAGGGCTTGAACTCACAACCCCGAGATCAAGAGTTGCACACTCTTCTGAGTGAGATAGGTGCCCCTATTTTTGTTGATTCTTAATTGATTTAAGACATAACTATTTGTTCAAAATAACAATGTATTCAATTAGGTATGCTATGTTTATCTACATTATGTATGTAATTTACATATTTATATATACATAAAACTTACATATGCTTATATATAGGTAAAATAAATGACAGCAATGATACATGGGGAAGGAGACAGGAATTAGAATTATTTTGTTATTATAGGGTACTCACACTATCCATGAAGCAGTATACTGTTACATGAAAGTGGACTTGGATTAGTTATGAATGCATATTGCAAAATCTAGGGCAATCACTAAAAAGTAAAAAGGCATAACTAATGAGCTAAGAAAAGAGAGAAAATGGGCTCATGTAAAAGACTCAGTTACTACTACAAAAGGCAGAAAAAGAATGGAAGATGAAAATAGGAATAAATAAGGACAACAAATAGAAAACCGTAACAAATATGGTAGATATTAATCCAACCATATCAGTAATCACTGAATGTCAGTGGTCTAAATGTACCAATTAAAAGACAGAGATTGCCAGAATGGATCAAAAAACAACACCCAAATATATGTTGTCTACAAGCTACACACTTAAATATAAAGATGCATATTAATTAAAAGTAAATAGATGAAGAAAGATATACCATACCAACATTAGCCAAAAGAAAGTGGGAGGAGCTATATTAATGTGAACTTCAGAGTCTGAAGAGTTATCAGGGATAAAAAGGGCATTACATAATGATAAAAGAGTCAGTTCTACAAGAAGACAGTAGTCTTTATTGTGTATGTGTCTAACAGAACATCAAAATATTTGAGACAAAAACTGATAGAATTACAAGGAGAATTAGATGAATCCAGTACTATAGTTGGAGACGTTAATACCCTTCCATCAGAAATAGGCAGATCTAGGGGCACCTGGGTGGCTTAGTCATCTGAGCGTCCAATTCTTGATTTTGGCTCAAGTCATGATCCTAGGGTTGTGGGATCGAGCCCTGTTTCAGGTTCCACATTCAGTGTGGAGAGATTCTCTCTCTCCTTCTGCTCTTCTCCCCTGCTTGTATGCTCTCTCTCTCAACAATTTTAAAAATTTATTAAAAATAAAAGAAATAAGGGGTGCCGGGGTAATTCAGTTAAGTGTCCAGCTTTGGCTCAGGTCATGATCTCACGAGTGGTGAGTTCAAGCCCCGTGTTGGGCTCTGCGCTGACAGCTTGGAACCTGAACCTGTTTTGGATTCTGTCGCCCTCTTTCTCTGCCCCTCCCCCACTCACTCTCTGTCTCTCAAAAATGAATACATATTTAAAAAAATTTTTTTAAATAGATCTATCAAAAAAAATCAGTAAGGACGTAGTTGAACTCAACACCATCAGTCAGCTGGATATCATAGACATCTATAGACTACTTCATCCAACAACAGCAGAATATGTATTCTCAAGCTTATATGGAAGATCTACCAAGACAGACCACATTTAGATCTATAAAACACACTTTAACACATTTAAAAGAATGGAGTAATACAATGTCTGCTCTCAGATCAAAATGGAATTAGATTAGGGGTACCTGGGTAGCTCTATTGGTTAAGTGTTGGAATCTTGATCTCAGCTCAGGTCTTGATCTCAAGGTCATGAGTTCAAGCCCCACAGCGTCTCCACACTGGCCGTGAAGCCTACCTAAAAAAAGAAAAGGAATGCAATCAGGTACTGATAACAGAAAGATAGCTGGAAAATTCCAAAATACTTGGAGATTAAACAACATACTTCTAAATAACACAAGAGTCAAAGAAATCTCAAGAGAAATTTTAAAATATTTTGAACTAAAATGGAAACCCAACTTATCAAAATTTGTGGGATGCAGCAAAAGCATTGCTTAGAGGAAAATTTATAGCATTGAATGCATATATTAGAAAAGAAGAAAGATCTAAATCCATAATCTAAACCTCTACCTTAGGAAAAGAGAAAAAGAAGAGCAAATTAAATCCAAAGTAAATAGAAGAAAAGAAATAAAAAGATTTAGAGCAGAAATCAATACAATTGAAAACAGGAAATTAGAGAAAATTAATGAAACCAAAAGGTGTTCTTTGAAAAGATCAGCAAAACATATTTTAGTCCATTTGGGCTGCTGTAATGAAATACCACCGAGTGGCTCATAAACAAATTTATTTCTCAGAGTTCTGGAGTCTGAACGTCCAAGTTCAGGGCACCAGCACAGTCAAGTTCAGGTGAAAGCCCTCTTCCAGTTTCCACAATGCTGACTTCCCACTATGTCCTATCATCGTGGAGTGGGTGAATTAGCTTTCTGGTGTCTCTTATAAGGGCACTAATCCTAATGGTGAGGGCTCTTGCCCTCATGACCTAACCACCTCCCAAAGGTCCCACCTTCTAATCCCATCAATTTGGGGGTTAGAGTTCAATGTATGAATTGGCGTGGGGGACACCAACATTCAGACCATAATGATGGTCTAAGGGAAAAAGAGAGAAGTCATAAACTATTAATATCAGAAATGAAAGATGGGACATCACTATAGATCCCATGGGCATTAAAGAAATTCAATCAATAATCAATAACCTTCCCAAAGAGAAAATTCCAGGTTGACATGGGTTTACTGGTGAATTATACCACACATTTAAGGACAACATTATGCCAGTTCTCTATAATCTCTTTCAAAACAGAGAGACAGAGGGAATCCTTCCAAATTAATTTTATGAAGCCAACATTATCCTAATACCCAAACCAGACAAAGACATTAAAGAAAAACTACAGACCGATATCTCTCATTTACATAGATGCAAAAATACTCAACAAAATATTAGCAAATCAAATCCAACAATGTATAAAGAATTATACACATGACCAAGTAGGATTTATCCTGGGAGTGCAAATCTGGCTCAGTATTTGAAAGTAAGTAATGCATCACATCAACAAGCTAGAGAAGAAAAACACACAATCATATCAATAGATGCAGAAAAAGCATTTGACAAAACCTGGCACCCATTCATCATAAAAACTCTAAGTAAACTAGGAATAGAGGGGAGGCTATCTACAAAAACCCTATAGCTATCATCATATTTAAGGGTGAAAAACTCGAGTTTATCACTAAGATCAGGAACAAGGCATGGAAGTCCCCTCACCACTGCTTTTCAACATTGTTCCAGACGTCCTAGCTAATGCAATAAGGCAAGAACAGGAAATAAAACGTATGTAGATTGAGACGGAAGACACAAACTGTCTTTGTTCACAGAAAATATGATCATCTATATACATAATCCAAAATAATTGACCAAAAAAACCTCCTGGAACTCATAAACAATTATAGCAAGGTTGCAGGATATAAAGTTAATATACAAAATCTCTTGCTTTTAATATAGCAGCAATGAACAAAAAGACTTTGACATTAAAAACAATACCATTTCCAGTAGCACACAAGAAAATGAAATATGTAAGTTAAAAATACAACAAACTATGTACAAGACCTATAGGAGGAAAGCTATAAACCTGATGAAAGATACCCAAGAACTAAATAAATGGAGAGATGGTCCATGTTCATGAACAGGAAGATTCAGTATTGTCAAAACACCAGTTGATATGCCTGGGTGGCTGTCAGTTAAGTGTCCGACTCTTAATTTCAGCTCAGGTCATGATCTCACGAGCCCAGAGTCAGGCTCTCGTCTGACAGCGCAGAGCCTGCTTTGGATTTTCTCTCTCCCTCTCTCTCTGCCCCTCCCCAACTCATGCGCTCCCTCTGTCTCTCTCCCAAAATAAATAAACATAAAAAGAGAAAGATGTCAGTTCTCCCCAACTTTATCTATAGATTCAATGCAACCCAAATAAAAATCCAAATAATTTATTTTATTTTCAACCCAATACTGAGTAAAGAGGGTAAAGACCCAGAATAGCCAACACAGTAGTGAAAAAAAACAAAGAGGATCAGTACCACTCAACTTTAAGACTTAACTATAAAGCCACAGTAATCAAGACAGTGTGGCGTTGGCAAAAGGGCAGACAAATAGATCAACAGAATAGAATAAAGAGCCCAGAAATGGACCCCCATAAATATATAGTCAACTGATCTTTGACAAAGGCAACACAATAGGGTAAAAATAGTCTGAAATTTTCAGCAAATAGTTCTGGAACATCCACATGTGAAAAAAAAGGGGGCGCCTGGGTGGCTCAGTCAGTTAAGCATCTGACTTCGGCTCAGGTCATGGTCTCAGGATTCGTGGGTTCGAGCCCCACTTCGGACTCTGCGCTGACAGCATGGAGCCTGCTTTGGATTCTCTCTCTCCTTCTGTCTCTGCCCCTTCCCTGCGGGCTCTCTCTCTCTCTCTCTCTCTCAAAATGAATAAACATTTATTAAAAAAAAGTTTTAAAAAACTCCACAATAAGAAAACAAGCAACCCAATTAAAAAATGGGCCAAAGACTGTAACAGATACTTTACCAAAAAAGATATACAGATGGCAAATAAGCATGTGAGGAGAGCGTGCACACACACTCTCTCTCTCAAAATAAATAAATAAACTTAAAAAAAAAAAGAGAGAAGCCAATCTGAGAAGCCTATGTGCATTTGATTCCAACTCTATGATATTATGGAAAAGACAAAACCACGGAGATAGTAAAATTCAGTGGTTGCCAGCCAGTGAGGGAGGGATATTTAGGGCACTGAAACTATTCTATAGTACAGAGTAATATACATAATAGTGGATATATGTCATATATTTGTCTAAAATGCACAATGCCAAGAGTTAACCCTAATGTAGACTATGGTCTTTGGGTGATGATGTGTCCATGTAGGCTCTCCAGTTGTAACAAATGTGCCACTCTAGTGGAAGATGTTGATAATAGGGAAGGCCGTTCAGGTGTGGAGGCAGGGGGTCCATGGGGAATCCATATACTTTCTGCTCAGTTTTGCTGTGAACCTAAAATGCTCTAAAAAATAAGGTATTTTTAAAAAGAGAGAGCGTGCTCACTGCAGTAGCACGTATACTAAAATTGGGACGATGCAGAGAAGATTAGCATGGCCTCTGCACAAGGATGACACGCAAATTCGTGAAGCCTTCCAATTTTTTAAATTAACAAATAAATAATAAAAAGGATAATTATTGGTTCATGCAGTTGAGAAGTCCAGGGCTACGGCCAGCTTCAGGCACGGCTAGATTCAGGGGCTCGGTGATACCATTGTGATGCAGTCTTCATCTCTCAGCTTTGTTTTCTTTCATCACTTCAGTGGAGGAGCTCCAGGGTGAGCCCTAGTACAAAAAGAGGCTCTTTGCCACTTGGAAGGTGCCGGGGCAGGGCTTTTACTGTCTAGCCTGAGCCTGTGCCTACCCGCCAAGTTAGCAAAGAGAGAGTCCCCCCTTCTCAAGAGGAAGATTGAGGTCTTGTTGCCAGGGGAAGGAAAACTAAGTGTTGGGCCTGCAAAGGTGTAGAGCCAATGACCAAGGTGCCTCTGGCTCTGACATTCGATGCTTTCAATGCCAGCTTCCTGGCAGGTTGGACGCAGAGGACAGGCTTTCTGCAGAAGGAGGCAGTGTGGTTTTTTGTTTGCTTTTGTATTAATTTTTTTGTTTATTTATATTAGAGAGAGAAAGAGAGAGAGAGCGCGAGCTAGCATCAATGGGGGAGGGGCAGAGAGAGAGAGAAGGGAGACACAGAATCTGAAACAAGCTCCAGGCTCCGAGCTGTCAGCACAGAGCCCAACGCGGGGCTCGAACCCATGAACCATGAGATCATGACCTGAGCTGAAGTCAGATGGCCAACCCACCGAGCCACCCAGGCTTCCCGGAAGGAGGCAGTGTATAAACTGGGCTTTTGAGGTCCTATGAGGTGGCTGGAGGTGGCTGAGAGGGTGCTGGGCAGAGTGGGAACGGAAGTGGATGAGTTTGGGGGCTGCCGAAAAGACTGGTTTGGCTGGACAATATGCGTGTGAAGATTGGTCTACGAAAATATTTTGCGGCCAGCCTGGGGCCTGCCCCCAGATTTCCCAGCCTCACCTATACTGGTTCCTGGGGGTGTTACCATCTCAGGAGGGAACCTCCCTGGTGTGGGGGAGGCTGTGCTTCCAGAGTCTCTGATGCCCACCTCCCCCCAGGCGTTCCTGGTCTATGCCGCAGGTATCTACTCCAACATGGGCAACTACAAGTCCTTTGGCGACACCAAGTTTGTTCCCAACCTGCCCAAGGTGAGTTGAGGGAAGGCTGGGGAAGGTGAGGAATTTGGGGCCGGTGGGATGGTAGTGGGGGCCTAAGTGGAGCCTTGACCCTGTCACTGCCGTGCTGCATGACTCTGGGTGAGCCACCAAGCATTGCTGGGTACTGTAGCCTCCTCACATAGAAGGGGGAAAGCAGTGTTTCTTCCTGCCCGAGCTGACCTGAGGGGCATACAAAGGAAGGATGTGGAAATGTTCTGTGAACTGTTAAGGGCTTGCAGAACTAGAGCCTGGTCATCGCCCGGGATGGTAGAGAGGCCTGGGCATGGGAGTCCCTCAACAGGACTGTGGAGCCGAGGCCATCTGGGCAGATACAGTTCTTACACCAGGGCTCTGAGCCCTAACTGTATACACAAATTGCCTGGCCATCTTGTTGAAATGCGGCTTCTGACTCAACGGGTCGGCAGTGGGGCCTGAGGGTCGACGTTTCTCAAGCAACACCAACGCTGCTGGTCCATCGACCGCACTTTGAGCCGGAAGGTCTTAGGCTGTGGGAGACGGCTGCAGGGGTGGATGTGGAGGGTCCAGCAGACAGGTTTGGGTGGTGTGGCCGAGCCAATGGCCTGTCCTCTCCTGCAGGAGAAGCTGGAACGTGTGATCCTGGGAAGTAAGGCTGCTCAGAAGCACCCAGAAGAAGTCAGGAGCCTCTGGCAGACCTGCGGGGAGCTCATGTTCTCTCTGGAGCCGCGGCTTCGACACCTCGGGCTGGGGAAGGAGGTGAGGCCCCCCAACCATGCAGGAGAGTGGAGGGCATCCTTGAAGCCACCAGGCCTGGAGGGAAGGCTACCCGATAGGCAGTGGGCTTTGCCTCACAGCCTTAAGGCGGAGCTGCTCACACCACTGTGGCCTTCGGTTTTGTCATTTGTAAACTAGGAAGCAGGCTGGTTGGAATGCTTTCTGCAAGCCCTGCACATCTGGGGTGGTGTGTGCAGAAGGGAAGGAGAGAAGAGCTGAGAGCGAGAGGGAGCTGGGGAGGGGAAGACGGGAGAGGAGGGAGGCCAGGCTTCCAGCCTCTGGAGGCCACTGGGCAGCTGCGTGGTGTGAGGGACGTGGCAAGCCTACACGGGGGCCCAGCCTGTGAAAGGCTGGAGCGGAGCAGCAGGAGAGCTAGAGATGGACCTCTCTTTGTTATTTGTGGTACAGTTTTAGCCCCAGGAAAGAGATGGAGGGGGCAGGGCGGAGGCTGCTGGGAGGAGGCGCAGGAAGCCTGGGCCCATGGGGGGAAGTGTGCTGGGAAGGGAGTCTTCCCACCCCGGCAGTTCCTTCTTCCCGTCCATCCCCTTCCTCAACAGGGGATCACCACCTATTTCTCTGGGAACTGCACCATGGAAGATGCCAAACTGGCCCAAGACTTTCTGGACTCACAGGTTTGAGGGTTGGGGAACTCGGGACCGTGGTGTGACGGGGCCGCCTCACCACTGGCACGCACTCCGGGTCTCAGCTTGGGCCCAGAGACACTGGCATCTTGGGTGTTTGAGGTGGACAAGACTTGGGAATCCTTGTCTGGGAGTTGGCCTGGCGCCAGTGAAGACGATGTTCCCACGCATGGCCGTGACGGAGCTGCCCCCCTCCCTCCCCCAGACTGAAGGCCTTAATGACAGCCTCAGGGCAGGACGCAGAGCGTCAGAGCTGCCTCCCACTCGGCCCTGGTGTCCACATGTCGGCTTACCTCCCAGCAGCTGTGTGACCAGTGTCATGTCTGCTGTCTTGTGTAGCCCTGGGTTGGGCCCAGTGCTGGGCCCAGTCAGATCAACGCTTAGTAAAAGTTAGCGCTCAGCATGTAAAGCGGAGCTGGCAAGCCTGGCCTGCCGGCCCACCCGCTCCCCGACCTTGGGCGGCTTCCCCCAGAGGCCCCAGCCTGCTTTGCTTCTGTATCTTCTGTCTCTCCCTGGTGTGACCCTTCCCCTACTCCCACCTTGCAGCCCCCTCTGGACTTACTCTTCCCCAGACCCCTGCCCTGGTCTTTTCCAGAACCTCAGCGCCTACAACACGCGGCTCTTCAAGGATACGGACCAGGATGGGAAGCCCCGCTACGAGGTGCGGCTGGCTTCTGTGCTTGGCACGGGTGAGCTTCACACGCCCCTTCTACTCCTGCCTCAGCGCTCCTGGACCAGGGCGGAGGGGGCTGGACTGAGGCCAGGGGCTCGTGGTTGTGCGGTAGCTGCGGGAAGAGCAGTCATGATAGTCACGGCCCGTGTTGATTGCAGACTTACAGTCATTTCGGTGCTCCATGCTCCATGCCGTGTTCTGTGTACGGCGGGGCCTGTGAGGGGAGCGCTAGCCGCCGTGCTGGCTGCGACAGTAAAGAAATGGGGGGAAACGTGAGGACAGGGAAAGGGGTTCCGTTCCACTCGGCAGATGTTACTGCTGCAAGCCTCTAACAGGAGCCGTGTTGGGGGCATGGTCCCAGCTCAAAAAATAACAATCCACATAAATAATGGGAAGAGAGGCTGGGCCATATGCCCCTTGACAGCCTAGAAGAGAAATCCAAACTGTACGGCTTGGAAGTTGGGTGGAAAACAGAAAGGTAGGGATGGCTAACGTTCTAAAGGCCGCTTCCTCAATATCAAGGTACCCTCAGGGTAAAGCCCAAATCCACCGCGAAGGGCTGTATCATTGAAAACTCTTTGGTTTTTTTTTTAATGTTTCTTTATTTTGAGAGAGAATCTCAAGCAGACTCCGCACTGTCAGTACAGAGCCCGACACAGGGCTCAATCTCATAAACCAAGAGATCATGACCTGAGCTGAAACCAAGAGCTGGACACTTAACCAACTGAGCCCCTATCATTCAGAACTCTTTGCCAATGAAGAATTTGTTTCATTCACTGAACCAGGAGGGTACTTAACAGGCTTGGGTAATTAAGAATTCCTGGAGTAGGATGGCTTCAAGCACAACTGGATCCAGCTGCTCAGACAGTATCTTGAGAAATTTCTCTCTCTGTGTCTTGGCTCAGCTCTCTGACTTCATCCATGGCATGTTCCCCCCACACAGGGCCTGATAGTCACCAGCCTGGCCACTCCAGTAGAAAGAGGGCCCTGTTCTCCCAGAAGTTTCTTCATAAGGTCTGGGGGTGGCTCTAGTTTCCCTATCCTGGGTACCATATTTATCCGTGAACCAATCCCCATGGTCAGGGGACGGATCTCTAATTGTCTAGACCCTGATCCCAAGCCTGCCTCAGAGCCAGGTGATGAGGTCAGCCCCTCCCACTCACCTGAGCCGGAGGTGGTTGTGGTGAGGGATTCTCAGAGGAACATTGGGGTCTGCTGCCAGGTGAGAAGGAAGTGCATGCAGTGTGGACAGAATTATCCAGGCCCCTGTGAGGACCTTTGCAACCTGGCCCTCCCTTTTCCATTCACTTGCCTCCTCCCAGCCCCCAGCCTCACATCCCTGCAAGCCTCCCACTCAGACTCCGTGCCCCAGCCACGCCCAGCCGCTTACAGTTCCCTGAAAACCCCGTGTTCTCACGTCCGCTGTCCAGGACTTTTCATCTGGTCCCCTTCCCACCTCAGAGGCTTCCCTCCCTTTGCTCACGTGATGAATACCTACTCATCCTTAAGGCCAGGCTTGGACATCACCTCCAGGACCTTTCCCTGCCTTTCAATGACTTTCCTTCTCTTTTCCCAGCATCATACCCCGTAATTCCCCGGGTTTTTTTGCTGTTGTTGTTGACTACAGCCTCCCCGAGGGAACGATTGTATGTTTCGTTCACCACTGTCTCCCCAGTGGCTAGCACTTGGTGGAAACTCAGATATTTGGTGTGTGAAGAGATGGCTGGGGACCCGCACTTCTGGTGGAGGGAACAGTGTGATCTCCAGAGCGTGGTGGAGGGGGAGCTTAAGGATTGGCGAGTAGTTTGATTTGACGAAGGAAAGGGAGATTGGGTTCACGAGACTATAAGCTGGGCCTGTACTTACCGTATACTCCCCTGCATACGGGACGGTGCCTGAGAATACGGCTCCGAGCCAGGCTGTCTGGGTGTGCCTGTTGTGTTATCTATGGCTCCGTGCAAATGCCCCCCAAATTGAGTGATGTAAATCCACCTTTTCATGCTCACGGACTCTCTGGGTCAGTCATTTGTATGCGGCACAGTAGGAACTGCTGGTGCCTGGTGACGATGTCCGAGGTCTCAGCTGCAAAGACTCGGAGGCTGGGGCGGGGGGGCGGGGAGGGGATCATCTACAGCCAGGGGCTTGGAATCACCTGCAGGCTCTCACTCACGCATCTGGGGGAAGATGCTAGCTGTCGGCCGGGACCTCTGCAGGGGCTGTCAGCCAAAGCACCTCATGTGGTTTCTAAACATCATTCACAGTGGCTAACATTCCCAGAGAGCCGGGCAGGAGCTGTGTCACCATTTATGACCTGGCCTTGGCAGTCACACGGCATCCATTCCATAGTCACAAGCCTGCCCAGCGTCAAGAGGAGGGATCCTAATGACACATCCTAATGGGGGATGTCACATTAGGACATGGGAAATGTCACATTGGGTCCTGGGAGACACCGTGGTTATCTTTTTTCTTAAATATAGTCTCGAAATATATCTTACTGCACAGCAACAACAATCAAAACACATATATTCTGTCATGTTCCGGAGGTCCAAAGTCAAAAACAAGACTCCAGGTCGTTCTGGAGCCTCCAGAGGAAATACTCTTTCAGCTTCGGCTTCTAGAGGCTGCCCACTGTCATTGGCTCACGTCCCCTTCCTCCCCTCCCTCCAACCTCCTTCTCCCATCGCGTCTCCTACTTCCTGTTCACCCTCTTGTCTCCTTGTAAGGCCCGTTGCGATTACGTTTAGGGGATGGCTGTCTTTTTAAATGCAGTTTGCCACCCTAGGTTTGAATCCTGCTCTGCCACTTGCTGCCTGTGTGACCTTTGGAAACTTACTTTAACCTCTCGGTGCCTTTGTTTCCCCATCTGTAAAATGGAGATCACTCCCCCTAGAGTTGATGTGAGGCTTAAATGAGTTAACCTGTGTGAAGCACTTAGAACATTTCATATCATGGGGGTGCCTGGGTGGCTCAGTCAGTTGAGTGTCCAACCCTGGATTTTGGCTCAGATCATGATCCCAGGGTTGTGGGATCGAGCTCCGTGTTGGGCTCCATGCTGAACATGGAGCCTGCTTAGATTCTTTCTCTCCCCTTCTCCCCCTCTCATGCACTCTCACTCTCTCTCTAAAAATAAAAACATTTCATATTATGTAATCTATATATTTTTGAAAATTAAAGTTTATACTAGTTTCTGTTGGCAGTGGGGAGTCATTGAAGATCTTAGAGTAAAGGAATATCATGGTGAGAAGCCTGCTGGGGTATCTTACACTAGCGACCCTTCTTCCCTCAGAGCCTGCTCTGCATTCCGAAATGACTTCCAGGCTGAAGAGCTACGAATTCCGGGGGCGCCATTTTCAGGTGACACGGGGGGACCACGCACCTATCCTCCAGAAGGTGGTGGAGCACCTGGAGAAAGCCAAGGTAGGGCTGGCCAGGGGCTGAGGTGTGCAAGCTCCAGATCCCTGTGGGCAGCAGAGACAGGCGTCAGGACAGGTGGGTGGCCTGACCGACCCTTGCTCACCCCCCAGGCATATGCAGCCAACAGCCGGCAGGAACAGATGCTGGCTCAGTACATAGAGAGTTTCACCCAGGGCTCCATCGAGGCCCACAAGAGGGGTTCCCGCTTCTGGATACAGGACAAAGGCCCCATCGTAGAGAGGTGAGGTGCCAGCCTTCACCCCGGCTGCCCCCCTCCTGCCTGCCCCTCTTCTATCTCTGCCCTTTTCTCCCCCAGTTACATCGGGTTCATCGAGAGCTACCGAGACCCCTTTGGTTCCCGTGGAGAGTTTGAAGGTAACTTCTGGGAGGAGAGGGGCCAGCTTGCTAACCCGTATCCCATGTCCCCCAAGGGTTCTCCCCTCTCCCCTTGGTAATAATAACACTAATCAGAACCAGTGTTGATGGTTTACCGTGTAGCACTTAACTATATCAGCTCCTTCGGATGCCGTCATCCCACGAGAATTGCTATCCTCGCTGTACAGAGGTGCTCACTGAGGTTGTTGAGTGGCCAAGCCTGGACCCTCGGCTCTGAGCCTCTTGGCTATTCTGCCTTTGCTGTCTGATCCAGATCCCAGCCTTGCCACTCACCAGCTGTGTGACCTCCCCGGCTGTGTAAACCCGGAGATGAGCATCCCGCACTTCCTTTTGGATGTCGTGGGAAAAGAGGTATTCTGCGTAGGCTGCTTGGCCCAATGCCAGGCACATGAGAGGTGCTGGGTGACCGGGAGCATAATTAACATCATGATTGTGAACTTGACTTGGCTACTGTCATCCCAGGGCAGGTGGCAGGCTGCCTTAGCCCCCATGCCTATGCCCATATCCCCAGGCATCCAGTCTGAGGATTTAGACTTCTGTGCGAGGCAGCCTTAGCCTCCCCAGCCCCTGGGGATAGAGTCTGGAGCACCCGGCTGCTAGAAGCCAGAGAGATTAGCCTGAAGGAGAGAGGAAAGTCCCAACAGCCCATCAGGGTGGCTTAGATTTGAGCACATAGATGCAGGCTGACGGGGCAGGTGATGCAGGTACCAGAGGGGAGGACAGGTGTGCGCATCTGCAACTTCCCTGCCTGGGTCCCAGTTCTTCAAGCCTCTCTCAGGGTCAAGATCCCAGAACCTCCTCAGCAGCCTTGATCTCAGAGGCTCCCCTTTTTACCGTAATTCATTGTGATTATTAGAAAACTAGTCCATGTTCACGGTCACAAATTTTGAAAATACAGAAAAAAAATCATCTGTGATTGCCCCTACCTCAAGGTTTAAAATTAGGAATGTACATTGTGTTTTTTGTTTTTATATAAAGCTGTAAATGTTTAAAAATGTGTGTGGGGGGATTTAAAAATCCATGTTTGTTGTAAGTAATGGGAACAATACATAAGTATGTAGGATAAAATGTGAAATTCCTCCCCCTGTGACACTCCCTTCCAGAGGTCACCACAGTTCACAGTTGACTATAGGTCTTTCCAGAGCTTTGTTTAAGCACACGCACGCACACACATATGCACACACACACACACACACACACTTTTAATTCGTCCAGGTAAATGAGATCAAGCTGTGTGTATTATTCTGCCACTTGCTTTTTTTTTTTAATATTTTGGCTATCTTTTCACATCAGTACATATCGACCTACCGTGTTCTTTTTATCTTTTTTATTTTTATTATTTTTAATTTATTTTTTATTAAGAAATTCTTTTAATGTTTATTTCTTTTTGAGAGAAAGAGAGAGTGCGAGTGGGAGAGGGACAGTGAGAGAGAGGGGGAGACATAGAATCCAAAGTAGGCTCCAGATTCTGAGCTGTCAGCACAGAGCCCAACGTGGGGCTCGAACCCACGAACCGTGAGATCATGACCTGAGCCGAAGTTGGATACTCAATTGACTGAGCCACCCAGGTGCCCCAATGTTCTTTTTATTTTTACTCATTTATTTTTTTAAGTAGGCTCCCTGCCCAACGTGGAGCTTGAACTCATGACCCGAAGATCAAGAGTCACATGCACTGTCAACTGAGCCAGCCAGGCCCCCTCCATGTTCTTTTTAATAGCTGCATAATATTATAATTTCCCATGACATTCCATACTGTACTACATGTCTAATAGTTAGATGGTGTGCCATCCTATGGCTGCCCCCTAATTTATTTAACCAATCCTTGAGATTGCTTTTTCTTCTTGGCTATTTTTAAAATTTTTTTCTTTATTTATTTTTGAGAGAGAGACAGACAGACAGAATGTGAGCAGGGGAGGGGCAGAGAGAGATGGAGACACAGAATCCGAAGCAGGCTCCAGGCTCTGAGCTGTCAGCACAGAGCCTGATGCGGGGCTCGAACCCACGAACTGTAAGATCATGACCTGAGCTGAAGTCGGACGCTTAACCAACTGAGCCACCTAGGTGCCCCATCTTCTTGGCTATTGTAATGTTTATTCATTTACTTTTGAGAGAGAGAGAGCACAAGTGGGAGAGGGACAGAGAGCAGGAGGGAGACACAGAATCCGAACCAGGCTCTGAGCTGTCAGCACAGAGCACGATGTGGGGCTCGAACTCACAAACTGTGAGATCATGACCTGAGCCGAAGTCAGACACTTAACCGACTGAGCCACCCAGGCGTCCCTCTTCTTTGCTGTTTTAATCATCCTGTCTTCCTGGCCTGATGTGTCAATTCCACCTGACAGAGTGGCTCCAGACAGGGAGGCTTTGCCCAGTGTAAACCCTTGGCCAAGTTAATCTGTTCTTTGCAGGAGTCTGACCTGCAAGTAGTCCAGGCCAGGCCTTTCCAAGGTATAGTTCATGCAGGGTTAACAGGAATTACACCAAGAAGGGTTCAGTGCTAAGCAGCAAGGGGTCTTGCCTACAGGACTCTTTAGTACCTCTAATATACAAATGTACGTTAGGAATCTCTAAGAAGTTAGAGATAGAGCATATAGTGTTATCCAAACTTATTTAACCAGGAAGCTCTTTCTTTATGAAGGCTCTTACAGAAACAGCATTTTATGGAGTGCAGCTTTGGAAACTGTGCTTTACGCTAGGAACTCCAACTGCATTACATCTAAAAGGAGCAATCCCGGTCCTCCTGCATAATGGCCTCAGTCACCACCTTGCAAGTCAGATGCCCTAGCCATGCAGGGCAGCTCAGTTTCCCCAAAAAGAAGAGCATCTTTTTTACTCATGAAGTTCCTTCCCCTGGGAATCTGATCCTTTATCCACCACCCTCTATGTCCTCCCCGCAATCTCCTTTAAGATCTATCTCAAATGTTACCCAGTGAAGCCTTCTTGTTATATCCCATCCACCCCAGTGACCTCCATGAAGGCAGGGCCAGGCCTGGGTCACCATTCTCCCCTCTGGCCAGCAAAGGATATTGGACACAGCGGGCATTCAATACATGCATGATGGCTGGAAGTGGGCTATAGGACACTCCCGAGCCTTGCCAGCCCACAGCCCACCTCCCTCCCTGCAGGCTTTGTGGCCATGGTGAACAAGGCCATGAGTGCCAAGTTTGAGTGTCTGGTGGCAAGTGCAGAACAACTGCTGAAGGAGCTGCCCTGGCCCCCGGCCTTCGAGAAGGACAAGTTCCTCACCCCCGACTTCACCTCCCTGGATGTTCTCACCTTCTCTGGCTCTGGCATCCCTGCTGGCATCAACATCCCCAACTGTGAGCTTCCTCAGGCCCCGCCCCTCCAGCCCCCAAGCCTCCAGGTTCGCCCCTCCCTCTCACACACACTCACCCCGACCACATGCTGTCCTAATCATGCTGCCCTAATCAGTTTTCCATCCCAGCCTGGTCCCCTTGTCTAGACTCCTTGTCTGTGGCCCTTGATTTTGGCCCTTCTCCCCGGTTCCCTCCCTCAGATGACGACCTGCGGCAGACGGAAGGCTTTAAGAACGTGTCGCTGGGGAATGTGCTGGCTGTGGCCTACGCTACGCAGCGGGAGAAGCTTACCTTCCTGGAGGAGGATGACAAGGTGGGCGCTGGCAGCCCGAGGGTCTGGGTTGGACCTCGCCTGACTGCAGCTGACACGAAAGGCAGAGGGCCCTGGGCAGGGAGAGGAAAGAGCAGGTCCCACCACTTCCGGGCCTCGTGGCCCTGCCACTTGGCCTGTTTGCCCACCTGTCAAACAGTGGAGGCAATTCCTTCTTCCTGGGTTGTTGCAAGGATGAGAGGGGCCATGCGGGCTGTGTGGCTGTGGTGGGGCAGCAGACAGCGCGGGTCTCTGCTTGTCTTGGCAGGATCTGTACATCCGCTGGAAGGGACCCTCCTTTGATGTGCAGGTGGGACTGCACGAGCTGCTGGGGCATGGCAGCGGCAAGCTCTTCGTGCAGGTGAGAAGTGCCTGAGGCTCCCTTCCCCCATGATCCACCCCACCTAGGTCTTTGCCCTCAGGGGTTCTGGCTTCACTGGGGGAAATGGCCCCTTTCTGAGGGAAGTTCCTATCTCCCCCTCCCCCAAGATGTCCCTGGAGCCTCAAGGGTGCATGGCCTGCAGGACAGTCCAGCTGAGGTCTCCTCAACAGGGAGAGTTTCGTGGCTCAGGCCAGGGAAGCCTGCCCCCTGGGGGTGTGACTCAGCCCCAGGGACAGGGAGGCTGTGAGGGCCAGTCTCTGGCTGCTCCCAGTCCCGAGGCTGCAGCGTGATCTGTCTTCCTACTGCTTACCGTTCCCTGGAGCCTGTATCTCTGCAGACGTTATAGGGAATCACTTCTCCCCAGAGCAGCCCCTTCCTGCCAGGCAGCCGGAATGGCTGCAGCCCCTTTGACAACCACTCAAGGAGTCTGAAGAAGACGGACAAGCTTTCTGCCAGGCTGAAAAGAGCCCTTCCTGGACCGCTAGCCTGTAGCTTGCACGAATGAGATGACCAGAGGCAGCTGGGGCCAGGACATCGGAGGGAGTGGGGTTCTGGGTTGGGCCTGCGCCCTGTGACATGGGGCACCTCGCTGAGTGGGGAGGGGCTGGAGGTCAGGAGGATCCAGAGAGCAGCTACTGAGGACAGCAGCCTGGCAGGGGGCCTTGTCCAGGCTTTGAAGTCACAGGGAAATGTGGATAAACGTGGCCACACTGTGTCCTTGGATAAGTCAGTTCTCCTTAGTGAGCCTCATTTGGCCCATCTGTAAAACAGGGACCCTGACTCCTACCATATGGGCTATTATGAGGAGTAAAAGCTTGCCTGACGCAGTAGGCCCTCTGGAAATGGGTGTTATTGTTGACATAGTGTGTGCGAAGATTATGTGCTCTGAGCCTCTTTGGGGCTCAGAGTCTCCTGAGCCTCAGTTTGCTCCTCTGTGAGGTAGGGTAATAGGACCTTCTTCGGGGGGGCGGTTGTGAGGAATAAATGGATGGTGCATAAAAGGCACTTGGCACATGGAGTGGAGAGCGAGGCTGATGCTTATTTGAAGTAGAGAATCACGGGCTGTGGTCTCCAGCAGTGTGTGGCGAGGGGCTGGGAAGCACACAGTGGGGCAGCAGCTTTCTGGCCCATCCACTGGTACATATCGGGTCTGGAGATCCCGGGTCTGGGTTTTCAAGTGACTGGGCTTCTGAGAGGGCAGCCAGTGTCACAGGACTCAGGTTTGGAGGCAGCAGTGCGTGGATGGCCCTTGAATCCGCAGGCTGACGTCCTGGGCCGGGGCAGAGGCCCCTTTCCCTCACTCGTCTCGTGTCATGACCCTTCTGCAGGATGAGAAAGGAGCATTTAACTTTGACCAGGAGACAGTGATCAACCCAGAGACGGGGGAGCAGGTGAGGGCAGCCTCAGCGGAGCCCCAGGGTGCTGGGCCGGGCGTGGCTGGGGTAGCAGCTGACCCTAAGCCTGCTTCCTGGGCCTCCCCTCCCAGATTCAGAGCTGGTACCGGAGCGGGGAGACCTGGGACAGCAAGTTCAGCACCATCGCCTCTAGCTATGAAGAATGCCGGGCTGAAAGCGTGGGCCTCTACCTCTGCCTCAACCCCCAAGTGCTGGAGTATGAGCACCAGGCGTGGGGGGTGGGCCCCCTGTGTGGACAGAGGGCGTGCTGGTGGGGTGTCAAGACCCAGGCAGCCTCTGATTGCCCATGCCGCCCCCCCTGCCCCTTCCCCAGGATCTTTGGCTTTGAGGGGGCTGATGCGGAAGATGTGATCTACGTGAACTGGCTCAACATGGTTCGGGCCGGGCTGCTCGCTCTGGAGTTCTACACCCCCGAGACCTCCAGTTGGAGACAGGTGAGGGCCAAGGGCAGGTTTCTAGGTGTAGGGATTGGACAACCGTATCTACCCACAAGGTACATAAACTGGGTCTAATTCCCAGACTCCACTGCCTATGCGGGGGGTAAGTCACACTGTTTGAGCCTCAGTGTCCCTGTCTGTGCAATGGGAGTAATTATCCCCTGCCCCCTTCTGATGGCAAATCAGATGAGGTGATTTTACTGTGACTGCTAATAGTTGACTTGTGTAGGACTTACTCTGTGCCACACACGTTTCTTGTCCCCAGTGTCAACCCCAGGAGGTAGGTGTATTATTATTCTCATTGTAGACATGAGGAAATGGAGGCACAAAGACATGGAGTAACTTGTTGGTAAGTAGCAGAGCCAGGATGCAAATCCAAGCATTGTGCCTCCAGAGCTTTAGGCTAGAACGCTCAGTTACGGGATGTATTTCAGAAATAAGGTAAGCAACAGGGATGTTTTTAAAAGTTACGCAAGTATGTTCTGAGGAGGCCATCTTACGTCATCAAAAGAGCACACGTTTTAGAGTCAGGAAACTTAGGTGTGAGTCCTTGCTCTCCTTTAAAGCTGTTTGACCCTGAGCAAGTCAGTTCACCTCTCTGGGCCTCTATTTTGTCATCTGTAAACCGGGGATCCTGATGCCCGCTTCGTCCCACTGTTGAATGCAAACAAGGTTGTGGATGAGAAAGTGCTTGGTGACCTGGATTTCGGGGGACCCCAGGGGCACCTATCATCGGGGTGGGGTTTGGAGCCGTGAAAGGCATAGTGGTTGGCAAAGGGGAGCATAGGGCTCATGGTCCTGCCTGGAAATAGCCTTCCTGTTTCCCAGGGCAGCCTGTCTGCCCTTGTGAGCAGGGAGGGAGCACTTCAGGGGAGAGGAGTAGGCAGAAAGAGACCCACGGAATGAGGGAGAATACAATGGTAAGAATAATTGACAGTTAATGACCACATACTGTATATTAGGCCCAAGCTCTTGATATATCTTAAATCAGGGCTGCACATGATTCCTTTCTCCTTCGCTTTGGCAGGCCCACATGCAGGCCCGGTTTGTGATCCTGAGGGTTTTGCTGGAGGCTGGCGAGGGACTTGTTACTGTCACTCCCACCACAGGCACTGATGGGCGGCCAGACGCCCGGGTCCGCCTTGACCGCAACAAGATCCGGCCTGTGGGCAAGCCTGCCCTGGAGAGGTTCCTCAGGAGACTTCAGGTAAGTGGGGGGGCTTCTTGCCCTCCAGCCTTACTCTCTAGCACTACCTTGTAGCCCTCTGATCATCCACTTATTTATTTATTCATTCATTCGACAAGTCTGTATACCAAGTGTTACCACGTGCCAGGCACTGAGATGAAGGGGAGGCTTATTACTGAGAAGGGAAACAATAAACACGTAAACAACAAGTGAATGAGATCATTTCAAATCATGACAAGAACTGTAAAGGCAGTAAAACTTGGTGATGTGATAACAAGTGAGATTGGAGGGAAAAGGGATGCAGATACCCCTTAGCCCGGGTGGTCGAGGAAGGCTTCTTGAAGGAGATGGTATTTAAGCCAGAACTTGAGTGGCAAGGAGGAACCACCTAGGAGAAGATGTGGGAGCAGAAGAAACAGAAAGCAGAAAGTCTGGTTTGGGGATTGGAATGAGCTTTGTGGGTTGAGGGACAGAAGGAGGCCTGGAGCGTAGTAGGTAAAGGACAGTGGTCAGCGTGGCCCTGGCTGCCCTCCCACGTGGGGATACTTAGAGCTGGGACCTTTGGGGGTTCTGACATCAGTATTAACCAGCTGTGTGACTGGGGCCTTGCTGGGCTCTACTTTTCTCATCTGTTAAATGGGATACATCCCCTGCCTCACCTGGCAGGAGTCACATGAAACAACATACTGAGCAGACAGAATGTCGTGTTCTCCAAGCCAGCGGGACATTAGGTGTGGTCCATGGATTAGCAGCATCAGCATCACCCAGGAGCAGGCTACAAATGCAGATTCCTGGGCACCACCCCAGACCTGATTCAGAAATTGTGAGAGCAGGGCCCAGGAATATGCATGTTTGCCTGCCTGCTGGGTGAGTCTGACACTCAGCAAAGCTTAAGATCCACTGAAGGCTCACTCTTCATGGTGCAGCACCTTCCATTAGAACGGTCCTCCCGGCTTTTTCGACCAATCGAAGGCCCAGCTTTTCAATTTAGCAAATATCTCCATGATTATACGCCTGCCTATTTCCAGAAAGGCAAATAAAAGATATTTTTAATAAAAAAGATATTTTTTAAATAAAAGATATTTGGCCGTTAAAGGAAAATAAAATTAGAAATTCAAAATCAGTAGATGCAAAATGCAATATGATGTCTTAGATTCTGGAATAGAAGAAGGCCATTAATGGGACAACTAGTGAAATCTAAATTAAGTCTAGAGTTTAGCTGACAGTAATGTATCACTTTTGTACAATGTTAACAACAGGAGAAACTGGGCAAGGGGCATATGGGAACTCTGTTCTATCTTTGCAACTTTTCTGCATATGCGAATTATTCCAAAGTAGTTTGTTAATGATAATAATAATAATGATGATGATGATGATGATGATGATGTCACTAGGTGAAGGAGTCAAATCTGCCAAATCCTAGGTCAATATTGAACTGTGACTGAGTATTGAACAGCACACAGTGTTCCATTCTAGAGGCTGAATGAGTTGGGTCTCTGTATAAGAGGAATCATTCAGCAGGATGGACCATGTGACCTCGGCAACAGAATATGGAAGCGTTTCTGGTGTGGCTATTTGTTTTATCAGCCCCCTCGTGAAAGCCAAGAGCACAGCAAGGAGACAGGATCAGGGAAGATGAAGGCATTTCCATAAGGAGAGGCTTCAGCCAGGGTCACAAACACAGCCCATTCTGGCCTACCATGTATTGTGAAAATTGGCAAGGTTGGGTATAAGTCTGTATTTCTGTCTTCTTGGAAGGACTGGCATCAGTAGGCTCAAGTCCCAGGGAAACAACTGCCTGAAATTGAGCAGGAGCCACCACATTTGGGCATTTGGACATGGCATGACTCTCCAGTTTGGCAGGTCTGCTCCCTATTACCTGCACCTACCTTAGTCAGGTTTATGATACCATCTGCCTCCCATTGGCATCCGTGTTACCAGCTCTCCAGTTTAAGCTCATGGGGTCTGACATGTCAGCTTGATGAATGTGTGTTCAGTACTTTGATGTGCTCAGTACTGTTGGGAAGACAGACAGACAAGATGTTCTTTTTAACTGATCCCTCGGAGGCCCCCATTGGTTTTCTTTACTCCAGAGCTAGTAACCTTGTAGCCCTGGGTCTAAGAGGAGGAGGCTTACCTGGTGGGAGCCCTAGTAGGCGTCCTACTTTGCCACCTGCAAATCAGCAGGAGTAAGGATCAGACTCACAAAATGTCAGATACTTGGAAAAGATTCAAATGGAATCCCAGAAATAAACTACCCAGCCACTGAAACTAAAAATAGGCAGGTTAAACAGGTTTTAGATTCAGCTAAAGATAAAAAATATATACACCATGTAGCACAGAGACAAAGATAGAAATTTAAAAGAGGGGCATCTTGGTGGCCCAGTCAGTTGAGTGTCCAACTCTTGGTTTTGGTTCAGGTCATCCCACAGTTTGTGAGATTGAACCCTGCATTAGGCTCTATGCTGAGCATGGAGCCTGCTTGAGATTCTCTCTCTCTCTCCGCTCCCCCCCACCAATCCCTCTCTCTCTCAAAAAAAAAAAAAAAAAAAAAAAAAAAAAACAACCTTAAAAAGGAAACAAAAAAAGAAAAATGAATTTAAAGGAGAGCTGAAGAGTCATGGGAGACAGTGTGAAAAGGTCTAAGGAAGTAAACTGAAGCTTTAAGAGGAAAGGAGAGAGAGAAGGTAGGGGAAGACATATTAGAAGAGATAACAGGTGAGAATTTCCTAGAACTGATTAAAGGCCCAATTCATAAATCCATCAAGTTTAAGAATTCAGGGAGGAGAAGGAAATACATAGAAAATAGAAGGAGAAAAATCACAAATATAAGAGCAGACACAAAGGAGCTGAAATACAACTATGGAGAAGACCAAAAAGCCCAAAGTTGATTATTTGAAAAGATAATAAAATCGACAAACATTTGACAAGATTTGACAAGAAAAAGAGTGAAGACACAAATAAAAGTAGAAAATTAAAGGGCATGTAAGTACAAATATATAAAAAACTTGTGGCAATAAAATTCACAACTTTGGTGAAGTGGACAATTCTTAGAAAAATAAAACATATTGAAGTCCACTCATGAATAGATGACTTGAATGGTCCTTCAGCCATTACAGAAATTAAATCAGTGATCTAAAGTCTTCATACAAAAAATACTAAGCCCACAGAGTTTTATAGCTGAATCCCTCAGAATATTCAAGTGACAAGTGGTATCAATTTTACATAAACTCTTCCAAATAATGGAAAAAGAGAAATGTTCTCCACCTCATTTTATGATGTTAGTTTGACCTGGATACCAAAGTCAAAGATAGTTCCAAAAAGGAACATGTAAAAATGCCAAAATTCTAAACAAAATCCTAGCAGACCAAATCTAGAAAATACCAACTCGAGTTTTCCCAGAAATGCAAGGTTTATTTAGCCTTAGAAAATATATTTATGAAAAGCACATATTAACAGATTAAAAGAGAAAAACCATCATCTCAATAAATTTAGAAAAAGCTCTTAACAGTCCTTTATATCTATTTATAATAAGAAAAAAGTCTTAGAAAACTCAAGTTGAAAAGAATTTTCTTAACTGATAAAGAATGTCTCAAAAAATGAAAATACAATAACTGTCATCTGTTGAAACACTACAACACTCCCTTTAAAATCGGAAAGAACTGGGGCACCTGGGTGGCTCAGTCGGTTAAGTATCCAACTTTGGCCCAGGTCATGATCTCACAGTTTGTGAGTTCGAGCCCCCCATCAGGCTCTGTGCTGACAGCTCAGCCCTATTTCCACTTCTGATCAACAATTTACTGAAGGCCTTAGGTTTTGGAAGGAAACAAGAAGAAAGTAAAGTTTAGGCATTCAAAAGGAAGAAACAAAACTCTTCGTGTTGCAGATTATATGAGTAGGCAAACCAAAATAATCTACAAATTGTTGAAATTAATAAAGAGTTTCACAAGGTCGAATAAAGTCCCAAGAGGGTTTTTCGTGGAACTTGACAAGCTGATTGCAAAACTTAGATGGAAGCATAAATGATCACAAATAAGAGCCAAGACATTCCTGAAGCAAAACAGGTTAGGGAACTCATTCCATCAGATACCAAAATTTATTCTAAGATTTTTAAGTTCAGTGTGGCCCTGTGGCAGGAATAGACAAATTGACTGGTGGAATGAACCAAGAGCCAGGCATTGACTCTGGTGTATGACAGAAGGGACATTGCAGACCACTGGAGAAGGGAGGGACCATTTACTAAGTCATGCTGAGACCACAGGTTCTCCTTATGGAGAGCCAGACTGGATTTCTACCTTCTCCAATACATAGTCAATACCACAAGATTAAAGTCTTACATAGGAAAGGCAAAATTTTAAACTGGGAGAAGAATATCTTTATGACCTCATAGTGAAGGAGAATTTATTTCTCTAAGCACAAGAAGCACCAGCCGTCAAGGAAAAGATCAGCTAAAAATAGCTTTGGGACACGAGTGGCTCAGTTGGTTAAGTGTCTGACTCTTGGTTTCTGCTCAGGTCGTGATCTCACAGTTAGTGGATTTGAGCCCTGGATCAGGATCCACACAGATAGTGCGGAGCCTGCCTGGGATGCTGTTTCTCCTTCTCTCTTTCTCTTTTTGCCCCTCTCCCCGCCTCAAAATAAATAAATAAAAACTAAAAAAAAAAGCTTTTATTGGAGCACCTGCCTGGGTAAGTCAGTGGAGGGTGAGGCTGCTGATCTCGGGGTTGTGAATTCAAGCCCCATGTTGGGTGTAGAGATTACTTAAAATAAAACCTTTAGGGGTGCCTGGGTGGCTCAGCATGTTAAACGTCTGACTCTTGATTTTGGCTCAGGTCATGATCTCCACGGTTCATGGGATCAAGCCCCACTGTCTGCACAGAACCTGCTTAGGATTCTCTGTCTCCCTCTCTCTCCCCTCCCACTGCATGCATGCACTCTCTCTCTCTCTCAAAATAAATAAGTAAACATTTAAAAATTTAAAAATAAAGTAAAATAAATTTAAATAAAAAATTAAATCTTTAAGATTAAGTTAAAAGTACAAACAAAAGGAGCACCTAGATGGCTCAGTTGGTTGAGTGTCCAATTCTAGCTCAGGTCATGATCATGATTCGTGGGTTCAAGCCCCATGTCGGGCTGTGTTGACAGCTCAGGGCTTGGAGCCTGCTTTGGATACTATGTCTCCCTCTCTGCCTCTTCTCTGCTCACATTCTGTCTCTCTCTCTCTCAAAAGTAAATAAACATTAAGAAAATACAAATAAAAATAGCTTTTATTCATTAAAAGTTACCATAAAGAATGTGAAAAGATGAGTCTTAAACCAAGATAGAATATTCACCACATGTGTGTTAACAAAAGGTTAGTATTTAAATAAATAAAGAACTTAAAAAAAAAAAAAAAGGACGGTGAAGAAAGGACAACCCAACACAAAAATGAGCAAAACTCATGAACTGGAGAGGAAAATGAATAATACATCAACTTACAGGAGGATGTTCAACCTCTCGAGCAGTCAGGAAAGCACAGCTTAAACCACTTGAGGTTTATACCACTAGCTTGGCAAAAATGAAGAACTGCTAACACCAGCCAGGTATACCAAGTGGTCAGGACTGCCAGCTGCTGCTTCTGAGACCATTGCCTGTTGCAACAACTTTGGAGAACAAGGTGGGCTGATCTAAGTTTGGGCATTCCCCTGACCTCTAGACAAATGATTCTCCTAGAGAAACCTGCATCTGTTCATTCTGTTCATCAGGAGATACACAGGCTGTCCACAGTGGTGCCAAATGGCAAATAGCACAACCTGCCCATCAGCATGGGAAGAGATTAAATTGTGTGTGTTTTTAAGTGGAATACTGGAACAGTAGTGAGAACGGTGAACAATAGCTCCATTCATGAGCACAAATGAATCTCAAACATTAATTGAGCAGTAAAAGCAAATCACAGGACATAAGCAAAAGTTAAAATAACATGGTTGAGAGCAGAATTCAGGGAACACGGGGAAATGATAAGCACAGAATCGAGAACTATTTCATTAGACAGGAAGCCCCAGGATGCAGTCAAGAAGGGAGCTAAACTAACTTGGGGTGCCTGGCTGGGTCAGTCAGGTAGAGCATGCAACTCTTGACATCATGAGTTAGCCCCATGTTGGGCATGGAGCCTACTTAATTAAAAAAAAATGGGGGGCATCTGGGTGGCTTGGTTGGGTGTCCAACTTCAGCTCAGGTCATGATCTTGCAGTTTGTGGGTTTGAACCCCGCTTCAGGCCCCATGCTGACAGCTCAGCCTGGAGCCTGCTTCAGATTCTGTGTCTCCCTCTCTTTCTCTGGCCCTCCCCCACTCACACTCTGTCTCTCTCTCTCTCTCTCTCTTTCTCAAAAATAAGCAAAAATTTTTTTGGTGTAGGGGCATCTGTGTGGGTCAGTCAGTTAAGCATCTGACTCCTGATTTCAGCTCAGGTCATGATCTTATGGTTCATGGATACAAGCCCTGCATCAGGCTCCACACTGATGGTGCAGAGCCTGCTTGGGATTTTCTCTCTCCCCCTCTCACTCTGCCCCTCCCCTGCTCACGCACATGCTCTCTCTCCCTCTATCTCTCTCAAAAATAAATACTTCTTTAAAAACTTAATTTTTTTTAAAAAAGGAAGGAGCTAAGTCAAGCTGGGTGCTGGTTGCATGGATGTCTTATTATTTTTTATAACCTATATATTGCATTCTTTATAACTCATACATTATAACCTAATATATATACTGTCTATTTTCTATATGTGAAATTAAAAAAAAAAAGGGTGATGGTAATGCTTTCTCTGTCTTCAGCTCAAATGAGACAACCAAATGAGAAATACCAGCCTCACTTTCCTGGGCACTCACTATGAGCTAAGCCCTTGATCTACATTTCTCCATATTCCGCACAGTAACACCATGAGAGAGCAGATACTGTCCAGGGCTGGGCACAATTGGCTGCGGCCCCTGGCAAAGCCCCATGGATCCAGGGGGTTGCCTGTCATAGGCACCAATTCTTCCTGCCTTCCCACAGGTGTTGAAGTCCACGGGAGATGTGGCCGGAGGCCGGGCCCTGTATGAGGGGTACGCAGCGGTCACTGACGCACCCCCTGAGTGCTTCCTCACTCTCAGGGATACAGTGCTGCTCCGCAAGGAATCTCGGAAGCTCATCGTTCAGCCCAATACTCGTCTTGAAGGTAACAGACTGCTGAGCCTCTTTTGATGAGGGGGCCCTTCAGGGCCCCATGAGAAACAAAGGAGGCCTGGAACCAATCCCCGGGCTCAGGAAAGGCTACCTGAGGGGACTCCTGCCTCTCTCCCTGCCACAGTCCTCCCCATGCCAAACCCTAGCCCAGAGCCTCTGCATCTACCACCTCCCCCTCCTACACACTGGGTTGTGCTGCGTGACACAACAGTGCTGCGTGACACTCCAGACAGTGACTGGAGGTTTGAGGAGGGCCAGCAGAGCAGGGGCTAGTGGAACAGACAGACTTCAGGCTTATGGGGAGGCCAGGAATGGTCCTGGAGAATCAGGCCTGTCGGTGCCTGGGGATGAGGAGAGGTCAGGGCAGGCAGTGAGCTGGAGCCCCGCAGGCTGGTGGAACCCTAGGGACAATGTGACTCTGTAGAGATCAGCAGGCCCATGGTCCCTCTCCCTCCTCAAATGATAATTCTGTTTCCAGAAGCCTTGACCCTGTCTGCCCTGCACTTGTACCTGTTGTATTAGAGACCCCTGGGGTCCCAGCCCCACTGCTGCTTTCACTTTCCTCTCACCTCCTGACTCCTCTTTCCTGACCCCTGTCACATGAGGGATCTAAGCAGAGGTGGTGCCTTGCAGTGGTTAGAGCATGAGCTTCGGAGCTGTTCCTGTGACCTTGGCCTAATCACTTCACCTCTCTTGGCTTGGGTGTCTTTATTCATAAAGCCAGTGTTGACTGTGTGCTGACACTGTAGCAAACCTAAATGAGGTACTTCCTTCAAGCTCTTAGTGTTTTCCATGGATTAGCCCTTTACATCCTCACCATAGGTCGGGGTGCCTGGGTGGCTCAGTTGGTTAAGCGGCCGACTTTGGCTCAGGTCATGATCTCACAGTTCGTGGGTTCAAGCCCCACGTCGGCCTCTGTGCTGACAGCTCAGAGCCTGGAGCCTGCTTCAGATTCTGTGTCTCCCTCTCTCTCTGCCCCTCCCCCACTCATGCTCTGTTTCTATCTCAATAATAAATAAAAACATTAAAAAAATTTTTTTTTCAATAAATCCTCACCATAGGGGCACCTGGCTGGCTCTTGAGGTTGTGAGTTCAAGCCCCACCTTATGCATAGAGCTTACTTAAAAAATAAAATAAAAATAAATCCTATTAGCCCAATGAGGTAGGTATTCTCCCCATTTTACAGTTAAGAAAATAGGCCAGAGACTAAATTGCTCAAGGCTTACAGGTCTTTACTAGAGGAACCAAAAGTCGAATTAAGAGTGCTCCTCACTACCATAGTCATGGGCAGTTGTGAAGGCTAAATGAAATAACTACCTCCTACTGGCAAGGAAAACACATTTAAGAGGCTTATTTCCAACTCTTTACGCTGCACTCCAGAGGCTCCAGGGGATTTGGCCCTGACCCCTAGCAGGCCTCAGGGACCCCTCTTCCCTGATTTCTCTGGCCTCCTGGTACATGGCCTTTCCATTTCCCCAGCCCCCTGAGCTTGCCCCGCTGCCATAGCCTTTGCACCCAATGTTCCCACTGCTGGGCACAGTCCTCCCCCGAGTTTTGATTGGTCCTTCTTGTCATTTTGGTCTCTGTTAAAATGGCACCTCTTGGGAGAGCCTGTCCCTCAACCTAAAGTGATCCCTTCATGCACTGTCACTCTCTGCTATTTTCCTGTCTGCCTTGCCTCCCTGTCAGCAGGAATGGCACATCCCCAGCAAGTAGCCAGTGTAGGGCCTGGCACACAGGCGTTGCTCAATGCATGTCCAATGAGTAGATGGACAAATCATGCCAGACACATAAGTGCTCACTACCACATCATTGCTCTGGTTGTCCAGCCCTGTGTGGGCCCTTGGGGATGGAGAGATGAATCAGACCCAGGCCCTTGCCTCAAGGAGTTCACAGTCCATTAGGAATAAGACCTAGAGAGAAATGATCACACGCAGGGAGCGTTAATAAGCACCCAAGAGGCCCAAATGGTGGTCTGAACACTTAGTGAAGGGAAGATCACATTCACCTTCAAGGGAATCGGTAAAAGTTCTGGGGAGGAAGTGGTTAAACTAAGCCTAAAGAGTAGGTTGGATTTTCAAAGGTATGGTGATGATGATGGTGGTGACTAACTTTTGAGGACTTTCATGTGGTAGTCACTGGGTAGAAACTTTCTGTGATTAACTCCCAGCAACCCAATGAGGAAGTTATTACTCCTATTGAGACAAGACACAGAGGAGCTGTGTATTTGTCTGAGGTCAACAGTTAGTGGGTGGCAGAACTAGGATTTGAACATGGGCTGTCTGAACCCGAAGCCTGTGGTCTTAGCTACATACACCCCACAATGCCATGAGAACACAAGAAGGTTCTATGAGTAGTAAAGCAGTGGAAGTATGTTGGAGGGAAATGCTTCCCATGAATATTCAGGGGACCCTCAGAACAGCCTGTGAGTTAAGTGGGTGCCCTTTTCACTCTGATGGGTGCTCAGATGCTAGTGATACCTAGCACTTGTTGAGCATTCACTCCATGCATTATCATATTTATTTATTTTAGAGAGAGAGTGCACAAGTGGGGGGCGGGGGAGAGAATCTTAAGCAGGCTCCATGCTCAGCAGGACTCAATCCCATGACCCTGGGATCATGACCTGAGCAGAGTCAGATGCTCAACCGACTGAGCCACCCACGCACCCCTGTCCGTTACTGTATTTAATCACCATAGCTTCTTGAGAGAAGAGGTACTCTGCTCACCCCCACTTTATAGATAAGGAAGCTGAGGCTTAGAGAGGTTGTGAAATTTGCCCAAGGTCCCATAGTAGTCAGAGATGAAGCAATTGCTGGACTGTAAGCTCTTAGAGGTCAAGGACTGTCTGTTTAACCTAACATGGCACCAGAGTATATACTTATTAAGTGAATGAATGAATGAATGAATGAATGAATGCAGCAATTTATTGACTACTCCCCCTTTAACGCTTCCTTCTTAATAGAGTTATTCTAAGGATTAAATTAGATAACAAAACACTGAGCACAATTTTTGGCACATGGTAACTACCTGCTTCTATGATTATGATTATCTGCTTCCCTATTAAGACCTTTCCCTGTTACTGTTTTTTTCCTCCTCCCCAGGCTCAGAAGTACAACTTATCGAGTATGAGGCCTCAGCTGCTGGCCTCATCAGATCCTTCTCTGAGCGCTTCCCAGAGGATGGGCCCGAGTTGGAAGAGATCCTCACCCAGCTGGCCGTAGCTGATGCCAGGTTCTGGAAGTCCTCCAGTGAGGCCCCGTCTGGCCAGGCTTGAGACCGATGTATGCAGCTCCTCTCTCAACTCCATCAAACCATGAGTATGCTAGGGGAGGAGCGGGAGCTCAGACCTTGGTGCTACCTCACCCGAGGGTGGTGACACTAACCCCTTCCATTTGTCAGCACTTTCCAGTTTACCAAGTGCTTCTCCTGTGTTATCTCATTTGATCTGCACTGCCCTTGGTAGAGTGGGCAAGGCCAGGCTCCTTATCCTGCTTCCCAGGTGAGGGAATGGAAGTTCTGAGAAGTGACCTGTCTAGATCCTGCAGGACTCAAAACCTCTCCCAATCAGTGCTCTTCATGTATTACTTTTATAACCAGAAAAATAAATATTAGAAACAACCACCATCTTTGCGATCCGTGTGAATCCTTGCGTTTGCCTCGCTTCTCATTTGCTCCCAGCAGGGTAATGGGATCCCTGGGGAAGGGAAGGAAGGTCAGTTTTAGGCTCCCCTCTACAACAGGACTTTGATATCACCTCTAGATGACACAAGACAGCCACAAAGAGGAACACAGAACAATTTTCGCAGTCCTCCTTTGTGGCATTTTCTGTATTTTAAAATATTCCCAGAGACTAAAAACTATAGAAACTCTCAACTTCAGTCAGTCCTAGGATTTCATCTCTTAACCCTGTGTTTTGTATCTCTGAGCCCAGACTGCTAGAGTAAGATGGGAAGAAAGGACATAGCCCCCTTTCAGCCCAGTTTCAGCCAAGGATGAAAAGAGGCGTTAGTTTCACTGCTCATAAACACTAGAAGTGCTCCCCTCCAGGCCTCGAGGCCTGAGGGTCCTGCCAATAACCCAGAGATTGCAGGGCCCCCAAGTTCTGGCTGGGAAGGAGCAACGATAAACCCTATGCGCTGGGATTAGGGATTGCGCCTCAGCAGGCAGAAACTCAACCAAGAGGTCAGCATATCCGGCCCGGTGCCCTCTCTGCCCTGGGCCGGAAAGCTGAGCGTCCGGAACCTTTGTGCGCGCGCTTCCCAGAGCCCGGGCGCTAGTGGGTGTTGCGCAGCGGCTGGCCGAAGCGGGTTGCCAAGGCGACGTGTGCTGCGAAGATGGCTGCTGCGTCTTCGTCGGATTCGGACTGCGGCCGAGCTGAGAGGTGAAGGCCGGGGTCCCCGAGGCTTCCTTTCCTGCAAATGTAAAGAGGGGGTCTTGGGCCCTGGGATCTGAGCTGCTGCAGTTCTCGGAAGGCGCCGGCAGTCCTTGAAGGGATTTTAGGGATCAAGTAGGGAAACTGAGGCCCACGGAGTGAATATGCGTGTGTGAGTGACTCGAGGTCACTCCAGGGAGCCTGTGGTGGAGCCTGGACATGGATCCAGAGGTTCCGTACCCCCATTTCAGAGCTCCTTACACGCTTCACTCTCCGAGACTAGCCCCTCAAAATTTTCTTCCTCTCCCGTGGGACTCAGCCCCCAACTCTTTCCCTCCTCTCCCAGCGACGAGGTCAGTTCGAAATGGCTGGACGCACATTACGACCCCAAGGCCAACATCCACACCTTTTCCACCTGCCTGGGTGAGTCTCTGGACCAGGAACCCCTGCTTCTGGAGGGATGGAGGAGTTCGGTAGTGAAGCCTCAAGGATTCTGAAACCCCGGTTTGGCCCTTTTGTGTTTTCCAGCGCTGGCAGATTTGCATGGGGATGGGGAGTACAAGGTAAGCATATCCCCCCAGCTGAGAGAGAATTGGGGGGTGGGGGGATATCAGAAATGAGATTTCCTGATGGCTCCAAAGGAGTTCAGCATCATCTGGAACTCCTGTGTACCCTGGAAAAGTACATTTAGTGTTAAATTTTATTTTTATGCGGACAGCGAAGAGAACCTGTTGATTTCATAATACAGACTGCAGGAAGTGAAGCAGAACAAAATGCTGCTGGGGATTCTACCAAGACAAAGCCTCTTAATGTTGCTAACTTGACACAATTCCTTGCGGAAGGGCACATCCCTTGGTTGGGGGTGGGGTGTTGGAATCTGGAGAGAAAGTAGAAGGGAGGGAAGAGAGAGCTTTGTGTGTATTAAAAGGGCATGGGGGCACCTGATTGGCTCAGTCGTTGACGTCCAACTCTTGCGTTTGGCTCAGGTCATAATCCCAGGGTCATGGGATGGAGTCCCCACCTAGGGCTCCGCACTGAGCGTGTAGCCTATTTGGGATTCTCTCTCTCTCTCATTCTGCTCCCTTCACCGCTTGCATGCTTGCTCTCTCTAAAATAATAAATAAACAGGGGCGCCTGGGTGGCTCAGTCGGTTAAGCGTCCGACTTCAGCTCAGGTCATGATCTCACAGTTCGTGGATTCGAGCCCCATGTTGGACTCTGTGCTGACAGCTCAGAGCCTGGAGCCTGCTTTGGATTCTGTGTCTCCCTCCCTCCCTCCCTCTCTCTCTCTCTCTCTCTCTGCCCCTCCCCCACTCACACTCTGTCTCTCTCTCTCTCTCAAAAATAAGTAAACATTAAAACTTAAAATAAATAACAAGTATAGATTTTAAGATTAGCCATGAGCCAATAATTGTTGAAGCTGGATGGTGTGTATTTGAGGATTCATTAATTATATGAATCTCTCTGCTTTTGTATATGACTGAAAACTTTAAATAATAAGATTGAATTGCAAGTTTAAAACATAAAGATAAATAAAATATAAATAAATTAATTTTAAAATCAAAGGTACAGGTTTTTAAAGGATTGAGAAGTATTTTGGGCTTAAAGCGGGTTAACATATATTGAGTGTCCATTTCTGGACTAGACCCTCTTCACATACATACATATTATTTATTCCCAATTTGTTAATGGGAAAATAGATTCGGAGAGGCTGAGTAAGCTTAGTGAGTTTGTAAAAAGTGGCAGACCTGGGTCTGGTTGGATTCCCAGTCATGTGTTTGTTCTACTGCTGCTCAACCATGGGCAGCGTTAACAGCGGGCCTGTTATTTGGGCAGTTAGAAGACAGGTCTGGACCAAACCCTTCATGGAGTAGGGTTCGGTGGACTTTTGCCCCCACATTCCTGTCCATAAAGCATTCTGCAATTTGGCAAGCGTACAGTGAACCCCTACTGTGTGTTAGGCATTGTGCAGACACTAAAGTCAGAAATGAATCAGGGGGTGCCCGGGTGGCTCAGTCGGTTGGGCGTCTGACGTTGGCTTAGGTCATGATCTAACGGTTTGTGAGTTGGAGCCCCGCATCAGGCTCTGTGCTGACAGCTCAGAACCTGGAGCCTGCTTCCAATTCTGTGTCTCCCACTCCTTGCCCTTCTCCTGTTCATACTCTGTCTCTGTCTCTGTCTCTCTCTCTCAAAAACAATAAAGATTAAAAATTTCTTAAAAAACCACTATGCTTAAAAAAAAAAGAAGAAGAAAGAAATGAATCAGTACACAGTCAGGAAGAGATACAGACACTGCCCTTAATTTATCCATGATACGGACTGAGTACCTAGTGTATGCTTGGCACTGGAGCTGTGGTAGAGAAATCACAGCTCCAATAACTAATGTGAAATATTCCATGCTTTTGGGAAATAACTTTTTTAAGAGCTCATTTGTTGATTTCCAGCATCTAGTCCAGTGCCTGGCACAAATTATGTACTCAGTAAATATTTATGGAGTAAACAAGTGGATGTTAAAATTGAATATAGGGAAAGTATTATGGGAGCAGCAGGGAGAGAATAGTGAAATCTATCTGGAGGCACCAGGAGGCAGGAACATGTAACTGACTGGGTGTTGAAGGATGAAAGAAATGCATCAAGAAGGTATGGAAGAGGGGAGGGAAAAGCCTTCCAGTAGGAGGGACAGGACAAGTGGAGACACAGAGACTTGGAAGTTTATAGTGTATTTGGGGAGAGTAAATTTGAAGTTAGAAAGTGAAAGCCAATAAAAGTAGTAGTTAAGGGACACCCCTGAGTGGTTCAGTAGGTTAAGTGTCCAACTCTTGATTTTGGCTAAGGTCAGGATCTCACAGTTTGTGAGTTCAAGCTCCGAGTCGGGCTCCGCGCTGTCTGCTTGGAGTTTTTTCTCTTTCCCTCTCTCTCTCTGCCCCACCCCTGCTTGTGCACAGTCTAGCTCTATAAACAAATAAACAAAACAGTAGTCAGTACTATTGGCTTGGACTGAGACAGACCTGGATTCCAGTCCCAGCTCTGCCACTTACTTAAGTGACTTTTACCTAACATCTCTAAGTCACAGCTTCCCCATCTGGGAAATGGGGCTAATAATAGTACCTATCCCATAAGTTGTTGAAAGGATTAGATGAAAGGATGCATGTAGTGCCTGGTGTGGCTCCTGGCACACTGTACATTCTCAGAATCCAGACATTCTGGCTGGAGCATAGCATAGATGGGAAGATGATGGAAAACAAGTTGGAAACCAGATCAGAGAGGCCTTGAAGGCCTCACTTGGGAGAATGGGCTTGCATGGCGGCCAGAGGGGCTTGGAGGATAGATTGGAGAGTGGAAAAGAGAGACTGGGGAGCCTGGTTCTTCTCTCTGTCCACAGAGCACATCTTGTCTACATGCGTGTTTGTGTTCTATTCCCATTTGGAAGCCAGGCTTCAGAGGTGCAGATAGGAGTTTCCAGCTCCCCACTGACTTTAGCCACTGTCCACTGTCTAGAATTGTGCCTGGAATGGAGCAGGCTCTGAAGAAACGATTCCTGAATGAATAACGAAAACATCATCTGCCACCTTCTCCTCACTAACCTTCACTGGGTTCCATAATTCATTGCCTCATTTGATTTTCACTATAAGTGTCATGAGATAGATAGACTCATTTTTTGGGTGGAAAAACTGAGGCTCAGGAAGTTTAATCAACTCTCCCAAGGTCATACAACTTGCAAGCCTTATTGCAAAGTCTCCTTGCCCCACATCTTTGGTGCGTTGGTATAGGAGTGAACGAATGTGCGCTAGCAAAACCCCTAAGCCCAAGAAGGGGGTCAGTGGAGAAGTCTTTATAGACCTGGACCCTGGAATAAAGCAACCTCTTTCCACAGCTGGTGGTGGGGGATCTTGGCCCAGGTGGGCAGCATCCCCGCCTGAAGGTGCTCAAAGGACCCACAGTGCTGACTGAAAGCCCATTACCTGCGCTGCCGGCTGCGGCTGCCATCTTCCTTATGGAGCAGCATGAACCCCGGACCCCAGCTCTGGCCCTCGCTTCAGGCCCTTGTGTGTATGTATATAAGAATCTTAGGCCCTACTTCAAGTTCAGCCTGCCCCAGTTGCCTCCAAACCCCCTGGAACAAGATCTTTGGAACCAGGCCAAGGAGGTAAGTGACGTTGGGGATGGGAAGGAGAAGCCAAAAATGGCGGCCACCGAGTCATCCTCCTTCCCTGCCCACCTCTGGACCTCACAGGCTTACCTTCTTCCCTTGCTGTCACAGGACCGGATTGACCCCTTGACACTGAAGGAGATGCTGGAAGGCATCCGGTGAGAGCCCACTTTCCCCTTCATGTGCCCCCCACCGCTCCCTTAACCCCCCATCCCCTCTCCTTCATCCCAGTGCTCTCCGTCTGAATCTCAGGGCCCTGTTCCTCAACTAAATCTGCCACGATTGCTCCTCTCCTTTCAGAGAGAAGGCAGAGGTGCCTTTGTCAGTACAGTCACTCAGGTAAGGGCCCTGCGGGGGACCAGGGCTCCAGGAGCCCCTGGGGGAGGGAGTGGCTGTGCCTGTGGAGGGAAGTAGGCCCAAGGCACATGTCTCTGTGTGTGCAGGTTTCTAAATCTGGAGCTGAGTGAAATGGAGGCATTTGTGAGCCAGCACAAATCCAAGTCCATCGAGCGGCAGGTAATACCCCTTCCCTCTTTATTGCCCAATAAAAAAGATGGACAATTTTTTTTAAGACCTCGTAACATCAGTGGTAAATTCTACAACCACCCCCCACTAGTGTCACTTTGTAGTTTCCTTTCCAGCCCATGTCCCACGTATACGGTCACAAAGCTGCAGGGCCTTCTGCATTTCCGGTCAACAGTGGCAGCTTTGAATTAATATGTGTAGTTATAGAACTTTACATACCTTTTATAGTCTTAAGGGTAAAGATAATATATTTTCATTAGCGAATACAGAGAAGTATAAAGGAGAAATATAAATGACTATGATCTCCCTACCCAGAGGTACTCATTCTTACCATTTCAGTACACTTTCTTCATAAATATGCTTTATAACGAGCTTCCCCTGAATATGTAACATTGTATCTTGAGCATTTAAACGGTCTTTAAAAACTCCATTCTTGGGGCACCTAGGTAGCTCAGTCACTTGAGCATCCGACTTTTGATTTCAGCTCAGGTCATGATCCCAGGGTTGTGGGTTTGAGCCCCATGTCGGTCGGGCTCTGCACTGAGCATGGGGCCTGCTTGAGATTCTCTCTTTCCCTTTGCCCCTCTCCCCAGTTGTTCTCTCTCTCTCTAAAATTTTTTTAAAAAGGCTTAAATAAAAAAAAAGAACTCCATTCTAAATGGCCCCTTGATTATTTCCTTAATTATTAATTATTTCATTCGTAGTTTATAGAACTGTTCGTATGCAGGTCATTGGATAAGAAATGTATCCCTTTTGTTCACTTCATATTTTTCTTAATTATAATTTTAATGGTTTTATTGATGAAGCTATTCAGTAAACTCTAGTGATTCCTCACCTAGGGCTGACCCTCAGTCCAGTCCCAGAGCTGTTCTCTGCATTTTAGAAAGCCTCATGGGAACCCTCCACTTCCCGTGGAAACCACTTGAGCCAACACATTGACCAGTGCGCACCTCAGCTTTTGGCCAGCCTCAGACCAGTTCTGGTAGAGATTGTTCTCTCCTGCTGATCAGCAGCTTAGATCCACAGTCGTCAGTATCTTTGAGTACCGATAAAATCATGAAGCGAATTAATTATTGCCTCAAAGATGCAGTTTAGGGGAGTGAGTCATCAGGTCATGATCTCATGGTTCACGAGTTAGAGCCCTGCATCAGGCTGTGTGCTGACAGCTTGGAGCCTGGAGCTTGCTTCAGATTCTGTGTCTTCCTCTCTCTCCCTGCCCCTCCCCCACTCACACTCTGTGTCTCTCTCAAAAATAAATAAACATTAAAAATAAATAAATAAGTTTTCTCTCCAATCACAATTACAAAAGGAACATGTGCCCACTGTAGAAATTCTACAAAAGCACAATGAAGAAATTAAACATTACCTGTGATTTCATTGTCTAGATAGAACCAGTTTTTGTGGGGTGCCTGAGTGGCTCATTCGGTTAAGCATCTGACTTTGGCTCAGGTCATGGTCTCGCAGTTCGTGGGTTCGAGCCCCGCGTCGGGCTCTGTGCTGACAGCTAGCTCAGAGCCTGGAGGCTGTCTTTGGATTCTGTGTCTCCCTCTCTCTCTGACCCTCCCCTGCTCACGCTGTGTCT
Source organism: Cryptoprocta ferox (assembly GCA_028646485.1). NCBI lineage: Eukaryota > Metazoa > Chordata > Mammalia > Carnivora > Eupleridae > Cryptoprocta > Cryptoprocta ferox. The sequence continues at coordinate 5,574,600 of CM053575.1, read as the reverse complement.
CTCTCTTTCAAAAATAAATAAAAACAGGAAAAAAGAAATTTAAAAAAAGAACCAATTTTTGTATTTATGAGTTTAGCCTGTCAGCATGTTTTTTTATTCATATGTTTTTAAACTAGGATTATACTAACATAACATTTTACCTATTTTTTTCTCTGAACACCTTAGAAGTGTTCTCTCTGTTACTGAATCTTCTTTTAAAAGTGTGATTTTTTTTCTTTAATGACCACGTGGTTTTTGATCAGATGGAAATTTGTAATTGAACAATCTGCTTTTGTTAGAAAGTTGGGTGTGTTGCAATAAACACTTTGGTACATAAAACTTATGTCACATCTATGATACTCCTCCTCTTCCTTCGCTCTCTTTCTTCCCTCCTGTGGTGTCCTTGGGGTGTATGTGGGGCTGGTGTGTGGGGATCCCCCGGCTGACTCCTGGAGTCCTTCTGCAGACAGTCATCACCACCATGACCACCTTGAAGAAGAACCTGGCTGACGAGGATGCTGTGTCCTGCCTGGTGTTGGGCACTGAGAACAAGGAGCTCCTGGTGCTGGACCCAGAGGCCTTCATCATTTTGGCCAAGGTCAGTCAGTATGGGGCCTGGCGCTGGGCACAGCTGAGGCCCAGGCTGCATTCCCTCCTCTACTCCCCTACCCCCCCACATCTCCTGCCCCTAGTTCTTGGTAATAACACATTGTAGAAAAGTTATAAAATGTAGATAAGCCTAAAGAAAAAAGTGTATGTCCAAAAATACCACCACCCACAAATATCTACTATTAAAGTTTTGGCCTGTCTTTCCAGACATTTTTATGTTGAGACACAGGTATATAACTTATAAATAATTTTTTTTTTTTTTACAAAAACAGCTTTGTAGTACAGGATCATGTAACCTGCTCATTTCACATAATAGGAGCTCATCAGTGTCTTTCCATGTCTATATAAAACCACATTAGCTTCTTTAAAGAGCACGCAAGATCCATTATTTAAATGTATCATAATGTATTTACCTCGTCACCCATTGTATGTTTATGTTGTTTTCAGTTTTCACTGTTCTTAGACCAGTGCAGTAGGCACTTGCCCAAACCCCTGGGCATGCTTCTCTAAATGTTTCTTTAGGATACATTCCAAGAAGTGGCATAGTTTTGTCAAAGGGCATAGACACAACCGCTGCTGAGTTTCCCTCCAGAAAAAGTACACAAGTTTAAACTGTGACCAGCAGGGTGAGAATGAGGAGATTGGTGATTTGGACAAGGAGCCAACTTGCAGGAGTTACTTAAAGGTAGGGAAGGACAGGGCACCAGAAAAATTGGGATGTTTGAGCCTCTCCTTTGCAGATGAGCCTACCCAGCGTCCCCGTCTTCCTGGATGTTTCTGGGCAGTGGGATGTGGAGTTCCGGCTTGCTGCCGCCTGCCGCAATGGTAACATCTACATCCTGAGAAGGTAACCGCATCCGACGTCTCTGGGGCCAGAAGGAACATCTCAGAAACTGGGTGGTTTCAGGGGCTTTGGGGCTGGTATTTGGGAGTCGAAAGAGCTGGGAACTTCACAGAGGAAGGTGAGCTCACGTGCACAGGGGGACATCTGCGGGCTTGTGTGATGGGCAGGAGGCTGGAGCACGTGAGCGGTGCAGTCAGCCTCCCGTTTGCTATATTGCTTTAGAGGTATGTGACACTTCTTTATGCGTTAAGCTGATAATCATTTTCTAATGCAAGAAGTATTTTTGAGCACCTACTATGTATTAAGCATTATATAAGGCATAGAGGATATATTGCTAAACGATATAAACTAAAATTTTTCCCTGCCCTCGGGGGAAGACAGATATTAAAGTCAACAAAGCAAAATATATTTTGAATTGGATGCACGCTTTGGAGGAAAAATACAAGCTCAGTGGGCAAAAGTCATAGGGCCAAAGTGATCAGTGAACACCTGTCTCTGGCGATAATGTGGAAGGCTGAGAAGGAGCCAGTTGTTCTAGAAGTGGGGAAGAAAGAAGTGTTGTAAGCAGAGAAAACTTAAGCAAATTCAAAATGGAAAAGACATTGGCATGTGCTCCTCAAGCTTGATGGACAAGGAGGAGGGTGGAAAGACATGTGTGCAGACCAGGCGTGGCTCATGCATGGCCTGTTAGGACATGAAAAACATTTTCGATTTGAAAACTATTACAGGGTTTTAATCAGAAGAATATTATGAGCCATTTATATTTTTAAGAGATTACTCTGCTGGGTGGAGGGCAGATTGGAAGGAGGACCAGAGACCAGAGGGAGGCTCTCAGATGGGTCATCACATGAGATATGATCATCTGATGGTCACCATATGAAGAAAGGGGAGCCATAGCCTGTGACTGGTAGGCAGGAATCACCCCTACTTTGTTGATGAGATAAACTAAGATTTAGAAGCCGGGAAACTGAAAACAGTGCATCTATGCAGAGCAGACCTCTCATGCTTTTCTGATAAATTGCTAAACTGCCTAAGTCCGCTCGCACTTCATCAGACTAAGGTACACTCACTGTAAACCGTTAAATGCCAGATTATCACACAAATCACTGTAGTAAAGGCAGCAGGGAGACTGGGAAAGAAAACACATTTCGTGCTATCCAAGGTCACCCAACCGCTAAGTGGTAAACGTGGAAATAATACTCTGGCCATCTGCTTTGGGGTCAAGGTTCCTTCAGGGATAGTCTGTGGGCTTAGAAAGAGGACTGTCAGCCAGGGAAGGCGAGGCTCGCAGAGGCTCCGGAGCCTGGAGAGTGTGTCTTTATTCCACAGAGACTCCAAGCGCCCCAAGTACTGCATTGAGCTGAGTGCCCAGCCGGTGGGGCTTGTCCGCGTACACAAGGTCCTGGTTGTGGGCAGCACCCAAGACAACCTGCATGGCTTCACCCACAAGGTGTGGCCTTCGGGCAAGCATCACCCCCCAACACCTCCACATATGTCTCTCTAGTCCCCCTTAGCAAGCGATTCCTTCTGGTGTCCCTCTCCCTTCGCCTCCAGCCACCCCTTCTTTCCATGCTGTGCCCTGAACCCTCCCAGGGTAAGAAGCTCTTTTCTCCCAGGGTAAAAAGCTGTGGACAGTGCAGATGCCAGCAGCCATCCTGACCATGAACCTTCTGGAGCAGCGCTCCCGGGGCCTGCAGGCCGTCATGGCTGGGCTGGCCAATGGAGAAGTCCGCATTTACCATGATAAGTCCCTGCTCAATGTCCTCCACATCCCGGTGAGCTGCTGACTCCTCTCTGTTCCAATCCCACCTCTGGGGCTTCTTAGCTGCCTCTCCTGATCCCCACCCGATGCCCTTGACTTTTGAATGTATTTCAGAAACATTTGTTGAGCATCTCATGTGCACAGCCCGTGTGGGGGGATAAAACAGTGTCTAAATCCTGCCTTCAGGGAATTGAAGGTGACAGCTAGCCAGAGACACCGCTAATCCAAAAACAAGCAAGTCTAAAGCAGAACAGAGTCCTGAAAAGGCACAGAGGGGGCCTAGCAGCTGGGGGGTGGAGTGGTGGTGAAGGATAAATGGGGGTGGAACTCACAAGCCATTTCACAGCAAGTGACAGTTCCTCTGGGCCTTGAAACAGTTTGCCAAGTGGATACACAGAAGAAGAATATTCCAGACTGAAAATGGCTGAACAAAGGCTGAGAGGCATGGAATGTTCTTGATTAAGGAATACAGGTGGCTTTAGGACTCTGGATTCGAGTTTTTCAAACGCTAAGTTGTGAGGTATTAAATACTTTAATGGGTCACAACCAGCAGCATAAAAAAGAAAGCACAGAGGGGGCACCTGGCTGGCTTGGTAGAGCACGTGACTCTTGATCTCAGGGTGGGGAGTTTAAGCCCCACATTGGGCATGGAGCCTACTTAGAAAAAGAAAAAGAGGCACACTTGGGTGACTCAGTCAGTTAAACGTCAGACTTCAGCTCAGGTCATGATCTCACAGTTCGTGGGTTCGAGCCCCACATCGGGTTCTGTGCTGACAACTCAGAGTCTGGAGCCTGCCTCGGATTCTGTGTCTCCCTCTCTCTCTATCCTTTGCCCACTCACACTCTGTCTCTCTCTCAAAAATAAATAAACATTAAAAAAGAAAAAGAAAAGAAAGCCCAGAGTATATCCCATGTGAAACGTGTGTATGTATGTGTAAAGTGTCCTTTGTCACAGTATAAAGTTTAAAAGCAGCTGGTTTGAACTGCAGGCCTGTTGTAGGGGTGGGGGGAGGGGAAAGAGGAGAGGGACAGTAAAGGGAGGTTGGAGTCAGATGTGGAAGGCCTTTAATTGTTCTAACAAGAAGGACAAAAGCCATTGGAAATTTTTTTTGGCAGAAAATAGACATGATCCTGTTTATAATTTTGAAAGGCAGCAGGGTGGGGCGCCTGGGAGGCTCAGTCGGTTAAGTGACCGCCTTCAGCTCAGGTCATGATCTCGTGGTTTGTGAGTTCTAGCCCCTCGTCAGGCTTTGTGCTGACAGCTCGGAACCTGGAGCCTGCTTCCGATTCTGTGTCTCCCTCTCTCTCTGCCCCTCCCCTGCTTGCGCTCTGTCTCTCAAGAATAAATAAATGTTAAAAAAAATTTTTTAATTTAAATAAATAAATAAATAAATAAATAAATAAATAAATAAAAGGAAAGGCAGCAGGGTGAAGGACAGACTGAGGAGAAAGACCAGGCCGAGGACCTGTTAGAAAGGTGACTGACCCCAGAAGCCCAACGACATTTAGCCTAGAACTGTGGCTGCGGCGGTGAGGTTGGAGGGACGATGAGAAATACAGGAAATATTTCAGAGACAGCGTTGCCCCAGGCCTTACCTCACATCTCTTTATTATATCATATTTGGGGTCTCCCAGTTTATCACCCCACCTCAGTCTTGCCTTCCTCTCCACGATGTCTTCCCAACTAAGCTCTGGTGTCTCCACCGCAGGACGCAGTGACCAGCCTTTGCTTTGGCCGCTTCGGGAGGGAAGATAACACCCTCATCATGACCACACGAGGTGAGCAGACTTCGACCTGGCCCGGGTTTTAGTTAGGCGCGAAGGTGACGGGCTAGAGCCGGGGAAAGAAGAGGTGGATGTGAAGCCCAGGCAGGCCCGGGTTTGGAAAGCAAGGCTCACAGACACATGTCCTGGCTGGGGCCAGCTCGTCAGCTGTTGGATGTCACTACCCAGGAACACTGTCTCCAGTTCACCCCCATCTCCTCCGCGCCTACCACGGTGCCAGGACCATCGCAGTAGTTAATAAGTAACTGCTAAATGAATGGATGAATAGTAGGACATTATTAAGACACACTTTTTTCCTTCTAGAAACCCAGAATCTCAGCGGGAAGACAAACGTGGACAGAATGTTTGGGGAGGAAAGAATGGGAATGTCAGGTAGAACTGGGGAGGACAGATCTGTGTCTGTCCACTTCCCTAGGCGGTGGCCTGATTATCAAGATCCTGAAGCGTACGGCAGTGTTTGTGGAAGGGGGTGGTGAGGCAGGGCCCCCACCAGCCCAGGCCATGAAACTCAATGTGCCCCGCAAGACCCGGCTTTACGTGGATCAGACACTGCGAGAGCGGGAGGCTGGCACCGGTGAGTCTCAGGCCAGATCCTGCCTCTTCCTTCCTCATTGCTCGAATTCCAGCAAGAACTGGGTGAACCCGCTTGGGTGCCCCAAGCTCTGGGCACCCAAGCAGGCCTCCTGCCTCTGGAAGTCCAGAGACAGCCTAGGAGGTGGCCTCTGCCTCCAGGAGCTGCCTCCCGGTGGAAGGTGCTGTGGGTGAGGGCAAGCGCCCTTCCAATGCTAAGGGGAGAACAGTTGCTTCTAGATGCAGGAATTCTTGGAGAGAAGTAGAATTTGACGAGGGTTCTTTTTTTCCAATCAGTTTTTCCTGCTCTTTCATTCATTCTTCCCTTCATTCAGTACCCATGATTATGCCAGGCCTCATGCCAGATGCCTTGAAATAGGTTTAGGCCCTGCCTTAGGAGCTCAGTCTCCTTGCTGACGTCACGCGCATGACAGGTGTGGACCAGCGCTCTGCAGAGGGCTGTTGAAGCTCACAAGAGTGAAGAAGTTTGCCTGGGAGCCTGGGAGAGGCTTCAGAGAGAGGTGACATTGGACTTCACCCTAAAATGATTACCAGTCCACCAGCCAGAGAAGGATAAGGAAGGGAGATTCAGGCAGAGGCTGAGTAGAGTCACGGGATCCTACCTGGATTTAAGTGGCATCTGCCGCATAGCTGCGGGTGTAGGGCAGGAAGGTGGGGGCGGAGTGGGGGGAAGCTAGGGTAGAGGCTAGGAAGGCAAGTCAGAGCTGGCTCCGAAAAGGCCTGGAGTGCAAAGCTAAGATGTTTGGTTGATTCTAGGTAGTGGGGGCTGGGAAAGATGTTAAGCAGAAAAATACAGTGACTCAACCAGCTCTGTCTTATAAAGGGACCTTGCTTATAGTTTTAAAGGTAAATTAGAGGATAAAAGAGCTAGCAGGCTGTTGTAGCCGAGAGGATCCAAGAGAAGCAATTGGAAACATTAATTAGGTAAAGTTCTCTAAAGCGACCAAATGTAAAATCTGCAAAAATCAATAACGTGGTATATACCAGCTGTAACCAATGCAAAATACAATCCAAAGTTTCCATTCACAGTAGCAACAAAATCCCTAGAAAATGGCAGTTAAATTGCAAAACTGCTCACAAGAACATAAAAGACCATCTGAATATTTCAAAGATGAGACTCTCAGGGTAGCAAGACCTAATGCTTTAAAACTGCTGATTAACAGCTTCTAAAATTAATCCAAGAACATAACGGCATTACAGTGAAAATCCCAATAGGGTTTATTTTGAGGATTTGACCAGTGGATTCTCAGTAAATCCAAGAAATTAGGGGGTGGAATTTAAGAATAAGGGGAACCTTTGGGGGTGCCTGGGTGGCTCAGTTAAGCGTCCAACTCTTGATTTCAGCTCAGGTCATGATCTCATGGTCATGGGTTCGAGCCCCATATCAGGCTCTGCGCTGACAGTGCAGAGCCTGCTTGGGATTCTCTCTCTCCCTCTCCCTCTGCCTCCCCCCAAATAAATAAACATAAAAAAAAAAAAAGAGGAATGCGGGGCCATAGCATCTCAGCAGAAGGAACTATATGAATTATGAAGCTGGAGGAATTAGCAGCTGTCGTCTGATACAGGAATCGATAACAATCCAGGGCACATTTAGAAAGTCCAGCAGCAGACCCTCGTGTATGGAGAAAGTCAGTATATGTTAAAGGTGTTGTTTCAAATTACTGGGGAAAGGAGAGACTTTCCCCCAAACATAATTAGGACTGCATGCTTCTAGGGGAAAAAAAGGTTAGAACTCTACTTCACACCAAACACAAAAATTAATTCTGAGTAAATTAAAAATAAGTTGTAAAAGTACCAGAGGAAAAAGGAAAGACTAATAGATGGGCTAACAAAGACAAAAAGCCTCCGAGTGGCAGCAGGCGCCTCACACAAGTAAAAGAGCAAGGACAGGCTGGCAAACTAGCGTGCTAAGTCTGGAAAAGGGTCCCGGGGGGAATGAAGAGGGAGCGGGCCCTGGAGACGGCTTTGAGGGAGTCCTCAGACCTTCCGTGAGGGGTGAACCCAGGCCCCTTGGTGGATGGGGATGCGGTGACGGAGGCGGGGAAATGAGGTGGGCGTCCGCAGTGCTGAGTTTGAGGCGTCGAGGGGACATCCGGGTGGTGACCGTCACGCGGTTAGAAGCGGGATGCAGGCCCAGGCGCCGAGCTGCTGGAGATGCAGCGTGCAGTGTTGAGAGTGGTGGTGGGCCAGGTCCTGAGCGGGGCACTGCAGACTCGGTAGTGACAAGTCCCCACCACCAGGAGCTCCAAGTGGTTCCTCACAGGGTGCTCACAGCCGGGGCAGGGCATAGAGGAGGAGGACCAAGGATAAGACTCAAGGGAACACCAGCCCTTAAGGCAAAATCGAAGGAGCCATCCAGGAGCCTGGGATTGTGCGCTGGTAGGAAACCAGAAAGGAGAGGGCAGCCAGCGTGTGGCCCACGGCGTCCAGTGTCACCGGACCAAGGCCAGGCTGTTGCATCTTGGTCCTCCCTTTCCCACGTTCCCAGCCCCTGAAGCCGCTGCCTTCCTCTTGTGCTGTCTGAACAGCAGCCCACGCAGGACGTCCCTCTTCCCCGCCTCTGCCCCCTCCCCGCCTCCTTCCCTCCAGCACCAGCCCTTTGTGCGCCTCTCCTCAGCCATGCACCGGACCTTCCAGACCGACCTCTACCTGCTGCGCCTCCGGGCTGCCCGCGCCTACGTGCAGGCCCTTGAGTCCAGCCTGAACCCTGTGTCTCTGACGGCCCGGGAGCCCCTCAAGCTGCACGCCGTGGTGAGCACCCGGGGGTCAGGGGGTGGGGGGAGTCAGGCCACCTCAGGGCCAGAGGGGCAGAGGGCAGGGGTGGGTAGGAACCCCTCAGCCCCAGAGCCAATTCTGAGCCCACTAGGCCTTGTGCCCCCTTCTCACCTCCCATAGGCCCAGAGACCAGGTCTCTGTCTTCCTTTAAGAGGGTGCTCTCTCTCCTTCTCTCTGCTGTGGGGCCTCTTCCCCTCAGCTGGCCGTGGAGGGGGCCACACTCTCCCGCTCCTTTGGCCCATGCCATGCCTCAGACAAGCCCCCAAATTTGGGACAGAGCACGCATGTAGTCACCTTGGGACGTTTCTTCCCAGGACTGGAGGGACTCTGACAGCTACGGTATAAGGAAGAAAGCTCTTCATTTCATTGACTGTGGGCAGCCCGGGGGTTAGGACTGCCTGCTACAGGAAGGGAAGTCCTGAGATGTACACGGGAGGAGGAGCCCCTGCGCTCGGACACAAGTGACCTCAAGGTCGTCTGGGCTAAATGGCTCCCAGAGGTGTGCTGTCCGACCCAAAGGGGCTTCCAATTTCTCTTTCCCTAAAGGAAGTAGATAGGGGAAGAGGCTACAGCGCAACTGAGGGTGAGAGGGAAGAAAATGAAATCACTGCGGCTACCACAGGACGGGAGCGGGAGGTAGTCAGACCCTGGGAAGAGCGGCAGGGACAGTGGTGAGGCCATAGGTGGGCACTGGGCCTTTCATCCCCAGGCCAGCTCTGCCTCTGACCAGCCTCTTGAGTGGCCTACATCAAGTCCCTTCCCTGCCTTGGCCTTTGCTGATCCCTGTACAAACAGAAGCCAGCCTCTGGGCTTCTGAGGGGCCTTTTGAGGGGCAGGACAACGCATTAGAGCAGTTGGAAGAGGGTAACTTGAGAACAGTGATGACAGAGCAGGAGGACAGGGCCAGGGCACGTTGGAGTCCGTGCCCAAGGCTACTGTTCCTAAGGGCTTTCTCCCCCCACCCCACCTTCTCCACAGGTGCAGGGCCTGGGTCCCACCTTTAAGCTCACGCTTCACCTGCAGAACACCTCGGCAGCCCGACCCCTCCTGGGGCTGCTGGTCTGCTTCCTGTACAACGAGGTGCTCTACGCCCTGCCCCGGGCCTTCTTCAAGGTACCAGGCTGCCCCACCGAGCCATGGAGCGAGGAAGACCAGGCTGGGGCCTGATTAGGTGCCCACAGAGCCCTAACGGGTCGGTGGTGAGGGAGCTGGCAGGTGGCCGCAGCCACAGACCAGGCTGGAGTATGGCCGGGTCCTCTGGGGAGAGCGCCCACGACCCGCCTCGGTTGCTTTTCTCGCACCCCGAGAGAGGTCTCCTCGAGCCACACAGAAGGTTCTGGTAGAACAGCCAGAGTCCAGCTTCTCCCAGAAGCCTGTTGGTGCTGGGATCCCAGAGCCCATCCTGCCTCACAGCCACGCCTGCGGTGGGAATGGGAGCCTCTTTCTGCCCCAAGGAGAATTTTCCACAGAGTGAAGGGCCTGATCTACCCCCGAGGTCCAGATTTGATCCTAAGTTGGGAGGACCAGAAACTGAGAAAGACTCTGGGTTTGGTCCGAGTTTAATCCTGGACGGACATGCGGTCCCCTCACTGGACCCACGTGCTTGCCAGGTGTATGCTGGATTCAGCTGCTCTTGCAGGTGTGAGTGCTTTGGAATCTGCCAACCACTGTCCAGGCATGAGAGCTGATTTTCTTACCTATCTGTCCCCAAACCCAGGTCCCCATGCTGGTGCCAGGGCTCAGCTACCCGCTGGAGACCTTTGTGGAGAGTCTCAGTGACAAGGGCATCTCAGACATTATCAAGGTAGGTCGCCCGTTGGTACCACATGGGGGAGACAGAGTGAGGTGGACAAGGCCCCCACATGGCCGCCAGGTCAGGGTGGGTGTCTGCAGCCTCCCCATTCCCTTTGACAGAGTCACTGGGGCCATTGCAGACCAGGCTGGGCTTGGCCATTGTAGGGAGCAGGGAGTAAAGGGGGCATGCCCCTACTGCCATGGGCCCTTCCTCCGTAGGTGCTGGTGCTTCGTGAAGGCCAGAGCGCACCTCTCCTAAGTGCCCACATCAACATGCCTGTGAGTGAGGGGCTGGCAGCTGCCTGACTCCTGGGCTGGTGTTATGGCCCATGCAGAATCAGCACCAGGAAGATTCAGCCACCTCCAATGAGCTGGGCAGAGTTAAAGGCCCCAGGCCCATTGCCCAAGCAGCAGTGTGTTGGGGCCACAGTTTCCTTCTCTTCTTCTAAGCATCCCCTTTCTCACCACCCTGACTGCTGGGTGACCTATAGCAGCAGTGAGTACCCAGGAGGTTCAGCTCCTTCTCTCTCAGGAAAATGCAGGCATTTGCTCATTGGACTTCTGCTGCCCCTCTACCCTCCCCACTTTTGTCCAGAAATCACACCCAGGGCCGAAGGAAGATCTCTGAAGTGGTCAAGGTGAGATGAGGGGCACAGGCCCAGCCTTCTCCTTTGCTGCTTTCTTTAGGCACATTACTCCTGTGTTGCTGCAGGCCCAGGCCAGAACTGGCCACGGCCTGGCCTGGGATAATCAGAGGCTTTCCTTGGGTGAGACTGAGCCCCCTGTTGCTCCCTGGGGTTCCAGAGGCTTGACTGATGCTGCTCAGATTACAGGCAAAACACATGCTCTGATTTCCCCTGTGAGCTGAACAAGGGGGCCTAGGGGGTGGTTGCCTCCCTACAGGGCCTTTCCTGAAATCTTGGGCGCAGCCAGAGTCTCAGGCCTGCGATGCTCCATGAAGAGCGCCAAGGGAAGAAGTGGTGCCAGGAAAGCATAGGGCGTCCACACAGAGAGCTAGTGGCCCCAGAACCCACCAGGCTTCTGAACACAACAACTGCTGCTCCTGACTTGTATGCTCAGGTCCAGAAAGAGCGTCCCGGAAGAGGAAGGCTCAGTTAGAGCAGAGGTGGGGCTGGGGTGCACAGGAGAGGCGTTTCTGAGCCCTGGGGAGGTGGCACAGGAGGCAGAAGCCCGGAACTGCTCTTCTGTGCCCTGGAGCCCAGTTCAGTCACATAAGTGGAGAGTTTACTGGGCAGTGTCATTAGCTGGAAAGGCATGGACCAGAGGTGTTGAGTGAGGCTAAAGACTGAGGGAAGGCACATGTTCAGACCACAAGGGCCAGAGACCCACAGTCCTGGACCTTGGTGCCTCCTGGACCCCTGGCCGGTGTCCTGGCCCACCTCACAGCCCTGTTAGGCTGGTGCTACCAGGACCACCTTGAGCCACTTAGGAGCCAGGAACCCTGCTCCCTGAGCCCCTGTCTTTTCCCCTCTATGACCAGGTGCAGCTTAGCATATGGTATCAGTCTTGTGGCAAGTAACCAAATCCTTCTGCACTTTAGTTTCCCCACATGTAAAATGGGGCAGTTCGTGACCAAATTCAGCTCTAGCATCCTGTGAGCTTGGCAGCCCCTCTAGAGGAGATGAGGACTCGACTCCAGAAAGGGGAGGGTGGGGGGAGTTGACAGGAGTAACTGCAGAGCTTTTGTCCTTGAGATCAAGGGCCCCAGGCTAACTGCCATGGCCAGCCAATAACCTCTATGTCCAGGACACAAGTGAGGGACTGGGGTGACACAACTCTCAGCCTGCCCCAAACTCAACCAAGGAATGCATTCTGGGGCCAGATTAACAAAGAATGGAGTATGGACAAAAGAAAGAGACCATCCCCCTCCTCTGTACACAGTCTGGCCACTTGTAGACATAGATTAATTGGGTCAGGGTGGTAAAGGGTCTCTAGATCAAGCCAAGTGAGGCAGTTGGACCAAGCTTGAGGTTTAACCTGAAGAACTTCCTAAGAGCTTGTCAGAGATGGAAAGGCCTGCTTTAGAAGGTAGTAGACCCCTTATCACTGGGCTGGGCTGTCTCTTCACTGGGCCATATGACCATATAATCTCTTCTACCCCAATCATGTGATGACTGTGTAAGCTTGGAACATGAAGTCTAGTTTGTAGCTCTTCATGGTGATGAAAGTGGAGAAACTTCCTATACCCAGCACCTAATGAGAGTTTGTGTGATGTAATACTATGTACCTATTAGTAAAAATATATGAACTACACTGATGTGGACAAGTATACATAAAGCAGTATGAAACCAGAAACAGTGCATGGTACCCAGTGCACTCAGTAGTTAGAACTCCAAGAGATTGTGTACATTAGGGATGAGGGGAGTTGGTATCTTCTTAAAAAGTATTTATCTAAAACCATGTACCTACTTAGTACTATGGAATTAGTTTATAACAAGAAAATTGCCCCTCCCCACTCCTGCTGCTCCCTTCAATCATTTTCAGTTCTCTTAGCTATTCTTTTTTAAATAATCTGCATCCAGTGTGGGGCTTGGACTCACAACCCCAAGATCACGAGTCACATGGTCCACTGACTGAGCCAACCAGGTGTCCCCATTAGCTATTTATTTTAAAAATATGCTTATACTACTGTTGCTTGATTTATCATTCTAGACACTATCTATTGGCTCCCTATTGTAAAAGGTGAGTCTTTAGCTCTCTTGTGGAGTACTTTGCCCCCTTTTCTCCCGAGTTTTTAGGCAAATCAATACTTACTGTTTAGATTGCTATTTATGTTACTATGTGAAAGTTATTCCCTGCAGAGCCAAAAATTGGGATATAATTAAATTACCTTTTAATTTTTCATGGAGTTAATAATTGCCTTTTTTTCCCATTTGCTTAGATTTCTGTACATAACAATTATTCATTGTTCCCTCATCCAGTCTGACAGTTCCTCTTTTTTTCTGGATACTCTCCATCATCCCCTGTCTCAGTGAGGACTGTTTGCTCTCTAGAAATACTGCAGAGTATTTCTCCTGACTAGACCCTCTGATTCCTGGGCCCTGTCTCTTCATCTTTATAGTTCTTTTACCCCTCATTTGGTGAAGTGTACCCACAGGTACTGTCTTTAAAAAGTCACTAGAGTTAAAAATTTTTAACACACTGTCTAAACATTTCTTTATCCCACTCATATACATGTGTGATAGCAGGTCATAAAATTTGAGGTTGAAAATAATTTTCATGCAAGAAAATGATTTTTAAGGCAGCATTCCCTTGTTCTGATTTTTGAGAATGCTGTTGAGAAGTTCCATGCCATTTTTGCTCCTGGCCTTCTCATTCTGAAATGCCAGGATATGCCTTACATGTGTGTCGTCATTTGTTGTGCTGCGAGGTGGAGATGTAGATCCTTCGCTTCCACAAAATTTTGTTTCTTGAGTGATTTCCTCCCATTTTCTCTCTTCTCCCTGGAATTCTCATTAAACCCAGCACCTAATAAATGGCAAGTCCAAAGAGAAGAGGATTAATCATCTGTTTTTCTTCTCTCTCCTCTCAAATTGTCTTTCTGTCCCATGTTCTGAGGAATTTTTATCTTTCAGCTCTTCTCTGGAACTGTTTTTTGAAATTCCATTATTTTAATTCTCAACTCTTTCTGTTCTGTGTTCAATCTTTAATTATAATGTCTTTGAAAAGATACTGAGGTCACCAAACCATCCGTCAACAAGTGACTTCTATAGACTTATTTCAATATCCACAGAATACACGTTTTTCTCAAGCTCACGTGGAACATGCACCAATACGGACCACATTCTAGTCCATAACATATGCCTTAACAAATTTGAAAGAATGGAAATAATGCAGTGTCTGCTCTCAGGTCAAAATGGAATTAAACTAGAAATCACTAACAGAAGGATAGCTGGAAAATCCCCCAAATACTTGGAGATGAAACAACACACTTCTAAATAACACGTGTCAAAAAAGAAATCTCAAGAGAAATTTAAAAATATTTTGAACTAAATGAAAATGAAAAACACATCTTACCAAATTTGTGGGATGTGGCAAAAGCAGTGCTTAAAGGGAAATTTGTAGCATTGAATGTATATATTAGAAAAGAAGGAAGATCTAAAATCAATAACTTAGTTTCCACCCCGGGAAACAAGAAGGAATGCAAATTAAGGGGTGCTTGGACTTAAAAATCCATTTACAGGCTAATCTATTTTTTTAAGATTTTTCTTTATTTTTAATAATCTCTATACCCAATGTTGAGGCTCCCACAATCCTGAGATCGAGTCACACACTCCACTGACTGAGCCAGCCAGCTGTCCCCATCTATAGGCTGATCTTAAGAGACAAGACAATTGAAAGTAAAAGAATACAGATTATTTTAATGTATTTGGACTAGAAGAGAACTTAAGGGGCATCTATTTAAAAAGAAACTCACAGTGAACATATTTTATAGTCAAATATTGAAATGATTTTGTCAAAGGTCAGAAACAAGCTACTCACTATTTTTCCTCTACCCATACAGAAGGGGCAAGAAGATTAATAGGTATAAAAATTTTAAAGGAAAAAACTATCTTTTCACAGATTATTTTATTATAAATATAGAAAACTCAAAAGAGTTTATAAGTTTTAGGTTTGCTGTACACAAAAAATCTATTTTCATAAGCCATGTACAATAACAAAACATTATCAAATACTTAAGAATAAATCTAACCATGGGGCGCCTGGGTGGCTAAGTCAGTTAAGCATCTGGCTCTTGGTTTTGGCGCAAGTCATGATCTCACAGTACAGGAGTTCGAGCCCTGGGTCAGGTTCTGTACTAACAGTGCAAAGTCTGCTTGGGATTCTCTCTCCCTCTCTCTGCCCCTCTCCCACTCATGCGCTCTTGCTCTCTCTCAAAAATAAAGAAGAAATCTGGGGTGCCTGGGTGGCTTCAGCTCAGGCCATGGTCTCATGGTTCGTGGCTTCCAACCCAGCATCAGGCTCTGTGCTGACAGCTCAGAGCCTGGAACCTGCTTCAGATTCTGTGTTTCCCTCTCTTGCCCCTCCCCCACTCATACTCTCTCTCAAAAATAAACATTTTTTTTTAAAAGAAATTTAACCAAAAGAGGCATGATCTTTAACAAGAAAAAGTATGTAACTTTATTGAAAACATCTAATAGATACACCATGTTCATGACTGAAAAATGCAATTTCATATAGATGTTGATTTTCCCCAAACTGATCTACAGATTCAGTTGTGTTCCATTCACAATCTCAAAGGGATTTTTATTGGTGGAACTTAACAAGTGGATTCTAGAATTTATTTGGAAGACAAGGACCAAGGATGGATCTTAGGGAGTCATACAGAAGGGGCAGGTAAAATGACCAGTGAGACAAAAGGGACAAATAACTTGTGGTATATTCGGTGGCTCGCTATCCAGCAAGGAAAAGGAATGCCCCACAGCTATACACATTGATGGGGATAAATCTCAGAAACATAATATTGAGTGAATGAATAAACGGTATGATTCCATTTATATAAAATTCAAAAACATGCAAAACCGATACGAACATAGGTAATGTGATTACGAGACAAAGCAAGGGAATGACATAGATGGCGCAGTGTTTTCTCTACCAGGGAGGACTCAGCAGGGACTTCAAAGAAGTGGGGTCCATCTCTTCTTAAATGGGGGTGGGGAGGGAGTTTCTCTTTGTTTTATAAATATTTTCTTGCGTCTGCTTACTAGCAGCTCAAACCTCTGTGGGCATGGGCAGGGCCTATCAGAAGGATGGACTTCTCTGAGGGTTCCTGGGGGAGAAGACTGCCATGTCACAGGATGATATCCGCCCCCCACCCCCACCCTCGGCAGCATCCATAGACTTTTTCACTTAATCCTATTTTTGGTCCAGCCCCTCACCCCCATCCTCCCCAGTGCCCCTGAGGCCCAAAGCTGCTTCGAATAGCCCCCATCTCTACCCTAGAAGGGTAGCAGCGTGGCTGCGAGGGGTGGGGTGTGCCCTGGGGGGAGGGCAACCAGCTGCCCCTCATAGAGACTGTGGGTCAGTCCCCCTACTGTCAGTCCCAAACCTTGCCTTCCAGGGTGCCAGGAGAGTTCCTGAGCCTCTCCAGGACTCTGGGGGGCAGTCTGGCTGTCTCTTGGGCTCTCCCTCTAGAACATTTAATTAACTTCTAATTCTCTGCTCAGAGAGTAAATGAGCCTCCATCCACTTCCCATTGCTCAAAACATCATCAGGTTCTTTGGTCTATTACTGTCTCCCTCCTACTTTCTCTCTCCTTGTAAATTTATATCTTTTATTTCTTTACTCTCCTTTTAGATATTAAGAGGAAAGAGAGGTAAACCCATGTGTTTAAACCTGCCACATTTAACAGGAAGTCTGTTTACTATATTTAAATAAAACTGTTTACCAGGAAGCTCCGGAGAGTCCAGAGCGGAAGAGCTTAGCCTTCTGAGCACCATCCTTCAGAGACTTGAACATCTCCACCCGAGTTCTCTGCCTTGATTTTGCTACCCATTTTCCTCAGCTGTGCAGGCCGAAGGAGAAAGCCAAATATCTGGGTTCAAATCCTGACTCCTCCATTCACTGCCCCATGGTCTTAGCACATCAACTCTCGTAACTGCTGCCCCTGGTACCAGATTAGCCAAAGAGAGGCACAGTGAGTGTTGTGGCGATGCTTCTGATGATAAAGTGCTGAACCGGGGAAAGAATTCCCGTTCCCTGGGTCACTACGTGCTGCCCTAGCCTGCTGTGCCCCAGGCCTGCCCCCACCAAGGCCACAGGAGGCAGAGCCCTGGCCCCTCACACCCTCAGGCGTCCTGTGGGTCCCATGCCTGACAATGAGAGGAACGAGAAACAGCTGCCCAGGCAACAGTGAGGGACCAGAAACCCAGAAAGAGGGAGGGAGTCCGAGAACCAAAGGGGGCACTTTATTAACCTGGCAAAGGGGTGATTAGGCTGGCCAGGCAGCCCCTTGCCAAACCCACCACTATATCAGAGGGCCAACTGAGGCAGAGATGCAGGGCCCAAGCCCTGGACACTGGAGTCCAAGCTGGGCGGGGCAAGGCCAAGGATGGGACTGGAATTGCAGAAAGGCATTAAGTACCAATGCAACTCCCCTCCGGAGGTGAGAGGTGGGCCTGAGATGAGTTAGGAGCCCCCTCTCTTGCTCCCCTCTCCCTGAACAGCTCTGGCTCCTCTTGGAGCCAGGAGGCTGTGGGGCCCACATCAGCTGCGGTCTGGAAGGTGATCCCATCTCCAGGCAAGGGGGAGGCCAGGAAGGGCCAGAGCCAGACAAGGACCCAGTGGGGCCCCAGGGCTGCCTTCAGGTTGTGGCAAGGGCCCAGATCATAAGAGTGCTGGCCCCGAGCCCACTCCCACGTGGTCTGGCCCCGAAGCAACAGCATCCCATGGAAGAGCAGCCCAGCCCCGCACAGCAGTGCACCTGCCACGCATGTGTCGGTCACAAAGGCCAAGGCAAACTGCGCCAGAGACACTCTGCCTGCAAGGAGAAAGCAAGAGGGTGAGGGAGCAGCAGTGGCCCAGTCCCAAAGCCCAGCTTCTGCCCTTACCCTCCACCGCGAAGCAGGGCTCATTCCTCTGCTCAGCAAACACCCAGTGGCTATTCCCCGGCCAGCCCACACTGGTGAGCTGGGCAGACACAGCTCCCTGCCCGAGATCCAATTTTCATTCATCATAACCTTGTGAGCCCCTCCCGTATGCTAGAGTTGGTACCAGGCACCAGGATGCACAGCGGACAGGACCTCTAACCTCGGGGAGCTCACACACACATACCAGATCGCTTCTCAGTTACTTAATTACTGCTGTGATGCGTGTCACAATGGAAAAGTACAGCACCTTCCGGCCCACAGTAGGTACTAAGAATCCACTGAACAAACGAATGACAGGAAGTCATGAAACATTCTGCTCAGTGAAAGGAGCCAGTCGCAAAGATCACATATTATATGATGCCAATCACGTGAAATGTCCCAAACAGGCAAATCCAAAGAGACAAGACTGTGGATTAGTGGTTACCAGGGTCTGGGGGGATTCAGGGGAGGGGGGAGGATGGGGAGTGACTGTTTAATGGGCACAGGGTTTCCTTTGGGGGTGATGAAAATGTTCTGGAATTAGATAGTGGTGATGGCTGCACAACATTGTGAATGTACTAAATGCCACTGACCTGTATACTAGAAAATGGTTAAAAGGATGAATTTCATGTTACATGAATTCTACTTCAATAAAAAAGAGAGGCTATGTGGCGAAATGCCAAGCAGATGTATTAGGCTAAAGGAAGCGGATTTCATCTGTTTTAATAAAGTGACAGCTTGGGAGGTGCCCAAAGGAGGTATCTGCTAGGTGAAGAGGGGAGAAAACATTCTGTTTGAAGGTCCTGAGGCAGGATGGAGGGGTGCCTGGGAGACCCATGCATGGATGTTTCTGGAGCTCAGGAGAGAAGCCCAGGCTGGGCATGCAGATCTGCAGGTGGTTGGCGCATAGGCAGTTCCAAGACCTGCCAGAATGTAGAGTAAGACAGAGTCAGCACCGTGACGTCAGCGGCAGGTCCTTTGGGACCCGACCAAGAAGAGAGAGAGAAGGGGCGCCTGGGTGGCTCTGTTGGTTAAGCATCCGACTCTTGATCTCAACTCAGGTCACGATCTCACAGTTCGTGAGTCTGAGCCCTGAGTCAGGCTCAGCGCTGCCGGTGTGGAGCCTGCTTGGAGTTCTCCCTGCCCCTCCCCCCACCAAAATAAATATATAAACTTAAGAAAACAAAAAAGAAGAGAGAGGGAAACCAGAGAGAAAGAAGGAAATCCCGCAGGATGAGCTCTTGGAGAATCCAGAACACGGGCCATCCAGGAGGTGGGAGGCCAGCAGTTTTATGAGGCCGAAAGGTCTCGTGCCCGGGTAAGTCCTTCAAGAAGCTTGGCTGCTAGGGGTGCCTGGGTGGCTCTGTCGGTTAAGTGTCTGACTCTTAAGCATCTGAATCTTGACCGGCTCAGGTCATGATCTCATGGTGTGTGAGGTTGAGCCCCGCGTCCGGTTTCTACACTAACAGCTCGGAAGATGCTTGGGATTCTCTGTCTCCCTCTCTCTCTGCCCCTCCCCTGCTTGCTCACTCTCTCTCTCCCCCTTTCTCTTTCAAAAGTAAATAACATTAAAAACAAAACAAAACAAAAAAGAAGCAGAAGTAGCTTGGCTGCTGATTGGAGAAGAGCCAGGAGGCAAGAGCTAGGGAGGAGGAAGATGTGGGGTGAAGAGAGGGTTTGTACAGGTGGGAACACCTGGAGGAAGCGTGTAGCGAGAGGCTGGGTTGGCAGGAGGAGAGGCAGGCCCACAGTGAGGCTGCTGAGCAGGGAGGAAGGGCCAGACATCAGGAGAAGATGGAGGCAGTCAAGTTGGATCTGAGGGCTGGACGATTCAGAGAAGCCAGGAAGGCACAGTGGAAGGGAAGACCGAGCAAGAGGGTTAAAATGTCGGCAGAAGAATGGTGGAAATGATAATTCCAAGCTGGATGTGGGTGCAGAAAAGAGGGGAGGGGTGATGCACAGAAAGGTGAGGGCCAGGCGCTCCCGAAGCAGGTGTCCTGGAGTGTAAGAGTGAGAACTGGCAACAAGGAAAGGAGGCAGGGAGCAGAGAAAGGGGTGACTGGCTCATAGCGTGATTTGGGAGGTGACACAGTTTGGCCTCTGAGAAGGTCTAGGGTGGACGTGGGAGTGGGGAAGGGAGTCAAATGGAGGAGAAGGTCAAGAGGCTGAGCAACTGGGACACTGATTGGGCCATTCGCCCAGACTTTCAGCCACCTAGGCTTTCACCAGGGCCCAGGGCTGAGCGGGCAATGGCCGCAGGGAGGTGCGGCTGGAGGGCTTGTGTCTCAGTGGAGTCAGGTGGTCATCAAGGAGGCGGAGGCGGGCTGCTCAGGGAGACAGTGGGCAGAGAAAAAAATCCCCCTGGGCCTCCCAAGGCCTCCCCCCAGGCTGCAGGGAGGGGCCCATGGGTCAGAGCTGGGTTTGGAGAGGATGAGGAGACACAGTGACTATTGAGGGGTCAAGGAGTTTAGTAACTGCAGGACAAGGTGATAAAGGGGACCCTGAGGGGTCAGGAGGAAGGAGTCAAGGGAGAGAAAGCCCAAAGCATTTCAGGGGGAGACAACAAATAGTATAAAAAACTAGTGGGGCTTTTATCTTAGGGAGGGGGGATGTCAGAAGAAAGAGGATTAAATCTGTCATCCAGAACATGGCCTCTCGATCAGCCTCCCGATCCATGGCCTCCCCTCCCAACTTCCAAAGCCTGGAGCTTCCCCTGACTATAACTTTCACTGGCTCCCTACTGTCCAGTCAAGTCAGGGCTGGCTATCTCCTCACACCAGCATTCAGGGTCTCCCCCATCCAGTCTGAACCTACTCCCTGTCCAACCTCTATGCCTTTGCTCAGGCTGCTCCCCTCATTCAGAATGCACCCCCACTTAGAATGCTCCCTCCCCACCCCAACCTGAACTCCCACTAGTCTTTCCGTCTGTGCCCACACCTAGAATCCTTCCCTGATTCTCCCAGCCAGAACTCCGTACCTGTGTCAAGGCCCTGTATTTTACTGTACTGCACACCCAGCTGAATCCCAGGCTGCCCTCACCCCCCATAAATGTCCCCAGGGCATTGCCAGGACAACCAGCCGGAAATCCTATCCCCCACCAGAATGGCCCACTGCAAAGGCCTCTGCCTCTGCGGATGCCTCCCAGGCTTCCCACCTGTAAGCAGCATGAGCCAGGGCAGCAGGAGGAGGGCGGCGGTGTGGAGGGGCGCATGGGCGCGCAGAAGGGCCGACAGGGCAGGGCCCAGCAGCACAGAGACATGGAGCAGGACGCCCGAGGCATGAAGCAACAGGCACAGGAAGGGCCGGTAGTTGCGGAATCCCACGCAGCGGCCCAGCAGGCGGCAGTGGTGATCCCTACGAAGGATGCAGATGCGGCAGGCGGAGCAATGCCCACTGCGTGGTGGCACCTGGCTCTGGCACTGGTAGCAGTAACTGCAGAGAAGGAACCACAGAGTCAGTTCTCAGAGCATCTCTGAACGCCTCATCATGCCCGGTCAGCCTCTGAGCCCATCCTGGGGAAGCAGGCACAGCCACTGTCCTCACTAAGCCTCAAGTTCATCATACATAAATGCAGGCTGAACAGCCCTTCCAGTTCTGGCACTGCAGTTACATGTCTTGCAAATCACACATGCAGTCCTAAGGCCTCTAACATCCAGGAGCAAACTTCTCACTTCCTCCGTGCTCACCACGGTGGTCGAAGTCACCAACAGATTACTGGATCACTGCAACAGATTCTTAATTATTCTCCCTGATTCCAGCTTTGTTTCCTCCTAGTATAGTCTCACGCCAGCAGCCAGACTGATCCTTAGAAGTCTAAGTCGTGTCTTCCTCTTCTGCTCAAAACCCTACAGTGGCTACCCAACTCACTGCCAGTAAAAGCAAAGCTTTCAATGTCCTGCAAGGTCTTTCCATCTCTAACCTCTCTCCTCCCCCTCTCACTCCTACCAGCCACACCGGCCCTCTTGCTGTTCCCGGAGCATGCAAGCACATCACTGCCTCAGAGTCTTTGCACTGTCTATTCCCGCTGCCTGGAATGCTCTTCCCCCAGATCCCCACCTGGCTAACTCCCCCACCTCCTTCAAGTCTTTGCTCAAATACCTACCTTGACTACCCTATTTAAAACTGCAGCCTGCACACCGTTTACTCTGCTTTTTGTTTCCATACCACCAACATCTTCTAACATTCTATACAATTTGCTAAGTTATTATGCCTATAACTTATCATCTGCCCCCTCCCCCATTGAAATCAGCTCCAGGATGTCAGGAATCTATTTCATTGTACCTCCAGTGGCCAGAACAGTACCTTGCACATAGCAGGTGCTCATTAAATATTTGCAAGTGAATGAATGATACTTCTTCAGGATCTACCATCCCAGGTTCTAAAAGAGTGCTCTGGCTCTAACAAGCGGTTCCTACTATAACCTGGTTCTAACATCTTCAGGTCCTAGGGCTGCTCCCCCAGTCCAAGTCTCCTGCTTTCCCCCCTCGCCAGATCCCGCGCCCCACTCACGCCCAGCCCTGGCCCAGACCGCGGCCGGCCAGCATCACGCCCCGGATGCTGGGGTCGGAGCGCAGGAAGAGCCCCAAGTTGCCCAGCAGGTTGAGCAGCTGGAAGGCGGCCAGCACTAGCTGCAAGGCCCGAGCCAGGGGTCCCAGCGGGGGCGGCCCGGGACCCAGAACCAGCACATAGGCGAGCTCCAGGCCCACAGCCGCGGCCCACAGCGCAGTGAGCACGAGGGGCAGCCGCGCGGACGCCCCCTCGGCGCTCCCCGCCGCCCAGGGCTGCCCCATGGCCTGGGCCCACCGGCTGTCGGGTCCCAAGTACCCCGCCGCTTCCGTATTGGGGCGGGGATAGTGGCAGACGGACGCCCGCTACGACCAATAGAAGCTCTGAAGGGGTCTTAGCGTCACAGGGAGTGGCCGGCAGATGGAGACATGTGATTGGACGGCCGGATGAGCCAAGGAGAAGCTTGGAATCCCGTTGGCGCTAGAGCAGGGAAGGGCAGCAGGTATAGCTCCGCCCACCAGCGAAGGCCCCGCCCCTCCGCAAAAGCCACGCCCTCTGCTCTCGCTGGCTGGTTTGGAGGATAGAATTGCAGTCTCGGTGGCGTCGGGGTTTCCCGGCTCAGCACATTCATTCCCCCTCAACCCCCAGCCGCCCCGATATTAATAGCCCTGCATCGGCTCATCCAGCTGGCCTGGAACCCCTTCCCATGCTCGAGTGTCTCCATCACCCCAGAAAACATTCAAACAGCTCAGCGCCTCGCTGTTTCTGACTGTGAAATGGGGATCGGGCTCTCTGTTTCCCACCAGCGCGGCCCTGGGAGAGGGTCAGGAGGCGAGCTAAAGGGTAGCTTCTAGAGCGGTCTACAGTCACTATTATCATCGTCATCTCCGTTGTACACATGAGGAAACAGAGAAGGCCGTAGCTTTCCCACGGTCACACAGCGCCCAAGAGGCGGAGCCGGGCCGGGAACCCCGAATCTCCGCCACAGGATCCACCCCAGCACCCCCAAATTCTGCAGTCCCCTGGCCCCAGGGCAACCTCTCTCCTGGTCTCGACCCGAGCGCCCTCGCCCCCATCCGGCCCCTCCCTCCTCCCCCATATTTAGCGCGAATCCGATCCGGGGCTGGGCCGGGCGCTACTTAACGCGGCCCCCGCGTTCTGGAGTGCGCCGAGCCGAGCGGAGCCAGGAGCCCGAGCAAGATGATGATGGTTATGCAGCCCGAGGGTCTGGGGGTCGGGGAGGGGCCCTTCGTGGGCGGCGGCGGGGGCGGCGAGTACATGGAACAGGAGGAGGACTGGGACCGCGACCTACTGCTGGACCCGGCCTGGGAGAAGCAGCAGCGGAAAGTGAGTGCTCACCCATTTCCAGATGGCAAAACTGAGGCCTGAGAAGCCGGCGCTTTGCCCTTGGCATCTCAGCAGGTCTGGGGCAGAGCCTGTCTTAACCCAGAGTGCCACTCCCTAGCTCAGGCTCTGCCCATCAGTCCTCTGCCATACCCCAGGGCTGGAAGAGAGGGCTGGGAGCCCTCATGAGGGGTTTAGGATAACAAGTAGAATTTGTGGGGTCCCCACCCCCCAGAGTTGGTTACCCAGTGCCCACTCCCCCACTTCTGCTGGTGAAAATGTATTGGGTGAAGCCCAGGAGATCCAAGTTTGGGGAGTGTGGGGAAAATAATCTTTCTCCCTACACCCCCACCCCAACTCTCTAGTTAAATATCCTAGACCCCACCCAGAGGACTTTCAGCTGGGCAACGGTGGACCTGGGAGTGTGGGGAGGAGGGAACCATCCTAGACCCCTCCCCAGTCTCTCCTCTCTGTTCTCTCCACCCTGGGGTTCATTTCAACTCCATCCCAATTGTCAAATGAGGAAACTGAAGCCCAGAAAGGGGCAGAGATAGAACCCAAATCATATACTGTCAGAAAACAGGACCCCCCCACACCAACCTGAGAGTCTTTGCCCCTTGCTTGCCCCACCCCCCCTCCTTCCCAAGATACCCCTTCCCACCGCAGAGGCCCTAAGTCTGCTGAAAAGGCCAGAAGGTCAAGGCGGAGGGGAGCCTGGGTCCCCTTACACAGTAACCTGACGCTCCGGCCAGATGGACACTTTGTGCTGAGGTAGCGCCTTGAGGGAGCTGGAGTGGGGCACATGGGCAGCTGCTGCCCAGGCCCAGCCTTGTAGGGCGCCCGGGCCCCCTCCCTGATCTATTTTCACTCCCAGACTTTCCCAAGTGGAGGGGGCAGAACACCTGGGTTCCCAAAAGAGAAAATGATCCGGGCTGGAGTGAGGAAACTTAGCGGTAGGCCAGGGGTAGGGAGGACACCATGAAGTCATCGGACCCTGCTCAGCCTTTGCCAACAGTGTGTGACTCCGGGAAAGGGCAGGGAACAGGAGTGCTCAGTGGAATTTGCAGGATCTGAGAATCCTAGGGTTTAGAATCAGAGCACTTCTGCTGGGTTAGATGACAGGAGATGACCCCAGAGTCTGGGAGGCTCAGCTGACTAGGCTGGGGTGCCCGGGTGACACGTTTCCCCTCAAGCTCCTCCTGCACCTGTCTCCGAGCAGGGCTGCGGTCCTTGGGTCTGCCCATCTCTCGGTGATGACATCCCTGCCCTTGGCTCCAGCCGCCATCTGTTCTGCCACAACTCCTATCCCTACCCCACCCACCATGTTTCTCTCATGTTTCATAAGACACACACTAGTCTGTAACTTGCCTTCATCACTTAACAAAATATCAGGACTATCCTTCCAACTCAACCTAGAGCCACCCACCTCATCCATTCATTCAACGGCTGCACAACGTAGGTGCTCCGTAAATTCATCATCATCCTTGGGAGGTGGCCATTCCGGAGTTTCTTCTCCAACATGAGCATCTCTGTGCTCATCCTCAGCCCCACTCCACCGCTGCTCCTCCCCTGGGTCTTGGAGCACTCCTTCCTGCTCCTGCCTGATGCCTGAGTCCTCTTCATTCAACCTCATTCAAAAACATTCATTCAGTATTTCTGAAGGAGGTCCTACTACAGGCCAGGCACTGTTTTAGGTGTGTTTTAGGTGTCAGGAGTTCAGCAGGAAACAAAATAAAGCCTCCGCCTCAGGGAGCTTATAGTTCAGCAAGGAAAAGTGTTTCTACGCCAACCATCTGATCCTGACCTATTCCGCCTCACTGACACCTTTCCTCTCTCACCCTGGTCTGAGACACCACCTCCTCGCCTCTCCCTTCTGCTCTGCCAAGCCATTTGCCTCCTCCACTCTGTAACCAGAAAGAGCTTTCTAAGACACCTTTCTCCCCACCTCCCTCTGCCTGAAAGCTTCCCTGTCTTCCCTGTTGCCCTCAGGATCAAGTTGAAAGTCCCTGGCTTAGCACCCAAGATCGTGCATGACCTGGCCCCTGCCGCCCCTCCGGCCTGCTTCTCACCACTTATACCCCAACACCCCCAGCTTCATTCCAGCGGCACCCAGATAGCTATGGCCCCACAAACCTCGCAGCTGTTTCTCACTGCTGACCATTTGCCTGTGGGGCTGGCCCTGCCTGGCATGCCCTTGCCTGCCCTTCTCTGTCTGAATAATGTCTGTCCTTCCATTGCAGCTCAGATCAAAAAGTAGCCTTCTCCAAGAGCCCCCCGTGATGTGAAGCACTCCTTCCCTCCCCTCCCTGACACTAGTCTCTCCCAGCACCTCTCAGACCAATGTGACTCTTTTATTGACTGTGAGCTCCTTCAGGGCACGGACCACATCTCATTAAGAGTCATGTTTATCAAAGGGAAAGAATGCCCCTTCCTCCCATGGGACCCCACCCAGGCCTGCCTCTCCTCCCTGCCTTATCTAGACCCAGAGCATCTCAGATTCTGGGATTAGAGAGAACTACAAAGAATCCGACCCCCATCTCCTGACCTTGGGGCCCCAACAAGTAGTGCTCAGACTCACTTGTACACCTCCAGTGATGGGAAGCTCACTTTCTTTCCTTAGCAATGACAGTCCTTCAAGTATTTAAAGCATCATCTTTCACATCCAGCTCTAAGGACAGCTGAAAAGCTGGTCTGAGGAAGGGAAGCCATCTGAGGGAAATAATTCCAAATGCCTGCCAGGGCCACCTCCCAGAATTCATTGCTTTGGGGTGGGGGAATGCTCTGAATTCTAGAATCCTGCCAGATTGGAGGAAGAAGGACCTGGGAGGTCGTGAAGTCTGGCCAATTAATTGTACAAATGGGGAGATTGAGCCCAAGAAAAGGCAAGGGGTGCACCCTGGGACACAGTGAGTGAGTATCTCAGCTGGGATTGGAGCCCAAGGATAGATTTGACCAAGGGCTCTGTGGCTAATGGCAGAATCCAGGGCCTGAAGGCTTGATAGCTTGGTGGAAACTTGTGCACCAGGCTGCAGGTCACCCCTGTCTCCAAAATACACCCAGCTGCACAGCAGCCCTCCCATTCCAAATGGAGGTTGAGGCTGAGGCTGACTCTAGGGAGAAGGGACAGGCAGTCACCTCCAGGAGCTTGTGCCCAGCTGATCCTCCATGACCTGCAAAGCTCTTGCACCCTCACGTTCTACTTGGAGGCCCATTCACAACCGCCCCGGGAGGTCAGTGGGGCTGAGATAATAGTAACACAGGTGCACAGTTCCTCAGGCAAAACCCTTAGAGACAGACGTGCTTCAGTCCAGAATTTTTTGGGGTTTAGAAGGCCAATATCATCTTGCATTGGCCCTTGTGTGTCAGTGGGCCCCACGCTTTGGAGCATACGCTTTACAATTTTTCTAAATCCCCCTCAAGTATTTGAGACTGACCAACGCTGATGTGTGTGCCCCAAGTCCAAACTCAGACCTGTGTGGGCCCTAGCGCCCATTTCTCCTCTTCCAGGAGAACTAAAGCTCAGAGAGAGAAAAGAACTTGCACAGCAAGTCGGTGGCTGGGCCAAGACTTGAATCTGGGGCCCGGGCTCTGAGATCTACCCTGATGTCCCCCAGACCCGGAGCTAGGGTATAAGTGCTGTCCTCTGCCCCCCAGACCTTCACTGCCTGGTGCAACTCACATCTGCGCAAGGCCGGCACCCAGATTGAAAACATCGAGGAGGATTTCCGCAATGGCCTCAAACTCATGTTGCTCTTGGAGGTCATTTCAGGTGAGGGGCACAAACCAATGCACAGGGACCCCAGGACCTAGGAGAATCCGGAGAGCTGGGGGAACGTGGCAGCAAAGTGCTGGAGGGGATGAGGTGGAGGAGGGGGAAGTTTGAGGACAAGGTCTTCAGCTTCTTCTTGTGACCTTTGACCTCTCCCCTCACACCCAGGCGAGAGGCTACCCAGACCAGACAAAGGCAAGATGCGCTTCCACAAAATCGCCAATGTCAACAAGGCCCTCGACTTCATTGCCAGCAAGGGGGTTAAGCTGGTGTCCATCGGTGCTGAAGGTGAGGAGGTAGCAGGAGACCTGGGAGGGGGGTGGAGGGCCGTCCTGGCATCAAGTCACTTCTATGAGCCTCAGTCTTTCCAACCATGGGGTTAACCATCCATGCCTCTTGGGAGGAACTGTTAAGGGGCAAATGTGTCCGAAGTGCTGGCGTAGGACCTGGCGCTTGTATGTGTTCCGTGATTGAACACTTACTAGGTACTGCCTCTGGGATGGGGGACAAGGGCCGGAGAGCGGAGCAGGAGGAAAGGCAGGTGAGGTAGTGCAGGCCTTGAATGTCAGCTGAGATCTGTCCCCACTCCCCACCCTGCAGAGATTGTTGACGGGAACCTGAAGATGACCCTGGGCATGATTTGGACCATCATCCTTCGCTTCGCCATCCAGGACATCTCTGTGGAGGGTAAGTGGTGGGGAAGCGATAGGGTGGGAGGGCTGGCCCAGACCCCTCTCCCCAGCTAACGTTCCTCCCCATCCCCACCCAGAAACCTCGGCTAAGGAAGGCTTGCTCCTGTGGTGCCAGCGGAAGACAGCGCCGTACCGCAATGTCAACGTGCAGAACTTCCACACCAGGTCTGTCGGAGGGTCGGCACATGTACACGGGCCTCTGCTGGGCTCGGGCACAGAGCTGGCCCCTATCACAGCCCCAGGAGAGGGGAGGTCACAGCCAAGTTCCTGGAACAGTGTCTGAAAATAGGAGGACTCAGTCGATGTTGAATGGAATCCAGGAGGGTGAGGGAGAGCGCATCGGGGGCATCCCTGGAACGGCATTCCAGCCAGAGGGAACCTTGTGAGAAAAACCATCTAGATATTGGTGTGGCCCAAGCACAGGGGATGTGGAGGAAGCGTGATAAGCTTGGAGGAGATGGTCCAAATCCGGTAACAAAGGCTTCAAATGCCAAGCCAAGTTTAGACTACTCCATTTCACTGATGAGGCTGTCCCGATGGGGGCGCTCCTGGGAGTGAGGGAAGCACAGAGCCTCAGCTTGAATCCTGGCCTGACCCCCTTCTGTCTGTCCAGCTGGAAGGATGGCCTGGCTCTCTGTGCTCTCATCCACCGACACCGCCCCGACCTCATCGACTATGCCAAACTGCGTAAGGTAGGCCTCCGTCGCCCCCAGCCCCGACTCCCCGCCTCTGCCCTCAGCTGCCATGTCACCTCTCCCTGCTCCTGCCCATCCAGGATGACCCCATTGGCAACCTAAACACAGCCTTCGAGGTGGCAGAGAAATACTTGGACATCCCCAGGATGCTGGATGCCGAAGGTGAGAGGAGGCCTACCTAGGCTGGGCAAGGACTCTGCTTACTGACCAATGACATGGTCCCACCCTCTCACCTTTGCCTCTACTCTTCCCGCCTGCTGGAATTCTCTCCCCCTCCCCCACCTCCTGGTCAGAATCCTTCCTGTCCTAGGCTACTTCTCCAGGAGCCCTCTATCGTGCCCACCTACCTGCCCCTCTCTAGCTTCTTCCCTTATGGAGCCACCCTCTGCCTCAGATCTCAGTTACCTGGGTACCTGGGAGGATGGAGCACCCATGGGACAGACCTTGCCTCTTGTCCCTGTGCCCGAGCAAGGTTTCAGTCAGTTGAAGCAGCAAACATTTCCTGAGCACCTACTGTGCCTCGTGCCCTGGGTGTGTGGGCACCAATGGATGAGAACTTGAGGAAAAAACAGAGGACAGGTGGACCCACAGAGTGATGGGATGGTTAGAGACGCTGGGCAGTGTGGGCTGGTGCTTCTCAAGGGCTGCGTGTCTGCTCACTCACCTGCTCCCTTATGCTTTTCTCACCCCACAGAGGGGCAGGTTACTGGGCCCTGGGGTGATCGGGGAGGGCTCCAGGGAAGAGGAAGACGCTAGGTTTGGGGTAGCTGGCAGTTGGTGATTCTGACCAGATGTCTCTGCTCCTGCCATCGCGATCCTTTGTCTCTACCTGGTTAGGGGCATGAGCCCATTCCTCAAGCCTGGCTTTGGCCAGTAAACACCTATACCTCGCTGCTGTCCCCTAGACATTGTGAACACCCCAAAGCCTGACGAGAAGGCCATCATGACCTATGTTTCCTGCTTCTACCATGCCTTTGCCGGAGCTGAGCAGGTAGGGCCCCCCCCCCCCCCCGCTACTGCTGCCTGGGCTGCGGCTGTGGTCCTAGGGGCCCAACCCTGGCAACATCCCAACATTTGTTGGTGCTGGGCCCCCTGTGGGTGGGGATGCCACTGTCCCAGCTGCATATACTCAGTCTCTGGGGAACTCAGAAGCAGAGACATCTGGTCTGGGAGCTCCCTTCTCATCCCAAAAGATGTGCTCCCTTCTTTGCACGGATCCAATTTAAGGGCTTTACAGAGGAAAGCTGTGTCGGGGTGTCTGTAGCAGCTTGTTCTAGTGCCCACCTTTTTGGACTCCCACGACAGGCAGAGACAGCTGCCAACAGGATCTGTAAGGTGCTGGCTGTGAACCAGGAGAATGAGAAGCTGATGGAAGAGTATGAGAAGCTTGCCAGTGAGGTGAGACTGAGGCCAGAGAGGGCCCTTCCCTTTCTCCTTCCCCTACCTGTGCTCCACCAACCCTGGCTAGTCCAGGCCTGGGCCTGCAGAGCCTGCCTCACCTCAGAGTGGCCTTGGCCTCCTCCAGCCTCTTCCTGCCGTCTTCACTCATCTCCTGCCCTCTGCTACCTGTCCAAGCTCCTGGTCATTCGCTGATTCCATCATTCATTGCTTTATGCATTCATTTATCCATTCAGTCCTATTTAGGCAATCTCATGGCCCTTTGCCCTGTGCTAGCCCATGCCGGTCCCTGGACTCAGACCATCCTACTCCTTCCCTGATTAGTGGGGACCCCCGTTCTGCTGGAGGCCCTGCCTTCTGGCCACAGCCGGGCGTGGGTGGAGACGGGTGGAAGGGGTGAGCAGGCCGGCTCAGCGCTCTCTGCAGCCACACCTGCCTGGCCCTGGCAGCTGCTGGAATGGATCCGCCGCACCATACCATGGCTGGAGAACCGTGTGGGCGAGCCCAGCATGAGTGCCATGCAGCGCAAGCTGGAGGACTTTCGGGACTACCGGCGTCTGCACAAGCCACCCCGAGTGCAGGAGAAGTGCCAGCTGGAAATCAACTTCAATACGCTGCAGACCAAGCTGCGGCTGAGCCACCGCCCCGCCTTTATGCCCTCAGAGGGCAAGCTCGTCTCGGTGAGCCCGGCCGGGGATGGGGGGGACGGGAGGAGGGGGACCCTCGCTCCACCCACATCCTCTGGGTGACCCTGGGCTCTGTGTCCCCATCTGTACAATGGGCAAACCATGATGGAAGGCACCTCTGCCTGCCCCACAGGACATCGCCAACGCATGGCGTGGGCTGGAGCAGGTGGAGAAGGGCTATGAGGACTGGCTGCTCTCGGAGATCCGCCGCCTGCAGCGGCTCCAGCACCTGGCTGAGAAGTTCAAGCAGAAGGCCTCCTTGCACGAAACCTGGACCCGGGGTAGGTACACCTCATGGGGCATGAGTCTGTCTTGGGGTGGAGGCTGGTATGTGGGGGAGAGGGGTCCTGGCAAAATGCACAGGTCAGGAGCACGTGTTTGGCCAGGAAGCCCCGGGGGCCCCGTTTTCTAGTCCTACCCTGACTTGCTGTGTGACCGAGTCATTGCTCCTCTTTGGGCCACAGCTTCTTCGTCTGTGAACTTCAGCCCCTAACTGTCTCCCAGCTCTGGCCTTCTGTAGGTCTGCTCTGATTCACCTGTCATTTAGCATTTTATTTGTACGTGTAGCAGGTGAGTCCTCAATGCCAACAGCACTTATGTAACACTCAAAGCATATTGATGGCAAAATACTACACGAGTCAAATATATCACTCTGTATGAAAACATTCATCCCGTATTCTACCAGGGATTTTAATCCTACAAATAAATGTCCCTGTCTAAAATTAATGAACAAAAAAATAAATAAAAATAATGAACACACGTTAATAATGGATTATGGGCACAAAGAATAACAATGCTTTCAGTTAGAATTCCTTAAACATATGGCCGTGTATGTGACTCTTAAGGAGTTTCTGAATCTTTAAACCTGTCACCAGCTCTGCAAAATGCAAAGGTACTCAATAAATTGTCACTGCTGCAATAATTATTATTATGGCTTTGCTGTGTAATTATGGTAATTCATTCTCAAAGCACTTTTTCATTCATCATTCATTCATCCAACAAATATTCATTCCTAGAAGGTCTACCAAGGGCCAGGCACTGTGCCAGGCACTGGGGAAACTGGTAAGCAAAGGTCAGGGGCTCATTAGGCTCAGAGTCGTTGGGAGGTAGTTGGATATCCTGTAGTACCCAAACTGTCCCAAGGGCCACCCTGAAACGTGCAGGATCCCGGACACGGACGTGATTTGCAGGTCCTGGAACAGGAGCTTCGCGTCACTTTATCCCTCCAGCGCCGCAGGACAAACCCCTAGGATAGGCCGGGCAGGTGTGGTCAGCTGCATTGCACAGATGAGGAAGCTCCAAGGGCACACGGCCTCGCTGGAACCCCCTCTCCCGCCCTGGCCGCCGCCGCCGCCGGGTGACCGGAGCCGGTCCTCTCTCCGCCTAGGGAAGGAGGACATGCTGAGCCAGCGCGACTACGAGTCGGCCTCGCTGCAGGAGGTGCGGGCGTTGCTGCGGCGCCACGAGGCCTTTGAGAGCGACCTGGCGGCGCACCAGGACCGCGTGGAGCACATCGCCGCTCTGGCCCAGGAGCTCAAGTAGGCGTGGCCCGCCCCCGGGTTCCCCTCCCCCCCCCCCCATGGTGACCACACCGCTACCTGGCTTTGACCCTCCCCTCCAGGCTCCCCACTGCCCTCCTCCAGTCAACAGCTCGGCCTGCTCCACCCCATGGCCCAACCCTACCCTGGCCGCCCTGGCCGGCTATCCCCAAACCTCCCCGTTGGCCTTGACCACTCCCCCGACCTCCTGTACACCCACCCCCTCTCGCGAAATCCCACCCCTGAAACATGAGGCCCCCCACCCCATGTGAGCTCCCCAAGGGACTGGATGGAGCTGAGGATCTGCAGGCACCCCCTACCCGAGGATCCCACCGGAACCCCCCACCTCCACCCCCTGACTCCCCCGCCTTCATCCGGGGCATCCCTTCCAGCCCCAGGAAGACAGGTGGAAACCTGGGCTGTGGTCTGACCCCGCGACCGTCCCCCCCTCCCCTCCCCCCCGCAGTGAGCTGGACTACCACGATGCGGCCTCGGTGAACAGCCGTTGCCAGGCCATCTGTGATCAGTGGGACAACCTGGGCACACTGACCCAGAAGAGGAGGGATGCGCTGGAGGTGGGTTTGGGGGCCTGGTCGCTGGGGCTGGAGACTGGAGGCTGGTGAGGGGCCTGTTGGGCAGGCTGCTGACTTGCCATCTGGTGGCTGCTAGCGGATGGAGAAGCTCCTGGAGACCATTGACCAGCTGCAGCTGGAGTTCGCCCGGCGGGCAGCACCCTTCAACAACTGGCTGGATGGCGCCGTGGAGGACCTGCAGGATGTGTGGCTGGTGCACTCAGTGGAGGAGACCCAGGTGGATGCGGGAGTTCCGGGCGGGGCTGCCAGATGGGGTGACTGGGAAGCCGGCCTAAAACCCCGTCAGCCACTCCTTTGGGTTCCTGGGCAATGGGGGCGGGAGGGAAAACCCAGTTCCTGAGTGTGAGGCTGGGAGACCGGAGGCCTGGATTGAGGCAGCCCTGCTGAGGACCTGCTGGGTGGCCTGGAACAGGTTGTGGCCCTGTTGCCTGTGGAGGGTGGAGGGTGCTGGCTGATGCTTCCTTCCTGTTCTTCCCAGAGCCTGCTGACCGCACATGACCAATTCAAGGCTACATTGCCCGAGGCTGACCGAGAAAGAGGAGCCATCCTGGGCATCCAGGGTGAGATCCAGAAGATCTGCCAAACGTATGGGCTCCGGCCCATCTCCACCAACCCCTACATCAACCTCACACCGCAGGACATCAACACCAAGTGGGATATGGTCAGTGCTGCCTGTGACCTCTCCCTGTCGCCCACCCACCCCTGCGCATTCTAACTGCCCTGAAACCTCAGATGTCCCAAGATACTGGAGAACCAAGTCCACCTTGGGATCTGGGGTCTCTCAGACTTCATGTAGCTTCCTGTCATGGCCTCATCTGTAAAATGGCTGTAACAGCAGCATTTTCCTGTAGTGAAAGCCTGGGGTGTGGGCGTCTTTATAAAACAACCTACGTTAGCTATCAGTTCTATCACCTGCACCATTTCACAGATGAGGAAACAAGAGATCGAATGAGCTTGTCCATATAACCCAGACATCTTGGCTCAGAGCGGCAGGGGCTGTTTTAGGGGCTGGAGCCCACCTCCCCTCAAGGCCATCTTCTTGCTCCCAGAGCCGACCCATGCACCAGCACCTTCCTTCCTAGGTCCGAAAGCTGGTGCCCAGCCGTGACCAGACGCTACAGGAGGAGCTGAGCCGGCAGCAGGTGAACGAGCGGCTCCGGAGACAGTTCGCAGCTCAAGCCAATGCGGTGGGGCCCTGGATCCAGGCGAAGGTAGAGGTGAGGCTTGGATGGTGTGGTCAACCTGGTGTGGGGAGGTGGAGGAGGGGGGCCAGGGCCAGGCCACAGGGAGCTCATGTGCTGCCTGGGCCCCCCTACAGGAGGTGGGGCGCCTGGCAGCAGGGATGGCAGGCTCTCTGGAGGAACAGATGGCCGGGCTGCGGCAACAGGAGCAGAACATCATTAACTACAAGAGCAACATTGACCGGCTGGAGGGGGACCACCAGCTTCTGCAGGAGAGCCTGGTGTTCGACAACAAGCACACGGTCTACAGCATGGAGGTGGGATCCACTCGCTTCGAAGGGAGGGGAGGCGGCACTGGCTGGGGAAGCCTGGGGCGGCCATGGCCGGACATAGCAGGTCAGCCCCGGGAGGGTCCCCGGTTCAGCTTGGCCAGGTCCCCCAATGTATCCATGGGGATACTGAGATCTGGCGAGGGAAAGTGACCTGTCCAGAGTCACACAGGTGTCTAAAGCCAGGCCAGGTCTGACCATGACTGGTTGATCAACACTTAATACATAATAAGTGAACAAACTGCAAGGCAGGAGGGGCTGCTGGAGTCCACTCAGTGGAACCTCCAGATAGGGACAAGGGCCTAATATGGTAAAAGACTTGCCCAGGGGCACACAGTAGATTGGAAGTGAAGTTAGCACTAGTGGTCAGGCAGTGGCCACCCACTGACCTGGCCTGTCGCCTACTCTGCAGCACATCCGTGTCGGCTGGGAGCAGCTGCTCACCTCCATTGCCCGCACTATCAATGAGGTGGAGAACCAGGTACTGACCCGAGATGCCAAGGGCCTGAGCCAGGAGCAGCTCAACGAGTTCCGGGCATCCTTCAACCACTTTGACAGGGTCAGCAGGGGCCCAGCTCTGTGGGGTGGTGGACTTGGGGGCTGGCGGGGTTGGAAGACCAAGTCTGACATCCACTCACGCACTACAGAAGCGGAACGGGATGATGGAGCCTGACGACTTCCGAGCCTGCCTCATCTCCATGGGCTATGACCTGGTAAGTGCCCCCAAGCCGCGTTGCAGGAGCCCCAGCAGTGCTTCCCTCCTGCGTACTGATCACCTATTGCACCCCTCCCACGTCCACTTCATTTCCTCCTCATCACATCCACTGGGGCCGGGTGGAATTACCCCATTTCACACAGGGCCATCAAAGGCTCAGAGAGGTAAATTAACTTGCTCAAGGACACAGCTAGCATTTGGACCTGGTCCTAGGTGACTCAAAACCTGAACTCGTGGTGCGCCCAGTGCCTCAGCTGTTTGAGTGTCTAACTCTTGATTTTGGCTGTCATGATCCCAGGGTCCTGGGACTGAGCCCCGTGTCAGGCTCTGTGCGGAGCATGGAGCCTGCTTAAGATTCTCTCTCTCAAAACTAAAAATAAATTTTAAAAAGAAAGAAAAAAGCACCTTAGCTTGCAACATTTCCCCCCAGAGAAAGAGCACTACAGAGAGCTCCAGAAAAAGATCAGGACCAAAGGGCAATAGGGGGCATTGCCAGGGAGAGGAAGCAGATTTTAGCTTAAGAGAAAGGACTTCCTATAAAGGCAGAGCTACGGCTGTGGCATAGTCTGTGGAGGGAAGAGAGCACTGTGTAACTGGGGTCATCAAGCCAAGGCTGGACCGTCCCCAGAAAGGGACATCAGGAGCCCTCTGGCTTCAGCACCCATGGGCATGGTGCCTGGCCTCTACCCCTGCAGGGAGAAGTGGAGTTTGCTCGCATTATGACCATGGTGGACCCCAACGCAGCGGGAGTGGTGACCTTCCAGGCCTTCATTGACTTCATGACACGAGAGACAGCGGAGACCGACACAGCTGAGCAAGTTGTGGCCTCCTTCAAGATCCTGGCAGGAGATAAGGTGAGTGCTGGCTAGTGGAGAGGGCTGGCGGGCTGGGACAGGGCACAGGATCTGCGGGTCCTCAATAACCTTTTCTCTCCCCAGAACTACATCACCCCTGAGGAGCTGCGGCGGGAGCTCCCAGCTGAGCAGGCCGAGTACTGCATCCGCCGTATGGTACCCTACAAAGGCTCCGGGGCTCCAGCTGGAGCCCTGGACTACGTGGCCTTCTCCAGTGCCCTCTATGGGGAGAGTGACCTCTGACCTCCGTCCCTAAGGTTCTCTACATGAGTCAGAGAGAGGGGACTCCCTCTGGCTGATTCCATCCACCTTTTGGAGTGAGGGCCTCCGAGAACGCCCGGCCACGTACTTCTGAATAAAGACCCATCCGTGAGCTCTGTCTGTCTCCTTTTGATTCCTGAAGCAGAAGCTGGGCCCTCGGGCTCCTGGGCAGGAGCAGTTGCCCAACCTTAACCCTCCAGGGGGTCCCTACCACCCCTCTTTGCCCACAGGTATTGAACAATCACACCACGCTGGGGCCTAGGACACCTCTTTATTGTTGTTAGAAAAAGGTAGTTACAATAGTTTCTCTAGATGTGGGAGGAAACACGGTCCCTAAATCCAGGGGGACCAGAAAATTTATAGCATCAGACAGAGGAAAGCCAGGACAGGAAGCCAGAGCCAGCTGACAACAGAGCTGGGTTTCAGACCAGGCTATTTTCTTCCCACCCGCTCCTTACCCAAACCCAAGGTTCTTGCCCCAGCATCAGCTGCTGGGGCATCATCCTTCATCCCAAGAGCCTCCTAGCGACCACAGGTCTACAAGGGTGCAGCTGGGGAACTGCAGGGTGGGGGTGGGGTGGAGTGGAGGGGGGTAGGGGTTTGGCCCCAGCCCAGTGCCTTCTCACCCTGAGGTAACCCGGTGCCTGTCCCTCAGCCAGCTGTGCCTCCTGGGGAGGGGCCTGGACACGCAGGTCAGGCTGAGGAAGGGGCTGCTCTGGTCAGCACCAGGTCCTGCGCCGACGCTCCTCAGTCCACCACAGCCGAGCTGGCCATGGCGTTCACGCCAC
Source organism: Cryptoprocta ferox (assembly GCA_028646485.1). Lineage (NCBI taxonomy): Eukaryota > Metazoa > Chordata > Mammalia > Carnivora > Eupleridae > Cryptoprocta > Cryptoprocta ferox. The sequence goes on along the minus strand of CM053575.1, from coordinate 5,537,523 downwards.
AGGCCCCAGTCCCACGATACAAGTAGTAGTAACCCTGGCAGAGAGGCAGGCACGCTGGTGAGAGCATCAGGGCAGGATGGGAGCTGGAGAGCCAGGGCCACGGGGACGAGACTCACCTCCTCACCCCAGTCAGTGCCCCAACTGTTCTTGATGGCCCAGAAGGGAATGCCAGAGCCTGAGGAGCAGTGCAGGCAGTCAGGGCCAACCGCACTCTGCACTCTCCTGTAGCCTGCTGTGACAGGCGCTAGGAAAAGAGCAGAAAGCGAGACACGCCCGCCTACCACCCTCCTAGAGACTTGGTGGGGCTCTGGGGTTCGGGGAGGGCGCCCGGCCGTCTGCCTGTCGCAGATTATTTATCTGTAACAGCTCAGTTCAACCTTCCACTACCTCAGCTTTGCCGTCTACAGAAGGCATGGAGGATTCCTGGCTGGCCTGTGGCCTGAAGCAGGGGTAAGGACAGGGTCCCAGGCATTCCCTCAACTTCCCCCTCCGAAGGCCCTAAGATGCTGTGGTCCAACCTCTGCTTGTGGCCTGGGATGGGTGGGCACAGAGGGCATCAGTGGAACTCACGGTTGCCGTAGCCCACGAGCAGCACGGCATGGTCGATGAGCCAGGGGCTGCAGAGGGGCCGCAGTGGGTGGGAGATCCCGCGGCGGTAGAACTGGGGGTGAGGGGGAGAATAAGGAGTAGGGGGCCAACTCCGAGAAGTGGGAAAGGAGTCAGCAAGAGACAGGCAAGGGCAGCAGGCCTGGGACCTTACCTGCATGCCAAAGGCATTGATGGCAACAGAGATGGGGCCCTTCTTGGCCAGCCAGGCCGCCAGCTCTGAGACAGGGGAGGGACAGTGTCGGGGACATGCAGGCCCCAGCCCCACCTGGCCCGGCCCCACCCTGTCCCTTACTCACTCTGCTCATTCTGGCTCAGCTCTACTGAGTCGTTGATGTAGACCTTGGCCTTCTTTTCGGAGAAACTGCAGGTCTGCAAGTGGCCGCGGTAGCTGTAGTCATCCTCTGTCTCCAGCCCTCCTAGGGAATGGAGGGGGTGGGGTGGGGAGGGGAGAGAAAAGGTGGACCCCCGTTTACCATACACTCGTCTTCTCCTGGCCAGGAGCTATAATCAGCCCCTTATACGTGAGGTCTCAAGGTCCTCGTCCATCCCAGACCGAGGCCATGCCCTCTGAACAGTCTCGCTCTAGAGATGACAAAACAGACTAAGGGGGATGGGGGAGTAACCAGTGAGAAATGTGGCGAAGACGGAACTCAATTCCCAACTTCTGATCTTTATTCATCCTAGCATTCCTGGGACTCTTCCCCATGGCCTGCTTGTCCTGCTCAGACAGTCTGCTCCCACTTTGGCCCAGACACCTGCCAGGTTCCCAGTCTCTGTACAGCCACCTCGGTCCCTCAGCCTTTCAGCCTGATGCCACTGCAGCCAACCCCTGAACTGAACTGCCGGTTTAAGTCAATACCTCTTCTGAAGGGTGAGGGGTGGTATTACAGAAATAGAGACCTCCAAGCAGCAAAAACACCAAGACCCCCTGATTTGCACCAGAAATTTATGTATCTTTCCTCACCTGACACTCTAGGCAATCCTATGAAGTGAGCAAGATCATCCCCATTTCACAGATGAGGCAACTGAGGCTCTCAAAGAGCTGACTTGCTCAAGGTCTTCGTTAAGAGTCAGCATGAAGACTTGACCCCAGTTCACGTGAATACCACGCTCATGTATCGCTCTCTCACAAAGTGACTTCTTTCGGAGGGAGAAGTGGCTCCCGCCGCCCCCCCACCCCGATCCCATGGGTGCATACCCAGATTCTTGATGGCCAAGTAGGCGTTGGAGGGCAAGCCACCCAGGCAGGCCTTGTCCACCTTGTCACAGTCCAAGAGCTCTACGGAGACAGAAGGCTGGTCCTGAGGAGCCCTCTGGAGGGGCTGGGCTGGGGACAGGGATGTAGAGTGGGACACTCACCCTGCTCAGAGAGGGAGAGCAGGTCCCCCTGTTTCAGGAACCACTGGCCCTCCACATTGCCGGTGACGGAGAAGGCCCAGCAGGAGCCACACATGCCCTGCAAGATACGGGCAAGGTCAGGCCTGGGTCCCTTCCCAACCCCAGGGTAGAATTCATGTCCCACCACTGCTTCTTTGGGGTCCAACCTGGTCCTTGACTTTGGTGACAGCCCCCTTGGTCCTCCAGTCCCACTCAGGTGGGGCATGGTCACCAATGAATTTGGCTAGACGCATCTTCTTGCTGCGATTCTCTTTTAGGAGAGGATTCAGATAGATGGTGCGGAACTCCTCCTCTGTGGGCAAAAATGGGCAGGGGGTGGAAGGGAAGAGTATAAGGCAGCCCTGACCAGGGGCCGTGAGAGTAGGCCCTGACTCTTTCAGGCTCCATGAGGGCTCTGGCCACCACTTCTACCTGTAAGGTCGCTGAACTTGGTGATCCCATACTGAGCTGTGCCACGGTCCAGTGCCTGGATCTTCTGCGCTCGGACCATGTTGTTGGAAAAGACGGACAAGCGCCACTGGGCTTCTGAGAACCGAGGAGCAGGGGAGAAAAGTCTCAGACCCCCGGCAGATCATAAAAGGAGGCACATTGGGACTAACTGGCACAGGTTTCCCTTGGGAGCAGATGGGCTCTGGATCAGGCCTGAAGCTCTTTTTAAGGATGGAACCCTGGGGAGGGCTGGAGGTGGGGGGAGGCCCAGACCCACAAGTGATGAGTAGGAGGTGTGATCAACTTTGGGGGCAACACTGGGGTGACAGTACCCAGGAGTGAAGGCAGAACCACAATGGGCTCCAAAGGGTACCCTTAGACAGGAGGTCATGGGCAAAGGCTACCGTGCTGGGGAAGTGGGAGCACCAGCAGTGAAAATCTGGCCTTTGCCCCATTCCACTCTATCCAGAATGATGAAGGCCCGTGCTTTCTGACCAGGAAAAATTAGATGGGAGAAGGAGGCCAGGTACCTGAGGTAGCTGTCTGGTTCTGGAAGGGTGGGCAAGAACTTGGGGGTTTAGGGGTTCCTGAAAGGAGGCACTGCCTCTTGTGTCTTTCCCCTCCCCAACACCAAGATACCGAGTCGGGGCCCGGGGCGGACGGGGGGAGGTCCTGATCTGACTGGGGCAGGTTCGGCCAAGGCTGGGTCCTCACCCTGCTTTGACCCATACGTCCGGTTATAGGCGGTAACAAAGTCCTTGAAGATCGAAGCCATCCTCACAGAAAAATCCTGGAAAGCCACAGGGGTCTTCACAAGGGGTCCTCAGATTGACCCAGGGAGCCCAGGCCAGCGTGAGGGAAAGAGGGTAAACAAAGCAACAGCCAACTTCCCAGATGGAAATGGGCTCCTCACCTGGGGTAGGGGGTCCTTGTTCAGCAATGGAAGGACTGAACTGAAAGTCTCATTTCTGTCATCTGAATGGGGTGGGAACAGAGAAGAAATCAAGGCCGAACCCTGAGTGAAGCCTTAGCTGAACTATGCCAGTACCCTTGGGCTATCCCAGCACCTGTAACCTTGGTATCCACGGGGCCACAGTCCCGCCTCAGCAGCATGTGTTTTCCGAGCTCATCCAGAACTTCAAAGCTGCAGAGCTGGAGGGAGAGGAGGAAGCCAGTCTGGGGGCGGGGATGGGCACAAGGCCTTGGCCAGATGGAGCTGGAAGGTCCTCGGGTGAGGACCACCTCCAAGGCAACCACCCCCACAGTGTAGGGTGAGGCACACCCAGCAACCTGTCACCACCACCCACTTTGAGAGCAGTTTAGTCTCTGGCCCTCGGGGCCTGGGAACTGATTCAAAGCTGGATAGTTGCTGCCTCTCATCCCTTCCTCTTGACTTGACCCAGACTCTCCGTGGGGGCGGGGAAGTACAGAGCCCCGTCACTCACCAGGGTTTTCTTGGACACAGGCAGCTGGCACACCGTGGGGTCGCTGCAGGGAGGCTCGTCCAGGGTCGCCTTCAGGGAGTAGAGCGACCCCTGGCCCTCCTGGATGGAGGGGCGGGTGAGGTCGGCACGTGCATTCCCTCCTCGCCCGTCCTTCCCACGGCCCCTCCGTACGCCCTTCCCTTTCCCCGATCGCCAGAGGCTCGTCTCTCGGGCGTCCAGCGCCCACACCCCGGGTCCAGACCAAAGTGCCCAACCCTCTGACCAGGGCGCCGCGCACCCGCACCGGGAGGCCCCCGCCCCCGGCGCGTCCTCACCCGGCGGACGCGACCGCGCACGGCCCCCAGCGCCGCCCGCATCCCGGCAGCCCGGCCGCGGTTGTACATCTCCAGGGCGAAGCGGGCGGGCCCCAGGAGCTCCGGGTACGCCGCCTCCCGGCCCCGAGCGGCGCCTGCTCGGTGGGGCGGGGCGGGAGACGCGCCCGGGAGCAACCCCAGCAGCGACAGCAGCATCAGCAGCCAGGGCGCCATGGCGAGGGCGAAGCCGGAGGCCCGGACGCACCGACCGACAGACACTGACCAACCGACGGGGCGGAGCAGCCCGCGGCCAGAGGGGCCGGCGTCCCTCCCCCTGCTCCCGGGGCGGCGGGGCGCTGGCCAATGGGCGTGGGCCCGGGGCGCCTGCGCACTCGCTTATTTACGTGAGGCACGTGGGGCGCGCTAGCTGCCAGGCGGATTGGCGCCCACGGGAGGAGGGGAAAGGGAAAGGGGAGGGAGTAAGGAGGGGGGAGGGGGCAGGGGAGGGGGGAAGGGGGTACCAAGCGGCCTGGCAGTAGGTCTGTATGTGGACCGGTGGCCCGAGCTGCAGTCTTGGAATAATCCTCTTAGGTCTTAGAGTTATTGTTCGGTGAGAGGAACGGACCTGAGAATGAAAATAGTAACTAACATGTATTGCGGGCTTATTATATGTTACTAGTTATATGCCGTCTCTCTTTTATCGTCATAGCAATGCATGAAGTAGGTATTATCCCCATTTTATAATTGAGGAAATAGAAGCTTAGCGAGATTAAGTGGTTTGCTAAACATCTGAGAAGTGATAAAGCTGGACTTGAACCCAGAGAGCTGGCTTTAGAACCTGGGTTCACAGCTCCAGTGCCTCTTTGATCCCTCTGCTAATCAGCAAAATGGCAGGTAATGTCCCCTGGACTGGCAGTGTCTCAGGCTGTTGTGAGGATCAAACAGCAAGCAAACATGCAAGCATTAGGTAACCACTAAAGCAAGGTGGGAGGTCGTTGGGAGCCGTCTGTGGTTCCCTGCAAGCACTCACAGCTGTGTTCCAGGGCCTAGCAGGAGGCTGCGGGAACAGCTGCTTTAGGCATAGTGCCCACTGCTTGGAGCTGCAGCCCTAGTGGAGAGCCAGATGAGAAGGAGGATTGTCCTGCAAGGTGTTCCCAGCCAAGGAGAGAAGCAGGCAAGTGAGGGGTTAAGGGAATTGAGGAAATCCCAGAAGGGGATGGAGGGTTAGCTTGGGCTTAGAGAATGTGAAGAACCAATATCAAAGGTTGCCTGATCCAAATCTGACTAGTTACAGCAGCAGAGGTCTAAAAAGGTGAGTGGCTATCCAGCTCCTCAGAAATAAGTGCTGGAGCCACACCAGAGCCAGCTTTGAGCTCCGTCCTGGCTGTGGTCTGAGAGGGCGTGGCCTGAAGGATTCCAGCAGATACTTCTCTCTCCCAGCTGTGCTGTCCCCAGTTTAAGCTCCTTGGGGCTCCCCTTGTGTCTCTTACAGGAGTCAGTCCCAGACCCTTAATGCGGCTTCTAAAACCCCTCGAGGTTCAGTCTTGCCTGGGTCCTCACCCTGTGCTGTGCACTTGAAACACCAGCCTTGCTCTATTTGCGTCTCCTCGGAAGTTCAAGCTCAGGCACACCTGGGAAGCTTCACGCTGCTCTTCCCTCTGCCCAACACCCAGACATCCTTCAGTTCTCGGTTTAGAGGACACTTCCAACAGGTAGTCATCTTTGACCCACCCCCACTGTGTCTGGCCGGACTAGCTGCCACTGCCGCTGTACTACTAGGAGCCAAGCCCTGTGAACTTCCTTTCACACTGGGCTGCAATTTCCTCTTCACTTGTGGATGGCTTCCAATTGGCCAGGAGCTTGTCAGGGCTGGGACTTGTCCTGCTCACTGCTGTTTCCTCAGCACATAGCACAGTGCCTGACACATTTAATACCTGCTTAATAAATGTTTGTTGAATGAATTAGTGACTCCTTTGGCATGCCCTGGAGTGGGCATGATGTCACCCGACTATTGTTTTTTTTTTTTTAATGTTTATTTATTTTTAAAAGACAGAGACAGAGCACAAGTGGAGGGGGTTGCAGAGAGAGAGAGAGAGAGAATGTGAAACAGGCTCCAGGCTCTGAGCCCGACACGGGACTCGAACTCACGGACCGTGAGATCATGACCTGAGGTGAAGTCGGCCACTTAACCAACTGAGCCACCCAGGCGCCCCCCAACTGTTGTTTAATGCATAGCTTCACTTTCTAGAAAGATAAATGGTGTTACTATGGCTAGAAGCATCTCAGAAACACCTGCTGCCATTGACCCAGGCCCTCTACCTGTGTCTACGGAAGGTCACATACCCACGCTCACACATACTTCATCTCCCAAAAGGTCTGAAGCTGAATGAATTTAAAATACGGGTCTCTAAGGCCCTAGCAGAGGCAGTGGGCTTTTCTTAGACCCACATTGGCCTTTGTGGGAAACAGTCATCTTCCTCAAAGTTTGTTCCCTCAACCCTGGAGCCCCCTGACAAGTGTCTGGGGTGGGTGGTGGGTGGGAAGGGTGGCTCATTTTCTCACCCGAGTGAGGCAAGCGAGCATAATTATAATTAATGGAGCGGGTGGGGGTGAGGCACGTTATCTTGGGCAATTCTCACAACCACCCGGAAGGGAAATGTCACAAGCTGAAGGGACCTCCAGAGAGAAAAAGCGGAGTTTTCTTTGCTCCTTTTCCTCCTTCTCTTCACGCTAGAACCCCCACCCCCACCTTACATATGCCTTAATATGTGTCCTCCTTGGGAAGGTCGAGGAGTTCATGATTTCTTTGGCGTCTTCCAGAATGACAGATAACACCTAAGGAGTGACAGATAAACTTCTCCAAGACCCCTGGCTCAGGGCATCCATGAGTTATGGAGGACACCTGAGCATTTGTCCTTGCTTCATCAGTTTCTGGTCGCCGGAAAGGAGGTGTGCACCAGACCACAAGCAAAGACGAGACTCATGCTCCTTTTTTCCTTTCCAAGCCTCCCCGGACATTCCATCTGTACCTGAAAGTAAACCCTGCTTTCACCTGCTGCTGGCTCGTGTTTGGTTTCCACGCCGCATGAAGCCAAGGATCCTCCTGGCTGGTCCTGCAGGATACCCCTCTGGGTCCTTGGACCCGGCCTGCCTGCATGGAAACCAGGGGCATGCCAACATTCAGAAGCCGAGTACGGAAGAGGGAGGCAGCAGAGGAGACTGGGAAGAGAAGGACCTTGAACAAGAAGGGGATGTCAACAAAGTGGAAGAAGAGAGTGTATTTCAAGGACAGGAAGTGGCCGGCTGCATCGAATGCCACGGAAAAGGCCATACAATGAGGAGAGACCCATGACCTTTGGATTGGCTGACATGCAGGTCCCTGGAGACCTCACTAATGGAGGTGGGTTGAGGGGAGAATCTGAGAAATGTGGACAATGGCTGGAGACAAGGATCTCAGGAAGTTTTGCATGGAGGAGAGTAGAGAAATGAGGCGGTAGCTAGCCAGGTAAGAGGCATCAGACGTCGGGAGAGTATTTTTTAAGATCGGAGATACCCGAGCATGCTTATGGGTTGGTGTGAATGACCAAACGGAAAGGGGGATATTGATGATTTGGGAGAAAGAGGAGAGAATTGCAGGAGCAAAGACATTGGAAGGTGAGGGGGTTATGCATTAGTTACCTACTACTGTGTGAAACACGATCACAAAATGAATGGCCAGGCCTGCAGTCTCACGGGAGGCTGGCTTCGGGAAGAATCTGCTTGGAAGCTCGGAGGTTAATGGCAGCATTGGGTTCCTTGAGGGCTGCCAGACTGGGGCCTCAGTTGTTTGCTGGCTGGTGGCTATCAGCTGTCCCCCGTTTTTTGCCGAGTGGGCCTTCCCAACATGGCCATTCACTTCCTCAAAGCCAGGAAGGGGAAGTAAGGATATTGTAGTTTTGTATAAAATAATCGCATACACATAATCAGGTATCCATCAACTCTGCCATACTCTACCGGTTCTAGGAGCAAGTCACAGGTGCCTCTCACACTCGGGACGGGGGAGGGGAGGGACTACACAAAGATATGAACGCCAGGAGGTGGGGATCATGGGGGTCACCTGAGCATCTATTCTGGTGTTCCCCAGAAGAGTGCCCCGCACGTAAAAATATTAACAACAGTAAGAATGATGGCTAACATTTAGTGAGCACTAACTGCATGCTAGGCCCTCAGTGTTCTCAGCATGTATATGCATTAGCCCATTTAACCCACAACAACCCCATGAGACAGGTGTGCTGCCAATGACGGATGGGAGGAAAAAAGGCAAAAGAAAAACAATTAAACTTCCTTACAACTTACAGCCCATTGAGAAGTACTTGACAGAGGCAGAGTGACCTTCCTCAAGAAGTTCAGCGGCCTCTGGGGTGCCTGGGTGGCTCAGTCGGTTAAATGTCTGACTCTCGATTTCGTCTCGGGTCATGGTCTCATGGTTTGTGAGTTCCGGCTCCGTGTTGGGCTCCCTGCTGGCAGTGTAGAGCCTGCTTGGGATTCTCTCTCTCTCTCCCTCTTCTCCCTCCACCCTCCCATAGCTTTTTGCTGTGTGGTGTGACAAGGTATTCCTGGCTCCAGGCATTTCTGGATCAAAGATTATGTATCTTTACATTTAAATTTTGATGAAATCCAATTTATCATATTCTTTCTTTTATAGATCATGCTTTTGGTGTCATATCTAAGAAAATTGTCCCAACCTGAAACTAATGTCACATAGTATGTCAATTATATTTCAGTAATAACTTATGAAAAGATAATCATCCCTAAGATCAAAATTATTTCCTGTTTTCTTTTTAGAAATTTCATAGTTTAAGCACTTATACTTAAGTTAGCTTTTCTATACTCCACAATTTTGATTGCAGCAGGTCTGCAGTCTAGATTAGGGTTGTTTTTTTTTTAATTTTTAATGTTTATTTATTTTTGAGAGAGAGAGAGAGTAGGGGAAGAGCAGAGAGAGAGGGAGACACAGAATCCGGAACAGGTTCCAGGCTCTGAGCTGTCAGCACAGAGCCCGACATGGGGCTCAAACTCTCGAACTGCAAGATCATGACCTGAGCCGAAGTTGGATGTTTAACCAACTGAGCCACCCAGACACCCCCCATTTTTTAAAAATGTTTGTTTACTTTTGAGAGAGAGACAGAGACAGAGCGTGAGCAGGGGAGGGATAGAGAGAGAGGGAGAGAGAGAATCCCAAGCAGGCTCTGCCCTGTCAACACAGAGCCTGACGTGGGGCTCGAACCCACAACCATGAGATCATGACCTGAGCCGAAGTAGGACACTTAACTGACTGAGCCACCCAGGCATCCCATAGATTAGGTTTTATATCAGAAACATGAACAGGGTTTTAATTACAATTGTAAAAGTATTATTTTTATGATTTTAAAAAAGAAAATGTTCTTGATTTGATTTTCGTTATTTTTTAAGTTCTTCTATTTATTTTTTTAGTAAACTCTACACCCAACATGGGGCTCAAACTCATGTCTCTGAGATCAAGAGTGGCATGCTCTTCTGACTGAGCCACCCAAGTGCCCCTGATTTTTATTTGTTTTTAGTTTTATTTATTATTTTTTAAATTATTTTTTATGTTTATTTATTTTTGAGAGAAAGACAGAGACAGAGCGCAAGCAGGATAGGGGCAGAGAGAGAGGGAGACAGAATCTGAAGCAGGCTCTAGGCTCTGAACTGTTGGCACAGACCCTGATGCAGGGCTCGAACTCACGAAATGTGAGATCATGACCTGAGCTGAAGTCAGACACTTAACTGACTGAGCCACCCAGCCACCCCTATTTATTTTTAAACACACAAATGACACAGGAGAATAAAGTGTACAAAAGGAGCAAAACTACAAAGAGTAGAAAGTGAAAGTCACTCTTGCATACATTGTTATTCATTTATTCAAGAAATTTGGGTTAAGGGTGCCTGGGTGGCTCAGTCATTTAAGGCTCTGGTCAACATCTCAGGATTCATGCGTTCAAGCCCCGCATCAGGCTCCATACTTGGAACCTGCTTGGGATTCTCTCTCTCTCTTCCTCTCTCTCTGCCCCTTCCCTCCCTGATCGTTGGCCTGCATGCACGCATGCACGCGTGCTTTCTCTCAGAATAAATAAATAAACTTAAAAAAATTTTTTAAAGCTCAGCTGCCTTAATGTTAGCATGTTGCTGCAAGCAAGGCAACAGGCAAGTTTAGGCTGACAGTAAGTAGCCCAAGCACCGGGATCCTGTAAAAAATTCCTTGGGAAACTTCCTTTCTCTCTCCCTCGCCTGCTCCCCATATATGTTAGCAATTATCCTCCAAGCATATGGCCCACTGACATACACCCTTTTTGCACCGAAGACGTGTCAAGAATTCTTTCTTGACCCTTCACTCCTGAACCCCAACATTTCACATCATGAGGAAACTCAGGCAACAAGAGAATCCGTAACTTGCCCAAGTGGCAGAAATGGTAAATAATGGAAGCAGGGTTTGAGCAGTCGTCGTAAAATAAAGATTCTGCTTCTCAAACTGGCCTCTGCAGATCCTCCAGGGCTTCTGAAACCATAAAGGGAGCATTTTTCCTCCAGGCGAGCTAAATGGACTAAGGGATCCCTCACCTGGGAGGCAGGGGATGTGGGGGAGGGGGAGGGGGAGGAGAGGCATTGACATTGCAAGGTCCTGTTGCAGGTTCTGTTTCAGGAGGTCTAGGTAAGGAATTTGGAATATGTGGTCAATCTTAGGAGCACTCACGTTTGGAAAAGTATGCCTTTGTACATCAATTTCTTTCTTTTTTTAAAAGATTTTATTTTATTTTTATGTTCATTTATTTTTGAGAGAAAGAGGGAGAGACAGAGTGTGAGTGGGGGAAGGGCAGAGAGAGGGAGAGAGAGAATCTGAAGCAGGCTCCAGGCTCTGACCTGTCAGCACAGAGCTCAATGTGGGGCTCGAACCCACGAACTGTGAGATCATGACCTGAGCTGAAGTTGGACACTTAACCGACTGAGCCACCAAGGCAACCGTAGAACATAAATTAAAATGAACTTCATCCATTGGGGCGCCAGGGTGACTCAGTCGAGTAAGCGTCCGACTTTGGCTCAGATCATGAACTCATGGTTTGTGGATTTGAGCCCTGCATCGGGCTCTGTGCTGACAGCTCAGAGCCTGGAGCCTCCTTCAGCTTCCGTGTCTCCCTCTTTCTCTGCCCCTCCCCAACTCAACTCTGTCTCTCTCTCTCTCTCTCTCTCAAAAATAAATAAACAGGGGCGCCTGTGTGGCTCAGTCGGTTATGCGTCCGACTTCGGCTCAGGTCATGATCTCACAGTTCGTGGGTTTGAGCCCCGCATCGGGCTCTGTGTGACAGCTCGGAGCTTGGAGCCTGCTTCTGATTCTGTGTCTCCCTCTCTCTCTGACCCTCCCCTGCTCACGCTGTCTCTCTCTCTCTCAAAAATAAATAAAACATTAAAAAAAGCTATTTAAAAAAATAAACATTGGGATGCCTGGGTGGCTCAGTCGGTTAAATGTCCGACTTTGGCTCAGGTCATGATCTCACGGTTCGTGGGTTCGAGTCCGCGTCGGGCTCTGTGCTGACAGCTCAGAGCCTGGAGCCTGCTTTGGATTCTGTGTCTCCCTCTCTCTCTGGCCCTCCCCTGCTTACATTCTGTCTCTCTCTGTCTCAAAAATAAATAAAACATTTAAATAAATAAACATTAAAGAGAAAAAGACCTGTTCATAATCCTCTGCGCAGAGACCCTTAACTCTGTTTATATGTAAACACATAACATTACATGCGTAGTTTTAGTATACACTGAATTAGTCAATAATGCTACGGAAGCATTTATCAAGAGAATTTCCCTTGTATGAGTCCAGATCTTTACAAAAGGCATTCACCATTTCAGAAGATTGTGTCTCTGTAGGCAACACACCTATCAGTCTGTATTTGGAGCCATCCCAGTTCACAATGATGGCTTCAGTTGCATCTTCTCATGTGATCCTGACTGCGCATGTACATGCGGAAACGCAAGGTTCTGTAACATAAATTACTTGCGCTTCATTTTTCCTTGATTTTGGAAGTGATGTGGGTAGGTAGGCTATTATCTATAAATTTCACTTCATCCATTAAAAAATATAGACCAAGGGCGTGTTATGTATTAGGCACTAGCTGGATGCTGGGGATGTAGACAGGGCATTGCAAAATATTTGTTGTGAAAGGGCCTGTTGAATCTGACACAGCCCAGATCCACCGGTAGGCTAAACTGGATTTTAATCCTAACTCTACCACCACTGACTGTTATGTGCCTTGAGACACATCTTTTCACCTCCCTGAGCCTCAGCTTCCTTGTAGACTGAATGAGATCAAGCAGCCCGGAATATGTGCTCATGAATGTAGCGGTCAGCATTGTTACAATGTAAATCGATTTCTTTATGGCATAGGTATACTAAAACCCTTTTATGTTTCTCATACAATTCCTCAAACTCCAATGCCTAGCCGTCTCTGTGTTTTGAGGCTCCTCCTCTCCCTCCCGGCTCTAAGTTGTCCAGAATCCTCAGTGATTTATTCAGTCCCACGTAGAGAGTGGTGGGGCCTGATTTTTGAGCGCCCTGGCTGTGGGCGACCTCTTCCGGTACCGCTCAGGGACTCGGAGTCTCAGGGTCCACTGCTGTTGCAACGCATCACTGCCACACGGTGGCGCTGTTGAGGTTTGATCCTGGACATTATGAAAGTCCGGATCCCGGCAAGAAGTTAAGGGACGCTGTCGCTGTGGCCACCCACTTCCCACGCAACCACTGTCTTCCAAAACATGATCGCTGGGCCAGGGAGGCAGGGCCAGAGAAGAGTCTGGCATCACTGGACGAAAACTAGGGCGAATTTATATTCCCTAAACGCATCTAAAAAGAGAAGTCAAGTTCTGGCCTTGGAGCCTCTTACCACCTTCTTGACGTCAACTCTTGCATCTCAAACTTGGCCCAAACTGCATATCATTTTAATTCCCACCACACTTCTGGAATCCTCTATCTTAGTATATGCCATCACTGTTCCCCCAGTTGTTCAGTCCAGAGACCAGAAGTGTCCATGATTCTTCCCTTTACTTTATGTCCCACATTTAACCCATTTTCAAATGCTCTGGATTCCACCTCTCGATATCTCTCAATTCATCCACTTATCTCCGTTCCCATGGCCACTGCTCATGGCCAAGCCACCATCACTGCTTGCCTGACTGGATCCACTCTTGCCTCCAATAATTTGCTCTTCATACACCAACCAAAGGGACCTCCTTAAACGTAAACGGGACCAAGTGTGGGCTGTGACGTGCAGGCCAGAGCCCCTTTTGTGCTGCTTTCGACTGTCAGCTTCTCGGGGATTGTCCTGCTCCCTTCCCCAAGCAGCTGTTCCCTAATGACAAATCTGAAGGGTCATCTTAGCTTTGGAACCCCCCTGAGGGGTCAGGAACAATATCCACTGAGATTGCATAGCACCTCAACCTCTCTGCCCCATCTTGCCTTTCCCTCTTTCCTGAGATCAATGCCAAGAAGAAAGAGGAGAGAGTTCTGCTCTGCAGAGGTCACATTCCTTCCCAACTGTCCAGTCTCTGCCTGAATGCTGTTTCTTTAGAGTAGGACCACCGATATCTAAAGGACCCCCCTTTTTTTATCAGTACACTTTATATATTTCAGCATTTGCCATAACATGTCCTTATTTGCTTATTCCCACTGGACTGGAAACTTCTGAGAGCAGGGACCTCGACTGTCTCATTCCCCTCTGTCTTTATCTCCATATGCCTGACTCTTGGGGCCATTCTCTCCATCAGACACCATAGGCTTCTTTGCTTTTCAGGGCGTATGAAGATGTTAGAGTCTGGAAAAAAATTTACTAAGCCCACAGGCTTTTTTAAAAATAAAAATTGCTATATAGTTCATTAAATGCCTCATGGATTTTCTTGTTAAACTTGATATCATAAATATTTTGGTATAACTGAGAAAGATTTTTGAGTTATAATTTCTCAACCCAAGACCATCTGGAGTATATAAGATGATAGCTTACAAACATCACAGCAGAGGCACCTGGGTGGCTCAATTGGTTAAGCATCCCACTTCAGCGCAGGTCACACAGAGCCTGCTTTGGAACCTCTTCCCCCTCTCTCTCTGCCCCTCCCCTGCTTGTGCTCCCTGCTTGCACTCTCTCTTTTTCTCAAAAATAAATAAACGTTAAAAAAATCACAGCAAATCATAATTTAAACAAGTTACATGAAGTCAGATAATTTCAAAAACAAAATTATAACACTCCTTTCAAAAAGTTTTGTAAGCAAAATATTATCTAATATGGGACATAGGTGCATTTGATCAAATGGAATAAGATATGGGATGAGGAACAAAGACCAACAAGGGTCAAAAAATGATACCACCTTGGCCATTGTTGGGCTTGTCCTAGTATTTGTTGAGTGATGGATGGATGGATGGATGGACGGACGGATAAGATATGGGATGAGGAACAAAGACCAACAAGGGTCAAAAAATGATACCACCTTGGCCATTGTTGGGCTTGTCCTAGCTAGTATTTGTTGAGTGATGGATGGATGGATGGATGGATGGACAGAGAGATGGCTGGATAGATGGAGATTCTGGGCCCCAGGTCTTCAGCCCAAACTCTTTTCCTGGAGGTGAATTTATCTCTCAGCCCGACTGAGCGGCTATGGTCCACCTACAGTTCTCCCTGGCTGAATCCTCAGGCCAAGGGTTGGGGTACGTCATGACCTTCCTTGCCTCCACTCCCAAGTGCTCTAGATCTTCGTGCATAAATTGATCCATATCTTCCCTGCTTTGTGGTCAAAATCTCAGGCTACTGCAGCTTTGGAGAGGCCCCAACAAACTCCTGTTACACCCTAATCCAAGAACGACCTTAACTCCTGGTTGCATAACTAAGAAGAGTCATCGAATAACAGCAATGATCATGCATAGCTAGTGCTTACTCAGTGCGCTGTGCTACACCCTTCACAGGAATTATCCTTTCATTTAAAAAAGTCATCTCCGGGTGATGTGAGGCCTTCAGGCCTAGAAGAAGAGGCTGACATCTTAAGAACTTTCTCAACGGAAGCCACTTAAATCTCTGTTTTAACTAGCCAGCAAGTTGTGATTTTGGAGGATTTGGGCAAATGAGGTCCAGCAATTTAAAACCTGAAACTAGACCCAAGTCTAGGCTAATACCACCATTCGTGGGGTAGGAGGGAGGGGAGCAAGTGTGGGAGTCTGTGTGCAAGGGCCACAAGAAACCAGTTTGTCCAAGGAAGCCCACTGTCTGACAGTATGGTGGGACCAGTCATGGGCCAAGCTGTTGGCAGGTGGTGTGGCTGGCAGAGAGACTCCCCTGGGGTGAGGGAATACAGACCCATGGGAAATGACAGTCACTTGGCTTCCATCTGTTAGGGATAAACACGAAGCACACCCATCCCCAAGTCCTGGCCCAGAGCCCTGGGGGCTGGGTCCCCTTGTATGCCCGTGGTGTGCTTCAGTGCCAGCCTCCTTGCCCCTCCCTGGGAAGCCCTCCTACCATTGTCCCTCCTGCTCCAATCCTCAGGCTGGCTCCAAACTCCAGGCAGCAGTCTCCTTCCCCAGGGGCCAAATCTTGGTCCTCAGCAGGTATCTTTCTTTTTTTTTTTTTTTTTTTTTTAATTTTTATTTTTGAGAGACAGCGCAAGCAGGGGAGGGTCAGAGAGAGAGGGAGACACAGAATCCGAAGCAGGCTCCAGGCTCTGACCTAGCTGTCAGCACAGAGCCCGACGCGGAGCCCGAACCCACAAACCGTGAGATCATGACCTGAGCTGAAGCCGGAAGCTCAACCGACTGAGCCACCCAGGCGTCCCAGCAGGTATCTTTCTATAAACAGATTTTGAAATAACACCTGAGCCAGTCCTGTGCTTCAGGGGGGAGCTCTTTTGTGACCAGAGACTAGTTCCTCTGAGCTCGTGGCCTCTGAGACTCTGAGAGATTAAGTTGTCTAAAGTCTACAGTAAAGTTCCCCTAGGGCCTGCGTTCTTGCCCTGGATCAGACTACCTACACTGGGACTTGACCATGAGTGCCTCTTCTCCTCATCTCTAAAACAGTGGCTGATATTTAGTGCTATGCAGGTTATTGTGAAGAATGAAGGAGTTCACGCCTGAAACGCCGTCAGAACATGACCTGGCATGTGGCAAATCCTTCAAATCATTAGCTGTTATTGCATCATAAATCCTTCACACTTTTGAGAGTAGTTTTCATTGACTTGTTTAACAGAGCCTGAGCAGGTCAGAGCTGGAGTGGACCTTCGAGATGGTCCACAGCCACCACTTCAGTTGATGGATGTAACCCAAGAAGAAAGGATCTGCCTAGAAAAGAGGATCAGGTCACTGCCTTCAAGTCAGCTTGGCGCTGCAAACAGAATATGAGCCCTGAGATTTAGGGGGTCTTTGTCAACATTAAATGAGAGGATTGTGGGAAATCCACTGCACCTGGTGCAGTGACTGGTCCAGCACACAGTACATACTCATTAAGGTTGGTTTTTCTTCTTCCCTTCCAGACCAGTGCTCTAGTCTCTTTGCTGAGTTCGGAGGTAAAATCTGACACTAATCAGGAGACTGGAGGACAGTCTGGAGTGGAGATGGTGGGGTTGGGGGGAGTGGGGAAGGTAATGGGGACCTCTGGACAGCCAATGGGTACAGGGCTCTGGCAGAGGTAAGGGGGCACCAATGTCAAAAAGACCTTCCGGTGTCTCATTCTGCCCTCCCTACATGGTAACAGAAAGACACAGGCTCTGGAGTTGCCCAGTCTCTACCACGTATTATTTTTTTTAATGTTTATTTATTTCTGAGACACAGAAAGAAAGAGAGAGAGCATGAGCAGGGGAGGGTCAGAGAGAGGGGGGACAGAGGATCTGAAATGGCTCTGTGCTGATAGCAGAGAGCCCAATATGGGGCTCGAACCCATGAACTGTGAGATCATGACCTGAGCTGAAGTTGGACCCTTGACACTCTTCAAGAGTGCCACCCAGGTGCCCTCTACCACTTATTTTTTTTACTATTAACAGTTTTATTGAAATATAATTCACATTCCATACCAGTCACCATTTAAAGTGTATAAATCAATGATTTTTAGTATATTCACAGACTTGTGCAACCATCGCCACAATCAATTTTAGGACATTTCATCATTCCAAAATTAGCCCCATACTCATTAGCAGTCATCACTCATTTTTCCCATCTTCCCCCAGACCTCGGCAACTGCTAATCTACTTTTTCTATGAAGTTGCTTATTCCAGGATTTTTTTAAGTTTATTTATTTATTTTGAGAGAGACAGAGAGAGAGAGAGAGAGAGAGAGAGAGAGAGAGAGAATTCCAAGCAGGCTCCACGCTGTCAGCACAGATTCTGACGTGGGGCTTGATCTCATGAACCTCAAGGTCTTGACCTGAGCCGGAATCAAGAGTGGGATGCTTAACCAACTGAGCCACCCAGGTGACCCTGGGTATTTCATATAAATGGCATTATAAGATATGTGTCCTTTTGTGCCTGGTTCCTTTCACTGAGCATCATGTCTTCAAGGTTCAGCTGCGATGTAGCCTGTGTCAGTGCTTTGTGCCTTTTTGCTGCTAAATAGCATTCGATCGAGTGGAGCCACCCCATGAGGTGTACTGATACTGTGAACATTCATGTGCCAATTTTTGTGCAGACATATGTTTTCATTCCCCTTGGGTGTATTCCTACAAGTTGGAATAGGACATGTGGTAACCCTGTGTTTAACACTTTGAGGAACTGACAGGCCATTTTCCGCAGCGGCGGCTCCACTTCACATTCCCACCAGCAGCATAGGAGGGTTCCAGTTTCTCCACATCTTTGTCAACACTTGTTGTTGTCTTTTTATTACCATAGCCATCCTCATGTTTGTGAAATGGTTTCTCATGATATATTTTTTAAAATGTTTATTTATTTATTTTTGAGAGAGAGAGAGAGAGAGAGAGAGTACAAGCAAGGGAGGGACAGAAAGAAAGAGGGAGCACAGAATCCAAGATAGGCTCCCGACTCTGAGCTGTCAGCACAGAGCCCAATCTGGGGCTTGAACTCACAAACCATGAGATCATGATCTGAGCTGAAGTTGGACGCTTAACCAACTGAGCCACCCAGGTGCCCTCCTCATGATACTTTTGATTTGCATTTCTCAAATGAATAGTGATATTGAGCATCGTATTATGTGTTTATTGGCCACTTGTATCTCTTCTTTGGAGAAATGTTTTCTCAAATGCTTTGTCAATTTATTTATTTTTTAAAAATTTTTTAATGTTTTATTTACTTTTGAGAGAGAGAGACAGCATGAGCAGAGGAGGGGACAGAGACAGAGAAGGAGACACAGAATCCGAAGCAGGCTCCAGGCTCTGAGCTGTCAGCACAGAGCCCGATGCGGGGCTTGAACTCACAGACTGAACGGACTGCAAGATCATGACCTGAGCCGAAGTCGGATGCTCAACTGACTGAGCCACCCTGGCGCCCCTGCTTTGCCGATTTAAAAAAATGGGTTGTCTTTTTATTGTTGAGTTGTAAGAGTTTTTTTTTAATATATTCTAGTTATAATTCCCTTATCAGATATATAATTTGCAAATATTATCTCCTATTCTGTGAGTTGTCTTTTGTCATAGACTCTGGGTCTAAAGTTCTTTCTTGTCTAGCAAGAAAGCAGACAAATTAAAATTTGGATTCAATTAAAAGGCAAGAAATGGCTAGTGTCTGGGAAAAGGCAAGAGCCCAGAATAAGGGTCCTTGCTTCATATTTATTAAGATAAGAAGGCTTACAAACGTGATGGGCGTGCACAAAGAGACAATGAATCTGTAAACAGTAACTCATGGACATGAGGGAAAGGGGGTTTTGAAGATATACAGTGTCAGGGGTTTGGGTCAATATAAACCAAAATCCTGTCGCTGGGCAGATGGATGTAAATGGCTGACATGAGGCGCCTGGCATCAGTTAATCTTAGCCAGCCTAGGGGATAAGACAGATGAGCAAGTAACCTCAGGGTTAACAAGGCACCTTTCTTTTGCTAATAAGCTCCGCTCAGGGTAGTTTCACCTGCGGGTCTATAGCTCTATTTACCTGTTTACCTAATTTGGTCCTTCCTTCCTGTGAAAGCAGCTTTCTGCCACTGTACTAAATTGGGGGGCAGTTTTCTCCCTGAATACCTAATCTTGTTGACCTCAGATACCTTTGTATTGTGGTCTTTGCCCCACCCTCTCTATTCTGGGGGCCTTTGCCCAGACCTCTCTATACTTATTTACCTAATCCTCCTGTTTACCCAAAGTTGGGTGTGAGCATCCTATGGCTTTGTAATTCTTCTCGCCTTGTTAACCCATCAGTGCAGGCTCAGGGAATTCCCAAGCTTATTCCCCACAGTTTTTCATTTTCTTGATGGTGTCCATGGATGCACACGTTTTATTTATTTTTATTTTTTTAATATAGTTTATTGTCAAGTTGCTTTCCATATAACACCCAGGGCTCATCCCAACAAGTGCCCTCCTGCATGCCCATCACCCATTTTCCCCTCTCCTCCACCCCCATCAACCCTCAGTTTGTTCTCAGTATTTAAGAGTCTTATGGTTTGCCTCCCTCCCTCTCTTTAACTATTTTCCCCCTTCCCCTCCCCCATGGTCTTCTGTTAAGTTTCTCCTGTTCCACATATGAGTGAAAACATACAGTATCTTTCTCTGCCTGACTTATTTCACTCAGCATAATACCCTTGAGTTCCATCCACGTTGCTACGAATGGCCAGATTTCATTCTTTCTCATTGCCATGTAGTAGTCCATTGTATAGATGAACCACATCTTCCTAATCCATTTGTCCGTTGATGGACATTTAGGCTCTTTCCATGATTTGGCTATTGTTGAAAGTGCCGCTATGAACATTGGGGTACATGTGCCCCTATGCATCAACACTCCTGTATCCCTTGGATAAATTCCTAGCAGTGCTATTGCTGGGTCATAGGGGAGTTCTATTGTTAATTTTTTGAGGAACCTCCACACTGTTTTCCAGAGCAGGTGCACCAGTTTACATTCCCACCAACAGCATAAGAGGGTGCCCATTTCTCCACATCCTCACCAGCATCTGTAGTCTCCTGATTTGTTCATTTTAGCCACTCTGACTGGTGGGATGCACATGTTTTAAATTGTTACATATCACTTATTAACTAGAAGACCTTCCGCAGATTGCTCTGCGTCTTTGAGCATTTCTTCATCTGCCAAGTGAGCCTAATGAATTCTTAAGGGAATGCGATGACAGTTCAATGAGAGGAGAGGCACCGAAAGCCCAGATCACAGGGGTTGGTTGGGCCTGGACAAAACCTACACTCTACTGAGCCCCTCAGGGCAGGAAGGGAGTGTCTCTGAGGCTCCAGGTCAGGGTGATCCACAGGCCTCCCCAGGCCACTCTCTGCCATAACTTCTTCTCTCTTTGTGTGTGTGTGGTCTTCATCCACCAGAGCAGGAACTCCTTGAGGGCAGGAACCTTGTTGGCTTTGCTCATTGTCTTCCCCTCAGGCCCTAGCACAGCACCAGACCCAGAGAGTGCTTATGAAATATGTGACAAATGAATGAATGAAAAGGAGAATAAATCCCTTGCCCAAGATCACCCAAGGAATGGGAACATGGGGACTTCTAGCCTCCTGGCCAGGATATACCTTGATGATGCCTATTTCAGTCAGCTTGGGCTGCAGTGACAAGATACCAAAGACTGGGTGGCTTAAACAACATGCATTTGTTTCTCATGGTTCTGGAGGCTGGGAAGTCCAAGTTCCCCGGATACCAGAAGATTTGGTGTCCCGTGACGGCTAACTTCCTGGTTTGCCATTGGCTGCCTTCTTGCTCTATCCTCACATGGTAGAGAGAGAGGGGGCTCTGGTTTCCTCTGCTTTTTATGGGGGGGAGCCTCACTCATCACCTCAACTCTAATTACCTCCCAAAGGCCCCACCTCCAAATACTGTCAAACTGGGGGTTAGAGCTTCAATATATGAGTTTTAGGGGGACACAAACATTTAGTCCATGGAAATGCCTAACTCCGTGGTATTAGGCAAACTTTGTATTTAGTAATTAATAGGTTTTTAAAAATATTTATTTTTGAGAGACAGAGAGACAGAGCATGAGGTGGGGAGGGCAGAGAGGGAGGCACAGAATCAAAGGCAGGCTCCGGGCTCTGGGCTGTCAGCGCAGACCCTGATGCAGGACTCACGAGCCACGAGATCATGACCTGAGCTGAAGTCGGACGCTTAACCGACTGAGCCACCCAGGCGGCCCAGTAATTAACAACTTTTAAAAAAAGTGTAACCTTGGTAGAATTTCAAACCAATAATTTCTATACATATTTTAGGCTCCAGATAGATACTTTCAGTCTAAAATTAGCCTGGAAAATCACAGATTTAAAATATGAGAGGAGCTGCACAAGACATATGTGTGTAAGTATGCTGTTCAAAGGGGACTCCTATCTTTAGCCGAGTTTCTGTCAGAGTCTAAGGAGAAACATTTGCCTCTGGACCTCCACTTGGACATTCTGCAGGCACCTTAACCTTCTCAGGGCTGAACTCATCACCTTCCCTCACCTCATCCCACCCCACTCCTAACACACCTTCCCCCATTTCAAGAAGGGCTCCCCGCCAGAGGCCCAAGCCAGATACACCCAGGAGGTATCCTTGACTCTCTGCCTTCATTCCCCATAGCCAATCATCACCAAATGCTGCCAAATTTGCCTCCAAAACACTTCATTCCTGCTCATCATCCCAATGTAGTGGTCCTGCTCCCGCCAGGGCGGCCTCTGCCCTGGTCTGCTTACCTCCTGTCTGGCAGCCTGCTAACCATCACCCGTGGTCCAGCCAAATGTCACCTCTCCAACTAAAGCCTGTTAAAACCCCATTATTTCTCTGACCTAATCCCCAAGCCTTCTCTGCCTGGTTAACTCCATTCTAGCAACACCGGCATCCATAGACCCTCCCAGGCAGACACCTACCTCAGGGCTTTTGCCCTTACGTGAGTTCCCTGCCTAAAATGTTCTTTCCCCATATATCACATGGCTCCTCCCACTCTTTCCAGTCTTTGCTCAAATACTCCTTCCTCTGATCCCTATTTTATTTTATTTATTTACCTTTAAAATTTATTTATTTAAATTCAAGTTAGTTAACATACAGTGTAGTATTGGTTTCAGGAGTAGAACCCAGTGATTCATCACTTACATGTAACACCCAGTGCTCATCCCAACAAGTGCCCTCCTTAATGCCCGTCACCTATTTAGCTCATCTCCACACCCATCTCCCCTCCAGCAATCCTCAGTTTATTCTCAGTATTTAAGAGTGTCTTATGGTTTGTCTCCCTCTCTGTTTTTATCTTATTTTCCTTCCCTCCTTCTTTGTTCGTCTGTTGTATTTCTTCTGATCCCCTATTTTAAATTGCTACTCTCTGAACTTTCTATTGCCCTTTTCGCTTTTTTTTTTTTTAACCCTCATAACATATGTTACCATCTCAGAGACTATTTATTTCACCTGCATGACCCCTGTGTCTCGCCCACAGAACGCTAGGGACCCTTGTCTGTGTTGTTTAGTGTGGTGTTGCAGAGCAAGTGCTCAGTAGGCATTTGCTGAGGAGTACACGGCTTGTCACCACCCACACAGCAAACCCCTACCTCCCCCTCCAGCCTCATTTCCTTCCAGAACTTTCAAGGCTGCTAATGCCAATGTTCTTGTATTTCCTCCCACATAAACCATGCTCAAGATCCATACTTTTGCTCATTCTGGGCTTTTCTAGGCCTTCCTCCTTAGAGCTCCTGGGTGGCTCAGTAGAGCATGTGACTCTTGATGTCAGTGTCATGAGTTCAGGCCCCACGTTGGGCATAGAGCCTACAGAAGGAAAGAAATGAAGAAAGGAAGGAAGGAAGAGAAAGAAAAGAATGCTCTCCCTTTCTTCTCTGCCACCATGTGCCTGATAACTTCTGCTCAACCTTCTAGAAACTGGATCCTGCTTGAGTGTAGCCTTCTCCAGGCTCTCCCTCACTATGAGAAGTAAGCCCACCTACCCAATCAAAGGAGGGATGCGAGACTTGGAGCACAGTGAAGCCAGGCTTTAAACAACATTCTTGCAAGAGCAGATGTCTGACAGACAGACGGCTACAGCAGACAATTTATTTCTGAGAATGCAAGTCCCTCCCCTGGCTCCCCACTGGCTGAGGGCTGCAGAGGTGACAGCCTTACCCGGACGGACGTCACCCAAGCCCGCGTAAGGTAAAAAGTAGTCTGGTTGGAAATGTACATTCCCTGAGACTTTCAGTCCCTCCTCCCTTAGTTCTTTGGCACATGCGCATTGCAAAGCCTGAGAAAAGAAGCTTGTGAAACACAGAGGGAAGACAAACGAGAAAGTGAAGTTCTAAGGATTTGGGACTCCATTGTTGGGGGGTGGTTCACACATATTTCAAACAGGTTGTAAACCTATTATTAACTAGACAGCACAGCTTTTATTTGGTATTTCTGAAAATGAATCTGCCTTCTCACACTCACCACTGTTCCTCCCCCCCAGCTCTCCTGAATGGCCTTTTTGTGGGGTCCCCCTGTACCCTTCACTTGCCACATTGTTGAAATTATATTCCCCACTAAGCTTTAGATTCCTCAGCAACAGGGACTGGGTCTCTTTGGTTTCCTCCAGTTCCCCACCTGCCTCCTCCAGGCAGAGCCTCTGGCCCTTGGGAGAGGCTCAGGGAATGCACCCTAAACCTGAGAGAATAGCGATAAGGGCCTCAGAGTCATTTCTGGGAATCAGGTGAGCCGAGAGAAAGCCTGATTACCTCAGGGTACAGGCAATAACAAAAGTAAAAAATTTGATCAAATATAGCTTTATACTATGGGCCTCAACTGGGCAGACTTCTTTTCTGTGTTTAAGATAAGAAACAGTGTAGTGGTTAAGAGCATGTACTTGGGAGTCAGAACCCTGGGTCTGAATTTGGACTCGGCCATGTTCCTAGTTGTGTGACCTTGGGCAAGTTATATAACCACTCTGTGCCTCAGTTCCCTCATCTGGACCTTGAAATAATAGCAGTACCTACCTCACTGCATTGCCATGAGGACTAAATGAAATACTGTATGTAAGGTGTTTAGAACCAAGGCTGGTGCTTAATAATCAATCACCATATAGGTATTTGCTAATATGGTTTAAATTGCTTTTTATTTTTTTAAGGTTTTATTTATTATTGAGACAGAAACAGAGCATGAGTAGGGGAGGGGCAAAGAGAGAGAGGGAGACACAGAATCCGAAGCAGGCTCCAGGCTCTGAGCTGTCAGCACAGTTAGAAGTACCTGGGCTCAAATCCGGTCCCCACCAGCACCTGTGTGCCTCAGCACTTGGTTTCGACTCTCTGGTTCTCAGCTTCCCAGAGTGGCCAGATCACTAAAAGCCAATCTGTTTGACCAGCAGATAGATGATCAATTTTTTTCTTTTAAGTTTTAGTTTTACCTCTGGCCTTGCCCTTGACATTTTATAAACAAACAGATATTCCTTTTTTTTAAATTTATTTTAACGTTTATTTATTTTTGAGAGACAGAGAGACAGAGCATGAGCGGGGGAGGGGCAGAGAGTGAGGGAGACACAGAATCCGAAGCAGGCTCCAGGCTCTGAGCTGTCAGCACAGAGCCCGATGCGGGGCTTGAACTCACGAACCGCAAGATCATGACCTGAGCCGAAGTTGGCCACTTAACCGACTGAGCCACCCAGGCGCCCCTCAAACAGATATTCCTGATCAACCCCCCCCTCCCTGCTTCTACTGCCATTGCCCCAGCAGCTGCCCAGTTCCCTGACCCAGCAATGTCCCTCTGCCCCTACCACCAACTGCCCTACTGCTCTTGCCACCGTGTCTGCCCCTTCTTCTACTTAAAACAACATCAAAAAATTACAAATAGGGCCCCCAGACCCTTTCTGGGGTTTCACGGGGTCATAACTATTTGCATAATACTGCTAAGACATTATTTGCCTTTTCTACCTCACTCTTTCATGAGTAGAGTGTTTCCCAGAGACTACGTGACCTTTGATATTACAAGAGATGTATGCAGAAACAGGAGAATCCAGCAATCTCCCATTAAGCCAGACGTTAAAAAGATTTGCAAAAGAGTAAAACAGCCAGTCTTCCCTATAGTTTTTGTTTTGGAAAAGTTATTTTTTATAGAAATATGTTATTTCTGTTAATATGTGATGAGATGAATGTTAATTTAGATAACTGATAAATATATATATCTAAAAAATTTTTTTAACGTTTATTTATTTTTGAGAGAGAGGACAGAGTGCCAGCGGGCGAGGGGCAGAGAGAGAGGGGGACACAGAATCCAAAGCAGGCTCCAGGCTCCAAGCTGTGAGCACAGAGCCTGACAAGGGGCTCGAACACACGGACCATGAGATAATGACCTGAGCCAAAGTTGGGTGCTTAACCAACTGAGCCACCCAGGCACCCCGATAAATATATGTATTTAAATAGGCAAATGAACAAGTCATCCTTTTACTACAGTTGATCTTAGCCAAAAGGCCGAGAAGCAATACAAGGCATCCTTTTAATGTCGTAGCAAAAAGAGAAGATATTGAGCTTTTATGGGCTTGGGCCCTGCCCCCTGCCTGGGCCGCAAAAAGGCTGCAGCCAAACATCCCAGTCAGAGGTAATATATTTGTCTGATGGCCTCTGGCAGGCGCGAAACTGAAAGGTCTCCAAAAATCCTCAGGAATTTAGAGGATTGATTTTCATCCAGTTTTCCTGGAGTCCAGTTTCCCTAGAGGGAGGTAATAACACCTTTCTTCTGTTTGCAAAATTGTTTCTCAGGATTAAATGAAATAATATCCCTAAAGCACCTGAGCACGACATTTCACAAACAGTTGGTTCTCCGCACAGCTGAGCTTGCTGGGATGGGCTCAGGGGCCCCCTCTTGGTTGTATGGAGGCTTGGCAGGGAGCAAAGGCCCCCACTTTGTCCCACCAGGGCAAAGGATTTGAAATCTTCAGACCTGGGTTTAAGCTGAGACCCTACTATTTTGGAGCAAGATATGCTCAACCGATTCTCAGCCGAATGTGAAAAGCACTTCATAAACCATAAATAGGACCAGCACGTGGAGGATCACACAGCCATGGGTTTAGGTCTGGAACTTTGGGAGAGGTGGTCCTAGGTCTATATATTTCCACATCTGAGTGCCAGGTAGAAGGGCAGAATCTTCTGAGGGAGTGTTTTGAAGCAGGCCTAAGGGTCTCCATCTCTTGTGGCTTTTCATCTCAAGCCTGTCTTGGGTTTTAAGATACCCTTTTATGCCACTTGAGGCCCAGCTATCCCAAGTAGACCTGTGTGTCTAGGAATGTACCCTCCTTGTCTTATCTCTGGGCACTGACACTATCTAGAACTGTCAATGAGAATTCCAAAGGACTAATTCACAGTGAGATACTGTTTCCCCGAAATTGTTTTTCAGTAACTATAATGGCCATCGAGGAATAAAAGAGTTCTTTGGTCAAAGTTAACCAAGTGTATTTTTTGCGAGACCTATGAGAGCTTTCAATATGCTAATATGTACGGTAAATGTGGAAATGTATACGTGATGTTTCCCAAAGATGTTTGACTATGGAACCCTTATTCCAGGACTGTCACCCAGGATTAGTTTACTATGCAACACACTTTGGGAAATGCCACACTAAGCTTCCTGTCTCACTCCTCCTGAGTGTCTTTGCTTTTTACAGGGGCTGATGTGCTGGTATTTTGGTTAGGAAACTACAGCATGAGGCTGAAATCTGGCCCTGCTTTTGCTAATACAATTTTATTGGACACGGCCCTGCCCGTGTACCTAGGCATTGTCTATAATTGCTTCCACACAACAAAACAAAGTTGAGGCTCATGAGGGAGAACATATCACTCACAAAGCCTAAGATATTTACTATCTGGCCCTTTACAGAAAAAGTTTGCTGACCCCTGCTGAACCATTTCTCAACTGAGTTAGGTATAACTTCTGGAGAAGGCAGCATTATGCCAGGAGAGACGTGAAGCCACAATATAAATGCTAAAAAGAGCATATCTGCTTGGAGGGCCAGGTGAATTCAAAGATAAGTAATTTCAAGCATCATTTTATATTTAAAAAATGGACATACTGTGGAGAATGCAAATTTTGCATAAATTTCAAAAACAAAAAGACTTTAAAGAAATTTCTCAGGCGTCAGGCTAGCTAGCACCGCTTCCCTCCACCAGAACATCCTCCCTGACCACCCCAATCCCTCATACCTAACCAAAATGTTTATGCTCCTCCATTCCAAGGGGGATTTGGATGGAAGGGCTTGAGAAATGCTGTTTTGCTGGGAAAACAAAACAAAGTTGATGTTTATGTGTCAGCCAACGATGAGTGAAGGCAATCAGAGACGTTCACACTACCTATGCTTTTGCGGGCAGGTGAGGCAGGCTGTAGCTAAGAGCTCTTTTACCATATCTCACAGAATCAGTATACCAAACAGACACATGTAGGCTCCTGAGTTTTTGGGTCAGACCTGCGCTTCAGTCTAGGCTCTCCCATTTAGTACCTTTATGACCCTGGCAAAGTTACTTTCCTTACTTAAGCCTTCATTTCCTTAGAGTGAAATGGCGATTAACATGCAGGGAAAGTGTTCTGCACTAGGTAAGAACTTAATAAGTGTTAACTACTAACATGTCAGCTACATTTCCTGAATATGTAAAGAGCTCTGAAAAATCAAGAAAAAAAATCAAAACCAGTTGAAAAGTGGGCATTTTACAGAGAAGGAAATACAGCTTTTAAACAGAAAATATGCAACTTCACTCATAAGAGAAATGAGAACACAACTCAAATGAGATACTATTTTTCACCTACTGGATGGTACAGGTTGAAAAATTTGATAACATTCTGTTGGTGAGAGTAGGGAAAGAAATATACTCATGCAATGTTAATGGTACTACAAATTGTTACCACCAAATGCTCATGCTTAGACATACTTCCACTTCCAGAAATTTAAACTATGGAAATAGTTGCACATTCTAAACAGGTGAACAAGGATGTTTTCTAGAGCATTTTGTGTTTTTAAATGTCCCTGAATGAGGGACTAGTTAAATAAAATAAAATTACACACTGTGGAATACTGTATAGCTATCAAAGAGAATAAGGCCGCTCTAAGTGTATTGATATAGAATGAGCTCAAGGCATGTTACATGAAATAAGAAATGGGGCAAAATAGCAGTATAGTGTGTTACTAGAGGTGTAGTTATAAACATATGCATAGATAACATATGCATATATGCTCATATATGTATAGGGTCTCTCTGAACTAGTTCATACATTAGCCTGTGAGGCCTTACATAATCTAACCTACCTCTTGGCATCTCGTGTGGCCTCCTCTGACCCATCTCTCCTCTCTGCTCCGCTGCACCTGCACTGGCCACCTTACTTTTCTAGAACATTCTAGGTACCTGCCTGCCTTAGGGCTTTGTAATGGGTGTCATGGAGGTTATCCTCAATGTCCACAGGGCTCACTTCTTCCCTCCTTCAAGACTTTGTCCAAACTGTACTTTCCCAGTGAGGCCTGTACTGATCACCCTAATTTTTTTTGACCACCCTATTGAAAATGACATCCTTCACCCTTTGTTTCCTCTTACCCTACTCTCCTTTTTCTTTAGTCCTCAGTGCTTATTGCCTTCTAACATTCTATTATTCAGTGTGCTTAGGTACTATGTTTATGGTTTATGGTCTGTTTCTGAGTAACGTAGACGTATACTCTACGAAGGGTAGGGATATAGACCAAGCATGTATCACCTAGTAGGTGCTCAGTAAATATTTGCTCAATAAGAGAATGGAAATATACGCAAGAACTGGTGCTGGTCCCGCAGTGGGGGAACTAAGGTGTGGGAGGTAGGGATGGGAAGGAGACTTACTTTTCAGTATATACCCTTGGTTCTTTGTACCACATCCTTGTGTTAACTGGTAAAAACAATACAAATTTTTAGTTCTACCAACAGGATCCTAGAAGTGGAAGTAACAAGCTGGATCCAACCCTTTATCTGACATATGATGGTCCAGGTACAGAGGAGTTAGGTAATTTGGCTGAGGTCACAAAGCTAGGACTTAAATCCGTACTCCCCACTCCAAAGCCCTCGCTCTTTTATTATTTTAATGTTTATTCATTTATTTTTGAGAGAGAGAGTGTGCACGCCAGCAGGGGAGAAGCTGAGGGAGAAGGAGAGAGAGAATCTCAAGCAGGCTCCATGCAGTCAGCACAGAGCCTTATGTGGGGCTCGAGCTCATAAACCGTGAGATCATTACCTGAGATCATGACTGAGCCACCCTCATACCCTGAGAGCAATAGCTCTTAAGCATCATGCCATAGAACCTCTTGATTTAAGACTCTAATCAGCCAATTTAATGTAGTATGACAAATGCTAAGCTGAAGTGTTCCAAAGGTAAAGGTTTGCTTCTGTCTGCCATTTCCCATTACAATGGACTCCAAGGGATGGTCTCAGTTCTTTTGATACATGAGATTTTGCCTTTACTGTGCATGGCTTAAAATAAATGGGAATACTGGGCTTCTGGGCTTGGGGATGTTTTATGAGACCCTCATGTCAAAATAAAATATTAATCTCAGTCCCTTGGTAGTTGGAAGCATAATGTTCCTGAATCCTGCACCCCTAGATATCTCGTCTTAAAAAGCAGCCAAGGGGTCTGGAGGATCTGCTAGATGCTTGGGGATGAGGGAGGGATTTGAGGGCACTTGGCCTCGTCAGAGAATAATAGGAGTATTCCCAGGAGCTATTAAATTAAAGGCTGGCTGTTGAGCTGTTGAGCTTCTGGAACAGCCCTGGCTGGTGGGAGGCCTTCTGAGCCTGGGCCAGGTGGCAGACCCGTCGCTGCTGCTGTAGCCAGTAGAGCATCTCCACCTTGTCATGCTTCATCTTGTCCAGGTATCGCCGCCCCTTAAAGGTCACTGGCTCACCAAAGTCTGACTCAATCTCCTCCAGGAGGGAAGCCAAAGGGGTCTGCACTAGATTGATCTTTCTGTGTAGGTGGTTGCGGAGCTGATTCTCCTCCAGGAAGCGACTCAGGCCCATGTCAGTCTTTTGGAAGAAGCGGTTGGGGTCAGAGGCTTGTCGCTCAAACCATTCCAGTTTCCCCATCAACATTTCCCGCAGCTGAATGGGTTTCAGGGCTTGCTCCCAGGCACTCACCAACGAAGGCAGCTGCCTCAGACGAGCGTCGGAGCTGTACTTGATGGCCATGTCCAGCCGATCCTTGTCAGGGACTTCAAGCGTGGACCACAGCCGCTCCAGACGCTTCTGCAGGTTCAGGATTTTATAGGGTTCTCCCAGGTGGCTGCTCCTCTTAGTTCCTAGCCTGTGCCCCAGCACTGTGTTCCAATCCCACTCTCCTGGCACAAAGTCTGGTTCTTCATCTTCCTGCAAGGGAGGTGGGCACCGAATCTTTACGGACTCTTTGACAGGGGCTATGACCTCCACAGGGACATCCTTTTGATACATTTGGAAGATGACGTGGAGGAAGTCTGTCTCCTGGCTGGTGAGGTACTTGAAGTAGTCACTCACAGACAAGGTGGTTTTCCTCCAGTTCATCCACGAGGCTTTGTTTGACCACTTCTCCCAGACTTTGCTTGCTTGGAGTGATGTGAGGGATAGCCTATCAGAGCTGGACTGTAAAACATTTGCTCTCTGGGAATAAAGTCCTGCTAACTTGGGATTGATGATGCGATGCTGTTTTTCTTGATGTAGAAAGGCTGAGGACAGGTAGGTGGACAAGTCTTTATTGGCTGCAGGCTCGATGAGAGGTCCCTGGTCAAAAGAGAAGTGGTCAAGAGAGACACGGCCCATCAACTCCTTGTAGACCTCCCTGATGTTATTGCCAACAAAGTAACCAATATCCATTGCCTCAATGAGTTTGGGTTCTAGTTCACCAGCCAGGTGATTGTATAGAACTCCGGCCCCATCGACATGGAAGGAGTCCAAAAAGTTTCTCTCAGAAACCTGCACAGCGGCTGCCTGGACCACAACCTGATTTCCTAGCTTCAAAGTAACGGTTACCGGCTGTGGTTGAAGTGGAAGGGATTTGGGACACTGGACGCCCCACTGCCCAGTGGCTTCTTCCTCTTCGAGGCTCTTCAGCATTCTCTGCAGCTCCTCCAAGCGATTTGCTGCAGCTGGACGGTGCATCAGGGCCCCTATGAGTGGGGGCAGGCCTGTGTCCGGTGATGAGTAGTGAGTCCTCTTCAGTTTCATGTGATTTATTATCCGTTTCAGGTCCTCAGCCACTGTGTCTCCTGCCAGTTCTGGTTTGCTCTCTGGAGCCAGGACCAGCGGAGTTAAGGGGCGAGGGGGAAGTGGAGGAAGGCCGAATTCATCTGCTAGCTTCCAGCCCTCCCGCAGAGAGGGCATGGACTGGCCCCTCCGCGGGGGCCAGTCCCGGAATTGGGAGTAGAGGGGCAAGTGGGAGGTAGGGGGAGCCCCGCTGGTGGGAGTCACAGAGTACTTGGGCGGTGACACAATCTGTGCAGAACTGAGGTCGGTTTCTCTCTTCTTCTGCATGGAGGACAGCCACTGGAGAGGCTTCTTCTTCTTCAGTTGGGGGATGGACTTCAGTTCCTTCACTGGATCCGGTTCGGGCTCACTGGGAAACTCCTGCGGGCGGCTGAGTTGGATGAGATAGTTCAGGTTGAGGCTGCAGGGCGGTCCTTGAGCGAAGCTGCTGCTGCTGTGAAGCCGGGGGTTAGGGGCAAGCTTGAAAGCCCTAGCGGGGCCTACAGGACGCAGCTTGTGCGTGCCGCGGTGGGCCTGCTCTACCTTCAGCAGGGTGTGGAAGTCGGCGAACAGGCAACGATAGACCTCAGGACTGGTAAGGAAGATTGTGCAGTCCCTGGCGAGACTGGCGGTCAAACGGGTGAGCGTGGCTGATTCAGTAAAGACACTTGGGGGGGTCGACATGGTCTTCAGCAGGTGGAGGTAGTGTAAGAAGAGCTGCTCGCTGCTGAGCAGCACGTAGACCAGGAGCCGCTTCCGCAGTCTCTGGTTGTTCAAGTGGTTCAGACTAGGTTCGGTGGGAGGCTCCTGCCAGCTGCACTTCAGCTCGTCCAGGATGACCTGGGTGAAACGGAGACGGCCTTCGGTAGGCACGCCCACCGCCAGGCCACTTTTGGCCAGCCGCTCGGCCACCTGGCGGCACAGAGACGCCGCCGTCAGCCGTGAGACCGGCAAGGGCAGCAGCATCGGGACCTCCGGCGGGGGGCGCTTCTGAGATTCTGGGAAGGTCGCCTTGCGGGGGAAGAGAGACAGCGGACACAGCAACCGGTGGTAAAATCGCTGGAGCTCGGGCTCGGCCTTATAGGGCTCCATTTTTGCGCTGGCGGCACAGGAGGTCTGGCCGGAAGAGGCCGAGAGGTTACTAAGGCAACCAGGGGCCGGAGGGCCCGAGTGCGCCTGCGCAAGTCAGTGCCTGCCAAAGCGATCGGTGCGGGGGGCGGGGGCGAGGGTTACGTGCGCGCGCACCAGGAGGCGGGGCAAAGCGTGGCTTCCGAGGCCCCGCCTCTTCGCGACGCAGTTGGAGGTTTGCACCTGAGACCTCGAGCGGTTTAGGTCTTCTGGCAGGTGACTGGGTCCAGGATGGCTTCGGACTCCGGGGACCGCGGGACCGCCTGCACGGTGAGGGTCGAGGCCTCGTGTGGGAGCCTCTCTGGGCAGAGAGCCTCGGCCCCCAGGGTTAACCCAGGGAGAAAGGAAGGAGTAGGCACCTGGGGCGGGGCCTGGGGCCTCCCCGGAAAACCGCTGCGAGACTTGTGGGGGCACTTGGCATTGACGTTGGAGAGTTGGGTTGTTGGTCTTGGAACGATCATGACTGATAATGAGGGCGCTTAAGGAGGGGTCACGTGAGGACGTTTTCCTAGGCTTTCCGGGCGGCCACAGGGGAGGTAGTGAAACAGGGTCACGCAGGAGGAGGGTCCCCAACTCTCATCAGCCCGTCCCTGCCCCCCATGCAGCTGGAGTTCGCGGTGCAGATGACTTGTGAGAGCTGCGTGGACGCGGTGCGCACGTCCCTACAAGGGGTGGCAGGTAAGAGCCAGAAAAACCGCGGACAGTCTTGAGGCTTCTAGAAGGAGCCGGCACATCTCTTAGACCAACCCTACTCCCATTTACAGGTGTAGAAATTGAGACCCAGAGACAGGAAGGAATATTCTCTTTAAAAAAATTTTTTAAACGTTTTTATTTATTGTTGAGAGAGCGAGACAGAGCATGAGCATGGGAGGGGCAGAGAGCGAGGGAGACACAATCCGAAGGAGGCTCCAGGCTCCGAGCTGTCAGCACAGAGCCCGGTGCGGCGCTCGAACTCACGAACTGTGAGATCATGACCTGAGCCAAAGTCGGACGCTTAACCGACTGAGCCACCCAGGCGCCCCAGGGAGGAATATTCTCAGTCATACGGAGACGCAGAGGCAGAGCCTAGAGTGGGATCTCAAGCCTGCCCTGCCAGAGCCCTCTACTGGCTCTGACACACTGGTATCGCACATCTCAGGTGCCCGGAGAATGAGGAGCTCGGCTGAGGATAGATAGCCCCACCTACAGAGGGCGTTCCCTGGATAACAGGCAGCTCTTGCTTGCCCAACAGCATAATCTTGACAAAGCCAGCAGTAGTCCTGGCCATGTTCCATCCTAGGCAGCTCCTGATTCTTATAGGCCAGTTAACTGATCTGGAGGTGACCTTGCACAATCAGAAATATCTGAGAGGGCAAAGCCACCAGCATGACACTGGGAACTGCCTTCCTATGATTCTGTTAAATGTTCATCCAGTCATTCGGCAGGGATGGACCAGACACTGGGGGCTTTTTAGGGACAAATGTTTCAGACAGTCTGCCCTCAGGTAACGATAAGCATGCAAGCATTGCTCCTGGAAGAGAGCAGTTCTGGGAGGAGATGAAATGAGATGGGTTCAGAAACTAGGGCCGTGGTGGCGCTTGGCCCGCACAGGGCAGCAGTAGTGGGTAAGGGTATGTGCTCTAAAGTGAGTCTGTTTGTGGCCAAATCCCCTCTTTGCCACTGAATGGCACTTAGACTTCATGCATGTTACTACTTGGGCCTGTTTCTCCAGCATTTTAACAGGCATAATGGAAGCTACTCTTCAGGACTGTCATGAAGAATAAGTTACTTAATACATGTGTGGGGCGCCTGGGGGGCTCAGTCGGTTGAATGTCTGACTTCAGCTCAGGTCATGATCTCACGGTTCATGTGTTCAAGCCCTGCGTCGGGCTCTGTGCTGACAGCTCAGAGCCTGGAGCCTGTTTCAGATTCTGTGTCTTCCTCTCTGTCTGCCCCTCCTCCACTCATACTCTGCCTCAAAAACAAATAAACATTAAAAAAAAGTATAAATAAAAAAATACATGTAAAGCTTTTACTTTAGAAAAATCTTTGGCATGTAGGGAGAGCTCACTAAATCTTAGAAATTATGAGAGGAAGGGCTTACAGGTGGCAGTCTGATTGGGCAGAGGCGTTCGGGGACAGATATGGAAGCAGAGAGAGAGATTTGCCTCTCCGGGAGGCCTGGGGCTTTGGAGAAGAGGGTTCTGCTCTTCTAGGAAATAAGTGGGAGAAGCTCCAAGCCCAAGGCGCGCTTCCTTGAATGCTTGTCACACATCCTAGAGTTCTCTGTGGTCTTATGCTTTCTCTCTTACTAGGCTTTGAGCTAAACAAGGGCTGGCCTGGCCACACTCTGTCTGTACCAGCTGCACTGAATCCTGCTCAGCTCGGGAGCCGGCCTTGGTTCAGATCAAGGTCAAGAGTTGAGGAAGTGCATTTTACAGGGAACTTCCCACTGGGGCCCTCCCACTTGAGAAGCAGAGAATCAGCTCTTAGGAGACCCCAGAAGAGGAAACTACCTGCATGGAAGCCAGTCCATCAGAAAGTCTTGTCTGTTGTATATCTAAAATATATTCAGAAGTGAGCCTCCGTTTTTCCATACTTTGGCCTTCACACCGATCCAAGTCACTTTACCTCTCCCTGAATGACATAAGAACCTCATCTTTGGGCTCCCTGTTGCCTCTGTTGCCCCCTCCAATAGCTTTCCCATACAAAAGCCAATGCGATTTTTAAAATTGTACCTTAGATGATATCACTGCCCTGCTTAAAATCCTCTAGAAGTAATAATGTTTGAGAGTGTCCCATGGGCCAAGCACTGCTCCTTTTGGCCTTTAATATTTCTCTGAAGAAGGTAGTGGTATTGTCTCCATTCGCAGATGAAGAAACTAAATAGAAAACTCAACAGAAAGGTTGAGTAACTTGTCTAAGGCCACACATCTAGTGTGTGGCAGACTCAGAATTTCGGCTCCAGAGTCCACATTCTCAACCACTATACACTGTGGCTTCTCCCAATGGCCTCCCATTACATTAAAATTAAAATCCAGATTCTTTCCTTTTGGGCCTTGTTTGGCTGGTCTTCACTTACAGCTTCGTATCTAACTATTCTCTTATTTATTTATAATTTTTTTTTAGAGAGAGAATATGCATGAGCGGGGAAGGAGCAGAGGGAGAGAGAGTCTTAAGCAGGCTCCATGCCCAGTGCGGAGCCCAAAGCAGGACTAGATCTCATGACCCTGAGATCACGACCTGAGCCAAAATCACGAATCGGATGCTTAACCAACTCAGCCACCCCGGTGCCCCTCTTACTCCCTCTTTACTCTCAGCTCTAGCCACACTGGCCTTCCTCTCTTCTTAGAACATGTCAGTGTCATTCCTGCCTCAAGGTCTTTGGCCATGTTGTTCCCTCTGTTGGAATACCCTTACCTGACTACATTTGGGCCTTCACTTAGAGGTTTAAGGAGAACTTCCTTGGGCAGCCTAAGTGGCTTGTCCCCCATTTGTCCCCTAACACCTGTTTCACTGATTACACTTTTCACTCTCTGAAACTCTGTCATGTGTGTGTATTTGACATTTGTATCCCTGCACTGGAACATGTGCCATTTCATGGGTCAGAGTTGTGACCTGACTTGTTCCCTGCTCTGTTTGCACTGCCTGGAATATGACACGTGGCAGGTGCTTAGGGTACGCTTGTCAAATAAGGCAAATAACGTTTCTCACACTGTGTGCTTATCTGAGCCCCCGGAACCTCAGAACATCAGCCTTTGGGGCTCAACCGTACTTCCGGTGGGGCGAGGAGACCAAACATCGGCTTTGGGGTCAGACAGGCTGCCTTCCAAGCCAGTTGTGTCACCCACTGGCCTCTTCTCACCTGCCAGATGCGGACAGTGTCATCATCCTGATGTGTGTAAGACAGAGCTCTTGGCGTATCCTGGTGTCAGACCACAAGAGTTCTCCCATTACCCTCCCTGAACCCCCTTTGCAGCCATTGGCACCCAGAGGCATCTCTGGGGGGACCCAGAGCTCCCAACGCTTCACAGGCTACCTGGTGGCTCAGGGTAAAATTTTGTTTGAAGTGAGGGCAAGTTTGGTACTTTGGAGGGTTTTCTTCACACAGAGTCACCCTGTACTTGCAGGAGAGGGGATGCGTGTGACTGTTTGTTCCTCTGATGTCCCCCGCTCCCCCAGCAGTGTCGTTGCCACTTCAGAGAATCTGAAGACACAAGCCTGTGAGCGAGATTCCTGTCTTTTCTGACACTACCTCCCCCTAATAGCCTTTCCCAGTTTTGTCCCCTGGGCTGTTATTCCCTTCTCTGCCTGATGGTTAATCCACATGGAGTCTGGCTTCTCCCACAGCCTGTGAGCTCCCTGAGAACAAGGACCAGTGCTTTTCCTGACCTTGGCCTCCTCCATGCCCAGCACACACGTGTTGAAAAAAAAGAATACGGAGGAGGGAAAACCAATAGTCCGTGTCGCTTTCAGTTCACAGGGCACCAGCTCAACAGGGTGACATGGCTTATTTAACCTTTGTCTTCTGGACTGCCCATGACTCCCCTGGGCTTACCCTGTGGAGCAACGGACACATTTACTAAGAAGAAAGCAGAATGGTGGAAGTCCTGTAGGGGAAAGCGGCCTTAGAGCTCCCAACCCATCACCTGTGCGCTGGCTAAGGTTTTGGGAGCTCTCTTAAAAGGCTTGGGAGGCCCGAATATCTGAACGAAAGAGAGGCCCCTTCTCTTCCTTCTTTGAGTCGGCTCACTGGCCCTCAAAGCTGGGCGTGTGTCAATCATCCCGCAGTCCGTGTGCACACAGGGTGACTTCAGGGATTTGGAGGGCACCAGAGACACACTGACTTTGGGCCCTGACCCCTGTGGACTACACAGAGCTCCTGCACTCTCGGGGGATTGTAAGCAGTGCACTGGGAGTTACGTGGGGGGAAAAGGGAGCTCCGACAGGAGGACAGAGGAGGGCCTGGGCAGGTTTCCAGAGCAAGGTTGCCTGAGATGAATTCCAGTTCCCTGGTTTACTACACTGTGCATTTGAGCAAGGTTCTTAAGCCTCTCTGCAATGTTCTCATCGGTAATATAGGGAGAATAGTACCCACCTCACAGGGTTACTTGAGCATCAAATGAGCTAATATGGGTAAAGTATAAAAAAGCCCACAGTGCATGTGTGGAAATGTTAGCTCTCATGATGATGGTGATAGCACCCTCCCTTTTACTTTACTTTTATTTTATTTTATTTTATTTTATTTTAGAGAGAGCACATGTGTACACAGTGGGGAGGGGCAGAGGGAGAGAAAGAGAGAGAGAATCTCAAGCAGGCTCCACTCTCAGCACAGAGCTCAATGTAGGGCTCAATCTCTTGACCCTGGGATCATGACCTGATCCAAAATCAAGAGCTGGACACTCAACCGACTGAGACCCCCAGGCTCCCTAACCCCCTCACTTTTTAAATTAATTTATTTTGAGAGAGAGGGAGAGAGCAGGAGCAGGGGAGGGGCAGAGTAAGGAGAGAGAGAACCCCAAGCAGGCTCCATGCTGTCAGTGCGGAGCCTGATGAGGGGCTCGATCTCACAAACTGTGAGATTAGGACCTGAGCCCAAACTGAGAGTCTGACGCTTAACCGCCCAGCCTCCCCCCTTTTGATGTGACAGTTTTGTTGACATACAATTCAAATATCATAAAATACACCCATTTTAAGTGTACAATTCAGTGGTTTTTAATATGTTCAGAGTTGTGCAGCCATCACCACTATGGACTGTACATTTCATCCCTTTAGGAAGGAATCATACACTTTGGCTATCACCCTCCTATCCCCCCAGCCCCTAATTTATTGTCGCTATAGGTTTTCCTATTTTGGATGCTTCGTCCATAATGGCATCATCTAATACATGGTCTTCTGTGACTGGTTCTCACTTAACATGGTATTTTCTGGGTGCATCCCAGTGGTAGCACTATCAGCCCTTTGATTCCTTTTTATCTCTTTATGGTTGAGAAATATTCCATTGTATGGATACACTTCCTTTTTTTTATGTTTGTTTATTTTTGAGATAGTACCAGCGGGGGAGGGACGGCGGGGGGGCGGGGACAGAAGATCTGAAGCAGGCTCCACGCTGACAGAAGTGAGCCTGGTATGGGGCTCGAACCCACGAACCGTGAGATCATGACCTGAGCCTAAGTTGGACGCTCAACTGGCTGAGCTACCCAGGTGCCCCTGGATGCACATTTTCTTTATCCATTCATCAGTTGATGGGCATGTGGGCTGTTTTCTCCTTCGGGCTATCATAAATAATGAAATGCTGATGGCCCACTTTGATAAAAACATCTTAAATAATTACCTGTCTTTCTTAAGTTATAAATAACTCCTGGCATGTAACAATGGCAGTAATCCTGGGGGTAAGGTGGCATTATCCCCGCTTTATTTATAAAGCCACAGACTCAGAGAGGTTGAGGGTCTTACACAGCCAGCAGGCAGCTTCCGAGCTTGCCTCCAGCCATGGGAAGGTTGGTGGAGATGAGGATGGGGAATTACCAGGGGGGTGTCAGCCCTCTACTGCCCTCTCCCTGCTCTCTCCTCCCAGGTGTCCAGAGTGTGGAGGTGCAGTTGGAGAACCAGATGGTCCTGGTGCAGACCACCCTGCCCAGCCAGGAGGTGCAGGCCCTTTTAGAAGGCACAGGGCGCCAGGCGGTGCTCAAGGGCATGGGCAGTGGCCTATTGCGTGAGTAGCCACTAGGACCCTGGCCTTGGCTTCCCTGGGAGGGAGGGGGACCTGGAGCCGGTGCACATCTAAACCATAGGATTTGGGGGTTTGGGGCTCAAGCGGCTTTGGGGAAGGCATGAAAGGTATGTGGGGCTCCCTCCTTGCCCTTTCTGAGCTGATGAAGGTGTGGGGTGGAGGTGGCGAGCCAGCCCAGGTGTCTGCTACCTTGCAGAGAATCTGGGGGCAGCAGTTGCCATTCTGGAGGGGCCCGGCCCTGTGCAAGGGGTGGTGCGCTTCCTACAGCTGACCCCTGAGCGCTGCCTCATCGAGGGGACCATTGATGGCCTGAAGCCCGGGCCGCATGGACTCCACGTCCATCAGTTTGGGGACCTCACAGGGAACTGCAGCAGGTAAGTCCCCTGTAACTTCCCCTGTGGCATCTTCGTGCCCCTAGCTGTGCACCCACTATGTGCAGAGGCTGTATTCAGTCGTCTACACGTGCTTTCACGCTCGTTCCTCACAAGTACTATAAGGCATATACACGCAGGCCCAGTGTACAGATGAGGAAACTGAGGCTCAGTACCAGTACCTGGTAGAGTGGGATTTGAACCTTGATGTTCCTGCTCATAGCCACCTTCCTGCCTCTGGGAAGGAAGTAATTCCTGCTCGACACAGAAGGGCAGGTCGCCGTGTCGTGGTGTTTGTCATGCTGTGATGCGATTAGTTGCTTACTCATCTGTGTCTCCCCCAAAAGTTTATTGAGGGAAGGACCCACATATGATATTTCTCAGTGCCCTCAACCCAGAGCCTGGTACAGAGTGAGCCTGTTTGTCGAGTGAGTGAGTGAAATAAATAGAGAGGATGGATTGCCTGGCCTGCGAGCCACTGTTTTGCTGCCCACCTGCTACCTTTTCTTCTCAGCTGCGGGGACCACTTTAACCCTGATGGAACATCTCATGGGGGCCCTGAGGACTCTGACCGGGTAAGTGTCCATCTGGGTGAGCCTTAGGCTGCCTGGGGCCCGAGGCCTCAGGCAGGACAGGCTGCTCCTGGGGCCTTAGCTTACGATTCCTTTTGGGTGGGGTCCCCTTGCTTTATTTTGTTCTGTTTAGAAACATTGACCCTCCCTGTGGTTGAGGGCTGACCCCCAGGAGCTCACAGTCTGGTGAGGGAGACCCCCGAGGACCCCGTGGTTGCAGGGCAGTGAGATGACCCTTGCAGGAGCCTGTGGGAGGCCCTGCGAGCCCAGAGCAAACACCCGATCCGGCCTGAACCCGAGGACATGGGCAGTGGGAGAAAGCTTCCTGGAGAAGCTGAAGGTGTGGAAGTTGAAGATTTTGCCCGAACAAAAAAGACCATTCCTGATGGTGCGACTCCCATTTTTCACCAGGGAATTGTTTCCCGTTGGCAGTGAGTTGCATGCTGCCTTGGTTTTTGCTTATCTGAGTGTTACTTTTCCTGTTAGTTATTCCACATTTTCCTGTAAGTTAACTCCATTTTTTCCTTAGGTAAATTTGGTTATTTTTAATGCTATAATCTATCACGGAAGATTTTCAAACATTCCAAAGGAGAGAAACTTGTCCCAAACTCCCATGTCCCTATCACCCAGTTTCAACAGTGACCAACTCATGGCCAGTCTTTTTTTTTTTTTTAATGTTTATTTTTGAGAGAGAGAGAGAGAGAGAGAGAGCACGTGCGCACACAGGTGAAGGAGGGGCAGAGAGAGAGGGAGACACAGAAGTGGAAGCAGGCTCCAGGCTCCGAGCTGTGAGCACAGAGCCTGACGTAGGGCTCAAACTCACAAACTGTGAGATCATGACCTGAGCCGAAGTCTGACACTCAGCTGATTGAGCCACCCAGGCGCCCCATGGCCAGTCGTTTTTCGTCTACACCTCCAGCCTTTCTCCACCATTATTTTGAAGCAAATCAAGACATCATTTCATGTAATTAAGGCCAATTTATTTTTAACAGGAAACTTGATACTGCCACAGAGAATGGAAAACCAGTACTTGTAGCCCTAAGAGCAGAGTCATTGTAAAAATGATCATTGGAGGCCAAATAAATGTCAGTGGAGTCCTGCTGGGTTCTGGCCTGCAACGTCTGAGAACTGAGGAAGGCCTGCTTTTTCTCCTTTATGAGGAGATTAGTGAATGTTAGAGAAGGTGTTGAAGACTGAATTAAATCTTTGTCCTGGGTGTCATCCATGAGATGATTGCCCTCACTCAGGGATTTAATGTTTCCTAATGCCCGGTCACATCTCCTTTACTTCTGGGGTATGTGTTCCCTGTGCACTTGGAGGTTCAGTACCAGGGCAGGCTCTGGGGCCTGGTCCCGATCCTGGGAACTGGCAGCCCCCCTTTACACCCTCCCAGGACTCACAGACTTCCTTGATTTGTAATTTCTCTCTGATGAAGGTTTGCAGCCTTCTGCCACAAAACAAATGAAGCTACGGTACGTGTTTCTTAATTCATGTACCTTATTTCTTGGACTTTTGACAGCTCTGTCACATTTCCGATGGTCAAAAGTTTGACTCCTTTTCCCTCCTGCCCTGGAAAGCTGGAGAAGCGTCTCTGTAGGGGACACCGCGCGGTGCTGTGTTTGAGCTCAGCGTAGCAGTGATCTATCACTGCGAATCAAATCATTCCCAACCTGGGGGTTTAAAACAACTAGCGTTCATCATCTCTGTTTCTCTGGGGCAGGAACATGGGTGCAGCTTAGCTGGGGGCCTCTGGCTTAGGGTGACTATAATCAAGGTGTTGACTAGGGCTGCAATCATCTCAAGGCTCATGTCGCCGTCGGCCGGCCTCAGGTCCTCGCTGGCTGTTGGCCAGAGACATCAGTCCTTTGCCAAGTGGGCCTCTTCCTAGGGGGAAGCCCAGAGTGAGTACGTACAAGAGGGTGTCCAAGACAGAGCCATTTTCTTTTTGTAACCTAGCCTAGTAAGTGACGTTAGGTCCAGCACACACACAGTGGAAGAACACACAGGGGTGTCAGTACAGGGAAGGTGCATCTTAGAGGCTATGGTCCCCCTTGAGCCTTGCAAGGTGCTGCGCAGGAATTAAGCAGGTGAAGAACAAAGAGTGGGAATGTCAGGCATAGCTGGGGTGGGGGGGAGACTCCATAGGCAGAGCCAGCAGGGAGCATTCAGGAACTGGTAGGACTGTGTCTCTTAGGAAGTGGAGGCCGGAAGGGTGAGAGACCTTCTCGCCCTGCTGTAGCCCAGGCCCCCTCAGGGCAGGGGATGCAAAGGGGCTGGGCCCAGCTGCTCTACTGTCTGCAGGTCCTTGATAGAGATAGAGGAAGACTTGAGCCAGAGCTGGGCTGCCAAGGCTGCCATGATGACTGACGAGTTCCTTTTGGATTTCTGCATCTGCTTTTGCCCAGCTGGAAGTGAATTCAGTGTGGGGATTTACACCAGAGCCGGGCTGCCCCTTTGCACCTCTCCTAACTGGTCCTCAAGCTGCCTTCCTTTTTCTCACCTCCCCGCAATCCTTGCTCTTCCTGCGCTGTGCTAGAGGCTGCCCCAAAGCACAGAGTAACCTTGCCATGCCCCTGCCCAAAGCCCTTTTTTGCTCCCCAGTGCCTAAGGGCATAGGCCCTGCCCGGCTGCTTCGTGTGATATTCAAGGCCCTGCGGGCCAGTTCTATTTGCCCAAGGGCAGGGGCAGGAGTGGACCCTGCTGCTGGGTCACACCTCCTGAGCCGCACTGCCAGGCTGCTTGCTCTCAGCCCAGTCCTGAAGATGCTTCTCAAGGCTCCATATCACCTCCCCTTCCTTGACCTTTCTACCATAAAGGTCGCCAACGCAGGCTAACAAAAAAAAAGTGCCAGGTGTAAGCAGATGTCTTTCTGGAAAACGAGATAAAGCAGAAGTGGCGCTTCCTGCTGCTTGTCAACCCTGGCCCCCAGTGACATGCCTTGTGACCATTCTTCACAGCAAAGCCACGTGCACCAGCCCACACTGGCACAGGCATTTGCTTCTGCCTAAAGCGTCCGATTGGGGACAATTTATTTGCGCAGATGTGGGCCTCCATGACTTACCAGTAAGGTCCAGTTACCTGAAAACCCACTCGCTGCCGTACTAACTCTGTGTTTCATAATCGCTAGTCTGTTCGACGTCTGTCTCCCCACCATGCTTCGAGCTCCTCGAGGGTGAGGACTGCATGTGCACGCTACAGCATGCCAGCAAAGTGTATCTGATGGAGGAAGTGCTTGGTATATGTGTTAGGACATTTTTGGTTACCTTCAAAGGGAAAAGGTAGGCAGAGCCAACTTCTGGGGGAGGGCAGGTCAGGCTCTTTGCTCCCTGTGTTTCTTCTCTCTGTTCCTGGAGGCTGGGAGTCGGGGAATGGTGCTGGCTGCCTCCCGTGGTCAGGAAGCCAAACCTGGCCAGCCTAAGCCCTGGGGAATTGCATGCAGCCCGCCAAGGGCTTAGAGTCCACAAGAGGCTGGAGAACTGGGCTTGCAAAGAAGCAGAACCAGGCCAGCTTTTGAGGCTGGGTTGCAGGGAGGGTAACAACCTTGCGGAGAAACAATCTGGTCCAGTGCACATGACTTCCTAGGAAGGGGGTCACTGGCCAGGATTTCGGTCCCAGGAAGGGAGCACCTCGTTGCCGTCCTTGTGTCCTGGGCCATTCCGTATCTTGCCAGACTGCACTCAGAGGAGGACACTGGTACTTTTGGGGAAGGGGAATCCGATACTGGGAAGCCAGAAGCTGGCGGCTGTGCCCCGTGTGCCCCTCTC
This sequence comes from Cryptoprocta ferox, assembly GCA_028646485.1. Classification (NCBI taxonomy): domain Eukaryota; kingdom Metazoa; phylum Chordata; class Mammalia; order Carnivora; family Eupleridae; genus Cryptoprocta; species Cryptoprocta ferox. Next base: position 5,493,511 of record CM053575.1, on the reverse strand, counting down.
CTCACCTCTGTATCCCACCGCAGCACCGAGGAGACCTGGGGAACGTCCACGCTGACACCGATGGCCGGGCCGTCTTCAGGATGGAGGATGAGCAGCTGAAGGTGAGGTGGAAAAGAAGGTGGGGACCTTTCCCAACAGGTCTGCTGTCTGAGTCTCTTATCTGCCCTCAAAGGTGTGGGATGTGATTGGCCGAAGCCTGGTCATCGATGAGGGAGAAGACGACCTGGGCCGGGGCGGCCATCCCTTATCCAAGGTCACAGGGAACTCTGGAGAGAGGTGAGTGACACCACCCCCAGCAGGAGGCCAGCTGTGCACGGGCAGCCCCAGAGGAGCCCAGACCAGTTTCCAGTGCCCGCTCCTGACCACACATTCTCCCTCAGGTTGGCCTGTGGCATTATCGCACGCTCCGCTGGCCTTTTCCAGAACCCCAAGCAGATCTGCTCCTGCGACGGCCTCACCATCTGGGAGGAGCGACACCGACCCATCGCTGGTGAGGGACGAAAGGAACCGGCCAAGCCCCCTGCCCACCTCTGAGCACAGCCTCAGCCTGGGCTGTGTGACTGTCCTCCCAGCTGAGCACCTCCTCTTGCAGAGAGGGGAGGGAGGCCCTGCTTGCCCAGTCCCAGCAGAACTCGAGTACAGGGTGTGTGGGGTTGCTGTGACGGTCCCTTGGCAAATTAAAGTTTTATTTTCATATAGAACTTTGGCTTTTGTCCATGTCCCACCAGTGTCCCTTTATGGGCTTAGTGAATAGTCCCCCTACCCCTCTCCTCCCTTTGAGGACCACCTCTTAGCTTTGGAGCCAAGCAAAACTGGATTCAAATCCACACACTTTCCGAGGGCTCCATCCTCCTCAGGGACAGTGCAGGGCCCCGTGGGGCACTCATTTCTGGCAGGGCAGATGCTGCGTTAGATTCCCCCTGTGGATGGACCTGTCTCATGGGACTGTGGGGGCTGCAGGCGGCCCTCTTCCCCCTGCCTCGTCAACCGAGTATCAGCAAAAGCCTGTCTGCGAGGAGAGGGATGAGGCAGAGGCACGGGGTGAGCCTGAGAGTTGTTGGATAACCCCCGACGCTCTACTCCCCACGCTGGGCCTTGCCTGTGGCCGGCTACTTCCACACCTGGGGGTCAAGAGACACTCCTGGATTTTCCCAGTGCAACACCCCCCACCCCTCGCTTTTTAAATTAATCTGGCTTGAGTTGAGTTCTTTACTCACAAGTAAAACACTCTTTTTTTTAAATTATTTTATGTTTATTTATTATGGAGACAGAGAGAAACAGAGCATGAGTGGGGGAGGGGCAGAGAGCAAGGGAGACACAGAATTTGAAGCAGGCTCCAGGCTCTGAGTTGTCAGCACAGAGCCCGACACAGGGCTCGAACCCACGAGCTGTGAGATCATGACCTGGGCCAAAGTCAGACACTTACTTAACCGACTGAGCCACCCAGGCACCCCAAGCCTCTTAATTAAGCTAATAAGTAAAGTGCTTGGCACAGGACATGGGACACGGGGGTTGAGGGAGCGGTGGCTGTGTTTTTGCGACCCCACGGGCCACCCCAGCCAAGCCCCTGCGCTCACAGAGGTGGTTCATATGCGAGGACTAGTGTGTGGGGCCAGGGATTCGGGGCCTCCCCCGCTACTGTGTTGCCCCCCCACCCCCCACCGGACGTTGTCATGCTTACTCATCCATGACAAAACTGTTTCTAACACAGTGGCTGTCAGGATACAAACTTTACCCCTTCCCCTGACTGCTCTGAGCCGGGCGGGCGGTTTTACAGTTAGCTGGCCTTGGCTAAGATGTGCCTGGCTCTGCTCCCACTCCCCTGGCCTTGCCTGTTTCTCGGTCATTGCCGCTGGCCTGCCTCCAGCCCCAGCCCTTGAACCCTGCTCTTTCTTGCCAAACCTCCACTGGTTTGCTTTTTCCAGCTCCCTTGATTCCTAGGACCCACCCTTTTAAGCAAGGGGCCCAGGCAGTCCTCGCCCCCCCTCCCTGCCCTTGCTGGAGCTGCTCTTGGATGCCGCCCATGGCCAGCCCCTGGCCTTCTCCCACCTCTGCTCTGGAGCAACAAATGGAGTTAACTCTTTTGTGGCTAAACCTCTTAGTTAACTGAAGGAATCAATACCCCCTTTGGCTTTTCTCTCTTCTAAACTTTTTTTTATTTCCCCTCTTCTAAACTCTAAACCGTGTAGTTTTCAAACTTTGGTGTTTTTTTTTAATTTATTTTTTAATGTTTATTTATTTTTGGGAGACAGAGAGACAGAGTGCAAGCAGGGGAGGGGCAGAGAGAGAGGGAGACACAGAATCTGAACCAGGCTCCAGGCTCTGAGAGCTCTGAGAGCCTGATTTGGGGCTCAAACTCACAAAGTGTGGGATCATGACCTGGGCTGAAGTCGGATGCTTAATTGACTGAGGCACCCAGGCGCCCTGCAAACTTTGGTTTTAAAATCACAGAACACTGTTCAAACATCTTGAAGGCTCGACGGTGAAGTGTATATGGAAGGGCAGCCAGAGGCACTTAGCGCTAAGGCCTTTCCCAAAGTCCTGAGGCTCCTGGTAACACAGTGTGGAAATCTTTGCCAACTTTAGTAATTTTTGTGTGACCCGCCTCAATCCCCGCCATGTGCATAAACCGTTTGTACTATCATTTACCAGATACTTTTAAAAAAATTTATTCACTTTTAAACTTAATTAAAAACTTAATCATATTAGGTAATACCCATATAGTCATTATTAAGTCCTAGGCTCTTTTCTAAACATTTTACATGCAGTACTTCACTTAATCCTCAAGATAATACTACACGGTAGCTTCTGTTATTATCCCATGTTATAGATGAGGAAACTGAAGCACAGAGTGATTATGTAATTTGTGTAAGGTCACACAGCTAGTAATGTGGTAGAGTCTAGGTTCAGACTCATGTGGTCTGGCTCCAAGTCTATACTCTTAACCACTCTATTGGTTCTCTTGTAAAGTATGGGAAGTAAGACACATTTGTCATAAATAGAAGTTTGCTAGAAAAAGAACATATATACATAGCAATTAAAATAAAAATTGTTCATCCATGAACTGCCCCAACATTGTGTGTAACTCCAGTGGCTTTGCACTGAGTTTCAGGGAACCCAGATGCTTTCATTTTTTTAAATGTTTATTTATTTATTTTGAGAGTGCACAAGGAGGTGGAGGGGCAGAGAGAGAGAGAGAGAGAGAGAGAGAGAGGGAAAGAGAGAATCCCAAGCACACAGTGTAGAGCCTGAGGTGGGGCTCAAACCCACAAACTGTGAGATCATGTCCTGAGCCCAAACCAAGAGTCAGATGCCACCCAGGCGCTCCGAACCCAGACACTCTCTTTTGCCCCCATTTTGTCAGCCATCATTTATTATTTTTCCTCTGCCACAGCTGTTTTTTCAGTGGTGTCCAGCACCCAACCTCATTAGCCATGTCTTAGGGACCTCTGGTCTCTCCGTCCCTCTTTTCTCTGGATTTTCCCCTTCTGGCAATCCCATTCAGCAGCAGGAGCATCACCTGGAAAGGTGTGACATGCAAATTCTGGGGCTTCAATCCAGACTTACTGAATCAGAAACTGGGGGTAATGCCTGGAGATCTGTTTTATTTTATTTTATTTGTAATTCTTTTTTATTATTTTTTAAATGTTTATTTATTTTTAAGAGAAAGACAGAGTGGGAGCGGGGGAGGGGCAGAAAGAGAGAGGGAGACACAGAATCTGAAGCAGGCTCCAGGCTCTGAGCGGTCAGCACAGAGCCTGATGCGGGGCTCAAACTTGTGAACCAAGAGATCATGACCTGAGCTGAAGCTGGATGCTTAACCAGGTGCTCCTGGAGATCTATTTTAAAAACCTTCTAGGTGATTTTCAAGCACACTAAAGCTTGAGTACTTCTAGTCTTATCTTTTAAAAAAAAATGGTTAGCTTAGGGCCTGGTGTCATTTAAAAAATGGTTAGCTCAGGGCTCTCAGAGCACTGTGTCTGCTTGCTGTTCCCTCTTGTGATGTAGGAGCAGAGTCCAGGATCTCTTCCAGCCCCCAAATACTTCTCCTCAAATTCAAATACATATATGATACCCACTTCCAAGAAGGACTTGGTGTATGCAGCCAGAGATAGAAAGGAGATTATACCTAAAAACCTAGGTGAAGGAAGCATCATTACAGAGAGGGCTCAGCTTTAAGGCGAAGAGGAGAGAGCTCAGGGTTCCCATGGCCTCATCGCCTGCTAATACCGCTAACAATTCCAGTACGAAAGAACTGTCTCTGGGTTTATGATGCACGTTAGTGGTATTGGTGCACTGAAATGACTATCAGTGATTACTTTCTAAAAATAAATCACTGTGCTTCGTGAAGCTAATCAAGCAATTAATCCCAAGTTGCTTCAGTTGGTCGAAGACAGAGGTTCAGGTCGTTCCAGGGGTAGAGGAGGCATGAAGGATGACCGTCGGGACAGATATTCTGCGGGCAAAAGGGGTGGATTTAATACTTTTAGAGACAGGGAAAATTATGACAGAGGTTACTCTAGTCTGCTTAAGAGAGATTTTGGGGCAAAAACTCAGAATGGTGTTTACAGTGCTGCAAATTACACCAATGGGAGCTTTGG